>CM038796.1:66863138-67463138 GCA_021764765.1 Vicia sativa | reverse complement strand
GACAGTATTAGAGAACTCAATGGGGTGTGTGTTGGGGAAACATGACGAGTCTGGTCGAAAAGAGTATGCAATATACTACCTTATAAAAAAGTTTACCGACTGTGAAACAAGATACTCACAACTCGAGAAAACTTGCAGCGCTTTGGCTTGGGCTGCTCGCCGACTAAGACAGTATATGTTGACTCACACTACCTTGTTGATCTCTAAAATAGATCCGATAAAATACATATTTGAGAAACCAACTCTCTCCGGAAGATTAGCAAGATGGAAAATGATCTTGACCGAATACGACATCCAATACACTTCTCAGAAAGCGATCAAAGGAAGTGAAGTAGCCGATCATTTGGCTCATCAAGACGTAGATGACTATCAGTCTATGCAGTTCGAATTTCCAGATGAAGATGTTCTACTAGTCACTGATTGTGAAGAACCAGGCCCGGACGAAGGACCTGAACAAGGATCCCGATGGACCATGGTCTTTGATGGAGCCTTAAACGCACTTGGCAATGGCATTGGCACCATCATTACATCCCTCGACGGACATCGCCTTTCACCGCCAGATTATGTTTCAGTTGCACCAACAACATGGCCGAATACGAAGCGTGCATCATGGGTACCAAAGCGGCTATTGACTTAAGAATAAAATTCTTACAAGTGTATGGAGACTCAGCTTTGGTGATCAGTCAGATTAAGGGCGAGTGGGATACGAGGCATCCGAATCTCATTCCATATCCCGCAGGGGCATCTATCAACGATAAGAAGTTCTTGAGAAGGTTTGCATCCAAATTCTTCCTCAGCAACGACATCTTGTACAAACGCAATCACGACTTGTGCTTACTCTGCTGTGTAGACCGGAAAACAGCGGAACGTATCATGGAAGAGTTACATGAAGGCGCATTTGGTACCCACTCCAGTGGTCATACGATGGCTAAGAAGATTTTGAGAACAGGTTACTATTGGTCCACCATGGAAGCTGATTGTCACCGCTATGCTCGATCTTGTCACAAATGCTAGATTTACGCAGACAAAGTGCACGTACCTCCAGTACCTCTGAATGTTCTAACAGCTCCTTGGCCTTTCGCAATGTGGGGCATTGACATGATTGGAGAAATCAAGCCTACAGCCTCCAATGGACATCGTTTTATCCATGTGGCAATTGACTATTTCACCAAGTGGGTAGAAGCAGCCTCGTTCGCATCTGTTACCAGGAATGTTGTGGCTTAATTCATCAAACATAATCTTATCATCACTCAAAGATAATTACTCAATCTTAAGAACATGATCAGACTCAAATATTGGCATGAGATGCATTTTCATGGTTATCGTAGACCGGACATTTCTCTCATACGGTATGGAAGCATTCATGAGATACAGGTCATGGGAGGTCATATGACCGTTGATAATGTGGTGAGGTCGTTTATTTATCGAAACGCCATCAGGTCAAGAAGCCTGGTGGGTCTAGTAGGGATCAGTACAAGTCGCATCATCCAGGGGAGTGGACTCCAGAGGGAGGGTCAAGACATTACATGGATGGTCTGAGACATAGTCAAAAATACTACGCATAAAGAGACCCGCTAGGTCGTGACCTAGGAAAAATAAGGGCATCTGGCGAACCAAGTTAAAAGTTATACAAAACATGTACACCCACTCGGCGGGCAAAAAGGGTATCGGTGAAAACCGAAAGGTTAGGGATTTAATACTGTCAGATACTATCGCATTCAAGATTCAAATGGCGAAAATCAATTCACTCACTTTCTACTGACAGCAAGGAGATGAGATAGTTGAAATATATGAGTACTAGCATAGTTGGAACTTAACGAGATTGTTTCCGTATAGCTTTTTACTTTTCTTGTATACAAACTACTTGGCCATACGCCACATTTTAAATTAATACAACTTTCTTTCTTTTTACAAATTTCACTATTGTTGTTTGCATAAAGTCCAACGTTTGCTTTGAATGATTATATGCATCTGACAATAAATATCCACTTACAAACATGCGAAAAGTAAACGAACAAGGATAATTACTACAGGCTCTAGGAATTGAGATGACAACGAAAGTCGCCAATACATTCCCCTACAAAGTACAATCCCCACAAAGATGTCACTCATCACAAAATTTCCCCAACGGAGTACGCATTTTCCTCCACTAGTCCCGACATTCCAAGCTTTATCACGTTAGTCCCCGAGCAGTGATCTCAATCAAACTAAGCCATGTTACATCAGTCTCCAAGCGATGCGATTCATCAACGGTATTTATCCCACAAAATATCTCTCGGTCATCACCTCCCCGATAGCGATATCGGACACGAAACATGGTCAGATAGTGCATCGGAGGAAACCTACATCTTTTATTCCCCAGCCAGAGATTTCAGCGGGCTCCAGATCCTTCTAACCCGGTCTCCCAGCAATTACCAAATGCTCTCCAGCAAGATCTACACGCAAGATCCCCAGTAGAGCGCCTCCTAATCTTTCCCCAGCAGGATCTATGCGCAAGATCCTCAGCAGCGCGTCTCTCGATCTCTATCATCCTCAACAATATCTAGGTTCAAGACTTGGTCAGATAGTGCATCGGAGGAATCAAGGTTATCTTTCTTCTCAGGGTTTCCAATCGCCGTTCCCAAGCGATCGAAATCCCCAACGAGCATCTTCTTCAAGATGGATATGTTTTGAAATACCACAACATCAATCATTCATACATTACTCATAAAAGTCATAATTTGAGCATATGTAATTCATATACATTGTCATGCATCATAATTTGCATAAGACTAACAATATTCTATCAAAGTTTCTTTTGTTTTTCCCAAATAGGTGAAAATCACTAAGATCCAAGATTAATGCCCGCGGAAAACTATCGTTGTCCTCCGACAATAGATCCGTTAATACCCAAAGACGGAAACCCTATCGATCGATCATTATTGGCATGAAACCACCACATTATATCCTTCGTATATCAAGAAAAGATTTGACTCTCTTTCAAGAACATCTCTGAGGCCTAGCTGCCCATCTCACTCTCCGGTATCGACCATTTTGGATGGCATCTTAAAAGCCGGAAACTAACATCTCAACATATTTGATGGCATCGACTCATTCTTGATTCTCAAGCATCTACGAGCCTAGCATTCCCAGTCGACCAATGGCATCTTAAGCCTATCTCCGACAACTGGCATCTTGACTATGCTCCATTCTCCATCTCATCCGGCCAACAACGAGTGCAAATTTTCAGGTGTACTCCAGTGTTCAATCATCTTCTACCTCCAGGTCACGAAAGGCGAGCATGTCAATCTAACCCTTCCAGTACAAGAAGATTGAACAGGGGTGTCATACCCCAATTTTTGTCCTAATATACCACCTCACATTTTCATCATTTCATCTTTACAGTCCAGAACACAATTAATCGGGTGTGGATTTCACAGGTCAAAATTAGGGTTTCACAAATTTTTCATCTGATTCAAGAGGCAACCAATTAGGTTTTGAGCTTCATTCTCCCCATTTGATCTATCTTGATTAAACCATCAACTTCTGATCTTCAGATATCAAATTTTCCTCATGATCTATCGAGGATCGACCAATTAGGGTTTTTGTCGAGGATGAGTAATCTCTGATTTTCTGATCAATGAATGACTTTTTTGATTAGATGTTGATCTTCATATCTTAGATACAACATGTTGACCTAATTTCTGGATTCAAAACATCACAGAAGTTCACAGAATTCATCAGTCAATTTCTGAATCATCTGATGAAATTTCATCTGCACTGAAAAGTCAAACTTTGACTTTTGGTCAATTTTTTCAAGACAAAACTTTTTCAATCATCAAAATACTTCAAATGATCCATCATGATCATAAAAAATCAAGAAATTTGGAAAAGTCAACAAAAAGTCAAAATTTTCAACACTTAGAAAATTTTTCAAGTGTTAAAATTTCATACTTTTTCCAAACTTCATGGCATTTTTTCACATAGTTCCACTTTGAGTTGGAAAAAACTCAAAACCTGAAAGTTGTAGCCCTTGAAACAAGATTTCCAAAATTTCCAAGAACTCTCAAATCCATGGAGTCTAGCTATACTTTTGATTTTGAAACATAGAGCTCCAAAATCCTTGATTTTCAAGTACAAAGTTCAAAATTATAGGTCATTTTTTAGTTTTTCTTTCTTTCTAGAAGCATGCCACCTAGCCAAGAGGGATAGAACTGATAAAAATCAGAGGGAGAGTAATTATAAAGAGATAAGATCAAGGTGAGATTTAACCATGGTTAAAAGGAAGCTTCCTTTTGCATTTAATGCAAAAATGACTTCCTTGCCCTTTAAGGCAACTTGTAAATACCAAAGCCAATCCCTTGTGCTTACCATTCAGAACTTGTGACCTATAAATAGAGGTCTTGTTTGCAATTTCAAAACACACCAAAGCTATGCAAGAACATGCTTTCTCTCTTCTTTCTTAAAAATCAAGAAACATAGTGTAATTTGAGAAATCTTGCATTTTGAAAAATTTGTGAAGGAACATGAGATATTTGGTGTCTAACATATCATAAACATCTAATGGAATATGTTTGAAGCTTAAAATCAATCTAAGAAACACTGAAAATTAGTTTTTGCATTTCATGTTTCAAACTTGCCAAAACTGCCTTATCATTCGAATTGGATCATTGGCTTGAGCTAGTTGTGTTTTGATCATCCAAACATCATCAATATACTTCATATGAATGATCCAAACCATTAACATCAACCTGTAACAGCTCTAACCACAAATTCAAGTTTCACTTTGAGCAAACTGCAGGTCGACTTGGTCAGATTAATCCAGGCAAATTCATGATATGCAGACCATCCTCACACCTTTCATAAGAGCCGTTGGTGCTACAGGGATCATAAAATCACAACTGGAATTACTCCTTCATCGATTTCGATCTCAGCTTGAACAGGTAAGAACACGAATTTCAAACTCTATGATTTCTTGATTCCAGTCCAAAAAACTCTTGGCCATTTTGTTTCTGCACTATCAACGATCAATAACCCTCAATCAATTGACAAAATCATTCACCATACACGATTTCAATTAAGATTTTCAGTTTTAGGGTTCTTCGTGTTCTTGAGAAATTCAATCATGTTAGGCTTAAAATAAATGAAATTAAAGGACATCATCATGTTCCTGGGCTTAAAACGATCAAGTTTGATGTTTACATCATTTGATTTCATCCAGAAATAAGGAATCTATGGCTGATTGAAGATTGGAGGAAGAAGATGAGCTTGCGCGCGTTTTTCAAATTTAAATTTCCAGTTTTATAATATATTTAGTTGGTTTGACTACAATACACGGATGTATTTCCGCCCCAGCGGTTGCCAGCTCACTCTTAAGACTTTCATGCCATGCCTTGCCTTGAGGTCCCGGGTTCAAGCAGCCTTGGGACCATTTTTTACCAAACTTTTGTATTTTTTTTACAAACTTTGACTTTTTCAAAACCCAATCAAAACTCCTCATTTTGAGGTGATTTTTTGTACACTTGTCAATTAATGTATCTATTTTAAGATAGTGTCAAAAATTTTCACAAAAACTTTCATCCGATTATGTTTTTATCGAGCCGAAAACGGTACTTTTGAGTACTTTTCAAAACACCTTTAAAGGTGATTTTTTCAAACTTTCAAAGCCCGATTCTTTTCAAAACTTCTTGTAAGTAAATTTCATATTTCAAAAACACTTTCAAAATATTTCTTCAAAACTTTTCATCAAACTTACATCTTTTTCCATGATCGATCCGATTTGACGATAAAACCGAATTCGTTTTCTCTCGAATTTCTTAATCGATCGTGGGCCTCCCTCACGGTGTAAGTCCCAAAAATTCTTTTTATGTACATAATTTTTTCCTTATACATATCCAATTCTTTGATGTACACATCTATTTTACTTGTACATAATATAAACATCTCTGTAAATACTCAAGGATAGACAAACTTCTTCCGTTTGTTTTCATTTTACACTGAATACCATTGGTATTAGAAGGAGCATTATTCCCGGTGAAACTGCTTTTAAACCAATGGGCCTCCCTTATGGTGTAAGTCCCAACCCTCCTATGTACATCCACATCTCCTTGTACATAAATACTCGTTCATGTACATATTTACTTCCTTGTACACAATTCAAACTTGTAAATAATCAAGTTACGCTCGTTTTAAACGTTCGTTTTACACACGCATTGTTTATATTTCCTTCATAAACTCTTGTAAATAAATTTTACACGCATTGTTTATATTTCCTTCATAAACTCCTGTGAATAAACTTCATACGCTTGTTTATACAACTTTCTAGTTATAACGTAACAACTAGTTTAACCAGTAGGTTCCCTACAAAGTTAGCCTCCTCTTGGTTTTTGTAAAAAGGTAACTCATTTCATCTGAGTTCAAATTCCTCTTAGGCTTAATATAAGAAAACTCATCCACTGAGTTTAGCCTCCGCTTAGGCTTCATATAAGGCAAAACTCCCCTGTTGAGTCAGCCTCCTCTTGGGCTTCGTTCAAAAGAACTTCTCATTGAGTTTAGCCTTCTCTTGGGCATCATACAAGAAAGAGACCAGGAAATCTCTTAACAACCTTCTATTGGGCTTCCAATACAAAGAATCACCCGCGCTAAGATAGAACCCAGAGAGTATAATTTCCCGGTGAAATTGCTCTTAATCCTAAGAGGATGGTTTCTCGGTGAAATCCCTTTTAAAGCCAAAGCCAGCCATACCCTATAGCTTCCTCTTGAGCTTCATACAAGGACCCTCGATGACCCTCGAAATGCCTCCTATTGGGCTTACAATACAAGGACCCATGGGCTTCTTAAAAGCATCCCCTTAATCCAATAAATTTCTCCTCGAGATTTAGACGTTTATCATCTCTATGGAAGAAGTATCTCATCTATCATATCACATACAATCAAAAACTCTTCAAACTCTTTTCAAACAAAAATATCTCTTAATCGTAAGTGGTACCGCTTGTACACTCAAGCAAAACACCCATTGCTTACAATTAAAAGATTCAATCATTTTTCAAACATCTTTCTTAAACATGTAAGTGGTAACGCTTGTACACTCAAGCAAAACACCCATAACTTACGATGAAAGATTTCAATCAATCAAACTTTTCAAAAATGTATGTGATGAAATAGATTAGATACATTTTTCATTAAGACGACATTTTTCTGTGTCTCTTACTAACATTCCGTTGCTTCCACTAGCATAAGTGGGAACTACGATTGCTCTGACTTTCTCAACATCCTTTTGAGAATACGTAGGCACAAGGTCTCATCCTTGCCGAGCAAATTTCTTTCTCCCTCAAACCAAACAAACCATAGATCCCTTTAGATCCGAGCTACAAATGCTCTGATTCCCATTAAGGGATATGTATGCAGAGGATCCCAATGATCTTTGCGAGCACAATAACAACAAAACCTAGGATCCCACATAATCTATCCTTCTTAAAATCCAAAGGAGAAACTTTCCCAATCATAGAAATAGCAATTAAAACACACAAACATATAAAACATATTCATATATAAAGCTATAGATAACTATATATATTTAGGGTGCTCGATCTATTCCCTTTATATAACAAACCCCCTTACCCGGAATCTCCCCAATGCGTTGCATCTAGTTCGCGCTAGTCGTAATGCATATCATATCAATTGAGGGTATTAACAGCTTTCCCCTTTTTCATAATCATTAAATCATCTTTTCTTGTGTTAAAAATAATAAAGCTTGATGCTCGCGGCATCTTTATAAACAAATCAAAAGAGTAAATCGTTTCGAGCCAGAGAATTCGAATTCAGATTCGAATTCAGGAAAAATGGCGACTCTGCTGGGGAGTACGCTAAATTTTGATTTTCAAAAAAAATGTGACTCTGCTCAAGAGCACCAAGCTTTTTTTTTTGTTTTCAAAAAGAAAAAAAAGGGGTTAAGCTTTCATATGTGCATATGTTTGTTTTTCTTTATTGTGTGTTTTCACGATTTAATCTGATGGAAAGAAATCCTAACCCGGATTTAAGAAACATTTTAAGATCTAGGTGGGGGTATAGTCCTATTAACTTGTGAGAAGTCTCAGAACTTACGGAGTTAATTTGAGATCCCTCTCTCAGTGGAGGTTGTCTTGGGAGTATTTGTGTTTAGCAAGTATTTGCGAAGACATGTTGCTTTCAAGAGAACTTGCGAAGCTGAGTGGCTGTAGAACACATAACCCATCCTGGCCATTTAGGATGTAGTGCAGAAATTATTCGGGCGTAAG
The DNA here is from genome assembly GCA_021764765.1 of Vicia sativa. Lineage (NCBI taxonomy): Eukaryota > Viridiplantae > Streptophyta > Magnoliopsida > Fabales > Fabaceae > Vicia > Vicia sativa. The sequence goes on along the minus strand of CM038796.1, from coordinate 67,454,883 downwards.
CCTAGAATAATTGCAATGCGAGACTACGATCAGGCGAGTTTTTCTTGAAAAATATTATTGGACTTCGAGTATTCAACAAATCCGATAATATTTCAAAGAGAAGCGTTGAGCCTATATTATCAGTAGAACCCGTTTCACAGATGAATAAGCCCTTAGAACTTACCCACGTTTGATTCTTATCGTTGGCCTCATGCTCGTGACTCCGAACGCTTGACCGTGTGTATAACTACTAACCATGTTTGTAGCATTCATGCATTCATTCAAAAACTTCCTTCCCATTTCCAAAGAATTTAGAGAATTTTCTTTGTAAATATTTTAGGTTAGAGTGATGGACATCAGAGGAAGATTCACCAAGAGATACAGTTTTAGAATTCCTGATGTAGGAAAGTTGGAAGAGTTAGCATCCTTGGTAAAAGATCCCTCGGATTTCAGAAAACGCTAGGGAACTGTTTTAACTATTCTGAACACTAACGTTGATGAAGGACTTCTCAAAACTTTCGTTCAGTTTTACGATCCAGTCTATCGCTGTTTCACTTTCCCTGATTATCAGCTAATGCCTACTTTGGAAGAGTACGCACACATACTAGGTATCTCAGTATCAAACAAAGTGCCTTTCAATGGTTTGGAAGCCATTCCTAAGTCACCAGTCATTGCAATAATGACTCACTTAAAGAAATCTGAGATAGACAAAAACCTAACTACCAAAGGAAAACTCTTAGGACTAACTTCAAAGTTCCTAATGGAGAAGGCTCTAAAATTCTCTGAAGCCGGTAGTATGGTAGCCTTTGAAGCTATTTTAGCTTTACTCATCTATGGATTGGTGTTGTTTCCCAACGTCCCAAGTTTCGTTGATATCAACGCCATAAGGATCTTTCTGATTGGAAATCTCGTTCCCACTCTGCTTGGTGACACGTATTTCTCCATTCATCATAGGAATCGTCAAGGAGATGTCACTATTGTGTGTTATGCGCCTCTGTTTTTCAAATGGATTGTCTCACACCTGCACAAATCTCCTATCTTCCACGAAAACAAAGACGATTGGCATTAGTCTCGAAGACTCATGTCTCTTACAAACGACGATATCCATTGGTATACCTTGGCAGACAATGAGATGGAAATCATTGAAAGTTGTGGAGAATTTGCCAACGTACCTCTCATCGGTACGAAAGGAGGAATCAACTACAACCCATTCTTGGCGAGACGTCAACTCGGGTATGCAAACTCTAGTAAACCTCTTGGTTTTACAATGGAAAGCTATTTCTATCATGAAGGGGAGGATTCCCAAGGATTGAAAGCTAGGATGATAAGAGCTTGGCATCACATCCGAAGAAAGGAAAAAGGTAATGCAAGGAATTGTGTAGCCATGGAAATCTACACTTCTTGGGTGAAGAAAAGAGCAAAGGAATTTCGAATGCCTTATGCTTATGAAGAACCTATGTTCTCGACAGCTTCCAAATCACCAATTTTTCCCGTTGAGACTATGGGAGAATACCAAGAGGCTTTGGCCAAGATGAGGCTTGAGAAAGAAGCTTTGGAAGACAAGTTCCTTAAGACTGATCTCGAAAATGAGAAGCTCAAGAAGCAAGTCAAAGATCATGAAAAAGACGCTTTACTTCCAGGATGAATGGCTCATGGAGAAAGATGAGAAGATTCGCCAGAAAGATAACGCGATCAAAAGATACATCAAAGAAAGGAAAAGAAAGCTTGAGGAAATGACAACCAGCGATCCTGCTCCCGATGAGTGGAAGAAAGTCATCAGCAAGCTAAAAGCCGAGAAAGCTGAACTGAAAGCTCACTATGGGAAGGAAATCCTGAAGTTGAAGCTACATCAAGCCTTTGGATCTTCATCCGACGAGGACGATTAATTAGTTTAGATTGTAATTTTCATCATTTATTTTATCATTTGTGTGAGCAATGCTCAAAAACAAAATTGTTGTAATCTTCTTTCAATAATTAATAAAATATTTGTTTTCCATCCTAATATTTGCCAAAAATTTCTCTTTTAGCGTAAATTCTTTGGAAATTCCTTTCTCTTTGCATTTATAATCATGCATCATACTTTGCATATCAAGTCTATTTTCTAGAGTTTGATCTTTTGGAATTTTTTCCAGAAAGGAAAAGATCGCCAAGCTGTCGTGTCTTAGAGTTTCTCGACCACGTCCACAACCAACTCGAACATACAATACACGTTCAAAAAGGAGAAAAGTAATGGAAGGATTTGAGCATGAAAATGTTGAGCTTCGTAGCACAGTAACAACACTACAAGAAGAGGTGGAGAGACTCACTTCTTTGGTCAATTCATTGGCAGCAGCGCAAAGTAAGCAAGCAACATCGAGCAGTCAAAATCAAGCGGCGGTTTCAGAGGTCACTACTACTCCAGTTTCAACTGTTGTAGCCAGTAGTTTACCCTTTAGTATGCCAGAAGGTTATCCATGGGGCATGCCTTTCAATTTCGGCATCGGATTTCGTCAACCTACTTCTCAAGTACAAACAACCACGCTTGAAGTACCTACTTTGCAGAACTCAACACTTACTCCACAGCATGGGGTAACTTTTCCGCAAGTCACTATGACGGTTTCTCAACCAATCATGACGAACTCAGCTTCCGTAGTTCACACTACTGCAGACGAAGAAGCTCACCATAGCCCAGGCGATAACACGAATCTTCGTGGTCCGATGGAGAATCTCCAGGAACAGCTCCTCAAAATGCAGCTTGAAATTAAAACAATTCGTGGAAAGGAACTGTTTGGGAAGAACGCCCATGATCTGTGCTTAGTTCCTCGCGTAAAGATACCTGCAAAATTCAAAGTCACTGACTTTGAAAAGTATAAAGGAAATTCCTGTCCACAAAGTCATCTTACGATGTACGCAAGGAAAATGTCTACGTACAACGACAATCACCAGTTGTTAATCCACTACTTCCAAGATAGTTTTACCGGTGCCGCACTGAAGTGGTACATGGGGCTAGACAGCACGAATATCCAGACATTCAATGATTTAGGTGAAGCCTTCGTACAACAATATAAGTTCAACTTGGATATGGCCCCAGACCGGGATCAACTCGCTCCATGTCTCAAAGGAAGAGACATTCAAGGAATACGCCAACGATGGAGGGAAATTGCTGCCCAAGTCAACCCACCATTAGAAGAGAAGGAGATGACCAAGGTTTTCTTAAATACTCTTGGCCCATTTTACTATGAACGAATGATCGCTAGCGCTCCCGGAGATTTCACCGAGATGGTAAGCATGGGAATGCGGCTAGAGGAAGGAGTTCGAACCGGACGCCTGACCAGAGAAATAGGATCTTCTAGTGGAACTAGGAAGGTTGGAACCAGTTTTCCAAAGAAAAAGGAACATGACATAGGAATGGTATCCCGAGAAACCGCGAAGAATGCCACCAACAACGACGGTAGCTGCATTAGCACCCGCTGTTAATACAAGTTCAAATACAGGAATTGCTCCGCATTCCAACAAACTCAGCAAACTCAACAGTCTCGACAACAGGCTCAGCAGTTTAACAATCAAAACCGTGCGCCTCGGGTCTTACAATTTGATCCAATTCCAATGACGTACACAGAACTATATCCTGCACTAATAGAAAGGAATCTTGTGCAGACAAGGTCACCACCTCCGGTACCAGACAAACTGCCATGGTGGTATAAAACAGACGTATCTTGCCCTTTTCATCAAGGGGCACCAGGCCATGATCTTGAGCATTGCATAGCGCTAAAAGCTGAAGTACAGAGATTAGTAAGGTCTAATCTTATTTCCTTTAAAAATACAAATCCAAACGTGCAAGCAAATCCACTTCCCAGTCACAGTGGACATACAGTGAATTTGATACTAAGAAATACAGATCGATATCTCGTCACAGATGTGAATCGATCGAGGAAACTCTACCTCCATGATACATACAGTACAATGGGCGTTTTCACTAAACACGATTACGCAGCTTGCAATATCTGCTTCAAGGATCTTCGAGGGTGTCCCACCATAAGAGCAGACATCCAACGATTACTAGACATCGGTGACATACAGATCTACAGAAACAGAAATGACTATGACGTGAATACCGTAGGGCATTTTCCGCATGAGCTTTTAGTCTCAGATATCAACTCGGAAAATCCCGAAGTAAACGTTATTATCCCCTGTTTCAATACGCCCAAGCACGTGGAGATTGAATATAATGGTTCAAGCGTTCCAGGGTCTCCTTTGGTGATTTGCTTACCCGGTCCTGTTCCGTATAGTTCTAATAAAGCGATTCCTTATCAATACAATGCAACTGTGATAGAGGATGGGAAGAAGAAACCCATGCCGACTCTTCCAGCTAATGTCAACATAACTGAGATAGGATGAGTAACACGAAGTGGACGAGTACATACTCCGTTGCCCCCAAAACCGCCTGTTGTTCCTATTGTCAGACGAAATCCAGTTAATGCACCACCCGAGAACCCCATGAGGATTCCCGTTGATAATTCAAACACAAATGTTGGTCCGCCTGATAGAACCAACGTCAACACAGATTTTGATGAGATACTGAAATTAATCAAGAAAAGCGAGTACAGAGTTGTGGATCAGCTGATGCAGACTCCTTCCAAGATTTCTATACTATCTCTACTTCTGAATTCCGAAGCTCACCGAGAAGCTTTAATGAAGGTGCTAGACCAAGCTTATGTAGATCATGATGTGACTACAGACCAGTTTGGAGGTATTGTGGGCAACATAATAGCTTGCAATAACTTAAGCTTCAGCGATGAGGAACTTCCAGAAGAAGGGAAGGATCACAATCTGGCTCTGCACATCTCGATGATTTGCCAATCAGATACTTTGTCCAACGTACTAGTAGATACCGGTTCGTCCTTAAACGTAATGCCAAAAACGACTCTTGCTCGTTTAGATTACAAAGGAACACCGATGAAGTTCAATGACATAGTGGTAAGAGCCTTTGACGGTTCAAGGAAGTCAGTTATTGGGGAAGTCGATCTCCCGATGACAATTGGTCCGCATATCTTCCAAATCACTTTCCAAGTCATGGATGTGCCAGCTGCTTATAGTTGTTTGCTAGGAAGACCATGGATCCACGAAGCAGGAGCAGTGACTTCCACTCTCCACCAGAAGCTAAAGTTTACGGTAAATGGGAAGCTAGTAACCATCATTGGTGAACAAGCGTTGCTAGTAAGCCATTTATCCAGTTTTTCTTTCATCACAGCCAACGACGTTGAAGGGACACATCTCCCAGGACATCCGTTAGAAGATGGATCTACTAGCAAAAGCAGGTCATCTATCTCTTCGTACAAAGAAGCTGCACAGATAGTGAAAGATGGTAATGCTGCGGGTTGGTGACAATTAATCAAACCTGTCAACAACGAGACAAAGGCCGGACTTGGATTTGCTCCAGTATTTCCAAAAGACAAGCAAAAGGATGAAATACTCCACCCCATCAGAGAAGTATTCCACAGTGGGGGTTTCTTAAACCCTATTCTTCAAGAGGTTAGCGTTATTACCATTGAAGGTGATGAAGATGATCTCTCTGGATCTGAAGAGTGGAACACTTATCTAAACAGCCCTGAATATGTGTCTCAGGAAGAATCTTATGCACCATACTATCCTCCAACTGAGCAATTCAAAGGCATGTCCCTACAAAGGAATGAAAATCCGCCTGTCCCTTCTGAAGTTTGGGATACATTGGGAGAACCAAGTGGCAAGTTTGACTACATGGTAAAATACACTGCGCCTGAAAGCTCAAAAATCAGAATTGAAGACATCCAGCCCACTGGGTGGGGTGATCCTTTTGAATATCCTAGTCAAACGGAAGAGGTGTACCCATCTTCCCGATCTCATCAACCAATTGAGGTTCCGAATGAAGATCTTTTCTTTAACGTACCTGTAGAGTTTGTTGAACCAGATCTTGACTATCACTACATCAACGTAATTATCGAAGATCAGGGATACGACTCGGGATACGAACTAGAAAGTGTCGCCGACAATGAGTCTCTTCACTCAGAAGATTGGAGAGTACATCCCCAGAATTCGACGCAAAAGCCCATAGAAAGTACATATGCTGTATCCCATGCTTCTCGATCTGTTCATCAAGCCGAAGAAGATCGCTTCAGTAGCACAAAAGGCAAGGTCCGTTGTCCAGAATCTTCAAAGCCTGCTCGGCCAATGACCAAAGTCTACTCAAGGATTAAACCAAGTGAAAAACTACCAGAATACCTCGACTTCCAAGGAGTTCGCCACTACTGGAAACCTGTTGAAGTTCGGACTAACGTTCATAGTCCTAAGTAGTTTACTTTGCTTTTGTTTTGAACTCTCGCTTCGCCCAAAGTGAAGAGATGTTTTATAGGGTTTAGCTTTTAAATAATTTCTCTTTGTCTTGCCCAAGACAAATGAGTTTGTATTTTAGGGCCCTGTTTCATATTGTGAGTCATAAATAAAACGCGTTGTTTTGATTCCACACTTTGTGTTTGTTTTCATTTTTACCCTTTCTTGGAAATGATAATCCTAAAAAACACAATAAAAATCTTCAATAATAATTTGCATACTTTCACATTAACTTTTTCTATAAAAAAAATAAAAAAAAAGTTAATTAATCAAACATAAATCAAATATGCAGATTAACAGATGGACAAATCCATTGAAAGCAATAACTCTATGCTCTCTCCCGACTTTGAAATCCCCTGTGAAGTCGCCAAGGAAGAAGTTGAAGAAGAGATCCCGGACGAGATTTCTCGATTACTTAAGCACGAGGAACAAATCATTAAACCTCACAAAGAGCCTTTGGAAGCAGTTAACTTGGGTTCCGAGGAAGACAAAAAAGAAGTAAACATCGGAGCTTCACTCGACAGTAACGTCAAGGGCAAACTGATAAATCTTCTCAAAGAATATGTTGATGTGTTCGCTTGGTCCTACCAGGACATGCCAGGTTTAGATACCAGCATCGTGGAGCATCACTTGCCATTAAGACCAGAGTGTCCACCAGTTAAACAGAAACTGAGAAGAGTTCACCCTGAAATGGCCGACAAAATCAAAAAAGAAGTTCAAAAGCAGCTCGACGCAGGTTTCCTCGTCACTTCTGAATATCCTCAATGGCTAGCAAAAATAGTACCTGTCTCCAAGAAAGATGGAAAGGTCAGAATGTGTGTTGACTACCGGGACTTGAATAAAGCAAGTCCAAAAGATGATTTCCCACTACCGCATATCGACATGCTAGTAGATAGTACCGCAAAGTTCAATGTCTTTTCCTTCATGGACGGTTTCTCTGGTTACAATCAGATCAGAATGGCTCCCGAAGACATGGAGAAGACATCCTTCATCACGCCATGGGGCACTTTTTGCTACAAAGTAATGTCGTTTGGGTTAAAGAATGCAGGCGCAACTTACCAAAAGGCAATGACTACTCTCTTTCATGACATGATGCACAAAGAGATCGAAGTCTATGTGGATGACATGATAGAAAAGTCTGACACTGAAGAAGAGCATATAGAATATCTCTTAAAATTGTTTCAGCGACTAAGGAAATTTCAGCTTCGCCTGAATCCTAAGAAATGCACCTTTGGGGTAAGATCCGGAAAACTCCTAGGTTTCATCGTCAGTCAAAGAGGTATTGAAGTTGACCCTAACAAAGTCAAGGCTATTCAAGAAATGCCTACGCCACATACGGAAAAGCAAGTAAGAGGATTCCTTGGACGGTTGAATTACATCTCCAGATTTATCTCTCAAATGACTGCTACCTGTGGGCCGATATTCAAGCTTTTCCGCAAAAATCAAGAGGCTGTGTGGATAGAAGATTGCCAAAAAGCATTTGACAGTATCAAGGAATACCTGTCAGAACCACCAATATTGATTCCTCTAGTCGAAGGAAGACCTTTAATCATGTACCTTACCGTGCTAGAAAATTCCATGGGCTGCGTGCTTGGACAGCAAGATGAAACCGGTAAGAAGGAGCATGCCATTTACTACTTAAGTAAAAAGTTTACAGACTGTGAAACTCGTTACTCCATGCTCGAGAAAACATGTTGTGCTTTGGTATGGGCTTCGAAACGTCTCTGCCAGTACATGATCAATCACACGACTTGGTTAATCTCCAAAATGGATCCAATCAAGTACGTCTTTGAAAAGCCTGCCTTAACAGGAAGAATTGCACGATGGTAGATGCTGTTATCTGAGTATGACATCCAATACCGTGCTCAAAAAGCGGTCAAAGGAAGCATTCTCGCCGATCACTTGGCTTATCAGCCGCTCATCGAATACCAATCTCTCAAGTTTGACTTCCTAGACGAGGATGTTATGTACTTAAAGATGAAAGATTATGACGAACCACTACCTGGAGAAGGTCCTGATCCAAAATCTAGATGGGGCTTAATTTTTGATGGAGCAGTTAATGTCTTTGGCAATGGAATTGGGGCAGTCATCATCACTCCCGAGGGTTCTCGTATCCCGTTTTGCGCCAGATTGCTATTTGATTGCACCAACAACATCGCAGAATATGAAGCTTGTATCATGGGTATCGAAGAAGCCATCGATTTGAGGATCAAGATCCTTGACATATATGGAGATTCAGCCCTTGTGATCAACCAAATCAAGGACAAGTATGAAACTCATCATCTTGGTTTGATTCCTTATAGAGATTATGCAAGACGTTTGTTGACTTTCTTCAACAAAGTTGAACTACATCATATCCCTCGAGATCAGAATCGAATGGCAGACGCCTAGGCTACTCTATCCTCTATGTTCAAAGTCAACAATTGGAATGATATGCCTAAGATCCGTATCAGACGCCTTGAAAGACCTGCATATGTATTTGCAACTGAAGCACAGTCTTCGATGATAAACCGTGGTTTCACGACATTAAGCGTTTCCTTCAAACACGAGAGTACCCACTTAGGGCATTGTACAAAGATAAGACAACTTTAAGGAGGCTGTCTAGAAATTTCTTCCTAAACGAAGATGTGCTATACAAAAGAAATTTCGACATGGTCCTGCTCAGATGCGTCGACAGACAAGAAGCAGACACGATCATCCATGAAGTGCATGAAGGATCCTTTGGAACCCATTCAAATGGGCATGCAATGTCCAGAAAGATTCTAAGAGCAGGGTACTACTGGATAACAATGGAGTCTAATTGTTGTAAACACATCAAGAGATGTCACAAGTGCCAGATCTACGCAGATAAGATCCACGTGCCACCAACTCTACTCAACGTTCTCTCTTCTCCATGGCCTTTCTCCATGTGGGGCATCGACATGATTGGGATGATCGAACCAAAAGCGTCCAATGGACATCGCTTCATTCTAGTGGCTATTGATTACTTCACCAAATTGGTCAAAGCAGCGTCTTACGCCAAGTTACATGACAAGTGGTTGTGAGGTTCATCAAGAACAACCTCATTTGCCGATATGGAGTTCCAAGTAAGATCATTATAGAAAATGGATCGAACTTGAACAACAAAATGATGAAAGAACTGTGTGAGGAATTCAAGATCAAGCATCATAACTCATCTCCTTACCGGCCAAAGATGAACGGCGCCGTTGAAGCTGCCAATAAGAACATCAAAAAGATCGTCCAGAAGATGGTCATCACCTAGAAAGACTGGCACGAAATGCTGCCATTTGCTCTGCATGGGTATCGTACTTCAGTACGCACTTCAATAGGGGCAACTCCTTTCTCTCTAGTATACGGCATGGAAGCAGTGCTTCCCGTTGAAGTTGAGATTCCGTCAATGAGAGTTCTCATGGAAACTAAGTTATCTGAGGCCGAATGGTGTCAAAGCAGATATGACCAGCTGAACTTAATCGAAGAAAAGCGCCTGACCGCTCTGTGTCATGGACAATTATATCAAAGAAGAATGAAGAACGCTTTCGACAAAAAGGTCCGACCTCGTGAATTCTGAGAAGGCGACCTCGTGCTTAAAAAGATTCTGTCTTTTCAACCCGATTCTAGGGGCAAATGGACTCCTAATTACGAAGGCCCATACATCGTCAAAAGAAGCTTTTCTGGCAGTGCCATGACTCTCACAACCATGGACGGTGGTGAACTCCCGCATCCTGTGAATGTTGATGCAGTCAAGAAATACTTTGTCTAAAAAAAAGAACAGGTCGGTAAGTCGAAAACCCGAAAAGGGCGACTTAGGCAAAAAAGAGCGTCTCGGTGGATTGAAAACCTGAAAAGGCGGTCCAGGCAAAAATTAGAGACAATAAACAGAAATTATCCTGATAGATTGAAAACTTGAAAAGGTGATCTATGCAAAAAAATCAAGGATACAAAAAAATGACAAAGTAACTGCAATCGGTCTGTACTTCGTCGATCTGAAGAATTTTCCATCAACGGATCTTCAATTAACTCTTCTGAAGCAACAAGCACTGTTGGAATTCAAAGTTGTTAGGGATAATAGCGATTATTTGCTTTCAATGTAGCCTTTTCCCAATAAATTATCATTTCCAACTCTTGTAAATAGCTCATGGAATCACGCCTTTGGCTGATTACCATTCTATCAATAAATTTGAGCCTTGTGCCCATTTGTTTGCAATTCTTACTTTATTTTGTTTTGCAAAATAACGCTTTTATTGTGAAAATCACTTTTTGAAAAAAAAGGGTTTTAAATGAATTTTTACTTCAAAATTTTAAAATAAAAGCAAAATTTTCCTTTGAACTATGAACACAGAAGGAACTTCAACAGTTTTCTCCACGAGTGTTTCGATCTCCGGAAGATAGAACAGCTGCTACAGAAGTCTTCTTCTCCTCAGCAGAGATCATCAAAGGAAGGTATTCTTATCCAAAAAGAATTCCTAACAAGGTTGCCAATGAAATGCCTTTTTTCAGAAAGTTTAAAGCATGCAACTCATGTTCATCAACAGTAACATCTACGCCATTGCTGCAGATTTTGCTAAGTATTTGTTCGAACTGTGACGTGGTCCTTTTCCCAAATACCTCTTTATTATCTTGTCGAGTATCGTCAGCATGCATATGACATTCATCATTCATACATAATAACATCATTAATGCATTCCTGCATTTCTCAAATGTTTGTTTCCATATCACTGGTTTAGATTACATTTACTCAGGTGTGTGTGTCATCTCTCCAGCAGATTATCCCCAAGCAGAGAAATACATCTTTTCTCTACTATATCCCCCAGCTGATATCATTCCTCATTGGGAACAAAATCTTGATTGACCTTTTTCTTTCTAGTTCATTCCTGGATAGAACCTCGTCTCTGACCAATTTGGGTTTAGATTTCACAAAAAAGATCTACCTGCTAACAATAAGCAATGGTCTCATCGTCTGAGCCGCTTATTTCCTTTTCATTTTGAAACTCATCTTAAAATGATTGTTCTTCTCAGCAAGTTCAAATCATGAAAGTTCAAGAAAACTCCACAGTTGTCTTTCAGTCTAAAAGAAAACCTGTGTCTTTCAATCAAAATGCCCGCATCTTCTCAAGAGAGAGATCCCCGGCAAGATTGTAGCTGTGAAAATAGAAACCTATTTGAGATCTGTTTCCATCACTGTCTGTTATTCACAAGGCTGAATACTCAGTAATTTTCTCAAGAATTACCTTGTTATGGTTATCACTTCGCTGATAATTGGTAATATCTTCAGAACTCATTACCATAAACTATCACAAGGCTGATAATTGGTAATATCATTTTCACTTACCTTAAACATTGTCACAAGGCTGACAGAAGGTAATCTCTTTGTTTACCAGAGCGAAACAGATTTTCACATACATTGTGAATCTATTTTCCCAATGAAACAAATTGCTTGTTTTCCAACAAACAGGATTCTCTTTTCTTAGACAGATTGAGTCATCCTCGCAAATTTTTCCCCACCATGTCATTCTTTGATATCTTCTGGGTGAATCTTTTTACAATCATTTTGCATTACTCGCATCTTCTGGTATCTTAGGTCCAAAATTTGCGTATTCTGATATTTAAGTCTCTTTACACCTATCAAAACGAAGATATTCATCTTCATATCTCAGGTTAAAGAAACTTAAATAGGGGCATCTGTCATACCCCAATTTTTGACCTAATATACTACCTCACATTTTCATCATTTCATCTTTAACAGTCTAGAACATAATTAATCGGGTGTGGATTTCACAGGTCAAAATTAGGGTTTCACAAATTTTTCTCTGATTCAAGAGGCAACCAATTAGGGTTTGAGCTTCATTCACCCCATTTGATCTATCTTGATCAAACCATCAACTTCTGATCTTCAGATATCAAATTTTCCTCATGATCTATCGAGGATCGACCAATTAGGGTTTTTGTCGAGGATGAGTAATCTCTGATTTTCTGATCAATGATTAACTTTTTTTATTAGAGATTGATCTTCATATCTTAGATACTACATGTTGACCTAATTTCTGGATTCAAAACATCACAGAAGTTCACAGAATTCATCAGTCAATTTCTGAATCATCTGATGAAATTTCATCTGCACTGAAAAGTCAAACTTTGACTTTTGGTAAATTTTTTCGAGACAAAACTTTTTCAATCATCAAAATACTTCAAATGATCCATCATGATCATAAAACATCAAGAAATTTGGAAAAGTCAATAAAAAGTCAAAATTTTCAACACTTAGAAAATTTTTCAAGTGTTAAAATTTCATACTTTTTCCAAACTTCATGGAATTTTTTCACATAGTTCCACTTTGAATTGGAAAAAACTCAAAACATGAAAGTTTTAGCCCTTGAAACAAGATTTCCAAAATGTCCAAGAACTCTCAAATCCATGGAGTCTAGCTATACGTTTGATTTTGAAACATAGAGCTCCAAAATCCTTGATTTTCAAGTACAAAGTTCAAAATTATAGGTCATTTTTGAGTTTTTCTTTCTTTCTAGAAGCATGCCACCTAGCCAAGAGGGATAGAACTGATAAAAATCAGAGGGAGAGTAATTATAAAGAGATAAGATCAAGGTGAGATTTAACCATGGTTAAAAGGAAGCTTCCTTTTGCATTTAATGCAAAAATGACTTCCTTGCCCTTTAAGGCAACTTGTAAATACCAAAGCCAATCCCTTGTGCTTACCATTCAGAACTTGTGACCTATAAATAGAGGTCTTGTTTGCAATTTCAAAACACACCAAAGCTATGCAAGAACATGCTTTCTCTCTTCTTTCTTAAAAATCAAGAAACATAGTGTAATTTGAGAAATCTTGCATTTTGAAAAATTTGTGAAGGAACATGAGATATTTGGTGTCTAACATATCATAAACATCTAATGGAATATGTTTGAAGCTTAAAATCAATCTAAGAAACACTGAAAATCAGTTTTTGCATTTCATGTTTCAAACTTGCCAAAACTGCCTTATCATTCGAATTAGATCATTGGCTTGAGCTAGTTGTGTTTTGATCATCCAAACATCATCAATATACTTCATATGAATGATCCAAACCATTAACATCAACCTGTAACAGCTCTAACCATAAATTCAAGTTTCACTTTGAGCAAACTGCAGGTCGACTTGGTCAGATTAATCCAGGCAAATTCATGATATGCAGACCATCCTCACACCTTTCATAAGAGCCGTTGGTGCTACAGGGATCATAAAATCACAACTGGAATTACTCCTTCATCGATTTCGATCTCAGCTTGAACAGGTAAGAACACGAATTTCAAACTCTATGATTTCTTGATTCCAGTCCAAAAAACTCTTGGCCATTTTGTTTCTGCACTATCAACGATCAATAACCCTCAATCAATTGACAAAATCATTCACCATACACGATTTCAATTAAGATTTTCAGTTTTAGGGTTCTTCGTGTTCTTGAGAAATTCAATCATGTTAGGCTTAAAATAAATGAAATTAAAGGACATCATCATGTATCTGGGCTTAAAACGATCAAGTTTGATGTTTACATCATTTGATTTCATCCAGAAATAAGGAATCTATGGCTGATTGAAGATTGGAGGAAGAAGATGAGCTTGCGCGCGTTTTTCAAATTTAAATTTCCAGTTTTATAATATATTTAGTTGGTTTGACTACAATACACGGATGTATTTCCGCCCCAGCGGTTGCCAGCTCACTCTTAAGACTTTCATGCCATGCCTTGCCTTGAGGTCCCGGGTTTAAGCAGCCTTGGGACCATTTTTTACCAAACTTTTGTATTTTTTTTACAAACTTTGACTTTTTCAAAACCCAATCAAAACTCCTCATTTTGAGGTGATTTTTTGTACACTTGTCAATTAATGTATCTATTTTAAGATAGTGTCAAAAATTTTCACAAAAACTTTCATTCGATTATGTTTTTATCGAGCCGAAAATGGTACTTTTGAGTACTTTTCAAAACACCTTTAAAGGTGATTTTTTCAAACTTTCAAAGCCCGATTCTTTTCAAAACTTCTTGTAAGTAAATTTCATATTTCAAAAACACTTTCAAAATATTTCTTCAAAACGTTTCATCAAACTTACATCTTTTTCCATGATCGATCCGATTTGACGATAAAACCGAATTCGTTTTCTCTCGAATTTCTTAATCGATCGTGGGCCTCCCTCACGGTGTAAGTCCCAAAAATTCTTTTTATGTACATAATTTTTTTCCTTGTACATATCCAATTCTTTTATGTACACATCTATTTTACTTGTACATAATATAAACATCTCTGTAAATACTCAAGGATAGACAAACTTCTTCCGTTTGTTTTCATTTTACACTGAATACCATTGGTATTAGAAGGAGCATTATTCCCGGTGAAACTGCTTTTAAACGAATGGGCCTCCCTTACGGTGTAAGTCCCAACCCTCCTATGTACATCCACATCTCCTTGTACATAAATACTCGTTCGTGTACATATTTACTTCCTTGTACACAATTCAAACTTGTAAATAATCAAGTTACGTTCGTTTTACACACGCATTGTTTATATTTCCTTCATAAAATCTTGTAAATAAATTTTACACGCATTGTTTATATTTCCTTCATAAACTCCTGTGAATAAACTTCATATGCTTGTTTATACAGCTATCTAGTTATAACGTAACAACTAGTTTAACCAGTAGGTTCCCTACAAAGTTAGCCTCCTCTTGGGCTTTGTAAAAAGGTAACTCATTTCATCTGAGTTCAGCCTCCTCTTAGGCTTAATATAAGAAAACTCATTCACTGAGTTTAACCTCCGCTTAGGCTTCATATAAGGCAACACTCCCCTGTTGGGTCAGCCTCCTCTTGGGCTTCGTTCAAAAGAACTCCTCATTGAGTTTAGCCTTCTCTTGGGCATCATACAAGAAAGAGACCAGGAAACCTCTTAACAGCCTCCTATTGGGCTTCCAATACAAACAATCACCCGCGCTAGGATAGAACCCAGAGAGTATAATTTCCTGGTGAAATTGCTCTTAATCCTAAGAGGATGGTTTCCCGGTGAAATCCCTTTTAAAGCCAAAGCCAGCCATACCCTATAGCTTTCTCTTGAGCTTCATACAAGGACCCTCGATGACCCTCGATGACCCTCGGAATGCCTCCTATTGGGCTTACAATACAAGGACCCATGGGCTTCTTAAAAGCATCCCCTTAGTCCAATCAATTTCTCCTTGAGATTTAGACGTTTATCATCTCTATGGAAGAAGTATCTCATCTATCACATCACATACAATCAAAAACTCTTCAAACTCTTTTCAAACAAAAATATCTCTTAATCGTAAGTGGTACCGCTTGTACACTCAAGCAAAACACCCATTGCTTACAATTAAAAGATTCAATCATTTTTCAAACATCTTTCTTAAACATGTAAGTGGTAACGCTTGTACACTCAAGCAAAACACCTATAACTTACGATGAAAGATTTCAATCAATCAAACTTTTCAAAAATGTATGTGATGAAATAGATTAGATACATTTTTCATTAAGACGACATTTTTCTGTGTCTCTTACTAACATTCCGTTGCTTCCACTAGCATAAGTGGGAACTACGATTGCTCTGACTTTCTCAACATCCTTTTGAGAATACGTAGGCACAAGGTCTCATCCTTGCCGAGCAAATTTCTTTCTCCCTCAAACCAAACAAACCATAGATCCCTTTAGATCCGAGCTACAAATACTCTGATTCCCATTAAGGGATATGTATGCAGAGGATCCCAATGATCTTTGCGAGCACAATAATAACAAAACCTAGGATCCCACATAATCTATCCTTCTTAAAATCCAAAGGAGAAACTTTCCCAATCATAGAAATAGCAATTAAAACACACAAACATATAAAACATATTCATATATAAAGCTATAGATAACTATATATATTTAGGGTGCTCGATCTATTCCCTTTATATAACAAACCCCCTTACCCGGAATCTCCCCAATGCGTTGCATCTAGTTCGCGCTAGTCGTAATGCATATCATATCAATTGAGGGTATTAACAGCTTTCCCCTTTTTCATAATCATTAAATCATCTTTTCTTGTGTTGAAAATAATAAAGCTTGATGCTCGCGGCATCTTTATAAACAAATCAAAAGAGTAAATCGTTTTGAGTCAGAGAATTCGAATTCAGATTCGATTCCCTAGCGCCTCACTTTTTAACGCGAACAAGGGCAGCTGTCATACCCCAAAATTTGCCCTCCTACTTCCCAAGACATTTCATACATCCATACTCAAGGATTCCTCAAGGGTTGATCAGACAAACCCTCTCCTAGACAATCAACCCAAACTAGGGTTTGGTATTCCTCAGATCAAGATGGACTTCTAACATCTCCAATGGTCTTCATGTCTCCTCATATGATTCAAAGATTCTCCATGTCAAGTTTCAATCCTCACAAGTCAAGTTTCCTCAGACAATTGCTCAGATGGTTGAAAATCAATTGTATTGGACAAAACGTCAATTGTGGTCAACATACAGTCAAACTTCATAATTTTTGGTCAAAATCCTCATTTTGAAGTTACATTCATCATTTGATCAAGGGTTGATCATGATTCATCAGGAAAACTCAAGATTTACTCAAAAGTCAAACTTTCTAAATTAGCGTTCTTAGTGAAAAGTCAACCAAACTTTGACTGAGCATAACTTCTTCATACTTTCTCAGAAATTTTTCCACCAACTCTTGTTTTGAAGGAAATTCAATTCTCTACAACTTCATGTCTCACAAGAATGTTCAAAAAATGCTTCATTTGGAAGGTATGGATCAAAACATTACAGGTCCTTTTTAAAGTCAACAAAAAGTCAACTTTTGGTTTTGAAGATTTATTGAGCATGGAAACTCCAATTGAGATGAAAACAAAGAGGTTGTTTAGAGGACACTTAGAGATTTCTAAAAAGTCCAAGAACACTCAAAATTGTGGAAAATTGAGCAAAATACACCTTGTACAAGTTGGGCATTTTTGGACAATTGCACAAAGAGAGATATTTGTCAAAATCCAATTTTTTCCAAATAGGCCTATAATTTTATGATCCAAACTTGTTCATAATATTATTTGTGACCTATTGATGCCTTGCCATGACCACATTCTATTTTTTTGATTTATTTTTGAATTTAAAAGCATTAAATTCAAATTTAAATTATATAAAATATGAAAACAAGGTATATTTTCAAATGGATTGGATTTTTATCAAACTTGAGGTCCAAGATAGCCCATATAACTTGCCAAATTCAGCTAGCTTGCATATGGAAGAGAAAATCAAATTTTCAAAAGATTTGATTTTATTTGAAAGGAAATTATTTTACATTGAATGGCATATCTTTTTTCCTTCTTTTTGCTCTCATTCCTCACTCTATAAATACCCAACATATTGCACAAAGCCCAAGGACGAAACCCTAGCCTTACAACAACCCTTATTTTTCTCAAAAAAATGTTCAAAGTTGTGAAATTCGAATTTCAATTTCCAGCAAGTTTCAAGGTGTTCTAGCCAACCAAACGTCTTCCTGAGGTTCCCAGGATTCAATACCAATCCTTACTTGAAGCCAAGACATCCCAGATCGTGCCATATACCTTGCTCCGATTTGGTATTTTTCTCAATTTTGGTTTTTACAATTCATGCGTTTCTAACTATTTTTGTTTGCATATTTGAACTCAGGATATCCATTTGAATGCATTTGAATCATTACATGTAAGCTTGCACGTCCAGAATTCGTATTGCCATTGTTAGGGTTCAAAAATTGGAAAGCCTTGAACCGGCTTATCCAGGCATTTTTAGAGCAAACAAACACCACCATTGAACTCGCAACCATCGATTTAGGGGGGTAGGATACCTCTTGCCTTTTTATTTTTCGTATTTTCGTAGGTTTGATGTTTGAGGCAGCCGGAGAAGACAACCAGAGCTAGGGCTCCGGCGTCGTGGACTTTGTTGACCGGTGGTTTGCATGCGTGGCACGATCGAGCTTCCTGATTCGTCCATCCATTCAACCTGGACCCCACACGGCTGACTGTGCGTTGAACTCACAAAATCATGACACGATTGCACTTATAATCCATTCCTTGTATTTTCCAAACACAAAATGCACGCTAGTTCAGTGGTAAAGGCAAGCAGATTGGAAGATTCTCTCAAAGGTCCCTGGTTCGAGCCTGGTCAGGACCAAATATTTTTACTCTTTTGCAAACTAACTTATATTTTTCTATTTTTCTTTAATATTTTTCATGCATTTTAGTTTATCTTCAATATTTTTTATCATGCATTTAAAAAACTCCCAAAAATATTTCTTTTTTGCATAATCATCAGAAAAATACTCATTTAATTTTTAATATAAAAATTATTATTTTTGCATGCATATTTAATTTAATTACTAATTAATCATGTATTTGACTTTTAATTGTTTTTAAATTATCAAATCGATTCCGAAAATTACCAAAAATTTATATTATCATCTTATTGTCATTATTAACATAAAACCTTTTTCCTCATTCAAAAATATTTGTTTTTACAAACATTTTCCTCTTATGCAATTTTCTCGTATTTCCGATTATGTATCTGTTCACAGGTTGTAACGTTTCGGACGATTTTTCTTGCTTTTCTTTTCCTATTATGTAACTGCCTATGGGATGTAATAGTTTAATTAGGACTTTTACTTTCCGCACTCTTATTATGTAACTGCCCCAAAACCATGTAATAGCGTAGGATATTTACTTTCAGCACCCTATAAACTGCTAGTAATTAGGCGTGTATGGCAAGATAAAATTGGACATAGATCACTCATAATTCCAAGATAAAATATCTGAATTCAACACACTCTTTTCACACATGCACCCCTTAGGGGAATTCTCTCTCGTTGCCTTTACGAATACAAATGGTCAAGTCCCTCGAACGTAGAGGTATTCTAGCACTGTTGCCTTCAAAACAAATCATCATAGTCCCTTCGATACAAAGATCATAGACCCACGATGTCGCCTCCGAATACATGATCTTGACCCTCGATTGTTGCCTACGAAAAATGATGATAGTCTCTTCGAATATGCTAGGATACTTCCTACAAGTTGCCTTCTATGACCATCTGATGTCCCTTCGAATGTCCCTTCCACATCCAACGAATAGGGTTACCTACCAACTAATGGTATGGATAGCGCTATTCTAAAGGAAAGTAAAACAACACGAAAAAGACCATTCTGAGTAGGTAATAAGACTTTTAGTTGCTTGCTCAATCAAAATACTTTTCGCACCACACAGTTTTATCAAAGTTCAAACTCTTTTCAAAATGAAACATTTCCGAACACTTTGTATACATTCCTACATGAATCATTACAAAGTCAAAGCGAAATGCCTTTTTAAAACATTTTTTTTTCAAACACACAGAAAGCCCGTAGATAACTACGGATGGAAAGGGGTGCTAATACCTTCCCTTTTCATAACCTTCTCCCTTACTCAGAATCTAACGAAGGTCTTTTCCTGTTCTTTTCACCTTCCCTTAATTTGATAAAAGAAAATTCGGTGGCGACTCTTGCTATCCGCACATTTGCGATACAAAAATCTCAAAGTCAGTTCACCGTATTACAGTACTCTTTGAACTTCTCATCACGGCCCATAGACATATTTTGCATTTGCATGCGGGTTGGTGTCAATTCAGCATTGTACTGGTACTGTTTGTAAAAATCATCTGCCAAATAATTTCAGGTATGAATGTGAGTATTCTCTAGCTGATAATACCACTCTAACTATGCACCGGACAGGCTCTCTTGAATGAAATTCATCCATAATTTTTTATTAGTAGTGTGTGGTTGAATCTTCTAAACATAGGACTTCAGATGAAGCTTCGGACCAGAAATTCCATCGTACTTAGCGAAAGCAGGAACTTTGAATTTGCACGGAGTGACCATTCCAAGAACCAAACTTAAGTCATCAAAATTCAATCTTGACATTTATAGATTTTCCACAGCATTCAGACGGTCTTCGAGTAAGTTATACTTCTCGTCATCAGGATGATACTACTCGCTCATATAGTCTTCTTCTTCTTAAGACCCATGATGGCTTCCTTCATTGGCCTTGACACTTCCTTCAGTTTTTCCGCTCTTTTCTGAGAAATCAAATTGTCTGACTACCTTGATTGGACCTCTGAACCTTTTCCCCATGTTGAAAATACCAGAGATCTTCTTCTTTTTCTTCTTGATGATGAGCTCTTTCAAATCTTTCTATCCTTGGGCCATGTTGGTGAACATCTCTAGGAACTGAGCGTTCTGAGCCTAGAGATCTTTGACAGTTTATTTGAGAGCCATTTTGACTGAAATAATGATATGCTATGATATGCAATGTTATGCAATGCAATGTTTTCAAGGACCTTAGGAATTTAAATTTGGTAAACAAGCACGAACAAACTTTTCATTAGCCTGGTTAGTAAATACAAAAGATAGTTCAAGCACAAAAGTAAAACTCCTAGTGTTCAGGCCTTCCATGGACGCTTACTCTTTGTGTTAACATAGGTGTCAATGCTCCGTTCCTCGTGAAGTAGCTTCCTCAGCTCCAATACTCTTTTCTCTTTTGCATAGTACTTAGCTTCGAATGTATCCCTTTCTTCTTTAAGTTGAATCCAGGATCTCTTAAATTCTTCAAAATCATTAGGCATGTCTGGATGGAGAATGCTATAAGATTCATTTCTTTCGGCAACAGGTTCCATAATTACTGGTAGAATAGCAGCAAATGGCATCATTAGATTTTGAGCGCGAGCCCGCACCCATTTGAGGTATGGTTCCCAAGGAATGGAAATTTTATGCCCCAAGGTCTTGGTATCAGTTTTCTTTACCATGCCCCAGGTGTGCATAAATCTTCGACGATAACCTTGGAGATCGTTGTCGTATTCAAATACAATGCCTTGGATAAGCATGTCATGAGGACCATCCCTTCGAGCATAACCAAACTATCGTAGCGCTGGAGAAGGATTGTAAGTTATACCTCCCCTTATGCCAAGGAGTGGCACGTTGGGGAATTCTCCACAACTCTCAATGAAAGTGAAGTCTTTTTGAGAGTAAAGACACCAACGGATATTTGAATGAGAGAGTGACATCAACCTTTGAGACTATTTCAGACCTTGTTCATTCTTTATCATTGATCGGGGAAGGTGCGAAATAACCACCAGGATAATAACAGTATTTAGAACATGAGAGTCCCTTGCCTTTTCATAATAGGAGTGTGGAGAAAATTCAAAATATCTTCGAGCAAAGTAGGCACAAGATTATGAGTGAGGAATATCTTGATGGCGTTCACGTCTATGAATTGATCTAGATTAGGAAATATCACCAAGCCATAAATTAGCAAAGCCAAAATTTCTTTGAAAGTGTGGAAACTCATGGCCTTCAAGAATTCTTGAGCCTTCTTTATCAGAAACTTAGCAAGCAAACCCTTAACTCCACTTCTTGTTTCCCAATTGTCTTCAATGTCTGACTGCTTCAGATGTAGAGCCGCTGCAATGTCTTCAAACCTCAGAACTTTTTCTGAACCGGTGAAAGGTATCTGATCAAGAATGGGTATCCCAATTAGCTTAGATAATTCTTCCATTTTAGGTACAATTATACCCCAAAATTTGGTCTCCTATTTCCCAAGTCAATCCACATCTCCATACTCAAGAATTTCTCAAAGGTTGACCAGATAAACTCTTTCCTAAGCAATCAACCCATAAAATTAGGGTTTTGATTCTCTCAATTCAAATATGAGTTCTAATGCCTAAAGTTATCATCATACCTCCTCATATGTCTCAAGGTATCATCATGTCAATTTTCAAGCATCACAACTCAAGTTTGCTCAGTCAATTGCTCAGATGGTTGAAAATCAATTGTATTGGACAAAAAGTCAATTGTGGTCAACATAGAGTCAAACTTCATCATTTTTGGTCAACATCAATATTTTGAAGTCTCATTCATCAAGAAAACTCAAGATTTAATCAAAAGTCAAAGTTTCTAAATTAGTGTTTTTGGACAAAAATTCAACAGAACTTTGACCAAGCATAACTTTCACATACTTTATTAGAAATTTTTCCACCAAAGCTCATTTTGAAGAGAAATTAATTCTCTACAACTTCATGTTTCACAAGCTTTGGCAAAAAATGCTTCATTTGAGAGTTATGGATCAAGACATTATAGGTCCTTCTAAAAGTAAACAAAAAGTCATCTTTTTGCAAACATGTGTATATGAAAATGGAAGTTTTAATAAAGATGAAACCAAAAAGAGTGTTTAGAAGACATCTTGAGCTTTCTAAAAAGTTAAATAACACTTCAAAATGTTGAAAATTGAGAAAGATACAAGTAATGCATGTTTGACATTTTTGAAGAAGTGCATGAAGAGAAATACTTAGCAAAATCAATTTTTTTCCAAACGGGCCTAAGTTTTTATGATCCAAACTTGTTCTTAAGATTATCCATGACCTACAAGACCAATTGCACTCCTCCTTTAATTTAATTTAATTTATTTTAGAATTTATTCACTTAAATCCAATTTTAATTAAAATAAAATGTAAAAAAATCAAATTAATTGATGCAAGGCTGGATATTTGTCATTCTTGGGTCCAAGAAAGATCAATTAGCTGGCCAATTTCGTTCAAGACTTGATTGCTCAAGATTGATGCAAATTTTGAAATTTTTTATGCAAACTTGAATGATTGAAAAATCAAATATTTTCTCATCAATGCCATATATTTTCTTCACATCTCTTGACCTAATTTCCATTCTCCAAAAGTACACAAGCCATTCAGATGATCAAAGGACGAAAATCTTGCAGCCAAGAACCCTAGAAAAGGTTGAAAAAACTGTGCCATACAAGTAATTTGCAGCCAGGGTTTCAGATCAATTCAAGCGAAACAAAGCATTCCATCACGTTCCTTGGTGTTCTCTGAAGCACTCCAGCCATTCACAAGCCATCCATACATCCAGAATCGACCAAACGCGATCATGGTTTTGCTTTCCAAATTTCAAACACCGTGGGTATAGGTTTACCCATGGAAAAGTTGTGGGTAAATTTCCCAGAAAAATTCAAATCAGGGACAAAGCCCCAGCGCGCGTTATTTTTTTAAATTATATTTTAAATTTGGTTTTTAATATATATTATTTTCGTCTCGTTTCATAACATCCAGCAAGCCCAACTTAGATGGCCAGCGCATGCCTTGGTAATTAGGGGGAACCCAGTTCGATCCCTAGCACCCCCAATCTTTTTTTTGTGGTTATTTTTCTCACCAACATATTTTCTTATTTTCAATTTTCTTTTTTAATTTAATTAACTCTTTTTCTATTATTTTTAAAATACATTAAAAATCACAAAAAAAAATTCTTTTTAGAATTAGGTAAATAAAATATTTATTTAATTTTTGACACCAAAAATTTATTTTTTCCTTTTAGTTTAATTAATTGTTAATTAACCATTAGAATTAATTTTTAATTGATTTTCCTAAATAAAATCAATCCAAAAAATACAAAAAATAATTTTCTTATTTAGGTTAGGTTTTCTACTAATCTAAAAAATTTTCTACTAACACAAAAATCTTTTTCCTAACCTTTTTTCTTCTTATTCCAATTTAGTCATTGTCTTGATATTTTGCTGATTATTATAACTACTCATTAATTGTAATAACGTAGATTTACAATTCCTCGCATTTTTCACTTTTATGTAACTGCTAATGGAATGTAATAGTTTAACTAGGGCTTTACTTTCCGCATTTTATTTTCCGCACCTCCTATTATGTATTTGCCCCTAAGCCATGTAATAGCGTATGACGTTTACTTTCCGCACTTTTACATTCTGTACTTTACTTTTCGGTACATATTAACTACTTAATTATATAGTAAATAGGGTTTGTATGGCAAGATAAAAATCCATCTTAGATCACCCTAATTCAAGACTAATATATCTGAATTTAACACACTCTTTGACACATGCACCCCCTTAGGGTATCCTCTCTTGTTGCCTTTCGAATACAATGGTCATGTCCCTCGAATGTAAGGGTACCATTAACATCATCATAGTCCCTTCAATATAAAGGTCATAGTCCCTTGATGACCCTCGATGTTACCTTCGAATATTTGATCTCGTCCCTCGATTGTTGACTACGAATAAGTGATGATCGTCCCTTCGAATTGTTAAGGTATCCCTACAATGTTTCCTTCAATGACCATACGATGACCCTATGATTGTCCCTTCACATCCAACGGATAGAGTTACCTACCAACTAATGGTATGGATGGCCTTATTCTAAAAGAGAAGGAAAAATAACAAGAAACGACCAATCTGAGTAGTTATTCAGACTTTATTGCTTGCCCCAATAAAATAAAATTACTTTTCATAGCACAAACTTTGCAAAAAACGTTTCAAACACTTTGTATACATTCCAACGAGAATCATTACAAAGTTAAAATATTTCCAAACAATTCGTATATATTCCAACGAGAATCATTATGAAGTCAAAGTGAAATATCTTTCAAAATACTTTTCCAAAGCACACACACAAAACAAATTAAAGTGAGCTAAGCAATTAAGAGCCCGTAGATAACTACGGATGAAAAGGGTTCTAAAACTTTCCCTTTTCTAACTACCTCCCTTACTCAGAATCTAACGAAGATCTTTTCCTGTTCTTTTCACCTTCCCTTTATTGGATAAAAGAAAAGTCGGTGGAGACTCTTTTTATCCGCAACATTTACGATAAAACGCAAAACAAACAAGTCGGTTCTCCCATCGTGTTACAGAACTGGCAACTCTATTGGGGACACCCCAAAGAGAGGTTACCTTAGGGTCTTAGATCACTTTGTTTGTTTGACTTACCTACCTTATTTTAAGGGTTTTTTGGGTATTATATCTGTGGGGGATCCTACACCCAGATCTAGGTTTCCTTAGGTAAGTAAAAATAGATTATCGTGATTGTTAGGCATAAATCGAAACGGTCAAAATGATGGCTACGTTAGTGCGACACTTTGGATGTCCTGATGTTCCTCATGTTCAGTTGAGGAAATATTTGACGTCTGCGTGGTGTCATAAACACTAACTCAACTTTATAACCCTAATTGGCCCATCTTGGCCATTAGAAGGTAGTGAGATAGCCAGCTTCGGAGCAGAATGAGGTAGGTTGATAATCGATGCTACGCTCATTGAGATTCGATTTTCGGGATATTTCGGTCGACCACTTGGTAGTCGTATTGAAATAAAGCCTGCGAGAAAGATCCGTGATTTGAGATTCCTAGAACCCGGTTACTATTATAGGACAAGTTAAACCAACTTAAACTCCGGTAGGGTAGAAAACTATACCTCATGCAATCCTTAAACCTGGGGCTGTTGTGTGAATTGCTTGTGCTTTCTATTTAAACATGACATCATGACATCATAACATCATATCATCATATCATTTCTAACCATTTCAAGGACCTAGGGATTTATCTTTCCTTTGTGTTGTAGGGTTATGGCTTCCAGGAAGACTACCCGAATCAACTTTATGGGTACACCCTCTCAACTCAAGCAGTTAGTCTCATAAATTCCTGATACCTTTCACCGGTTCAGAAAAGGTTTCGAGATTTGAAGACATAACATCAGTGTTACATCTAAAACCAGACATTGAAGAAAATTGGGAAACAAGAAGTGAAATTAAGGGATTGCTTGCTAAGTTTCTAATGAAGAAAGCTCGAGAAATCATAAAGGCTATGAGTTTCCACGCTTTTGAAGACGTTGTGGTCTTGCTAATCTATGGTTTGGTGTTATTTCCTAATCCAAATCAGTTCATATATGTGAACTCCATCAAGATATTCCTATCTCATAATCCCGTGCCTACCTTGCTCGGAGACATTTTGCCTTCTCTCCACACTGGTACCATAAAAAGACACAGAACTCTCATGTGTTGCATACCTTTATTATCCAGGTGGTTTATTTTGCACCTTCCTCAATCAATAATGAAGAACGAACAAAGATTGAAATGGTCTCAAAGGTTGATGTCACTATCTCACTCAAATATTCGTTGGTGTCTCTACTCTCAAAAGGCTTCACTTTCATTGAGAGATGTGGAGAATTCCCTAATGTACCACTCCTTGGCATAAGGGGAGGTATCACCTACAACCCTTCTCTGGCATTACAACAATTTGGTTATGCTAGAAGAGACGGTCCTCATGATATACTTATTCAAGGCATTATATTTGACTACGACAACGATCTCAAAGGTTATCATCAAAGATTTGTGCATTCTTGGGACATGGTGAAGAAGACTGATACCAAGACCTCGAGGCATAAAAATTCTATTCCTGGGGAACCTTACCTCAAATGGGTACGAGCTCGCACTCAAAACCTTATGATTCCATATACTACTATTCTGCTAGTGATTATGGAACCTGTTACTGAAGGTGACGAACCCTATGTCATTCTTCATCTAGACATGCCTACTGATTTTGAAGAATTAAAGAGATCCTGAATTCAAGTTAAAGAAGAAAGGTATACATTCGAATCTCAGTGTTACGCAAGCGAGAAAAGAGTATTGGAGTTGAGGAAGCTACTTCACGAGGAGCAAGGCATAAACACCTACCTCAACACAAAGAGGAAGCGTCCCTGGGAGACCTAAGCTCTAGGAATTTCATTTTTATTGTTTGAACTCTCATTTGTACTTGCTAAGTATACTAATTAAAATTTTGTTCCTGTTTGTTTATCAAATTTAAATTCCTAAAGGTCCTTGAAAACATTGCATTGCATTACATTGCATATCATAGCATAACATTTCATAACAGGTACATTGAAGACCGATTTTCTTATTCTCTCGCAGTTTATTTCACCCGAAATGGCTCTCGAACAAACTTTCAAAGATCTCCAGGCTCAGAACGCTCAGTTTCAAGAAATGTTCACCAACTTGGCCCAAGGTCAGAAGGATCTGAAAAATCTCATCACCAAAA
Source organism: Vicia sativa (assembly GCA_021764765.1). NCBI lineage: Eukaryota > Viridiplantae > Streptophyta > Magnoliopsida > Fabales > Fabaceae > Vicia > Vicia sativa. The sequence continues at coordinate 67,427,634 of CM038796.1, read as the reverse complement.
AGAAGAAGACCTTTGGTCTTATCAACCTGGGAAGAAAGCACGGAGGTCCGGTCAAGGTAGTTAAACAACTTGAATTCTCAGACAAGAGCAGAGAAACTGAAGGAAGTGTCAAAAACAATGAAGGGAGCCATCATGATTCTGAAAACGAAGAGGAAGACTATATGAGCGAGCAGTATCCTGACAACGAAAAGTACAAGCAACTTGAAGACCACCTGAATGTCGTGGAAAACCTGAAAATGACAGGGTTGAACTTTGATGATCTAAGTTTGGTTCCTAGAGTGGTAATTACCCGCAATTTTAAGGTTCCTACCTTTGCTAAGTATGATGACATTTCTTGCCCGAAGCTACATCTGAAGTGCTATGTTCAGAAGATCCATCCTCATACAGAAGACAAGAAGTTGTGGATACATTTCTTTCAAGAGAGTTTGTCTAGAACATAGTTGGAGTGGTATTATCATCTAGAGAATACTCACTTTCATACATGGAATGATTTAACAGATGCTTTCTACAAATAGAACCATTACAATGTTGATTTGGCACCAACCCATATGCAGTTGCAGAGCATGTCTATGGGTCGTGACGAGAAGTTCAACGAGTATGCTCAGAAATGGAGAGATCTAGCAGGCATAGTTCAACCAACCTTGTCTAATAGGGATTTGGTTGATATTTTCATGGGAATGCTGACATCCCCATTCTTCAATCATCTGATTGGAAAATCTTCAACCGGATTCACCGAGCTGATATTGACAGGCGAACTTATTGAAGCTGGAATCAAGAGCGGAAAGATTCAAGTCGAAAAATCTTCAAATGTTGCGAAGAGATCTTTTGGTGGGAAGAAAAAAGCCAATGAGGTGTATGGTCAGAAGAACCGCGACAAAGGTGATCGCCATCAATTTGTGGGGCAGTTCTGATCTCCAATCCAATGCAACCTCAACAGGACAACGCGCGTAGGCAGATCACGCCGTGAAGACAGTTTATAAATATCAACATGCCATTGTCTCAATCACTAAAACACATGTTGAAAGTAGAGTTGATTACTTGGAGGGATCCTCCTTAACACATCAACACCTCCTCTCCGAAGTACAATCCTAATTCAAGGTGTGCATACCACTCGAACAACCCATGGCACGACACCAACAACTGTTAGGCCCTGAAGAACAAGATTCAAGACATGATTGAAGCCCGGGAAATCAAATTCGACCCTCTTGTCAAAACTCCGAATGTGATCACGCACCAATGCCTGACCATGGTAAAAGTGCCAACGCCATTGACAATGACTCCTATGAATTTTATGTGAATGAGCTGACCATTCCCCTGATGTCTGTCAAGAAGGATTTGCTACAAGCTGGTTTATTTCCAAGATGTTTTGACAACTGCTGTTACTATGCATCCGAACCCGATGGATGTTCCTGGTTGAAGATAGGTGTTCAACGCTTGATATACAACCGAGAAGTACTATTCCTGAAAATTACGTTTGTGGAAAGTTTGTGCGAAGATGTTTCTAAAAGTCTGAAGATCGACGACGTAAGTGAAGCCATACCAGAAGTCTGGGATACCTTGGGGAAGCCAAGTGGAAAGTTCTATTTCATGGTGAAATATACCGCCCCTGAGAGCTACAAGATTGCAATTGAATACATCAAGGAAACCGGATGGGGAGATGATGATTATCACGAAGGATATGCTTATGTGAACACAATAAGGATCACCTCTGTCGATCCTCCACCTAGAGTGGCACCTCTGATTATTACCTCGCCTAGACCACTTCCATATTCCTCTGACAAAGTTATACCTTGGAATTATGGAGCCGAATTTTACTACTATGGCGTCAAGCAAGAACCATTGGCCATCGAAGACAACACAGCTGAAGTTGCTAGTCTTGATGTTGACAATATCACTGGATCAAGGAAAGTAACTAGGACCGGAAGAGTGTTTTCTCCATATATCTCTCCTCCAAAAGACACAGTTGCACCAATCCGTACTCCTGCTATTGAACCAACTCCCGAGGCTCGAGGGAAAGAGAAAGTGACTCAACCTGCTAGACAGAAGTACCAAAGGAAGTTGCTGAAGGTACCTCCAAGCGAGAAATGGAGAAAATTCTGAAGATCATTAAGAAAAGTGACTATAATATTTTGGAATAGTTAGGACAAATCCCGTCCAAGATTTTCATGCTCGCTCTATTGTTGTTCTCCGAGGCTCATGCTAAAGCTTTGGTGAAGTTTCAGAAGAATGCTCATATACCGCAAGACACTTCTGCTAACCAATTCGAAATTTGCATTGCTAGCCTGACCGCGTATAATGGTTTGGGCTTTTCTGAAGTTGATCTGACTCCTATCGGAAGGAAACACAACAAAGCCTTAAAAATTTCTATAGGGTGTGAAGCACTACATTGTCTCATATATTGGTGGATACTAGATATGCTCTAAACGTCCTTCTAAAGAGCGCTCTTGACCGACTTGATGCTGAAGAAGTGGTGATGAAACCCAATGACATAATCGTGAGAGCTTTTGACGGTTCAATGAGAATAGTACTTGGAGAGATCAACCGTCCCATCAAAGTAGGTTCCCAGACTTTTGATTCTACTTTCTTTGTGATGGACATTCGTCCAGCTTATTCTTGCCTGCTCAGATGCCCTTGGATACATGGGGAAGGAGCTGTTACCTCTACCCTGCATTTGAAGTTGAAGTACCCAATGAAGGGGAAGATTGTTACCTTTTGCCGAGAAGAAGAATATATGGTCAGTTATCCGCAGTTATTCTAATACATCAAAGTGGAAGGTGAATTTACCGAAACTCCCTGTCAAGCTTTCGAAGTAGTTCCATGAGTCATGCCTGCCGACTCTCCTATCACTCATAAGATGGCTAGAGTTCCACCAAAGATGGCCTCACTAAAAGACGCCAGAGTTGTAGTAGAAGAAGGAGGTTGTAATGTTTGGGGTCAGCTACCCGATTTTCCTGCTCAAATCTGATAAGACTGGTTTAGACTTCACTTCCAAAGGTCAAAAGATGATATGCTGCGAACATGCTGGTGGACCTCTGTTCCGCATCAACAAAGACGAAGTTCATGCTATAGAAGACGATGATGGTGACTCCGACATCAACAATTGGATCTTCCCAACTCCTGGAGACGGACTCAACAATTGGACAACTAATGATGTTATGCCAATCTCCTTTAGATAGGAGTAATTGCTTGTTCTATTATATGCTTTTTGCTTTTATGCTTTGAACAATAAAACTCTAAGCCTAGTGCCTTGCCCGGGACACCACGGCTCGTTCGTGAGGGTTATTATTTTTCATTCGCATATTTTAATTCAATAAATCATTGGACTTTTGCATTCAAATATTTTGCTCCCTGACTTTGTTTTTATCTTATCACCTTTCCAAAAGCTATGTGTTCTTACAAACACCCACGTAATAAACTCCATATCCACATTCACTCTGGATCCCGTCAATAAAGACTCTACTATTGCTAAATATGACTTCAATAATCCGATCTACCAAGCCGAAGATGAAGGTGAGGAAGATTGTGAAGTGCCAGGAGGACTTGCTAGACTGCTACCGCAAGAGGAAAGGGCTATACAGCCACACGAAGAGCCAGTCGAAGTTGTGAATCTAGGTACCAACGAAGACAGAAAAGAAATCAAGATAGGAGCAGGTCTTGAGAACAGTTTTAAAGAAAGATTGATCCAGATGCTGCGAGATTGCATCGAACTCTTTGCCTGATCCTACGAAGACATGCCAGGTTTAGATATCGAGATTGTGGTACACCGACTACCAACGAAAGAAGGATTTCTCCCAGTGAAGCAGAAGGCTCATCGTATGCGTCTCGAGATGTTCGAGAAAATTAAAGTTGAAGTTATGAAGTAGTTCAATGTCGGTTTCTTAGTGTCATACCCCAATTTTTGACCTAAGATACCACCTTACATATGCATCACTACATCACTAACAGCTTCAGAACAGAATAGATCGTGCGTGGCTTCTAGAAGTCAAAGTTAGGGTTTCTTCAAAATTTCATCTGTTCAAGATGTGATCAATTAGGGTTTGAGTTTCCACTCACCTCAAATGATCTATCTTAATCAATCATCAACATTTGATCTTCAGATTCCCAACTTTTTCTCATGATCTACCTTGAATCGACCAATTAGGGTTTTGATCGAAGATAGTGAATCATTGACTTTCTGCTCAATGGATGACCTATTTGCTTGAATATTAATCTTAAAATCTTCAATGCAATATCTTGACCTAATTTCTTGATTCAAAACATTTCAAAAATCCATGTTTCTTCATCAGACAAATTCTGAACCATATGATGAAAATTCATCTGCTCAAAAAAATGTCAAACTTTGACTTTTGGTCAACTTTTTCAAGACCAAACTTTTTCAATCATAAAAACATTTCAAATAATCCATCATGATCATAAAAAATCAAGAAATGTGAAAAATTCAACAAAAAGTCAAGATTTGAAATTTTTGTAACACTTAGAAAAATTTTCAAGTGTTAAGAAACATGTTTTTTCCTCACTTTCATGGCCATTTTTCACATAGATCCATTGTGATTCAGGAAAAACTCAAAACATGAAATTTGTAGCCCTTGTTACAAGCTTTCCAAAAAGTCCAAGAACTTGCAAAAACACTTTCTCTAGCTATACCTTTGATTTTGAAACATAGAGCTCCAAAACCATGGAATTCCAAGTTCATGCTTCAAAATTATAAGTCATTTTTCATAAATCTCCCTTCTAGAAGCCTTGTCATCAGCTAGAGGTAGATTATAACTAATAAATATCAGTTTTGAATGATTGAGAAGAGGATTGAATCAAAGAGAAATTTCTAACCATGGTTAGAAAAGTAACTTTTGCATTAAATGCAAAAGATTCCTTCTTACCTCTTAAGCAAGTTGTAAGTTTCTCTCAATGATAGCCATGCCATATCATTCAGATTACTTGGCCTATAAATAGAGGTCATTTCTTCATTTTCAAATCACACCAAAGCAATCATAATCAAGCTTTCACTCTTTCTTTCTTCAAATCCAAGTTTCTAAGTTCTAAGAGGGAAATTTTGCAATCTTCAAACCTTGCAAAATCTGAGTGAATTTAAGTTTCTAACATGTTCTAAACATCAATTAGAAGTTGTCTAAAACTTAAAACCATCAAGAAACAAGCCAAGAAACAATTTTCTACACAAACTCTATTTGTGCAAGATTTGAGCCAAAACTGCGAAACTAGAAAACTACTCGTGCTAACTTTGATTTCTCACTTCAAACACATCCTGTACAACATATAGAGATTGTCCATACACTTAAACAAGTTCTGGAACAGCTCCATCACCATCTTCAATTTTCAAATTAAGAAGCTTGCAACTTGACTTGGTCTGAAAGTTCCAGCCATCCTCAAAACAATCGAAGGGTAGAAACACACTCAGTGAGGTTCAGGGAAGCTAAAACAATCCTTACTTTGCACCTAGAGGTTGTCTAGCTCGAACTGGTATTTCATACCAAGAGGTGAGTTTTTCAAACTTTGATACCTCCATTCGTGCATTTTTAGCTTTAAAATTGAAAAGGAAAATGTAGATATTCAATCACTAAAGCTATCTGGATCTTTAATTTGAACTAAAATCAACTATGCTTAAAGAATTAATCACTTTTCCAGTTAGGGTTCAAATTGGGATTGTTAAAATTCGTGCTCATCTTTGATTAATAATTTCAACAAGATACATGTTCATAATCGTGTTGAAAATCTAGACAATATGGTATTTTGAATTTTTAAAATTGATCAAAAAATGAAGAAATTCGAATTTGGAGCCATAGCCATGTCGCGCTGCTTCAGTGAAGAAGATGAAGTTAAATTTCCAATTTCTGAAGCTGGACTTAAAATATATATTTGTGGTTTAAGTTTAAACAATGGATGTATAGCCACCCCAGTGGTAGTCAGCGCGCTTTTCAAATCACTTGCCATGCCATAGGTCTAGGGTTCGAATCCCCCTGGAACCTTTTTTTTAATAAAAGGCTTAGCAAGTTTCTGAAGCTTGCTTCTTCAGAAGCACTTCTGAGGTTCAACCCTCCAGAAGTACTTCTGAAGCTTCTATTCCTAGAAGCTCTTCATTTACACTATATCCAGAAGTACTTCTAGTACTTCTATCCTTAGAAGCTTCAAGCTTCTAATGCTTCTAACTTCTCAAGAAGCAACGCGCTCCTTCTCATGCCCAGAAACTGCAGCCAAAAGCAGCCAGAAGCCTTCTCACGCCCCATAAACTGCTAGCCACAGCGCTCCAGAAGCTCTTTCTCACGCTCCAAAAGCTAGCTAGCTTCTGATCCTCCAGAAGCAAGCAACTTCTGAACCCTTCAGAAGTCCAATTTCTGGACTTTTTCCAAAACTTTCTTTTTTTCAAAAATCTTCTAAACAAGGTAATTAAATGACAAGTCAAACAAATGGCTCAATGGAAAATCTTCATTTTCTAAGCCAAATGTCCAAGGTTCAAACCTCCTTAGGACCAAAAACTTTTTTTTCTCAAGTTTCTAACAAACTTAAAACATTTTTCAAAAACTAATCAAAACTTCTCATTTTGAGATGATTTTTTGCACACTTGTCATTTAATATACCTATTTTATGATTACGTCAAAAAAATCCAAAAATATTTTCTTTTGATTATATTTTTTAAGTTAAAAATGAAACATTTTAAGTATTTCTTAATACTTTTCAAAGATGTTTTCTTTCAAACTTACAAACTCAAATATTTTCAAAACTTCTTGTGAATATACTTCACTTTTCAAAATCATTTTCAAAACCTTTTCAAAAACTTTTCAATAAACTTACACACCTTTTTCCATGATCGACTCGATTTGATTTGAAGATAAAACCGAACCAGTTTTTTCCTCGAATTTCTTAATTTATCGTGGGCCTCCCTCATGGTGTAAGTCCCAAACCTTTTTATGTACATATTCAACTCCTTGTACATATTAAATCATCTTTGTAAATATTCAAGTATAACAAACTTCGTTCGTTTGTTTTCATTTGCTTGTTTATACACCAAATCCATTGGTATTAAGAGAAGCATTACTCCCGGTAAAACTGCTCTTAAAACCAATGGGCCTCCCTCACGGTGTAAGTCCCAACCCTCCTATGTACATATTCATTTCCTTGTACATAAACACCCTTTTGTGTACATATTCATTCCCTTGTATACATTCAAACTTGTAAATAATCAAGTTACACTTGCTTTAAATGCTCGTTTTATAAACTTGTTTATATTTCCTTCATAAACTCCTGTGAATACACATCACACACTTGTTTATATAACTGTTCAGTTATAACATAACAATTAGCCTAACAACTAGGTTCCCTTTAGCCTCCTCTTAGGCTTCGTATAAGATAACTCATTTATTGAGTTAGCCTCCTCTTAGGCTTCATATAAGAAAACTCATTCATCTGAGTTTAGCCTCCGCTTAGGCTTCATATAATACAACACTCCCCTGCTGAGTCAGCCTCCTCTTGGGCTTCGTTCAAAAGAACTCCTCGTTGAGTTTAGCTTTCTCTTGGGCATCAAACAAGAAAGAGACCAGGAAATCTCTTAACAACCTCCTATTAGGCTTCCAATACAAAGAATCACCTGCGCTAGGATAGAACCCTGAGAGTATGATTTCCCGGTGAAATCACTCTTGAATCCTAAGAGGATGGTTTCCCAGTAAAACCACTCTTAAAGCCAAAGCCAGCCATACCCTATAGCTTCCTCTTGAGCTTCATACAAGGACCCTCGATGACCCTTGGAATGCCTTCTCTTGGGCTCACAATGCAAGGACCCTCGATGACCCTCAGAATGCCTTCTCTTGGGCTCACAATACAAGGATCCTCGATGACCCTCGAAATGCCTCCTCTTGGGCTAACAATACAAGGACCCACGGGCTTCTTAAAAGCATCCCCCTAATCCATAATCAATTTCTCCTTGAGATTTAGACATTTATCATCTCTATGGAAGAAGTATCTCATCTATCACATCACATACAATCAAATACATTTCAAACACTTTTAAAACAAAAACATCTTTTAACTGTAAGTGGTAAGGCTTGTACACTCAAGTAAAACACCCAATGCTTACAATTAAAGATTCAATCATATTTTTTCAAAACATCTTTCTTAACTCGTAAGTGGTAACGCTTGTACACTCAAGCAAAACACCCATAACTTACGATGAAAGATTCAATCAATCAACCCTTCAAAATGTATGTGATGAAATAGATTAGATACATTTTTCATTAAGATGACATTCGTCTTTGTCTCTTAATAACTCCCGTTTCTTCCACTAGAATAAGTGGGAACTACGATTGCTCTGACTTTCTCAACCTCCCTTTGAGAATACGTAGGCACAAAGTCTCATCCTTGGCGAGCATACTTCTTTCTCCCTCAAACCAAACAAAACCATAGCTCCCTTTAGATCCGAGATACAAATGCTCTGATTCCCATTAAGGGATATGTATGCAGAAGATTTTAATGATCTTTGCGAGCACAATAATAACAAAACCTAGGATCCCACATTAATCTACCCTTCTTAAAATCCAAAGGAGAAACTTTCCCAAGAATAGAAATAGCAAATTAAAACACACAAACATATCAAACTATTCATATATAAAGCTATAGATAACTATATATATTTAGGGTGCCACATCTATTCCCTTTATATAACAAATCCCCTTGCCCGGAATCTCCCCAATGCGTTGCGTCTAGTTCGCGCTAGTCGTAATGCATATCATATCAATTGAGGGTATTGCAGCTTTCCCCTTTTTCATAATCATTTTTCTTGTGTTGAAAATAATAAAGCTTGATGCTCGCGGAATCTTTATAAACAAATCAACAGAGTAAATCGTTTCGAGCCAGAGAATCTGAATTCCGATTCGATTCCCTCGCGCGTCACTTTTTAACGCGAACACTTAGCCGTTACTTCTTATCCACAGTGGGTTGCGAACATGGTGCCTGTACCTGAGAAGGATGGCAAGGTACGCACGTGTGAGGATTACCGAGATCTAAATAAGGCGAGCCTGGAAGATGATTTTCCGCTTCCACATATTGATATTCTGGTTGACAATACCGCTCAGCACAAAGTTTTCTCCTTCATGGATGGTTTCTCCGGTTATAATCAGATCAAGATGGCACCCGAAGATATGGAAAAGACTACTTTCGTTACACAATGGGGCCCTTTCTATTACAAGGTCATTCCGTTTGGGTTGAAGAATGCTGGCGCAACATATCAGCGTGCTATGATGATTTTATTCCATGATATGATCCATCATGAGATAGAGGTCTACGTCGACGACATGATAGCTCGATCACAAACCGAAGAAGAACATCTTGATCATTTGAAAAAGCTGTTTGATAGACTGAAGAAATATAGATTGAGACTTAATTCGAACAAATGCACCTTTAGAGTCACATCTGGAAAACTCCTGGGATTCGTTGTCAGTGGTAAGGGTATCGATGTTGACCCCTCTAAGGTTAAATCTATTCAATAAATGTCGCTCCCCGTACTAAGAAGCAAGTCAGAGGTTTCCTAGGACGTCTAAACTACATTGCCATATTCATTGCAGATCTAACTGCTACTTGTGAGCCAATCTTCAAGTTACTAAAGAAAGACCAAGTAGTAAAATGGAACGACGATTGCCAGACAACTTTTAACAAAACCAAGGAGTACTTACAGAAACCTCCTACCCTGATGCCACCAGTTGAAGGAAGACCTCTGATCATGTACTTAACAGTATTAGATAATTCAATGGGGTGTGTGTTAGGGGAACATGACGAGTCTAGTCGAAAAGAGTACACAATATACTACCTTAGCAAAAAGTTCACCGACTGTGAAACAAGATACTCACAACTCGAGAAAACTTGCAGTGCTTTGGCTTGGGCTACTCACCGACTAAGGTAGTATATGTTGACTCACATTACCTTATTGATATCTCGAATGGATCCGATAAAATACATATTCGAGAAACCTACTCTCTCCAGAAGAATAGAAAGATGGAAAATGATCTTGACCGAATACGACATTCAGTATACTACTCAGAAAGTGGTCAAAGGCAGTTTGGTAGCTGATCATTTGGCTCATCAAGCCGTAGATGACTACCAGTCTATGCATTTTGAGTCTCCAAACGAGGATATTATGTAAGTCACCAATTAGGAAGAGCCTGGACCAGACGAAGGACCTGAGCTAGGATCCCGATGGACCATGGTGTTCGATGGAGCTTCTAACTCACTTGGCAATGGTATTGGCGTTGTAATTACATTCCTAAAGGCGACCATACACCTTTCACCGCCAGATTATGTTTCGATTGCACCAATACCATGGTTGAATACGAAGCATACATTATGGATATCAAAGCTACTATTGACTTGAGGATAAAATTCTTGCAAGTATATGGGGACTCAGCTTTGGTGATCAGTTAGATTAAGGGCGAATGGAACACAAAGCATCCGCATCTCATTCCATATTGAGAACATGAGTTGAACCTCATCCCCTACTCGAAGAAATCACTTTCGAGCACATCCCACGAGAAGAGAATCAGTTGGCAGATGTTTTAGCTACCATGTCATCTATGTTCAAAGCCAGATGGGACAACGAGGCTCCCTAGATCACTATTGAAGGACTAGACAAACCGGCATACTGTTGCGAACTTGATACCAAAGGAGTAGAAGAGAAACCTTGGTTCTACAAAGTGAAGAGGTATCTCGAGGCTCAAGAATACCCTGAAGGGGCATCTGCCAATGATAAGAAATTCCTAAGAAGATTCTCCGCCAAGTTCTTTCTCAGTAACAACGTCCTATACAAACGCAACCATGACTTGTCCTTACTCCGATGTGTAGATCAAAAGACATCTGAACGAATCATGGAAGAGTTACATGAAGGCGCCTTTGGTACTCATTCCAGTGGACATGCAATGGATAAGAAGATTCTGAGAGCAGGTTAATATTTGTCCACTATGGAGGCTGATTATTATCGATATTCTCGATCTTGTCACAAATGCCAGATATATGCAGACAAAGTGCATGTACCTCCAGTTCCATTGAATGTTATGATCTCCCTGTGGCCTTTTGCTATGTGGGGCACTTATATGATTGGAGAAATCAAACCTACCGCTTCTAATGTACACCATTTCATCCTCGTCGCTATTAATTACTTTACCAAGTGGGTGGAAGAAGCTTCGTTTGCATATGTTATCAAAAATGGCGTGGCTCGATTCATCAAACATAATCTCATATGTCGGTATAGCGTCCCCGAAAGGATTATCACAGAAAACGGTACCAATCTCAACAACAAAATGATCACTAAACTCTGCACGTAGTTCAAGATAAAGCATCACAACTCTTCTCCATATCGGCCAAAGATGAACGGCGCAATGGAAGTCGCCAACAAGAATCTTAAGAAGAACATACAGAAGATGATAGTGACTTATAAAGATTGGCATGAGATATTTCCATTTTCTCTCCACATTTATCGCACTTCAGTACGAACATCTATAGGGGCAACCCCTTTCTCCCTCGTATATGGTATGGAAGCAGTTCCACCTATCGAGGTTCAGATACCCTCGCTCAGAGTACTAAAGGGCGCAGAGTTAGATGAAGATGAATGGGTCCAGACTTGACTTGACCAGATAAACTTAATCGATGAAAAATGACTCGCAACCATCTGCCATGGACAGATATATTAGAAACGAATGATCAAAGCCTTCAATAAGAAAGTCAAGCACCGAACGTACCAGGTTGTCGATCTAGTAGTCAAGCGCATCATACTACCACAAGGTGATCCCAGGGGAAAATGGAATCCCACCTATGAGGGACCATTTGTGGTAAAGACAATATTTTCTGACGGAGTCATGATACTAAACACTATGGATGGAGAAGACTTCCCACACCCAGTGAACGCATACATAGTCAAAAAATACTATGCATAAACGAGACCCGTTAGGTCGACTGGCCTAAGAAAAAATAAGGGCGTCTTGGTGAACCAAAAGGGTTCGGGAAAAAGTTAAGGACATATATAAAAAATGTACACTCGGCAAGTCGAAAACCTATAAAGGCGGCTTGGGCAATAAAGGGTATCCCGATAGACAAAAAACCCGAAAGGGCGGTCTAGGCAAAAGTTAGGGATTAAAGCGTACGACTATGTCTCGTCAAGATAATTTACTTACAGACTACACTATTATCAACTTCAAGATTCAAATGGCACAGATCAGTGCAATCACCTTCTTCTAGCAGCAAGGAGATGAGATAGTCGAAAATATATGAGCAATAGAAAAGTTGAAACTCGACGGGAATATTTCCACATAGCTTTTATCACTTTTTCAATGCTTCCGACAATTTCCTCTTACTGGGATATTTGTCTCTATGTACATGAATTTCCTGTCTATAGGCTTACTTTTCAAAATTAATACAATTCCCTTTTCCAATTCCAAACTTTTACTCTTATCTGTTTGTTTGTATAAAGTCCAATGATTGCTTTGAATGATTATATGCATCTGGCAATAAATATATGTTCACAAATACATGAAAAACGAACAAAAATAGCAGTTACTACAAGCTCTAGGAATTGAGATGACAACCCAAGCCACCAACACATCCCCGAAGAGTCAGTTTCACATAAAAAATTCCCAATAAATAATCTCTATAAATCCCCGCAGAGCCATCGCTCCCTCGACAGAGACAGATTTCCCAACAACATTACTACTCTAGCATCTCCTTTCAACAATGTCCAACGCTTCTATTCATCACACAAGTCCCCAAGAAGTGATCATCTCAACTCATCACGTTAGTCCCTGAGTAGTGATCATGTCAAATCATCACATTAGTCCCCGAGCAATGATCATCTAAAGTCATCACATTAGTCCCCGAGCAGTGATCATCTCAACTCATCACGTTAGTCCCCGAGCAGTTATCCTATCAACATCATCACATTAGTCCCCAAGCAGCGATCTTATCAATTCATCATATTAGTCCCCGAGCAATGATCATATCAACTCATCACATTAGTCCCCGAGCAGTGATCCTATCAACATCATCACGTTAGTCCCCGAGCAGTGATCCTATCAACATCATCACATTAGTCCCCGAGTAGTGATCCTATAAATTTATCACATTAGTCCTCGATGTCATACCCCAAAATTTGCCCTCCATCTTCTCAAGATATTCCATATATCCATGCTCAAGGATTCCTCAAGGGTTGATCAGACAAACCCTCTCCTAGACAATCAACCCAAACTAGGGTTTGGTATTCCTCAGATCAAGATGGACTTCTAACATCTCCAATGGTCTTCATGTCTCCTCATATGATTCAAAGATTCTCCATGTCAAGTTTCAATCCTCACAAGTCAAGTTTCCTCAGACAATTGCTCAGATGGTTGAAAATCAATTGTATTGGACAAAACGTCAATTGTGGTCAACATACAGTCAAACTTCATAATTTTTGGTCAAAATCCTCATTTTGAAGTTACATTCATCATTTGATCAAGGGTTGATCATGATTCATCAGGAAAACTCAAGATTTACTCAAAAGTCAAACTTTCTAAATTAGCGTTCTTAGTGAAAAGTCAACCAAACTTTGACTGAGCATAACTTCTTCATACTTTCTCAGAAATTTTTCCACCAACTCTTGTTTTGAAGGAAATTCAATTCTCTACAACTTCATGTCTCACAAGAATGTTCAAAAAATGCTTCATTTGGAAGGTATGGATCAAAACATTACAGGTCCTTTTCAAAGTCAACAAAAAGTCAACATTTTGTTTTGAAGATATATTGAGCATGGAAACTCCAATTGAGATGAAACCAAAGAGGTTGGTTAGAGGACTCTTATAGCTTTCCAAAAAGTCCAAGAACACTCAAACATGTGGAAAATTGAGCAAGATACACCATTCAGAAGTTGGGAAATTTTGGACAATTGCACAAAAGGAGATATTGGTCAAAATGCAAAATCTTCCAAATGGGCCTATAATCTTTTGATCCAAACTTGTTCATGACATTATTTGTGACTCATAAATGCTTGGCCATGGAAATTTTCTATTTTATTAATTTATTTTTGAATTTTAGACCATTTAATTCAAAATTAAATTATATAAAATATGAAAATAAGATATTTTTTCAAGGAGAGTGATTTTATATCATGCTTGAGGTCCAAGGAAGCCCAATATACATACCAATTTCGTGCATGATCAATCATTTAAGAGAAAATCAAATTTCTTTCAAAAATTTGATTTTATTTGAAAATCATTCAATGCATTCAAAACCAAATCTTTTTGCCTTGTTTTTTCTCTCTTAATTCACTCTATAAATAGCCAGCAAGCTGTAGCACAAAGGACACGAAACCCTAGCCAAAAACACAACCCTTATTTTGTCAAAATTTTTCAAGAATTATGGAAAATCGAATTTTGATTTGCAGCAGGTTTCAAGACAATCCAGCCATCCAAACATCTCCCAGAGGTTCCCAAGATTCGAAACCATCCCTCACTTGAAGCAAAAGCTGCCCAGAACACGAAAAACACCAAGCTCCGATTTGGTATTTTTCACAAAATCGATTTTCTTATTTCATGCGTTATTAATTGTTTTTGTGTGTTTGAATGAACTCAGGACACTCAATGGATCATGAATGATGCATCGCATGCAAGCATACACGCATAAATCACATATTGCCATGGTTAGGGTTCAAAGAACTGTTTGATTCGAGCTGATCGATACAGGACGATTTAGCCAAAACTAATGCCACCAATGGATTCGCAAGGGTCGATTTAGGGGGGTAGGGTATTCCTTGGCCATTGTTTTTTTGTATTTCGCAGGTTTGAACATCCAACTCGCCGGAGATGACGACCGGAGCTAGGGCTCTGGCGTCGTTGACGTTGGCTTGACCGGTGGACGCATGCGTCGCAACTTCGCGCGTTCTGATTCGCTTTCTCATTCAACCTGGACCCCACGCGTGCTGACTCGGTTTGACTCAATTTCCAGGACACGTAATCGTTCAAAAACATTTGATTTTGTTTTTTCAAACACCAAGTGTCAAGTGTCGTAGTGGTAAAAGCGCTGACTGTTCAAAGATACTCCTCCAGGTCCCCTGTTCGAACCATGCCAGGACCAGTTTTGTTTTTCTTTTCACAAACTCAACTATTTTCATATTTTTCTATATTTTCTTTTTATTTAATATTTTGCATTCATTTTAATTTCTTTTCATAATTTTTTTATCATGCATTAAAAAATACCAAAAAATATTTTTCTTTTTGCTTTATTTCCAGAAAATTTTTATTTAATTTATAAAATTAAAAAATATTATTTTGCATGCGTATTTAATTTAATTGCTAATTTATCATTCAAATCACTTTTAATTAGTTTTTAATTATTAAATTAACTCCAAAAAATCCCAAAAAATTATTTTAGCATCTTAATGTTATTTCCAGCATGAAATATTTTTCTCATTTAAAAATTTGCATTTTTGCTAACATTTTCCTCTTATTCGAATTCCTCGTATTTTCCGATTTCTCATCTTTTCACAGGTTATCTCGTTTCGGACGATTTCTTTTTATCGTTTTCTTTTTTCCAATAATGTAACTGCTTATGGGATGTAATAGCTTAATTAGGGCTTTTATCTTTCCGCATTTCTTAAATTATGTATCTGCCCCAAAGCCATGTAATAGCGTAGGATTTATCTTTCCGCACTTTATATTCCCGCATTTTAATTTCCGCACCTTATAAACTGTTAGTAATTAGGCATGTATGGCAAGACTAAAATTGAACATAGCTCACTCTAATTTTCACGATAACATATATCTGAATCAACACACTCTTTTCACACATGCACCCCTTAGGGTAATTCTCTCTCGTTGCCTTTACGAATTCAAATGGTCATGTCCCTCGAACGTAGAGGTATCCTAGCACTGTTGCCTTCAAAACAAATCATCATAGTCCCTTCGATACAAAGATCATAGACCCACGATGTCGCCTACGAATACATGATCTTGACCCTCAATTGTCGCCTACGAAAAATGATGATAGTCCCTTCGAATGTGCTAGGATACTTCCTACAAGTTGCTTTCTATGACCATCCGATGTCCCTTCGAATGTCCCTTTTACATCCAACGAATGGAGTTACCTACCAACTAATGGTATGGATAGCACTATTCTAAAGGAACGTAAAATAACACGAAAACGACCAATTCTGAGTAGGTAATAAGACTTTTAGTTGCTTGCTCTATCAAAATCTTTTCACACCTCACACTTTTGTCAAAATTCAAACTCTTTTCAAAAACGAAACATTTCCGAACACTTTGTATACATTCCTACATGAATCATTACAAAGTCAAAGCGAAATTCCTTTTCAAAACATTTTGTCAAACACACAGAAAGCACAATTTTAAAGTGATCTAAGAGCAACTAAGAGCAGAGATAACTACGGATGGAAAGGGTGCTAATACCTTCCTTTTCATAACCTTCTCCTTACTCGAGAATCTAACGAAGGTCTTTTTCGTACTTTTACCTTCCCTTAATTGGATAAAAGAAAAGTCGGTGGCGACTCTTGCTATCCGCACATTTGCGATACAAAAAACTACAAAGTCAGTTCACCGTGTTACAGAACTGGCGACTCTGCCGGGGAGACACCCTAAAAGAGAGAATGCCTTAGGGATTTGTAGATAACTTTTATTGCTTTTTGTTTGACTTGCTTGCTTTATCTTTAAGGGTTGCTTGGGTATTATATTTGTGGGGGATCCTACACCCGGATCCGGGTTTCCTTTTAGGTAGGTAGCAATAAATCGTCGCGACCGTTAGACGTATATCGAAACGGTCAACATGATGGCTACGTTAGCGTAACACTTTGGATGTCCTGATACTCTTCATTCCCAAGTTGAGGATAGTATTTGGCTTCTGCGTGGTGTCATCAAGCGCTAACTAAACTTTTAGAACCTTAATTGACCCATCTTGGCCATTAGAAGGTAGTGAGATGGCCGACTTTGGTACAGACTAAGGTTGGTTGATACTTGATGCTACGCTCATTGAGATCAGACTTTTGGGATATTTTCGGTCGACCACTTGGTAGTCGTATTGAAATAAACGCCTACGAGAAAGATCAATGATGTGAGATTCCTAGAACCCGGTTACTATTATAGGACAGGATGAACCAACTCAAACTTGTGGTGGGGTAATCACCTATACCTCATGCAAGCCTTAAACCTAGGCTCATTGTGTGAATTGTTTGTGTGTGCTAAACATGACATCATGACATCATTTGCATTGCATATCATTTCTAACTATTTCAAGGACCTAGGGATTTATCTTTGCTCTGTTTTGTAGGGATTATGGCTTCTAGAAAGACTATCCGAATCAACTTCATGGGTATACCTTCTCATCAAAAGACATGGTTATCTACTTGATTTGGTTATCTCCGGTTTTGAAGAAGATATGATGCATGTCCTTTTCTAGTTCTTTGATCCGAAACACCATTGCTTTACATTCCCAGATTATCAGTTGGTTCCTACCTTGGAAGAATTCTCTAAGCTACTTAGGATACCTATTCTTGACCAAATGCCATTCACCAGTTTGGAAAAGGTCTCTAAGTACGAAGACATTGCATCAGCCTTACATCTTAAGCGCTCAGACATTGAAGCCAATTGGGAAACTAGAAGTGGAGTTAAGGGTTTACTTGCTAAGTTCCTAATTAAGAAAGCCCGAGAATTCCTCAAAGTTATGAGTTTCCATGCATTTGAAGATATTGTGGCCTTGCTAATCTATGGTTTGGTTCTATTTCCTAACTCGGATCAATTCATAGATGTCAACGCCATCAAACTATTTCTTACTCGTAATCTAGTGCCTACTTTACTTGGAGACATCCTACATTCTCTCCACACTCGTACTACTAAGAGACAAGGAACTCTCATGTGTTGCATACCGTTACTTTCCAGGTGGTTTATTTCGCACCTTCCTCCGTCAGTTTTGAAGAACGAACAAAGGTTGAAGTGGTATCAAAGACTAATGTCACTCTCTCATTCAGATATCCGTTGGAGTCTTTTCTCTCAAAAGGACTTCACATTCATTGAGCGCTGTGGAAAATTCCCTAATGTACCACTACTTGGTATAAGGGGAGGTATTACTTACAACCCTTCTCTAGCTTTACGTCAGTTTGGTTTTGCCCGAAGAGATGGCCCACATGATATGCTTCTCCAAGATATTGTGTTCCACTACAATCACGATCTCCAGAATTACCGACGAAGGTTTATACACGCTTGGGGCATGGTAAAGAAGACTGATAGCAAGACTTTGGGACCCCAAAACTCCATTCCTTGGGAACCTTACCTCAAATGGGTGCGAGCTCGAGCTCAAAACCTCATGATGCCATTCACGCCTGTTTTACCAGTAATTATGGAACCTGTTGCTATAGGTGACGAATCCTATACTGTTCTCCATCCTGACATGCCTACTGATTTTGAAGACTTGAAGAGATCTTGGATTCAGCTTAAAGAAGAAAGGGATACTTTTGAAGCTCAGTGCTATACAAAGGAGAAGAAAGTGCTAGAGTTGACCAAGCTACTTCACGAGGAGCGGAACATCAACGCCTACCTCGGCACCAAAAGGAAGCGCCCATGGGAGATCTAGAACTTTAGGATTTTTTATGCTTTTCTTTTATTGTTTGGAACTATCTTTTGTACTTAAAAAGAAAGAATAATAAAAGAGTACTAATAAATGTTTGTTCATTGCTTGTTTAACAAATTTAAATCTCTAAGATCCTTGAAAACATTGCATTGCATTCGCATAAACATTGCATATCATAGCATAACATTGCATCACAGGTACATTGAAGATTGGTTTTCTCATTTGCTCGCTATTTATTTTAGCAGAAATGACTCTTGAACAGTCTGTCAAAGATCTCCAGGCTCAGAATGCTCAGTTCCAACAGATGTTCACCAGTTTGGTTCAAGGCCAAGAAGATCTGAAGAAGCTCATCAACAGAAAGAAGAAGTTTGTTGGTCTTCTCAACATGGGCAGACGCTACAAAGGTGGTCCTAAGAGGGTCAGTCGAATAGAGCTCTTTGAAGGAAGTGTCAAGAATTAAGAAAGTGTCGAGGGTAATGAAGATGACCAGCGTGAGCCTAAGAAGGAGGGAGAAGATCACTCTGACTATAGCCAGTACTCTGATGAAGGTGACAAGTACAAGCAGCTTGAAGACCGCCTGAATGCTGTGGAAAACCTGAAGATGTCCGGGTTGAATTTTGATGATCTGAGTCTTGTCCCTGGTGTTGTAATTCCTCCTAAGTTCAAAGTTCCAACTTTTGCCAAGTATGATGGCATTTCTTGTCCTAAGCTTCATCTAAAGTCCTATGTTCAGAAGATCAATCCCCACACTAATGACAGAAAGTTGTGGATGCACTATTTTCAAGAGAGTTTGTCAGGAACTCAATTGGAGTGGTATTATCAGCTAGAGAATGACCGTATCCATACCTGGAGTAACTTAGCAGATGCTTTCTACAAGCAGTATAAGTACAATGCTGAATTGACACCCACTCGTATGCAACTCCAGAGCATGTCTATGGGTCGTGATGAGAAGTTCAAGGAGTATGCTCAGAAGTGGAGAGATCTAGCAGGAAGAGTTCAACCACCCTTGTCCAATAGGGAATTGGTTGATATGTTTATGGGAACACTGACAGGCCCATTCTTCAATCATCTGATTGGAAACTCTTCAGCCGGATTCACCGAATTGATATTGACAGGAGAGCGTATTGAAGCTGGTATCAAAAGTGGAAAGATTCAGGTAGAGTCGTCATCAATTGCTGCGAAGAGATCTTTTGGTGGTAAGAAAGAAGCCAATGCTGTGTATGGTCAGAAAATCCGAGCCAAGACCGACCGTGCTCAATCTGTGGGGGCAGTTGTGATCTCCAATCCTACATCAGCACAACCTCAGCGAGGCAACGCGTGTAGATAGAACGCGCCGCGAAGACAGTTTACAAAGATCAACATGCCCTTGTCGCAAGCCTTGCAACACATGTTGAAAGTAGAGCTGATAACCTTGAGGGATCCTCCTCAAAACATCAACACTTCCTCTCCGAGATACAATCCTAATGCTAAGTGTGCTTACCATTCCAATAGTCCTGGACATAACACCGATGACTGTTGGGCTCTGAAGAACAAGATTCAGAATATGATTGAAGCTAAGCAGATTGAGTTTGACCCTCCTGTTGAGACTCCGAATGTGATCAACGCGCCCATGCCTAACCATGACAAAAGTTCCAATGTTGTTGGTGAGGATACTTATGTTTTCAACATAGATGACTTGACCATTCCGCTGATGACTGTTAAGAAGAACTTGCTGCAAGCCGGTGTCAACCCAGGATGCCCAGAGAATTGCTGTTGGTGCCCATCTGCACCTGATGGTTGTGCTTGGTTAAGAAGACGTGTTCAGTGCATGATGAATAACCGTGAGATACTATTTCTAAAACCACCTGTGCAGAAGCTGTGTGAAGATATGCCTAAGTTGAAGATCGAAGATGTGAACGAAACTGCACCATCTGTGTGGGATACCTTGGGGCAGCCAAGTGGAAAGTACAATTACATGGTGAAGTACACTGTTCCTGCAAGCTACAAAATTTCTATTGAAGATGTTAAAGCAACCGGATGGGGTGACGATTTCCCAGAAGACTATGATGATGTTAACACCATAAGGATTTCCTCTGCTGATCCTGTGCCTAGACTAGTTCCATATTCTTCTGACAAAGCTATCCCTTGGAATTATGGAGTTGATGTTTACTATCATGGCGTCAAGCAAGACCTTCTGACTATTGAAGATCTTACAGTTGAAGCTACCATTCCTGACATTGACAACATCACCGGATCAAGTAAGGTGACCAGAACCGGAAGAGTGTTCTCTCCAGATATCTCTCCTCCAAAAGACACTGCGACTCCAGCTCGCATTCCAGCTATTCAACCCATTCCCCAAGCCAGAGGGAAAGAACCAGTGACTCATCCTGCTCAGCCAGAAGTACCAAAGGAAGTTGCTGAAGACACCTCCAAACAAGAAATGGAGGAAATTCTGAAGATTATCAAGAAGAGTGACTACAATGTTGTGGAACAGTTGGGACAAACTCCGTCCAAGATCTCCATGCTTGCTCTGCTCTTGTGCTCTGAGGCTCATGCTAACGCCTTAGTGAGGTTTCTGAAGAATGCTCACGTACCGCAAGACACTACCACTAACCAGTTTGAAGTTTGTATTGCTAGCCTAGCTGCCAACAATGGCCTAGGCTTCTCTGATGCTGATCTAACTCCTGCCGGAAGGAAACATAACAAAGCCCTGCACATCTCTGTTGAATGCAAGGGTACTACCTTATCTCATGTCTTGGTGGATGCTGGTTCTGCTCTGCATATCCTTCCGAAGACTGCTTTTGATCGACTTGATATCGAAGGGTTGGTTCTGAGACCCAATGATATAGTTGTGAGAGCTTTTGATGGTTCTAAGCGAACAGTACTTGGAGAGCTCATTCTGCCTGTTAAGGTCGGTTCCCAGACCTTTGATTCCACTTTCTTTGTCATGGACATCCGTCCAGCTTACTCTTTCCTACTTGGACGCCCTTGGATACATGGGGCAGGCACTGTTACCTCTACCTTGCATCAGAAGCTGAAATATCCGGTGAAAGGGAAGGTTGTTACAGTATATGGTGAAGAAGAATATATGGTCAGTCATCTACAATCGTTCCGATACCTCGAGATGGAAGGTGAATTCTTAGAGACTCCCTGTCAAGCTTTTGAAACAATCCCCAGAGTCATGCCTGTTGACTCTCCTGTCATTCCTGAAGTTACGCCAGCTCCGCCTAGGATGGCCTCACTGAAAGATGCTCAAGCCGCTGTTGAAGGAGGAGGTAGCTCTATTTGGGGTCAGCTCCCTGATCTTCCTTTCAAATCAGACAAGGCTGGTTTAGGCTTCACCATCAAGGGTCAGAAGATAATACACCGCGAACGTGCTGGCCAACTTCTTTTCCGCATCAGCCAGAGTGAAATCCATGCTATAGAAGACAACGACAACGACTTCGACATCAGCAAGTGGATCTTCCCAACTCCAGATAGTGGACTCAGCAATTGGAAGACTGAAGACGTCATACTAATCTCCTTTAGTCAGAAGTAATTGCTCTTGTTTTTGTTTTGCTTTTCGTATTTCTTTATGTTTTGAACAATAAACTTTGAAAGCCTAGTGCCTTACCCGGGGCATCATGGCTCGTTTGCGAGGGTTATTATCTGTCATTTGCATATTTTCATTCAATAAAATCGTTGGACTTTTGCATTATTTGTTGTTTTCTTTTACTTTATCACCCCTTCAAAAGCTATGTGTTTTTTACACACACCCACATGATACACTGCAGAATCACTCCGAATCTCGTTGATAACAGTTATGCTATTGCTAAATATGACTTCGATAATCTGATCTACCAAGCCGAAGACGAAAGTGAGGAAGATTGTGAAGTGCCAGGAGAACTTGTCAGACTGCTACAGCAAGAAGAGCAAGTTATACAGCCGCACGAAGAGCAGGTTGAGGTTGTGAATTTGGGTACTGACGAAGATAGAAAAGAGATCAAGATAGGAGCGGGTCTTGAGAACAGTGTTAAAAGAAGATTGGTACAGATGCTACGAGATTATATTGAGGTTTTTGCTTGGTCATACGAAGACATGTCGGGTTTAGACATTGATATTGTGGTACACCGATTGCCAACAAAAGAAGGTTTTCTCCCAGTGAAATAGAAGGTTCGTCGCATGCGTCCTGAGATGTCAGAGAAAATCAAAGCCAAAGTTATGAAGTAGTTCAACGCCGGTTTCTTAGCTGTTACTTCCTATCCACAATGGGTTGCGAATGTGGTTCCTGTGCCTAAGAAGGATGGTAAAGTACGAATGTGTGTGGATTACAGAGATCTGAACAAAGCGAGTCCGAAAGCGATTTCCACTTCCCATATTGATGTTACGGTTGACAACACCGCTCAGCATAAGGTTTTCTCCTTCATGGATGGTTTCTCCGTTTACAATCAGATCAAAATGGCTCTTGAAGACATGGAAAAGACTACTTTTGTTACACAGTGGGGCACTTTCTGCTACAAGGTTATGCCGTTCGGACTTAAGAAGGCGCCACTTATCGTGCTATGGTGACATTATTTCATGATATGATTCATCACGAGATAGAGGTCTCGTCGGCGACATGATAGCTCGATCACGGTGAAGAAGAACATCTTGATCATTTGCGAAACTATTTGATGATTGAAGAAGTGATGAGACTTAATCCCAACAAGTGCACCTTTGGAGTCGGATCCGTAAACTCTTAGGGTTTGTTGTCGATGGTAAAGGTATTGAAGTTGACCAAGGTTAAAGCTATTCAGAAATGCCGCTCCCGCAGAAAGAAGTCGAGGTTTCTTGGGCCGATTAAACTACATTGCCGATTCATTGCACATTTAAGCGCTACTTGTGAGCCAATCTTTAAGTTGCTTAAGAAAGATC
Source organism: Vicia sativa (assembly GCA_021764765.1). NCBI lineage: Eukaryota > Viridiplantae > Streptophyta > Magnoliopsida > Fabales > Fabaceae > Vicia > Vicia sativa. Next base: position 67,404,171 of record CM038796.1, on the reverse strand, counting down.
AGGTAGTAGAATGGAGCAGCGATTTCGGATCGCTTTTGACAAAATCAAGGAATACCTAGAATCCTCCTATCCCGATGCCGCCGAAGGAAGACCTCTCATCATGTACTTGGGTGTTAGAGAACTCAATGGGGTGTGTGTTGGGGCAACATGGCGAGTGCAGTCGAAAAGAGCATGCAATATACTACCTTAGCAAAAGTTTTGTTGTGAAACAAGATACTCACACTCGAGAAAACTTTCAACGCTTTAACTTGGGCTGCTCGCCGACTAAGGCAGATATGTTGACTCACACTACCTTGTTGATTTCAAGATGGATCCAATAAAATACATATTTGAGAAACCAGCTCTCTCGGAAGAATAGCAAGATGGCGAGATGATCTTGACCGAGTATGACATCAGTACACTTCTCGAAAACGATCAAAGGTGTAGTAGCCGATCATTTGGCTCATCAAGCCGTAGATGACTATTAGTCTATGCGTTCGAATTTCGAGACGAAGATGTTTTACTAGTTCGATTGTGAAGAACCGGGCCGGACGAAGGACCGAACAAGGATCGATGGACCATGGTCTTTGATGGAGCCTCAAGCGCTTGGCAATGGCATTGGCGCCATCATTACATCCCCAGGTGGGCACACGCCTTTCACCGCGATTATGTTTGATTGCACTAACAACATGGCGAATATGGCGTGCATCATGGGTATTAAAGCTGCTATTGACTTAAGAATCAAGTTCTTGCAAGTGTATGGAGACTCGGCTTTGGTGATCAGTCAGATTAAGGGCGAGTGGGATACGAAGCATCCAAATCTTATTTCGTATCGAGAGCATGTTCTGAGCTTGATCCCCTACTTCGAAGAGATTACTTTCAGTCACATTCCACGAGAAGAGAATCAGTTGGCAGACGCATTGGCTACTATGTCGTCTATGTTCAAGGTCAGATGGGACAACGAAGCTCCCCAGATCATCATCGAGAAGTTCGACGAACCAGCATATTGTTATGATCTTGACACAGAGGAGAAACCTTGGTACCACGACGTGAAGAGCTATCTTGAGACTCAGGAATATCCCGCAGGGGCATCTGTCAATGATAAGAAGTTTTTGAGAAGGTTTGCATCCAAATTCTTCCTCAGCAACGACATCTTATACAAGCGCAATCACGATTTGTGTTTACTCCGCTGTGTAGACCGGAAAACAGCGGAACGTATCATGGAAGAGTTACACGAAGGCGCATTTGGTACCCACTCCAGTGGACATACGATGGCTAAGAAGATTTTGAGAACAGGTTACTATTGGTCCACCATGGAAGCTGATTGTCACCGTTACGCTCGATCTTGTCACAAATGCCAGATATATGCAGACAAAGTGCACGTACCTCCAGTACCTCTGAATGTTCTAACAGCTCCTTGGCCTTTTGCAATGTGGGGCATTGACATGATTGGAGAAATTAAGCCCACAGCTTCCAATGGACATCGTTTCATCCTTGTGGCAATTGACTATTTCACCAAATGGGTAGAAGCAGCCTCGTTTGCATCTGTTACCAAGAATGTTGTGGCTCGATTCATCAAACATAATCTCATCTGTCGGTATGGCACTCCTGAAAGGATTATCACAGATAATGGTTCTAATCTCAACAACAAGATGATTACCGAACTCTGCATGCAGTTCAAGATCAAGCATCACAATTCTTCTCCATATCGGCCTAAGATAAATGGCGCAGTGGAAGCTGCCAACAAGAACATTAAGAAGATTATACAGAAAATGACAGTGACGTACAACGATTGGCATGAGATGTTACCATTTGCTCTTCATGGTTATCGCACTACGGTACGAACATCAACAGGGGCAACCCCCCTTCTCCCTTGTGTACGGTATGGAAGCAATCCTACCCATCGAGGTTCAGATTCCCTCAACCAGAGTCCACCAAGACGCAGAGTTAGGCGAAGACGATTGGATTCAGACCCGCCTTGACTAGATTAATTTGATTGATGAGAAACGACTCGCGTCCATCTACCATGGATAGATTTATCAGAAACGAATGATCAGGGCATTTAATAAGAAGGTCAAGCACCGAGTCTACCAAGTCGGTGATCTAGTAGTCAAGCGCATCATTCTTCCACAAGGTGATCCCAGGGGCAAATGGACTCCCACCTACGAGGGACCGTTTGTAGTCAAGACAGTATTTTCCAGCGGAGCTATGATACTTAGCACCATGGATGGTGAAGACTTCCCACACCCTGTGAACGCAGACATAGTCAAAAAATACTACGCATAAAAGAGACCCGCTAGGTCAACTGACCTAGGAAAAAATAAGGGCATCCTGGCGAACCAAAAGGGTTCGGGTAAAAGTTAAGGATATATACAAAAAATGTACACCCGGCAAGTTGAAAACCTGAAAAGGCGGCTTGGGCAAAAAAGGGTATCCCAGTAGACTGAAAACCCGAAAGGGCGGTCTAGGCAAAAGTTAGGGATTTAAGCGTACGACTATGTCTCGTTCAGATCACCTATCTACAGACTACTATCAGCATTCAAGATTCAAATGGCGACAATCAGTCTACTCACTTTCTACTGACAGCAAGGAGATGAGATAGTTGAAATATATGAGTACTAGCATAGTTGGAACTTAACGAGATTGTTTCCGCATAGCTTTTTACTTTTCTTGTATACAAACTGCTTGGCCATACGCCACATTTCAAATGAATACAAGTTTCTTTCTCTTTGCAATTTTTTGCTGTTGTTGTTTGCATAGAGTCCAACGTTTGCTTTGATTGATTATATGCATCTGACAATAAAAATCTGTTCACAAACATGCGAAAAGTGAACATACAAAAGTAATTACTACAGGCTCCAGGAATCGAGATGACGACGAAAGTCACCAAAACATTTTCCCCACAGAACATGGTCCCCGCAGAGGTGTCACTCACAACAAACCTTCCCCAGAGGAGTATACGTTAGTCCCCGAGCAGTAATTCCACTCAACTAAATCATGTTACATCAGTCTCCAAGCAGTAACGATCCATCCCCAGCCAAGGTGTTTATCTCCAGCAGAATGTCTCTCAACAATTTCCCTTTCTTTTTCTCGAGCAGTAGTATCCAGACTTGAAACTTGGTCAGATAGTGCACCGGAGGAAACCTACATCCTTTTTCCCCAGCTAGAGATTACGACGGGCCCCCACATCCTTCTAACCCGGTCTCCCAGCAACTATCAAATGCTCTCCAGCAGGATTTACACGCAAAATCCCCAGTAGAGTACCTCCCAGATTCTCCCCAGCAGGGTCTGTGTATGAGATCCTCAATGACGTGTTTCTCGATCTCTACCATCCTCAACAATATCTAGGCCCAAGACTTGGTCAGATAGTGCACCGGAGGAATCAAAGTTTTCTTTCTTCTCAGGGTCTCCATCCGTTCCGTCTCCAAACAGAAGTCAGGAATCTTCAAGCAGAACATCTGCATCTTCTTCAAGATGGATATGTTTTGAAATACCACAACATCTATCATTCATACATTTCTCATATATGCATATGTCATTCATACACATCGTCATGCATCATTCCTTGCATAAGACTAATCAATATTCTATCAAAATTTCTCTTGTTTTCTCCAAAACAGGTGAAAAATCGCTTCTGACGCAAACAGGTCCAGGATTAAGACCCGAATCCAGACGGGAAAACTATCTGAAAGACCGCCCTAGTTGTCCTCCGACAACTAGTCCAGGATTAAGACCCGAATCTAGACGGGAAAACTATCCGAACGACCACCCTTGTTGTCCTCCAACAGCAGATCCAGGATTAATACCCGAAGCCAGACGAGAAACCTTATCCGAACGATCACAAGTTATCCTCCGATAACAGGCAATGGACCAACACCCGATGCACAACAGGGAAGTTTTCCACACTTTTCCAACTACTAACCCCCAGAGTAGTCGGCACGAAGAACTATTCTGACTCATTCTTATTATCAACAGCAACTACAGAGTCTGGCGTACGACTCAGTTGCCTTGGATGGCATCTTAAGCCCATCTCCGACTACTTGTCAACAGCTCTCCGCCTTCAGAATGCTGCATATTTGGTCAAAAAACCAATACAAACCAATAACTTCATTCAAAGATGAGCATGAAGTCTAACGTACGACTCCCTCCGGATGGCATCTTAAGCCCATCTCCATCCCTTTTCACTTCCGGAAACTTCTACAGAGCCTAGCGTATGGCTCACTCCCCAGCATCGATCTTTCCAAATGGCATCTTAAGCCCATCCCCGTTAATTCTCCTATCAACAATCTCAAGTCTAGCGTGCGACTCATTCCCCAGCGAAGTCTCCAACTTCTCCAAATGGCATCTGTAAGCCCATTCCCGCATCATCAGCCAACAGCGAGTGCAAATTTTCAGGTGTACTCGAGTGTTCAATCATCTTCTACCTCCAGGTCTCGAAAGGCGAACATGCCAATCTAACCCTTCCAGTACAACAAGTTTGAACAGGGGAAGTTGTCATACCCCAAAATTTTCCCTCCATCTTCTCAAGATATTCCATACATCCATGCTCAAGGATTCCTCAAGGGTTGATCAGACAAATCCTCTCCTAGACAATCAACCCAAACTAGGGTTTGGTATTCCTCATATCAAGATGGACTTCTAAAATCTCCAATGGTCTTCATGCCTCCTCATATGCTTCAAAGATTCTCCATGTCAAGTTTCAAGCCTCACAAGTCAAGTTTCCTCAGACAATTGCTCAGATGGTTGAAAATCAGTTGTATTGGACAAAAAGTCAACTGTGGTCAACATACAGTCAAACTTCATAATTTTTGGTCAACATCCTCATTTTGAAGTTACATTCATCATTTGATCAAGGGTTGATCATGATTCATCAGGAAAACTCAAGATTTGCTCAAAAGTCAAACTTTCTAAATTAGGGTTCTTAGTGAAAAGTCAACCAAACTTTGACTGAGCATAACTTCTTCATACTTTCTCAGAAATTTTTCCACCACCTCTTGTTTTGAAGGAAATTCAATTCTCTACAACTTCATGTCTCACAAGAATGTTCAAAAAATGCTTCATTTGGAAGGTATGGATCAAAACATTACAGGTCCTTTTCAAAGTCAACAAAAAGTCAACATTTTGTTTTGAAGATATATTGAGCATGGAAATTCCAATTGAGATGAAACCAAATAGGTTGGTTAGAGGACTCTTAGAGCTTTCCAAAAAGTCCAAGAACACTCAAGAATGTGGAAAATTGAGCAAGATACATCATTCAGAAGTTAGGCAATTTTGGACAATTGCACAAAAGGAGATATTGGTCAAAATGCAAAATCTTCCAAATGGGCCTATAATCTTCTGATCCAAACTTGTTCATGACATTATTTGTGACTCATAAATGCTTGGCCATGGCAATTTTCTATTTTATTAATTTATTTTTGAATTTTAGACCATTTAATTCAAAATTAAATTATATAAAATATGAAAATAAGATATTTTTTCAAGGAGAGTGATTTTATATCATGCTTAAGGTCCAAGGAAGCCCAAAATACATACCAATTTCGTGCATGATCAATCATTTAAGAGAAAATCAAATTTCTTTCAAAAATTTGATTTTATTTGAAAATCATTCAATGCATTCAAAACCAAATCTTTTTGCCTTGTTTTTTCTCTCTCAATTCACTCTATAAATAGCCAGCAAGCTGTAGCACAAAGGACACGAAACCCTAGCCAAAAACACAACCCTTATTTTGTCAAATTTTTTCAAGAATTGTGGAAAATCGAATTTTGATTTGGAGCAGGTTTCAAGACAATCCAGCCATCCAAACATCTCCCAGAGGTTCCCAGGATTCGAAACCATCCCTCACTTGAAGCAAAAGCTGCCCAAAACACGAAGAACACCAAGCTCCGATTTGGTATTTTTCACAAAATCGATTTTCTTATTTCATGCGTTATTAATTGTTTTTGTGTGTTTGAATGAGCTCAGGACACTCAATGGATCATGAATGATGCATCGCATGCAAGCATACACGCATAAATCACATATTGCCATGGTTAGGGTTCAAAGAACTGTTTGATTCGAACTGATCAATACAGGACGATTTAGCCAAAACTAATGCCACCAATGGATTCGCAAGGGTCGATTTAGGGGGGTAGGGTATTCCTTGGCCATTTTTTTTTTGTATTTCGCAAGTTTGAACATCCAACTCGCCGGAGAAGACGACCGGAGCTAGGGCTCCGGCGTCGTTGACGTTAACTTGACCGGTGGACACATGCGTGGCAACTTCGCGCGTTCTGATTCGCTCTCTCATTCAACCTGGACCCCACGTGTGCTGACTCGGTTTGACTCAATTTCCAGGACACGTAATCGTTCAAAAACATTTGATTTTGTTTTTTCAAACACCAAGTGTCAAGTGGCATAGTGGTAAAAGCGCTGACTGTTCAAAGATACTCCTCCAGGTCCCCTGTTCGAACCATGCCAGGACCAGTTTTGTTTTTCTTTTCACAAACTCAACTATTTTCATATTTTTCTATATTTTCTTTTTATTTAATATTTTGCATTCATTTTAATTTCTTTTCATAATTTTTTATCATGCATTAAAAAACACCAAAAAATATTTTTCTTTTTGCTTTATTTCCAGAAAATGTTTATTTAATGTATAAAATTAAAAAATATTATTTTGCATGCGTATTTAATTTAATTGCTAATTTATCATTCAAATCACTTTTAATTAGTTTTTAATTATTAAATTAACTCCAAAAAATCCCAAAATATTATTTTAGCATCTTAATGTTATTTCCAGCATGAAATATTTTTCTCATTTAAAAATTTTCATTTTTGCTAACATTTTCCTCTTATTCGATTTCCTCGTATTTTCCGATTTCTCATCTTTTCACAGGTTATCTCGTTTTGGACGATTTCTTTTTATCGTTTTCTTTTTTCCAATAATGTAACTGCTTATGTGATGTAATAGCTTAATCAGGGCTTTTATCTTTCCGCATTTCTTAAATTATGCCCCAAAACCATGTAATAGCGTAGGATTTATCTTTCCGCACTTTATATTTTTTAATTTCCGCACCTTATAAAGTAGTAATTAGGCGTGTATGGCAAGACTAAAATTGAACATAGCTCACTCTAATTTTCAAGATAACATATATAATCAACACACTCTTTTCACACATGCACTTAGGGTAATTCTCGTTGCCTTCACGAATTCAAATGGTCATGTCCCTCGAGAGGTATCCTAGCACCGTTGCCTTCAAAACAAATCATCATAGTCCCTTGATACAAAGATGATCCTACGAATACATGATCTTGACCCTCGATTGTCGCCTACGAAAAATGATGATAGTCTCTTCGAATGTGCTAGGATACTTCCTATAAGTTGCTTTCTATGACCATCCGATGTCCCTTCGAATGTCCCTTTTACATCCAACGAATGGAGTTATCTACCAACTAATGGTATGGATAGCACTATTCTAAAGCGTAAAAAACACGAAAACGACCAGTAGGTAATAAGACTTTTAGTTGCTTGCTCTATCAAAATCTTTTCACACCTCACACTTTTGTCAAAATTCAAACTCTTTTCAAAAACGAAACATTTCCGAACACTTTGTATACATTCCTACATGAGTCATTACAAAGTCAAAGCGAAATGCCTTTTCAAAACATTTTGTCAAACACACAGAAAGCACAATTTTAAAGTGATCTAAGAGCAACTAAGAACCCGTAGATAACTACGGATGGAAAGGGGTGCTAATACCTTCCCTTTTCATAACCTTCTCCCTTACTCAGAATCTAACGAAGGTCTTTTTCTGTACTTTTTACCTTCCCTTAATTGGATAAAAGAAAAGTCGGTGGCGACTCTTGCTATTCGCACATTTGCGATACAAAAAACTACAAAGTCAGTTCACCGTGTTACACTCGAGCAGTGATCATATTAACTCATCACATTAGTCCCCGAGCAGCGATCATATCAAATCATCACGTTAGTCCTCGAGCACTGATCATCTGCATTGTCACATCAGTCCCCGTGCAGTGAACGTCTTGTTACATTGGTCCTCGAGCAGTAACCAATCATCAATCAACTTATTATGTTAGTCGCCAAGCAGTAATAGGTTATACAAGATCACATCATTCCCCAGCCAGACTCGTACACGAGATATTCATCCCCCTCTGAGTGTCTCTCAAGGATTATCATTCCCCAACAACATCAATATCAAGACCTAAAACTTGGTCAGATAGTGCATTAGAGGAATATACATCTTTTTTATCCTCAGTCAGGATCCTTATCCTCAAGCAGAAATCAAAGATCCCCGATAGAACATTCCCATCTTATTCAAGATAGATATGTTTTGAAATACCACAACATCTACATTTATACATCATTCATAAAAAACATAACATGCGCATATAAACATCATTACATACTTGCATGCATCATAATCTACATAGAACTAATCCCGTTCTCTATGCTTAAATTCTCAAACAGGTGAAAGTTATTCACAAATTTCCAGATAAAAGGTCAAGGATTAATGCCCGAAACAAGATGGGAAAACTATCTGAACGACCAGACGGGTTTACCAACAGACAGCAAGATACAGATTAATACCCGAAACAAGACAGGAATACTATCTACATCCTAACGAATACTCATTTCAGATAAAGCCAAGACGAAGGTTTATGCTGACTCTCTCTTATCATCAACTACTCCAGATGGCATATTTAAGCTCATCTCCGACTACATAATGTCATTTCTCCACCTGCAGAATGCTGTATATCTAGTTTAAAAAAAATACATACCAAGTAACTTCATTCAAAGACGAGCTTGGAGTCTAACGTACGACTCATTCCCTAACATCAGCTTCTCCAAATGGCATCTATAAGCCCATTCCAATACATCGTCAACTGAGGATATCATTCCATACACCAACGAGTGCAAATTTTTCAGGTGTACTCATGTGTTCAATCATCTTCTACCTTCAGGTCACGAAAGGCAAGCATACCAATCTAACCCTTTAGGTACAATAAGATTAAATAGGGGAAACTGTTATACCCCAAAATTTTCCCTCCTATTTCCCAAGTCAATCCACATCTCCATACTCGATAATTTCTCAAAGGTTGACCAGATGAACTCTCTCCTAAGCAATCAACCCAAAAAACTAGGGTTCTTATTCTCTCAAGTCATAGATGAGTTCTAATTCCTAAAGTGATCATCATACCTCCTCATACGTCTCAAGGTATCATCATGTTTTTCATACCCCAATTTTTGACCGAAGATACCACCTTATATCATTCACATATGCATCACTGCATCACTAACAGTTTCAGAACAGGATAGATCGTGCGTGTGCTCATAAAGTCAAAGTTAGGGTTTTATCAAAATTTCATTTGTTTAAGATATGATCAATTAGGGTTTGAGTATTAACTCACCTCAATTGATCTATCTTAATCAATCATCAACATTTGATCTTTAAATTCCCAATTTTTTCTCATGATCTACCTTGAATCGACCAATTAGGGTTTTGATCAAAGATAGTGCATCATTGACTTTCTACTCAATGAATGACCTATTTGCTTAAAGATTGATCTTAAAATCCTCAATGCAACATCTTGACCTAATTTCTTGGTTCAAAACATTACAAAATCCATGTTTCTTCATCAGACAAATTCTGAATCATTTGATGAAAATTCATCTGTTCAAAAAGTCAAAACTTTGACTTTTGGTCAACTTTTTCAAATCCAAACTTTTTCAATCATAAAATCATTTCAAATAATCCATCATGATCATAAAAAATCCAGAAATGTGAAAAAGTCAACAAAAAGTCAAAGTTGGAATTTTTTCTAACACTTGGAAAAAATTTCAACTATTAAAAAACATGGTTTTTCCTTACTTTCATGGCCATTTTTCACCTAGATCCCTTTTGATTCAAGAAAAACTCCAAACATGAAAGTTGTAGATCATGTTACAAGCTTTCCAAAATGTCAAAGAACTTGAAAAAACACTTTGTGTAGATAGGATTTTGAAATTTAAACTTAGAGCTCCATAACTATGAATTACATGTCATTTTTCAAGAACTATAGGTCATTTTTCACAAATTCCTCCTTCTAGAAGCCTTGTCACCAAGTTAAGATAGGTTAGAGCTGATAAAAATCAGATGAGAAGTAATTATGAGGGAGATAAGATCAAGTGAGATTTTAACCATGGTTAAAGGAATATTCTATGTGCATTTATGGCAAAAATGTCTTTCTTGCCCTTGAAGGCAAGTTGTTCAATTTCAAGCCAATCTCCTCTACTTACCATTTAGATTTCTTAGCCTATAAATAGAGGTCATTTCTTCATTCAAAATTACCCCAAAGCAATCGTAATCCAAGCTTTCCTTCTTTCTTTCTTGTTTTTCAAGTTTCAAGTTTCTAAGTAGGAGAATTTGCAAATTCAAGCCTTGCAATTTCTGAGCAATCTTAGGCTTCAAATACTTTCTAAACACCATTAGAAAGTTGTTAGAATCCTCAAGCTAGCCCAAGAACTAGCCAAACACCGAAAACACTTTCAAACCTCATGTATGCACATATTGAGCCATAACTTCCAAATTCTCAATCCACTCGTGCATCTTCCAAACTTTCACTTCAAACACCTTCTATACATCATATAGAAGTGATCCAAACCATCTTTTCATCACTATAAACTCATAATCATCAAATTCCATTCTCACTTCAAGTGACTGAAGTTGGACTTGGTCAAAACGATCCAGACCATTTCAAACCAAGGTAAGCACATCAACACCTTCCATAATCATCACTGAAGCTGTAGCAATCATCAAAACCCCTCTGGAACACCTCCAGCAAGGAATCCGATTTCAGTTTCAAGAGGTAAAAAACTTGAACTTTGAACTCTTTGATTTCCAATTTCTAGTTCAAAAAAGGCTTGGCCATTTTGTTTCTGCACTATCACTGAGTAATAACCCTCAATCAATTGCTTAAAACTGTGCTCATACATGATTTCATAATCAAAACTTAGAATTAGGGTTCTTCGTGTTCATACGAAGATTAACAGTTCTAAGCTTAAAATAAATGAAATTAATTGCAATAATCATGTTCCTGGTTAAAATTCGAGCAAGTTTGATGTTTGGATCATGTAATTTCATTAAGAAGTGAAGAATCCATGGAGAAAAAATCTGGAGGTTGAAGATGAAGCTATACGCGCTTTTTTTGATTCTAGAAAAATTTAAATTCTTTGTTTATTTTATATTTATTGGTTCTTTGTTTCATAATGGATGTATGACCACCCAAACAAGTCGACGCTCTTAGTCCTTTGCCTCGCCTCAAGGCCCAGGGTTCGAATCCCCCTGGGACCTTTTTTTAATAAAATGCTTAGCACTTCTGACATTTGCTTCTTCAGAAGTACTTCTGATGCTAGCACCTCCAGAAGCATTAAACCTTGGTACTTGAGGCTATCCTTCGAAGCATCACGCTTCTCACTCTTCAGAAGCAACACACTTCTGACTCTTCTAGAAGCAACACGCTTCTCACTCTCCAGAAGCAACACGCTTCTAACCCGTTCGAAGCGAAGCTTGACTCCTCGGCCGACCGACCCTCCCTTCTAACTTCTCACTTCCTTCAAAACGTCAACTTCTGACTCTTTTTCAAAACTTCATTTTCAAATATTTTTCAAAACTCCTTTAAAATAAGGTGATTAAATGACAAGTCAAGAAAATGGCTCAGTGGAAAAACTCTTCACTTCTAAGCCAAATGTCCAGAGTTCAAACCTCCTTTGGACCAAAACTCTTTTTTATCACTAATTTTCTCAAGTTTTTAACAAACTTCAACATTTTCAAAAACCAATCAAAACTTCTCATTTTGAGATGATTTTTTGCACACTTGTCATTTAATATACCTATTTTATGACTATGTCAAAAAAATCCAAAAATATTTTCTTTTTGATTATATTTTAATTAGGTTAAAAAAATGAGACGTTTTAAGTATTTTTAATACTTTTCAAAAATGTTTTCTTTACAATTTTCAAACCTAATCTTTTTCAAAACTTCTTGTGAATATCCTTCACTTTTCAAAATCATTTTCAAAACCTTTTCAAAAACCTTTCAATAAACTTACTCACCTTTTTCCATGATCCATTAGATTTGAAGATAAACCGAACCAGGTTTTTCCTCGAATTTCTTTCAAATTGATCATGGGCCTCCCTCACAGTGTAAGTCCCAACCCTCTTATGTACATATTCATTTCCTTGTACATAACCACCCTTTCGTGTACATATTCATTTCCTTGTACACATTCAAACATCTTTGTAAATATTCAAGCATAAACAAACTTTGTTCGTTTGTTTTCATCCGCTTGTTTATACACCGATTCCATTGGTATTAAGAGAAGCATTATTCCCGGTGAAACTTCTCTTAAACCAATGGGCCTCCCTTAAGGTGTAAGTCCCAAAACCCCTTGTATATATTCAAGTTACACTTGCTTTAATTGCTTGTTTTATACACTTGTTTATACATTTCCTTCATAAACTCCTGTGAATACACATCACACACTTGTTCATATAACTGTTCAGTTATAACATAACAACTAGCCTAACAACTAGGTTCCCCTTTTTAGCCTCCTCTTAGGCTTCGTATAAGAAAACTCATTTATTGAGTTTAGCCTCCTCTTAGGCTTCGTATAAGATAACTCATTTATTGAGTTAGCCTCCTCTGAGGCTTCGTATAAGATAACTCATTTATTGAGTTAGCCTCCTCTTAGGCTTCGTATAAGAAAACTCATTTATTGAGTTTAGCCTCTGCTTAGGTTTCATATAAGACAACTCCCCTGTTGAGTTAGCCTCCTCTTGGGCTTCGTTCAAAAGAACTCCCTCGTTGAGTTTAGCCTTCTCTTGGGCATCAAACAAGAAAGAGACCTGTAAATATCTTAACAGCCTCCTATTGGGCTTCCAATACAAAGAATCACCCGCGCTAGGATAGAACCCTGAGAGTATGATTTCCCGGTGAAATCACTCTTGAATCCTAAGAGGATGGTTTCCCGATGAAACCACTCTTAAAGCCAAAACCAGCCATACCCTATAGCTTCCTCTTGAGCTTCATACAAAGACCCTCGATGACCCTCAGAATGCCTTCTCTTGGGCTCACAATGCAAGGACCCTCGATGACCCTCGGAATTCCTTCTCTTGGGCTTACAATACAAGGACCCATAGGCTTCTTAGAAGCATCCCCCTAATTCATAATCAATTTCTCCTAGAGATTTAGAGATTTATCATCTCTATGGAAGAAGTATCTCATCTATCACATCACATACAAATCAAACTCTTTTCAAACACTCTTTTCAAACAAAACATTTTTTAACTGTAAGTGGTAACGCTTGTATACTCAAGCAAAACACCAAAAATTACAATTAAAGATTCAATCATCTTTCAAACATCTTTCTTAACTCGTAAGTGGTAACGCTTGTACACTCAAGCAAAACACCTAATACTTACGATGAAAGATTCAATCAATCAACCCTTCAAAAATGTATGTGATGAAATTGGTTAGACACATTTTTCATTAAGATGACATTTGTATTTGTCTCTTAATAACATCCTTTGCTTCCACTAGCATAAGTGGGAACTACGATTGCTCTGACTTTCTCAACCTCCCTTTGAGAATACGTAGGCACAAGGTCTCATCCTTGGCGAGCATACTTATTTCTCCCTCAAACCAAACAAAACCATAGCTCCCTTAGATCCGAGCTACAGATGCTCTGATTCCCATTAAGGGATATGTATGGAGAGGATCCCAATGATCCTTGCGAGCACAATAATAACAAAACCTAGGATCCCACATGACCTACCTTTCTTAAAATCCAAAAGGCGAAACTCTCGCAAGAATAGAATAGAAAATTAAAACACACAAACATATCAAAAATATTCATATATATAAATAAGGCTATAGATAACTATATATATAGGGTGCCACATCTTTCCCTTTATATAACAAACCCCCTTACTCAGATCTCTCCCCAATGCGTTACGTCTAGTTCACGCTATTCGTACCGCATATCATTATTTATTGAGGGTATTGCAGCTTTCCCCTTTTTCATCTCATTTTTTTTATTTTGGAAATAATAAAGCTTGATGCTCGCAGCATCTTTAAAAACAAATCAAAAGAGTAAATCGTTTCGAGCCAGAGATTTGGATTCCGATTCGATTCCCTCATTCGTCACTTTTTAACGCGAACAATGTCAAGTTTCAAGCATCACAAATCAAGTTTGCTCAATTAATTGCTCAAATGGTTGAAAATCAGTTGTATTGGACAAAAAGTCAATTATGGTCAACATACAGTCAAACTTCATCATTTTTGGCCAGCATCAAGACTTTGAAGTCACATTCATCATTTGATCAAGGTTTGAACATGATTCATCAATAAAACTCAAGATTTGATCAAAAGTCAAAGTTTCTAAATTAGGGTTTTTGGACAAAAAGTCAACAGAGCTTTGACCACACATAACTTTCACATACTTTATCAGAAAGTTTTCCACCAAATCTCATTTTGAAGAGAATTCAATTCTCTACAACTTCATGACTCACAAGATTTGGCCTAAAATGCTTCATTGGAGAGTTATGGATCAGACATTATAGGTCCTTCTAAAAGTCAACAAAAAGTGATCTTTTTGAAAAGAAATGTATATGAACATGTAAGCTTCAATGAAGATGAAACCAGAAAGAGTGTTTAGAGGACATCTCGAGCTTTCTAAAAAGTACAAGAAAACTTCAAAATGTTGAAAATTGAGCAACATACAAGATGTGCAAGTTTGACATTTTTGAAGAAGTACATGAAGAGAAATACTTAGCAAAATCAATTTTTTTCCATGACCTACAAGACCAATTGCACACCTACTTTCGTTTTATTTAATTTATTTTGGAATTTATTCACTTAAATCCAATTTTAATTAAAATAAAATGTAAAAAATCAAATTAATTGATGAAAGGCTGGATATTTGTCATTCTTGAGGTCCAAGCAAGATCAATTAGCTGGCCAATTTTGTTCAAGACTTGATTGCACAAGATTGAGGAAAATTTGGAAACTTTTGATGCTAAATTGAATGATTGAAAAATCAAATATTTTCTCATCAATGCCATATATTTTCTTCACATCTTTTGACCTATTTTCCATCCTCTATAAATACACATGCCATTCAGATGATCAAAGGACGAAAATCTTGCAGCCAAGAACCCTAGAAAAGCTTGAAAACACCGTCCCATACAAGTAACTTGCAGCCAAGGTTTCAGATCAATTCAAGCAAAACAAAGAATTCCATCATGTTCCTTAGTGTCCTCTGAAGCACTCCAGCCATTCACAAGCCATCCATACATCCAGAATCGTCCAAACCATGGGCACCATCGTGTTCAGGGGATTGATTCCAATCGATCTATGGTCTCACATCTAATTTATCATTAGTATTTTTCAATTTGTGATTTTTGCAGAAATCTAGCTACGGACGAACACTGTCGGTATAGGTTTATCCACGGAAGAAGCCGTGGGTAAATTTCCCAAAAAAATTCAAATCGGGGACGAAGCCCCAGCGCACGCTTTTTTTAAATTATATTTTAAATTTTGTTTTTAATATATATTATTTTCGTTCTGTTTCATAACATCCAGCAAGCCTAGCTCAGATGGTCAGAGCATGCCTTGGTAACCAGGGGGTACCCAGTTCGATCCCTGGCACCCCTAATCTTTTTTTTTTTGGTTATTTTTCTCACCAACATATTTTCTTATTTTCAATTTCTTTTCAATTTAATTAATTCTTTTTCTATTATTTTAAAAATACATAAAAAATCACAAAAAACATTTTCTTTTTAAAATTAGGTAAATAAAATATTTATTTAATTTTTGACACCAAAAAAATATTTTTTCCTTTTATTTTAATTAATTGTTAATTAACCATTAGAATTAACGTTTAATTGATTTTCCTAAATAAAATTAATCCAAAAATAGTTTTCTTATTTAGGTTAGGTTTTCTACTAATCTAAAACATTTTCTACTAATACAAAAATCTTTTTCCTAACCATATTTCTTCTTATTCCGATTAAATCCTTGTCTTGATATTTTTTCGATTATTATAACTGCTCATAAATTGTAATAGCATAGATATACAATTCCTCGCATTTTTCACTATCATGTAACTGCTCATGGGATGTAATAGTTTAACTAGGGCTTTACTTACCGCATTTTATTTTCCGTAACTCCTATTATGTAATTTCCCCGAAGCCATGTAATAGCGTAGGACATTTACTTTCCGCACTTTTACATTTCGTACTTTACTTTTCTGTACATATTAACTGCTTAATTGTATAGTAACTAGGGATTGTATGGAAAGATAAAAATCCATCTTAGATCACCCTAATTCAAGACTAATATATCTAAACTCAACACACTCGTTCACACATGCACCCCCTAAGGGTATCCTCTCTTATAGCCTTACGAATACAATGGTCATGTCCCTCGAACGTAGGGGTACCATTAGCAAAAACGCTTACAAATAACATCATCATAGTCCCTTCGATATAAAGATCATAGTCCCTCGATGACCCTCGATGTTGCCTACGAATATATGATCTCGTCCCTCGATTGTTGCCTACAAATAAGTGATGATTGTCCCTTCAAATTGCTAAGGTATCCCTACAATGTTGCCTTCAATGACCATACAATGACCCTACGATTGTCCCTTCACATCCAACGGATAGAGTTACCTACCAATTAATGGTATGGATAGCCTTATTCTAAAGGAGAAGGAAAAATAACAAGAAACGACCATTCTGAGTAGGTAATAAGACTCTATTGCTTGCTCCAATCAAATAAAATTACTTCTCACACCTCACACTTTTCAAAAAACATTTCACACACTTTGTATAAATTCCAACGAGAATCATTACAAAGTTAAAACATTTCCAAAAACTTCGTATACATTATAACGAGAATCATTACGAAGTCAAAGTGAAATTTCTTTCAAAATACTTTCCAAAGCACACACACATAAAACAAATTAAAGTGAGCTAAGCAACTAAGAGCCCGTAGATAACTGCGGATGGAAAGGGTGCTGACACCTTCCCTTTTCATAACTACCTCCCTTACTCAGAATCTAACGAAGGTTTTTTCCTGTTCTTTTCACCTTCCCTTTATTGTATAAAAGAAAACTCGGTGGCGACTCTTGCTATCTGCAACATTTGCGATAAAACGCAAAATAAACAAATTAGTTCTCCCACCGTGTTACAAGTACCAACTGATAATCTGGGAAAGTAAAGCAATGATGCTTCGGATCAAAGAATTGGAATACGACACTCATCATATCGTCTTCAAAACCGGAGGTAACCAAGTTGAGTAGATAACCATGCCTCTTAATGAAATGAGCGTGATCGAGAACTTTTGAGACTAACTCCTTGAGTTGAGAAGGTATACCCACAAAGTTGATTCGGATAGTCTTCCCAGAAGCCATAACCCTACAACATAGAACAAAGATAATTCCCTAGGTCCTTGAAATGGTTAGAAATGTTATGATGGTATGATTTTATGATGTCATGATGTCATGTTTAAATGGAAAGTACAAGCAATTCACACAATAGCCCTAGGTTTAAGGCTTGTATGAGGTATAGGTGTCTACCCTTCAATAGAGTTTAAGTTGGTTCAACCTGTCCTATAATAGTAATCGAGTTCTATGAATCTTATATCACGGATCTTTCTAGCAGGCATTATTTTAGTACGACTACCAAATGGTCGACCGAAGTCGGCTATCTCACTACCTTCTAATGGCCAACATGGGTCAATTAGGCTTCTAAAATTTTAGTTAGTGCTTGATGACACCATGCAGATTCCAAATATTTCCTCAACAAAACATGAGGAACATTTGGACATCCAAAGTGTCGCACTAACCGTAGCCATCATTTTAAGCGTTTCGGTCTACACCGGACTGTCATGATGATCTATTGCTACTTACCTAAGGAAACCTGGATCCGGGTGTAGGATCCCTGTTCGCGTTAAAAGGTGACGCGCTAGAGGATTTGAATATGAATTCAGATTCTCTAACTCGAAACGATTTACTCTTTTGATTTGTTTATTAAGATGCCGCGAGCATCAAGCTTTATTATTTTCAACACAAGAAAGATGATTTAATGATTATGAAAAAGGGGAAAGCTGTTAATACCCTCAATTGTTATTGATATGCATAACGACTAGCGTAAACTAGACGCAACGCATTGGGGAGATTCTGAGTAAGGGGGTTTGTTATATAAAGGGAATAGATGGAGCACCCTAAATATATATAGTTATCTATAGCTTTATATATGAATACGTTTGATATGTTTGTGTGTTTTAATTGCTATTTCTATGATTGGGAAAGTTTCTCCTTTAGGATTTTAAGAAAGATAGATTATGTGGGATCCTAATGTTTATTATTATTGTGCTCGCAAAGATCTGTGGATCTTCTGCATACATATCCCCTAGTGGGAATCAGAGCATTTGTAGCTCGGATCTAAAGGGATCTATGGTTTGTTTGGTCTGAGGGAGAAAGAAATTTGCTCGGCAAGGATAAGACCTTGTGCCTACGTATTCTCAAAAGGATGTTGAGAAAGTCAGAGCAATCGTAGTTCCCACTTATGCTAGTGGAAAGCAACAGGATGTTAATAAGAGACAGACAAATGTCATCTTAATGAAAAATGTATCTAATCTATTTCATCACATACATTTTTGAAAAGTTTGATTGATTAAAATCTTTCATCGTAAGTTATAGGTGTTTTGCTTGAGTGTACAAGCATTACCACTTACATGTTTAAGAAAGATGTTTGAAAAGATTGAATCTTTTAACTGTAAGCATTGGGTGTTTTGCTTGAGTGTACAAGCGTTACCACTTACAATTAAGAGATGTTTTGTATGAAAAAAGAGTTTGAAAAGTTTTTGATTGTATGTGATGTGATAGATGAGATACTTCTTCCATAGAGATGATAGATGTCTAAATCTCGAGGAGAAATTGATTGGATTAGAGGGATGCTTTTAAGAAGCCCATGGGTCCTTGTATTGTAAGCCCAAGAGGAGGCATTCCGAGGGTCATCGAGGGTCATCGAGGGTCATCGAGGGTCCTTGTATGAAGCTCAAGAGGAAGCTATAGGGTATGGCTGGCTTTGTCTTTAAAAGGGATTTCACCGGGAAACCATCCTTTTGGAATTAAGAGCAATTTCACCGGGAAATTATACTCTCAGGGTTCTATCCTAACGTGGGTGATTCTTTGTATTGGAAGCCCAATAGGAGGCTGTTAAGAGATTTCCTATCTCTTTCATTGTATGATGTCCAAGAGAAGGCTAAACTCAATGAGGAGTTCTTTTGAACGAAGCCCAAGAGGAGGCTGACTCATCAGGGGAGTGTTGTCTTATATGAAGCCTAAGCGGAGGCTAAACTCAGATGAATGAGTTTTCTTATATGAAGCCTAAGAGGAGGCTGAACTCAGATGAAATGAGTTGCCTTGTACAAAGCCCAAGAGGAGGCCAACTCTGTAGGGAGAGCTATCTTGTATAAAGCCCAAGCGGAGGCTACACTGTGGGGAACCTATTGGTTAAACTAGTTGTTATGTTATAACTAGACAGTTGTATAAACAAGTGTGTGTGTGTGATATGTATTCATAGGAGTTTATGAAGGAAATATAAACAATGCATGATGTTTATTTACAAATGTTTATGAAGTAAATATAAACAAGTGTCTGTGAAACGAACGTTTAAAACGAGCGTAACTTGATTATTTACAAGTTGAATTGTGTACAAGGAAGTAAGTATGTACACGAACGAGTATTTATGTACAGGAGGATGTGAATGTACATAGGAGGGTTGGGACTTACCCCATAAGGGTGGCCCATTGGTTTGAAAGCAGTTTCACAGGGAATAATGCTCCTTTCAATACCAACGGTATTCAGTGTATATACAGACGAAACAGAAACAAATGATCGAATGTTTATCTGTGAAAAGTATCTGTATTATGTACAGACAAAGATTTGAATGAATATAAAATGAATTTTTTGATATGCACAAGGAAAATATGTATGTACATAAAAGAATGTTTGGTTTGTGTATACACAAGCGAAGTGAAAACAAACGATCGAAGTTTGTCTGTACTTGAGTATAAAAAGTATCTATATTATGTACAGATAGAAATTTGTATGTATCTGAAGAATGTTTGATATGTACAAAGAAATATTATGTACATAAAAGAATGTTATGGGACTTACACCGTGAGGGAGGCCCATGATCGATTGAGAAATTCGAGAGAAAACGAATTCGGTTTTATCGTTTAAATCGGATCGATCATGGTAAAAGTAGATGCAAGTTTAATGAAAAGTTTTGAAGAATGTTATTTGAAAGTGTTTTTGAAATGTAAAGTTTACTTGTAAGAAGTTTTGAAAAGAATCGGAAGCCGAAAGTTTGAAAAATTCACCTTTTAAAGTGGTTTTGAAAAGTGTGAAAAGTGTCGTTTTCGGCTTGATTAAAATATGATCAGATGAAAGTTTTTTTTTTGAAAATTTTTGCACTATCATAAAATAGATATATTTATTGATAAGTGTACAAAAAATCACCTCAAAATGAGGAGTTTTGATTGGTTAAAAAAAATGTGAAAGTTTGTGAAAAAACATGAAGAAAATTACAAAGTTTTGAAAAAATATGGTCCATGGGAGGTTTAAACCCAGAACCTGAGGGTGGTATACGTGGCAGAGAGTACTACGAGCGTGCTGGCAACCGCTGGGACAAGCGTTCATTCGTGTATTGAAACAAAAACACGTGTAAATATAATATTGGAAAATTTGAATTTGAAAGAAACTCAAGAACACGCGCGAAGCCCTGTTCTTCTTCTTTGATCCTCCGATCCTTCAATCCATGCTAGAATCCTTGTTTCTCAATGAAATTGGATGAAGTAAACATGAAAGTTGCTCGAAATTTAACAAGGAATATGATGATGGTTGTTAATTGCATTTATTTTTGGTCTAACACGATTGAATTTCCAGAAAACGTGAAGAACCCTAGAAATGATAATCCTAATTGAAATGATGTATAGTTGATGATTTTTCAAATTGTTTGAGGGTTAAGGATCGTGATAGGTGCAGAAAACAAATGGCCAAGAGTTTTTTCATTTAAATTCAAGGAATCATGAGATTGAAGTTTGAGTTCTCACCTGTTCAAGCTGAGATCGAAGATGGTGTTGGCGTGTTTCCAGTCTTTGTTTGATGATTGTTTAAGCTTCAACGGATGTTAGGGAAGGTGTATGATCACCCTGCTTGCCTCGAATCACCCTGGAATTCTCCAGCTAAGTCCACCTGCATCAACTGAAAATGGAAGCTCAATTTCTGGAAAAAAGCTGTTACAGTTAGTTGTTAAGGGTCTGGATCATTCATATGATGTTCATGGATGATGTTTGGATGCTTGGAACACAAGTTAATCAAGCCTAGCCATGAATTCGAAAATTAAGGCAGTTTGTACAAGTTTATGTTCATGAGATGTGATTTCTTGGTTTCTAGCTTAGTTTGTGTTAATCTTAAGCTTCAAACAAGTTATATATTGATTATGAAATGTGTTTGACACCAAAACTTTCCATGGTTTTCATTAATTTTCAAAATTGCAAGTTTGCTCAAAATGCATTATGTTTCTTGATTTTGAAGAAAGAAGAGAGAAAGCATAACTTTGCATTGCTTTGGTGTGATTTGAACTTGAAAAGGATGCTCTATTTATAGGTCAAAAGTTCTGAAATGTTAGGCACAAGTACATGGCATTTGTAAATCAAAGTTACCTTAGAGGGCAAGAAAGACATTTGCAAAAGGAAAAGGAAGCTTCCTTTTTTAACCATGTGTTATTTTTCCAACTTGATCCAATCCTATAATTATTACCTCTAGCTGATATTTATCAGCCCTAATCTTCAATTTTGGCAAGGTGGCATTGCTTCTAGATGAAGAAATCAAAAAATGACCTATAATTTGAAGTTTTGAACTTTGAAAATCATGTTCATGGAGCCTTATGTTTCAATTTCAAAAGTATAGCTAGACTCCATGGATTTGAGAGTTCTTGGACATTTTGGAAAGCTTGTTTCAAGAGCTACAACTTTCACGTTTTGAGTTGTTTCCAAATCAAAGTGGAACTATGTGAAAAAATGCCATGAAGTTTGGAAAAAATAAGAAATTTGAACACTTAGAAATTTTTCAAAGTGTTGAAAATTTTGACTTTTTGTTGACTTTTTCAAATTCTTTGATTTTTTATGATCATGATGAATCATTTGAAGTATTTTGATGTTGGAAAAAGTTTTGTCTTGAAAAATTTGACCAAAAGTCAAAGTTTGACTTTTCTGTGCAGATGAATTTTCATCAGATGTTTCAGAAATTGACTGATGAAGTCTGTGAACTTTTGTGATGTTTTGAATCCAGAAATTAGGTCAAGATGTTGTATCTAAGATGTAATGACCAATCTCTAGCCAAAAAAGTCATTCAATGTTCAAAAAGTCAGAGAATACTCATCCTCGATCAAAACCCTAATTGGTCGATCCTCGATTGATCAATGAGAAAAGTTGGATATCTGAGGATTGAAGGTTGATGATTTTGATCAAGATAGGTCAAATGAAGTGAGTAAAACTCAAACCCTAATTGGTTGCCTCTTGAATCAGATGAAAATCTGATGAAACCCTAATTTTGACCTGTGAATGCTACACCCGATTAACTCTGTTCTGAACTGTTAGTTATGCAATGATGCAAATGTAAGGTGGTATATTAGGTCAAAAATTGGGGTATGACAGATGCCCCTATTTAAGTTTCTTTAACCTGAGAGATGAAGATGAATATCTTCGTTTTGATAGGTGTAAAGAGACTTAAATATCAGAATACGCAAATTTTGGACCTAAGATACCAAAAATGCGGGTGATGCAAAATGATTGTAAAAAGTTTCACCCAGATGATATCAAAGAAATGACATGGTGGGGAAAAATTTGTGAGGATGACTCGATCTGTTTAAGAAAAGAGGATCCTGTTTGTTGGGAAACATGCAATATGTCTCGCTGGGGAAAAAGAGATTCACAAAACATGTGAATATCTGTTTCGCTTTGGGAAACAAAGAGATTACCTTCTGTCAGCCTCGTGACAATGTTTAGGGTAAGTGAAAATGATATTACCAATTATCAGCCTTGTGATAGTTTATGGTAACGAGCTCTGAAGATATTACCAATTATCAGCGAAGTGATAACTATAACAAGGTAAATCTTTTTTTTTTTTTTGAGAAAATTGTTGTGTATTCAGCTTTGTGAATAACAGACAATGATGGAAAAGGATCTCAATCAAGTTTTGAAGATATTACCAATCATCAGCAAAGTTTTAACTATAACAAGGTAAATCTTTGAGATATATCACTGGGTATTCAGCTTTGTGAATAACAGTTAATAGCGGAAACAGATCTCAAATGAGTTTCTACTTTCAAGGATGCAATCTTGCCAAGGATCTCTTTCTCAAGAAGATGTGGGCATTTTGATCGGAAGACACAAATTTTCTTTTAAATAGAAAGACAACTGCTGGTGAATTTCTCATACAGTCGTGATTTGACTTTGTTTGAGAAAAACAAACTCTCATGCCAAGTTTAGGAATGAAAAGCAAAATAAGCGGCTTAGACGATGAGGCTATTGCTTATTACTTTGTTGATTATAGACAGGGTTCTATCCAGGAATGAACTGGAAAGAAAGGGTCAATCAAGACATTGTTCCTGATGAGGAATAATCTTAGCTGGGGAACAGGAGAGAATAGATGTATTTCTCTGCTTTGGGGAATAATCTACTGGGGATAGAATTGTACTTACATGAGTAAATGTGATTTAAACCAGTGATATAGAAGCAAACATTTCGAGGAATGCAAAAATGCATGAATGATGCTATTATGTATGAATGTCATGAATGTTATATGCATGCTAACAATACTTGACAAAGACATTAAAGAGATATTTGGGAAAAGGACCACGTCACAGTTCGAACAAATACTTAGCAATATCCGCAGCAATGGTGTAGACGTTGCTGATGAAGGATTTAAGTTGCATGCTTTAGACTTTCGGAGAAAGGCGTTTCATTGGCAACTTTGTTGGGAATTCTTTTTTGGATAAGAATACCGTCCTTTGATGATTTCTGCTGAGGAGAAGACTTCTGTAGCAGCCATTCTATCCTTCGGAGATCGAGACACTTATGGAGAAAACTGTTGAAGTTATTTCCGTGTTCAGAGTTCAAAGGAAAATTTCGCTTTTGTTTCAAAAATTTGAAGTAAAAATTCATTTAAAACCTTTTTATTTTCAAAAAGTGATTTTCACAATAAAAAGCGTTATTTTGCAAAACAGAATAAAGTAAGGATTGCAAACAAAAGGCATAAGGCACAATTTTATTGATAGAATGGTAATCAGCCAAAGGCGTGATTCCATGAGCTATTTACAAAAGTTGGAAATGATAATTTATTCGGAAAAAGGCTACATTGAAAGCAAATAACCAAAATTATCCCTAACAACTTTGAATTCCAACTGTGCTTGTTGCTTCAGAAGAGTTGATTGAAGATCAGTTGATGGAAGATTCTTGATTGATGCATGGACGATTGCGCTTTGTCATTTTTGTATCCTTATTTTTGCCTAGATTGCCCTTTCAAGTTTTCAATCTATCAGGATAATTTCTGTTTATTGTCTCTAATTTTTGTCTGGATCGCCTTTTCAGGTTTTCAATACACCGAGACGCTCTTTTTTGCCTAAGCCGGCCTTTTCGGGTTTTCAACTTACCGAGTTGTTCTTTTGTTTTTTTTAATTATTTTTTAGACAAAGTATTTCTTGATCGGCATTCACGGGATGCGGGAGTTCATCACCGTCCATGGTTGTGAGAGTCATAGCACCGCCATAAAAGCTTCTTTTGACGATGTATGGACCTTCGTAATTAGGAGTCCATTTGCCCTAGAATCGGTTGAAAAGAATCTTTTTAAGCGAGGTCGCCTTCTCGGAATTCACGAGGTCGGACCTTTTTGTCGAAAGCTTTTTTCATTCTTCTTTGATACAATTGTCCGTGACACAGAGCAGTCAGGCGCTTTTCTTCGATCAAGTTCAGCTGGTCGTATCTGCTTTGACACCATTCAGCCTCAGATAACTTAGTTTCCATAAGAACTCTCATTGATGGAATCTCAACTTCTACGGGGAGCACTGCTTCCATGCCGTATACTAGAGAAAAAGGAGTTGCCCCTGTTGAAGTGCGTACCGAAGTACGATACCCATGCAGAGCAAATGGCAGCATTTCGTGCCAGTCTTTGTAAGTGATGACCATCTTTTGGACGATCTTCTTGATGTTCTTGTTGGCAGCTTCCACGGAGCCGTTCATCTTTGGCCGGTAAGGAGATGAGTTATGATGCTCGATCTTGAATTCCTCACACAGTTCTTTCATCATTTTGTTGTTCAAGTTTGATCCATTGTCTGTAATGATCTTGCTTAGAACTCCATATCGGCAAATGAGATTGTTCTTGATGAACCCCACAACCACTTGTCTTGTAACGTTGGCATAAGACGCTGCTTCGACCCATTTGGTGAAGTAATCAATAGCCACTAGAATGAAGCGATGTCTGTTGGACGCTTTTGGTTCGATCATCCCGATCATGTCAATGCCCCATGGAGAAAAGCCACGGAGAAGAGAGAGTAGTTGGGGCACATGGATCTTATCTGCGTAGATCTGGCACTTGTGACATCTTTTGACGTGCTTACAGCAATCGGATTCCATCGTTATCCAATAGTATCCTGCTCTTAAGATCTTTCTGGACATTGCATGCCCATTTGAGTGGGTTCCAAAGGATCCTTCATGCACTTCATGGATGATTGTGTCTGCTTCTTGTCGACGATCCGAGCGTAACCATGTTTTCTTTTGTATAGCACATCTTCATTGAGGAAGAAGTTTCTTGAAAGCCTCCTTAGAGTTTTCTTATCCTTGTACGATGCCCAGTGGGTACTCGTGTTTGAAGGAAGCGTTTGATGTCGTGAAACCACGGTTTATCGTCGACAATACATATCTGTCTTTCAAGGCGTTTGATGCGGATCTTAGGCATATCGTTCCAATCGTTGACTTTGAACATGGAAGATAAAGTAGCTAAGGCGTCTTCCATTCGATTCTGATCTCGAGGGATATGATGCAGTTCAACTTTGTTGAAGAAAGTCAACAAACGTCTTGCATAATCTCTGTAAGGAATTAGACCAAGATGATGAGTTTCATACTTGTCTTTGATTTGATTGATCACAAGGGCTGAGTCTCCATATATATCAAGGATCTTGATCCTCAAGTCAATGGCTTCTTCGATACCCATGATGCAAGTTTCGTATTCTGCGATGTTGTTGGTGCAATCAAACAAGAATCGGATGAAAACGGATATGAATGATGGAGCGAATTCCATTGCAAGATATTAACCGCTCCATCAAAAATTAAGCCCCATCTAGATTACGGATCGGACCTTGGGCGGTGGTTCGTCACAATCTTTCATATTTCGATATAACATCCTCGTTTGGGAAGTCAAACTTGAGAGATTGGTATTCGTTGATAAGCCAAGTGATCGCGAGAATGCTTCCTTTGACCGCTTTTTGAGCGTCTTGGATGTCATATTCGATAATAGCATTTGCCATCGAGCAATTCTTCCCGGCGGCTTTTCAAATACATACTTGATTGGATCCATTTTGGAGATTAACCAAGTTGTGTGATTGATCATGTCTTGGCGATTTTGAAGCCCACACCAAAGCACAACATGTTTTCTCGAGCATGGAGTAACGAGTTTCGATCGTGAACTTTTACTCGGGTAGTAAATGGCATGCTCCTTCTTACGGTTTCATCTTGCTGTCCAAGCAGCCCATGGACTCTTCTAGTACGGTAAGGTACATGATTAATGGTCTTCCTTCAACGGAGGGATCGGTATGGTGGTTCGGCGGTATTCCTTGATACTGTCAAAGCTTTTTGGCAATCGGCTGTCCACACAACCTTTTGATCTTTGCGGAGAAGTTTGAATATCGGCCCAGTGTAGCGAGAATTTGAGAGATAATCGTCCAAGAATCCTCTTACATGCTTCTCTTATGTGTAGGCATTTCTTGAATAGCCTTGACTTTTCGGTCCACTTCAATACCTCTTTGACTGACGATGAAACCTAGGAGTTTTCCAGATCTTACCCCAAAGGTGCATTTGTTAGGATTCAGGCGAAGCTGAAATTTCCTTAGTCGTTGAAACAACTTTAAGAGATAGTCTATATGCTCATCTTCAGTGTCAGACTTTGCTATCATGTCGTCTACGTAGACATCGATCTCTTTGTGCATCATGTCGTGGAAGAGAGTAGTCATAGCCCTTTGGTAAGTTGCGCCTGCATTCTTTAATCCAAACGGAATTACTATGTAGCAAAAAGTGCCCCATGGCGTGATGAAGGATGTCTTCTCCATGTCTTCGGGAGCCATTCTGATATGATTATAACCAGAGAAACCGTCCATGAAGGAAAAGACGTTAAACTTTGCAGTGCTATCCACTAGCATGTCAATATGCGGTAGTGGGAAATCGTCTTTCGGACTTGCTTTGTTCAGATCCCCGGTAGTCAACACACATTCTGACCTTTTCGTCTTTCTTGGAGACAGGTACTATGTTGGCTAGCCATCGAGGGATATGAGCTGTTTTTGAACTTCCTTTTTGATTTTATCAGCCATATTAGGGTGAACTCTTCTCAGCTTTTGCTTAACTGGTGGACACTCCGGCTTTAATGGCAGGTGATGCTCTACGATGCTGGTATCTAAACCCGGCATGTCCTGGTAGGACCAAGCGAACACATCAACATATTCTTTGAGAAGATCTATCAGTCTGCTCTTGACGCTGCTGTCGAGCGAAGCTCCGATATTTACTTCTTTTTTGTCTTCTTCAGAACCCAAGTTGATTGTTTCCAGAGGTTCTTGGTGAGGTTGAACGATTTGTTCCTCGTGCTTAAGTAATCGAGAAATCTCATCTGGAATCTCTTCTTCAATTTCTTCCTCGACGACTTCTCAGGGGATTTCAAAGTTGGGAGAGAGCATAGAGTTATTGCTTTCAATGGATTTGTCCATCTGTTAATCTGCATGTTTGATTTATGTCTGATTAATTAATCATTTTTCATCATCATTTTTTTTGAAAAAGTCAATGTGAAAGTGTATGCAGATTAATTTTTTGGTTGATTTTTTTTGAAGATTTTTTTTATTTGTGTTTTTTTAGGATTATCATTTCCAGGAAAGGGTAAAAATGAAAAATAAACACAAAATGTGGAATCAAAACAACGCATTTTATTTATGATTCACAATATGAGACAGGGCCCTAAAATACAAACTCATTCGTCTTGGGCAAGACAAAGAGAAATTATTTAAAAGCTAAACCCTATAAAACATCTCTTCGCTCTGGGTGAAGCGAGAGTTCAAAACAAAAGCAAAGATAAACTACTTAGAACTAGGAGCGTTAGTCCGAACTTCAACAGGCTTCCAGTAGTGACGAACTCCTTGGATGTCGAGGTACTCGGGTAATTTTCCACTTGGTTTAACCCTTGAGTAGACCTTGGTTGTTGGTTGAGCAGGTTTTGAAGATTCTGGACGACAGACCTTGCCTTTTGTACTGCTAAAACAGTCTTCTTCAGTTTGATGAATAGATCGGGAAGTATGGGATACAGCATATGTATTTCCTGTTGACCTTTGCGTTGAATTCTGGGGATGTATCCTCCAATCTTCTGAATGGAGAGACTCGTTGTCGGCGACACTTTCCACTTCGTATCCTGAGTCATATTCCTGATCTTCAGTGATCATGTTGATGTAGTGGTAATCAGGATCTGATTTAGTGAATTCCACAGGCGGGTTAAAGCAGAGATCTTCATTTGGGATCTCGATTGGCTGATTAGATTGAGAAGATGGGTACACCTCTTCTGATTGACTAAGGTACTCAAAAGAATCACCCCATCCAGTGGGTTGGATATCTTCGATTCTGATTCTCGAGCTTTCTGGCGCAGTATATTTCACCATGTAGTCAAATTTTCCACTTGGTTCTCCCAAGGTATCCCAAACTTCAGAAGGGACAGGTGGATTTTCATGTCGCTGCAGGGACATGTCTTTGAATTGATCAGTCGGAGGATAGTATGGCGAATAGGATTCTTCCTGATACACATATTCAGGGCTATTCAGATAAGTGCTCCATTCTTCAGATCCAGAAGGGTCATCTTCATCATCTTCAATGGTTACAACGCTAACCTCTTGGAGAACAGGGTTTAAGAAACCCCCACTGTTGAATACTTCTTTAATTGGACGAAGTGCTTCATCCTTTTGCTTGTCTTTGGAGAATACGGGTGTAAACCCAAGTCCGGCTTTTGTTTCGTTGTTGACAGGTTTGATTACTTGTCCCCAACCTTCAGCATTGCCATCTTTTACTATCCGTGCTGCTTCTTTATACGAAGAGATAGATGATCTGTTTTTGCTGGTAGATTCATCTTCTAACGGATGTTCTGGGAGATGTGTCCCTTCAATGTCATTAGCTGTGATGAAAGAGAAACTAGACAAATGGCTTACAAGCAAAGCTTGTTCACCTCTGATGGTTACCAACTTTCCATTTACTGTGAGTTTTAATTTCTGATGGAGAGTAGAAGTTACTGCTCCTGCCTCGTGGATCCAAGGTCTTCCTAGTAGACAACTGTAAGCAGCTGGCACGTCCATGACTTGGAAAGTGATTTGGAAAGTGTGCGGACCAATTGTCATCGGGAGATCAACTTCCCCAATAACTGACTTCCTTGATCCATCGAAAGCTCTTACTACTATGTCATTGAACTTCATTGGTGTCCCTTTGTAAGCCAAATGAGCGAGAGTCGTTTTTGGCATTACGTTCAAAGATGAACCAGTATCTACCAATACATTGGACAGGGAATCTGATTGGCAAATCATCGAGATGTGCAAGGCCAAGTTGTGATCTTTCCCTTCTTCTGGAAGTTCCTCATCACTGAAACTTAGATTATTACAAGCTGTTATGTTGGCGACAATACCTCCAAACTGGTCTGTAGTCACATCATTGTCTACATAGGCTTGGTCTAGTACCTTCATTAAAGCTTCTCGGTGAGCTCCGGAGTTGAGGAGTAGAGACAGTATTGAAATCTTGGAAGGAGTCTGCATCAGTTGATCCACGACTCGGTACTCTCTCTTTTTGATTAACTTTAATATCTCATCAAAATCTGTGTTGACGTCGGTTCTATCAGGAGGACCAACACTTGTGCTTGGGTTAACAGCGGGAATCGTTGCAGGATTCTCGGAAGATATGTTAACTGGACTTTGTCTGACAACAGGAACTGCAGGCGGTCTTGGTGGCAACGGAGTGTGCACTCGTCCACTTCGTGTTATTCGTCCGATCTCTGTTATATTGACATTAGCTGGAAGAGCAGGCATGGGTTTCTTCTTCCCATCCTCTATCAGGGTTGCATTGTATTGGTAAGGAATTGCATTGGTAGAACTATATGAAACAGGACCGGGTGGGCAAATCACCGAAGGAGACCCTAGAACGTTGGAACCGTTGTATTCAATCTCCACATGCCTGGGTTCATTGAAACAAGGGATGATAACGTTTACTTCGGGATTTTCCGAGTTGATATCTGAGACTTAAAGCTCATGCGGAAAATGCCCTACTGTATTTACGTCATGGTCATCTCTGTTTTTGTAGATCTGTAGGTCGCCGATGTCTAACAATCGCTGAATATCTGCTCTTATGGTGGGACATCCTTGAAGATCCTTGAAGCAGATGTTTCAAGCTGCGTAATCGTGCTTAGTGAAGGCACCCATTGCGCTATATGCATCATGGAGATGTACTAAGTTTCCTTTGACCAAGTTTACGTCTGTGACGAGGTACCTGTCTGTATTTCTCAGTATCAAACTCACTGAGTGTCCACTGTGACTGGGAAGCGGATTGGCTTGCACATTTGGATTCGTATTTCTAAAATAAAGAAGATTAGATTTCACTAATCTCTGCACTTCTGCTTTTAATGCTATACAATGCTCAAGGTCATGGCCTGGTGCCCCTTGGTGAAAAGGGCAAGATACGTCTGCTTTGTACCACCACGGAAATTTTTCGGGAACCGGAGGTGGTGACCTTGTCTGTATCAGATTCCTTTCTATTAGAGCAGGGTAAAGTTCTGTGTACGTCATTGGAATTGGGTCGAATTGCGTGACCCGAGGCGCAAAGTTTTGATTGTTGCGCATATTCTTTGAATGTCTCTCTTTCCTTTTGAGACATGGAGCGGAGTTGATCCCTATCGGGAGCCATATCCAAGTTGAACTTATATTGTTGTACAAAGGCTTCGCCTAAGTCATTGAATGTTTGGATACTTGCGCTGTCTAATCCCATGTACCACTTCAGTGCGGCACCGGTGAGACTATCTTGGAAGTAGTGGATTAACAACTGATGATCTTCGTTGTATGTAGACATTTTCCTGGCATACATCGTGAGATGACTTTGTGGACAGGAGTTTCCTTTGTACTTTTCAAAGTCAGGGACTTTGAATTTTGCAGGTATCCTTACGCGAGGAACTAAGCAAAGATCCTGGGCGTTTTTCCCAAACAATTCTTTTCCACGAATTGTTTTAATTTCAAGCTGCATTTTGAGAAGTTGTTCCTGGAGATTCTCCATCGAGCCACGTGAATTTGTGTTATTGCCTGGAGTATGGTGAACTTCTTCGTCTATGGTAGTGTGTACTACGGAAGCTGAGTTCGTCATGATCGGTTGAGAAACCGGCATTGTTACTTGTGGAAGAGTTACTCCATGTTGCGGAGTAAATGTAGAGTTTTGCTGCAAAGTAGGTATTTCAAGCGTGGTTGTTTGCACTTGAGAAGTCGGTTGGCGAAATCCGATGCCAAAGTTGAAAGGCATGCCCCATGGATAGCCTTCTGGCATGTTTAAAGACGAACTACTGGCTGCGACAGCTGAAACTGGAGTAGTAGTATCCTCTGAAATCGCTGCTTGGTTTTGACTGCTCGATGCTGTTTGTTGACTTTGTGCTGCAGCAAATGAATTGACCAAAGATGTGAGTCTCTCCACTTCTTCTTGTAGTGTTGTTAATGTACTACGAAGTTCAATATTCTCTTGTTCAAATCCTTCCATTACTTTTCTTCTTTTTGATCTGGTATCGTACGTTCGAGTTGGCTGTGGACGCGGTCGAGAAACTCTAAGACGCGACAGCTTGGCGATCTTTTCCTATCTGTTCAAACTGTTCAAAGATCAGACTCTAGACAACAGACTTAAATGCAAAGTATGATGCATGATTATGATTGTAAAGAAAGATTTCCAAAGAATTTACGCTAAAAGAGAAATTTCTGGCAAATATTCGGATGGAAAACACGAATTTATTGATTAATGAAAGAAGATTACAACAATTCTGTTTTTTTTTTAGCATTGCTCATACAAATGATAAAATAAATGATAAAAATTACAAACTAAACTAAACTAATTGTCCTCGTCGGATGAAGATCCAAAGGCTTGATGTAGCTTCAACTTCAGGATTTCCTTTCCATAGTGAGCTTTCAGTTCAGCTTTCTCGGCTTTTAGCTTGCTAATGACTTTCTTCCACTTGTCGGGAGCAGGATCGCTGGTTGTCATTTCCTCAAGCTTTCTCTTCCTTTCTTTGACGTATCTCTGGATTGCATTATCTTTCTGACGAATCTTCTCATCCTTCTCCATGAGCCATTCATCTTGGAAATAAAGCGTCTTTTCGTGATCTTTGACTTGCTTCTTGAGCTTCTCATTCTCAAGATTAGTCTTAAGGAACTTGTTTTCCAAAGCCTCTTTTTCAAACCTTATTTTGGCCAAAGCTTCTTGGTATTCTCCCATAGTTTCGACGGGAAAAATTGTTAATTTGGAAGCAGTTGAGAACATGGGTTCTTCATAAGCGTAAGGCATTCGAAATTCCTTCGCTCTTTTCTTTACCCAAGAAGTGTAGGTTTCCATGGCTACACAATTCTTTGCCTTACCTTTTTCTTTCTTTCGGATGTGATGCCAAGCTCTGATCATTCTAGACTTCAATCCTTGGGAATCTTCTCCTTCGTGATAGAAATAACTTTCTACTGTAAAACCAAGAGGTTTACTAGAGTTTGCGTATCCGAGTTGACGTCTCGCCAGGAATGGGTTGTAGTTGATTCCTCCTTTTGTACCGATGAGGGGTACGTTGGCAAATTCTCCACAGCTCTCAATGATTTCCATCTCATTGTCTGCCAAGGTATACCAATGGATATCGTCGTTTGTAAGAGACATGAGTCTTCGAGACCAATGCCACTCGTCTTTGTTTTCGCGGAAGATAGGAGATTTAGGCAAGTGTGAGATAATCCATTTGAAAAACAGAGGTACACAACACACGATAGTTCCGTTTCTTTGACGATTTCTATGATGAATAGAGACGTACGTGTCACCAAGCAATGTGGGAACGGGATTTCCAATCAGAAAGATTCTTATGGCGTTGATATCAACGAAATTTGGGACGTTGGGAAACAACACCAATCCATAGAGGAGTAAAGCTAAAATAGCTTCAAAGGCTACCATACTACCAGCTTCAGAGAATTTAAGAGCCTTCTCCATTAGGAACTTTGAAGTTAGTCCTAAGAGTTTTCCTCTGGTAGTTAGGTTTTTGTCTATCTGAGATTTCTTTAAGTGAGTCATCGTTGCAATGACTGGTGACTTAGGAATGGCTTCCAAACCATTGAAAGGCACTTTGTCTGATACTGAGATACCTAGGATATGCGCGTATTCTTCCGCGAAGTAGGCATCAACTGATAATCAGGGAAAGTGGAACAGCGATAGACTGGATCGTAGAACTGAACGAAAGTTTTGAGAAGTCCTTCATCAACGTCAGTGTTCAGAATGGTTAAAAGAGTTCCATAGCGTTTTCTGAAATACGAGGGATCTTCTACCAAGGATGCTAACTCTTTCAATTTTCCTACGTCAGGAATTCTAAAACTGTATCTCTTGGTGAATCTTCCTCTGACGTCCATCACTCTAACCTAAAATATTTTACAAAGAAAAATCTCTAAATTCTTTGGAAATGGGAAGAGAAATGAATTTTTTTTTTGAATGAATGAATGAATGCATGAATGCGGCAAACATGGTTAGTAGTTATACACACGGTCAAGCGTTCGAAGTCACGAGCATGAGGCCAACGATAAGAATCAAACGTGGGTAAGTTCTAAGGGCCTATTCATCTGTGAAACGGGTTCTACTGATAATACAGGCTCAACACTCCTCTTTGAAATATTATCGGATTTGTTGAATACTCGATGGTCCAATAATATTTTTCAAGAGAAACTCGCCTCATCGTAGTCTCGCATGACAATTACTCTAGGCTTACGCCCGAATAATCTCTGCACTACATCCTAAATGGCGGGATGGGTTATGTGTTCTACACCAACTCGTTAGTTCCTTGAAAGCACCATGTCTTCGCAAATACTTGCTAAACACAAATACTCCCAAGACAACCTCCACGAGAGAGGATATTAACTGTAAGTATTGAGACTTCTCACGTATTAATACCCCACCTAGATCTTAAAATGTTTCTTAAATCCGGGTTAGGATTTCTTTCCATCAGATGAAATCGCGAAAACACACAATAAAGAAAAACAGACATATGCATAGTATGAAAGCTTATCCCCTTTCTTTTCTTTTTGAAAACAAAAAAAAGTGGTGTTCTTGAGCAGAGTCACATTTTTTTGAAAATCAAAGTTTTAGCGTATTCCCAGAGAGTCGCTTTTTTTCGTTAAAGGTGACGCTAGAGGATTTGAATATGAATTCAGATTCTCTAACTCGAAACGATTTACTCTTTTGATTTGTTTATAAAGATGCCGCGAGCATCAAGCTTTATTATTTTCAACACAAGAAAGATGATTTAATGATTATGAAAAAGGGGAAAGCTGTTAATACCCTCAATTGATATTGATATGCGTAACGACTAGCGTAAACTAGACGCAACGCATTGGGGAGATTCTGCGTAAGGGGGTTTATTATATAAAGGGAATAGATGGAGCACCCTAAATATATATAGTTATCT
Source organism: Vicia sativa (assembly GCA_021764765.1). NCBI lineage: Eukaryota > Viridiplantae > Streptophyta > Magnoliopsida > Fabales > Fabaceae > Vicia > Vicia sativa. The sequence continues at coordinate 67,369,133 of CM038796.1, read as the reverse complement.
ATAGCTTTATATATGAATATGTTTGATATGTTTGTGTGTTTTAATTGCTATTTCTATGATTAGGAAAGTTTCTCCTTTGGGATTTTAAGAAAGATAGATTATGTGGGATCCTAATGTTTATTATTATTGTGCTCGCAAAGATCTGTGGATCTTCTGCATACATATCCCCTAGTGGGAATCAGAGCATTTGTAGCTCGGATCTAAAGGGATCTATGGTTTGTTTGGTCTGAGGGAGAAAGAAATTTGCTCGGCAAGGATAAGACCTTGTGGCTACGTATTCTCAAAAGGATGTTGAGAAAGTCAGAGCAATCGTAGTTCCCACTTATGCTAGTGGAAAACAACGGGATGTTAGTAAGAGACAGACAAATGTCATCTTAATGAAAAATGTATCTAATCTATTTCATCACATACATTTTTGAAAAGTTTGATTGATTAAAATCTTTCATCGTAAGTTATAGGTAATTTGCTTGAGTGTACAAGCATTACCACTTACATGTTTAAGAAAGATGTTTGAAAAAGATTGAATCTTTTAACTGTAAGCATTGGGTGTTTTGCTTGAGTGTACAAGCGTTACCACTTACAATTAAGAGATGTTTTGTTTGAAAAAAGAGTTTGAAAAGTTTTTGATTGTATGTGATGTGATAGATGAGATACTTCTTCCATAGAGATGATAGATGTCTAAATCTCGAGGAGAAATTGATTGGATTAGAGGGATGCTTTTGAGAAGCCCATGGGTCCTTGTATTGTAAGCCCAAGAGGAGGCATTCCGAGGGTCATCGAGGGTCCTTGTATGAAGCTCAAGAGGAAGCTATAGGGTATGGCTGGCTTTGTCTTTAAAAGGGATTTCACCGGGAAACCATCCTTTTGGAATTAAGAGCAATTTCACCGGGAAATTATACTCTCAGGGTTCTATCCTAACGTGGGTGATTCTTTGTATTGGAAGCCCAATAGGAGGCTGTTAAGAGATTTCCATCTCTTTCATTGTATGATGCCCAAGAGAAGGCTAAACTCAATGAGGAGTTCTTTTGAACGAAGCCCAAGAGGAGGCTGACTCATCAGGGGAGTGTTGTCTTATATGAAGCCTAAGCGGAGGCTAAACTCAGATGAATGAGTTTTCTTATATGAAGCCTAAGAGGAGGCTGAACTCAGATGAAATGAGTTGCCTTGTACAAAGCCCAAGAGGAGGCCAACTCTGTGGGGAGAGTTATCTTGTATAAAGCCCAAGCGGAGGCTACACTGTGGGGAACCTATTGGTTAGACTAGTTGTTATGTTATAACTAGACAGTTGTATAAACAAGTGTGTGTGTGTGATATGTATTCACAGGAGTTTATGAAGGAAATATAAAAAATGCATGATGTTTATTTACAAAAGTTTATGAAGTAATTATAAACAAGTGTCTGTGAAACGAACGTTTAAAACGAGCGTAACTTGATTATTTACAAGTTGAATTGTGTACAAGGAAGTAAGTATGTACACGAACGAGTATTTATGTACAGGAGGATGTGAATGTACATAGGAGGGTTGGGACTTACACCATAAGGGTGGCCCATTGGTTTGAAAGCAGTTTCACAGGGAATAATGCTCCTTTCAATACCAATGGTATTCAGTGTATATACAGACGAAACAGAAACAAATGATCGAATGTTTATCTGTGAAAAGTATCTGTATTATGTACAGACAAAGATTTGTATGAATATAAAATGAATTTTTTGATATGCACAAGGAAAATATGTATGTACATAAAAGAATGTTTAGTTTGTGTATACACAAGCGAAGTGAAAACAAACGATCGATGTTTGTCTGTACTTGAGTATAAAAAGTATCTGTATTATGTACAGATAGAAATTTGTATGTATCTGAAGAAAGTTTGATATGTACAAAGAAATATTATGTACATAAAAGAATGTTATGGGACTTACACCGTGAGGGAGGCCCATGATCGATTGAGAAATTCGAGAGAAAACGAATTCGGTTTTATCGTTTAAATCGGATCGATCATGGTAAAAGTAGATGCAAGTTTAATGAAAAGTTTTGAAGAATGTTATTTGAAAGTGTTTTTGAAATGTAAAGTTTACTTGTAAGAAGTTTTGAAAAGAATCGGAAGTCGAAAGTTTGAAAAATTCACCTTTTAAAGTGGTTTTGAAAAGTGTGAAAAGTGTCGTTTTCGGCTCGATTAAAATATGATCAGATGAAAGTTTTTTTTTGAAAATTTTTTCACTATCATAAAATAGATATATTTATTGATAAGTGTACAAAAAATCACCTCAAAATGAGGAGTTTTGATTGGTTAAAAAAATGTGAAATTTTGTGAAAAAACATGAAGAAAATCACAAAGTTTTGAAAAAATATGGTCCATGGGAGGTTTGAACCCAGGACCTGAGGGTGGTATAAGTGGCAGAGAGTACTACGAGCGTGCTGGCAACCGCTGGGACAAGCGTTCATTCGTTTATTCAAACAAAAACACGTGTAAATATAATATTGGAAAATTTGAATTTGAAAGAAACTCAAGAACACGCGCGAAGCCCTGTTCTTCTTCTTTGATCCTGCGATCCTTCAATCCATGCTAGAATCCTTGTTTCTCAATGAAATTGGATGAAGTAAACATGAAAGTTGCTCGAAATTTAACAAGGAATATGATGATGGTTGTTAATTGCATTTATTTTTGGTCTAACACGATTGAATTTCCAGAAAACGTGAAGAACCCTAGAAATGATAATCCTAATTGAAATGATGTATAGTTGATGATTTTTCAAATTGTTTGAGGGTTAAGGATCGTGATAGGTGCAGAAAACAAATGGCCAAGAGTTTTTTCATTTAAATTCAAGGAATCATGAGATTGAAGTTTGAGTTCTCACCTGTTCAAGCTGAGATCGAAGATGGTGTTGGCGTGTTTCCAGTCTTTGTTTGATGATTGTTTAAGCTTCAACGGATGTTAGGGAAGGTGTATGATCACCCTGCTTGCCTCGAATCACCCTGGAATTCTCCAGCTAAGTCCACCTGCATCAACTGAAAATGGAAGCTCAATTTCTGGAAAAAAGCTGTTACAGTTAGTTGTTAAGGGTCTGGATCATTCATATGATGTTCATGGATGATGTTTGGATGCTTGGAACACAAGTTAATCAAGCCTAGCCATGAATTCGAAAATTAAGGCAGTTTGTACAAGTTTATGTTCATGAGATGTGATTTCTGGTTTCTAGCTTAGTTTGTGTTAATCTTAAGCTTCAAACAAGTTATATATTGATTATGAAATGTGTTTGACACCAAAACTTTCCATGGTTTTCATTAATTTTCAAAATTGCAAGTTTGCTCAAAATGCATTATGTTTCTTGATTTTGAAGAAAGAAGAGAGAAAGCATAACTTTGCATTGCTTTGGTGTGATTTGAACTTGAAAAGGATGCTCTATTTATAGGTCAAAAGTTCTGAAATGTTAGGCACAAGTACATGGCATTTGTAAATCAAAGTTACCTTAGAGGGCAAGAAAGACATTTGCAAAAGGAAAAGGAAGCTTCCTTTTTTAACCATGTGTTATTTTTCCAACTTGATCCAATCCTACAATTATTACCTCCAGCTGATATTTATCAGCCCTAATCTTCAATTTTGGCAAGGTGGCATTGCTTCTAGATGAAGAAATCAAAAAATGACCTATAATTTGAAGTTTTGAACTTTGAATATCATGTTCATGGAGCCTTATGTTTCAATTTCAAAAGTATAGCTAGACTCCATGGATTTGAGAGTTCTTGGACATTTTGGAAAGCTTGTTTCAAGAGCTACAACTTTCATGTTTTGAGTTTTTTCCAAATCAAAGTGGAACTATGTGAAAAAATGCCATGAAGTTTGGAAAAAATAAGAAATTTGAACACTTAGAAATTTTTCTAAGTGTTGAAAATTTTGACTTTTTGTTGCTTTTTCAAATTCTTTGATTTTTTATGATCATGATGAATCATTTGAAGTATTTTGATGTGGAAAAAGTTTTGTCTTGAAAAATTTGACCAAAAGTCAAAGTTTGACTTTTCTATGCAGATGAATTTTCATCAGATGTTTCAGAAATTGACTGGTGAAGTCTGTGAACTTTTGTGATGTTTTGAATCCAGAAATTAGGTCAAGATGTTGTATCTAAGATGTAATGACCAATCTCTAGCCAAAAAAGTCATTCAATGTTCAAAAAGTCAGAGAATACTCATCCTCGATCAAAACCCTAATTGGTCGATCCTCGATTGATCAATGAGAAAAGTTGGATATCTGAGGATTGAAGGTTGATGATTTTGATCAAGATAGGTCAAATGAAGTGAGTAAAACTCAAACCCTAATTGGTTGCCTCTTGAATCAGATGAAAATCTGATGAAACCCTAATTTTGACCTGTGAATGCTACACCCGATTAACTCTGTTCTGAACTGTTAGTTATGCAATGATGCAAATGTAAGGTGGTATATTAGGTCAAAAATTGGGGTATGACAGATGCCCCACAGATATAATACCCAAGCAACCATTAAAAGTAAAGCATACAAAGCAAACAGAAAGCGATAAAAAGTGATCTATAACCCTAAGATAACATCTCTTTGGGTAGTTTCCCCAGCAGAGTCGTCGGTTCTGTAACATGGTGGGAGAACTGACTTGCTTGGTTTGCGTTTTATTGCAAATGTGCAGATAGCAAGAGTCTCCACCGAATTTTGTTTTATACAATAAAGGAAATTTGAAAAGAACAGGAAAAATCTTTAATAGATTCTGAGTACGGGAGGTATCCCACATCTACATACTCAAGAATTTCTCAAGGGTTGCTAGATGAAACCTCTCCTAAGCAATCAACCTACAATTAGGGTTTTGCTTCTCTCAAGACAAAATTAAGTTCTAGTACCTCAAGTGGTCATCATACCTCCTCATATGTCCCAAGGGATCACCATGTCATGTTTTAAGCCTTACAGCTCAAGTTTGCTCAGTCAATTGCTCAAATGGTTGAAAATCAGTTGTATTGGACATAAAGCACATTCATCATATGATTAAGGATTGATCATGATTCATCAAGAAAAGTCAAGATTTGATAAAAAGTCAAAGTTTCCAAATTAGGGTTTTTAGGCAAAAAGTCAACAGAACTTTGACTAGTCATAGCTTTCACATACTTTATCAGAAATTTTTCCACCAAAGCTAATTTTCAAGAGAATTCAATTCTCTAAAACTTCATGTATCACAAGCTTTGGCAAAAAATGCATCATTTGAGAGTTATGGATCAAAACATTAGAGGTCTTCCTAAAAGTCAACAAAAAGTTATTTTTTTGCAAAGAAGTGTACATGTACATGAAAACTTCAATGAAGATGAAACCAAAAGGAGTGTTTATAGGACATCTTAAGCTTTCTAAAAAGTCCAAGAACACCTAAAAATGTTGAAAATTTTAAGAAAGATACAAGTTGTGCAAGTTGAGCATTTTTGAGGAAGTGCATGAAGAGAAATACTTAGAAAAATAATTTTTTTCTAAATGGGCCTAGGTTTTTTTGATTCAAACTTGTTTCTAATCTTGAAAAGAACCTCCAAAACCATTTGCACGCCCTTTCATTTTTTATTTTATTTATTTTGGATTTTAATTCATTTTTTTCCAATTTAATTAAAATAAAAGATATAAAATCAAATCATTAATTGCAAGGATTGTTTTTCAGCATTCTTGAGGTCCAAGCAAGCCATTATATCTGATAATTTTGAAACTTGCTTGATTAGGCAAGAGATTGAATGAGATTGAATCAAGAATTACAATATTTGGTGTAATTCCAAATCAAATATTCTTGCATTGAAAGCATATTTTTTCCTCATAACTCATGACCTATTTTTCATCTATTATATATATACCATGATCCCATATGCAAAAGGACACGAGTTCATGCATCAAGAACCCTAACCTAAGTAGCAAAAATTTATGCATTCCAAGCAAATGGCAGACCTATTTTTGCATCAATTCAAGACATTCTAAGCATTGCAACGTTTTCCTGGGAGTTCTCTGAATTGTTCCAGACCATTACCAAGCCTCAACACCTCAAAAATCACTCAATTCGAATTATGGTTTGCACACTCTTGATTGTGATGATGTTTGCAAGCTTTCTGGGTTGGTTAATGTGATTTTAGATGCAGGTACAAGCTTATGCCATTGTTAGGGTTTCTGAACCTCAGATTAGGGTTCCTCAAAATAGGAAAAATTGGCCAAAACCAAGGTACCATTAGATTCAGAGGACAATTTCCAATCGATCTATGCCTTTGGTTGGAATTTATATTGCTTATTTGAGATTTTTTAAAGCTGCAGATCTTATAGCTATGGATGAAGGTCGTAGGTACAGGTTTACCCATGGAAAATTTGTGGGTAAGGCCGTGGCTAATTTAAAAAATGAAGGAGACGATCCCTTCGCGCGTTTTGGTTTCAAATATTTCCATAAAATTATTTTCTCTTATAATTTATTTGTTTCATATTCCTAACACAAAAACACCTTGGCTCAGTTGGCAGGAGGCTGCGCACGTGACCTATAGGGCCTGGGTTCGATCCCTGAATCTGTATATTTTAATTTTCCTTCAAATATTTTTTTAAAATACTACAAAAATCACAAAACATATTTTCTTTTCGTATTTAGGTCAGAATATTACTTATTTAATTTTTTACATTAAAAAATCATATTTTTCACTTTTTTTTAATTAATTGTTAATTAATCATAAATTAGCTTTTAATTACTTTTTCCACATTAAAATTAATCCAAAAAATTCCCAAAAAAAATATTTTCTTCATATAATTAGGTTTATTAACCCTAAAACCTTTTTCTGACATAAAAGTCTATTTTCTACTAACCTTTTTCTCTTATTTACAATTCGATCTTTCATGCGATACTATTTACGTTTATTGTAACTGTTCACAAGTTGTAATAGTTAGGGTTTAAATTCTTTTCATTTTCTTTACTATCATGTAACTGCTCATGCGATGTAATAGCTTAATTAGGGATTTACTTTCCGCACCTCCTATTATGTATCTCCCCCAAAGCCATGTAATAGTGTAGGATTTACATTTCCGCACTTTTATATTTCGCATTTTACTTTTCTGTACATATTAACTGCTAGTCATAGGTTTGTATGGCAAGATTAAAAGCAATCTTAGATCACCCTAATCTCAAGATAAATATCTGAATCAACACACTCATCACACTTGCACCCCCTTAGGGTATCCTCTCTTGTTGCCTTTGGAAAAACATGGTCATGTCCCTCGAACGTAGGGATACCATTAGCAAAGCTTCATACGAATAATATCATCATAGTCCCTTCGATACAAATATCATAGTCCCTCGATGACCATCGATTATTTCCTACGAATATATGATCTCGTCCCTCGATTGTTGCCTACGAAAAGTGATGATCATCTCTACGAATTGCTAAGGTATCCCTACTTGTTTCCTTCTATGACCAACCGATGACCCTTCAATTGTCCCTTCACATCTAAACAAATAAAGTTACCTACCAACTAATGGTATGGATAGCCTTATTCTAAAGGAGAAGGAAAATAACATGGAAACGACCATTCTGAGTAGGTAATAGAATCCTAGTTGCTTGCTCAATCAAAATACTTTTACACCTCACACTATTTTCAAAAACTTTTCAAAAACACTTTGTATACATTCCAGCGAGAATCATTACAAAGTTAAACATTTTCCAAACAAACATTTCCGAACACTTTGTATACATTCCAACGAGAATCATTACGAAGTCAAAGCGAAATGTCTTTTCAAACTACTTTTCAAACTACACAAACACAGAAAGCAATTTTTCAAAGGTGAGCTAAGCAACTAAGAGCCCGTAGATAACTACGAATAGAAAGGGTTCTAGTACCTTCCATTTTCATAACTGTCTCCCGTACTCAGAATCTAACGAAGGTATTTTCCTCTTCTTTTCACCTTCCCTTTATTGGATAAATGAAAAGTCAGTGGCGACTTTTGCTATCCGCAACATTTGCGATAAAATGCAAAACAAACAAGTCAGTTCTCCCACTGTGTTACACTATGTATGTGTAATTTGAAAAGTATTTTGAAAAGTATTTGAAAATTATTTCGCTTTGACTTCGTAATGATTCTTGTATCAGTCCTCAAGAATGTATACGAAGTGTTTGAAAATGTTTTTGAAAGTTTTAACTTTGTAATGATTCTCGCTAGAATGTATGTAAGTGTTTGTTTGAAAGTATTTTGAAAAGAGTGTGAGGTGTAAAAATGATTTTTGATTTGATTTGAGAAAGCAATTAAGAGTCTTATTACCTACTCAAAAGGTCGTTCTTTTTATTTTCCTTCTCCTTTAGGATAGCGCTATCCATACCATTAGTTGGTAGGTAACTCTATTTGTTGGATGTGAAGGGACAAGCGTAGGGTCAGCGTATGGTCATTGAAGACAACATGTAAGGATACCTTAGTATTTCGAAGGGACGATCATCAGTTGTTCGTAGGCAACAACCGAGGGACGAGATCATATATTCATTGGCAACATCGAGGGACTATTATCTTTGTGATGATTTAACTGAGGGACTTTGCTAATGATACCCCTACATTCTAGGGACATGACCATTATATTCGTAAGGCAATGAGAGAGGATACCCTAGAGGTGCAAGTGTGAGAAGTGATTCAGTTCAGATATGTTATCTTGGAAAATTAGGGTGATCTAAGTTTGATTTTAGTCTTGCCATACAATCTTATTAGCCATACACCTAAGCAGTGTATATACAATTTATAAGAGTGCAGAAAGTAAAAGTGCGGAAAGATTAAGTCATACGCTATTACATGGCTTTGGGGCAGTTACATAATAAGAGGTGTGGAAAATAAATGCGGGAAGTAAACCATAGTTTAAGCTATTACATCCTGTGAGCAGATACATAATATCAAAAAAATGAGCGAGAAAATAAACCCTAGCTATTACAACGTGTGAGCAGTTACAATAAATCAGAAAAAGTATCACGAGAAGGATTAAATCGAAATAAGAGAAGATAATGTTATTAAAAGATTTTTGATGTAATTAGAAAATGTTTTAAAAATTAGTAAAAAGCTTAAGGTGAATAAAAAAACCCAATTATTAGAAAGAATATAAATGTTTTTGTATTTTTTGGATTGATTTTATTTGAGAAAAATAATTAAAAGTCTAATTTTATGGTTAATTAAACAATTAATTAAAAAAAAAGAAAAAAAATATTTTTTTTGGTGTCAAAAATTAAATAAATATTTTAATTACCTAATTCTAAAAATAAAAATATTTTTGTGATTTTTATTGTGTTAAAAAGATATTAGAAAAGGAATTAAATTAAAAAAGAAATAAATAAGAAAAAATATGAAAACACATTAAAAATAGGGTTAGGAAAAATTGCCAAAAACATGTGCAGCCCCTGGGTTTCGAACTCAAGACCTAGGTATCACCAGCGCGCGCCACTTGCCATCTGAGCTGAGTGTCTGAGTTGTCATGGAATGGAATTGAATTAATATATAATAAAACGAAATTTTAAAATATATTTAAAAAAACGTGCGCTCCCTGCCCTGTTCACCATCGTGCCAAAATTAAAATTTTCTGGGAATCTTACCCATGACCTTTCCACCAGGTAGGCTTTACTAACGATGTGTTTTTCGTCACTAAATCCCTACATAATTCAAAATTCAAAATACGAATGAGAAATCAAATTCAAAGACCTAAATCGATTGGAAATTGTCTCCCGATTCTCATGGTGCCCTTGGTTTTGTCCAATATTGTCTATTTTAGAAAGCCCTAAATCGAAACTAGGAACCCTGGCCATGGTGAAACCTTCATCCTGCACTTAAACTTCAATCAAACAATCCAGAAAGCATCGAAACATCATCACAAACACAAATATATATTGTTAAATTCAATTAAAGATGCATGTATGTACAAAATCAAAATTCAAAAATACAAACCAAATCGTGATTGTGTTCTTGGTGTTTTGGGTGCTTCGGTCGATGGTGATGATGCAGTTAGCTTTAGAGAGAGACAAGGAATTGATTGGCAACCGTGCAATGGATAGAATCGATTGAATTCTAGGTCTTACAATTGCTTGAATGTCATGAATATTTCAAGCTTGGTTAGGGTTCTTGAGGATGCAAAAATTCGTGCTGAGCATCTGGAATGCTTGTGCATATATAGTAGAATGAATTAGGTCAACAAATTTGATCAGAAATCAATCATTGAATGTAAATATATTTGATTGGAAATCAACAACAAATATTTATATTTTTGATCTTCAATATTATGTCAATCAAATATTTTTGAAATTGCCAGCTTATTATGAGTTGCTTGGACCTCAAGAAGCTTAGATTTACAGCCTTGCACTCATTAATTTAATTTTTGTATTTTATTTTAATTAAAATTGAATTAAAATGAGTTAATCCAAAAATAAAAATTATCATGGCATGTGGATGTGCTTTAGAAGCTCTTGGAAATGTTAGAAATAAGTTTGAACCAAATAAAAATAGGCCCATTTGGAAAATTTTCAAGTTTGATCAATATTTCCTTCATGCATTTCTTCAAAATTTCCATTTTTTCCCAAGCCATAAGTTGCTCAATTTTTATCATTTGGGAATGTTTTTGTACTTTTTAGAAAGCTTAAGATGTCCCATAAATGCTCCTTTTGGTTTCATCTTCATTGAAGCTTCCATGTTCATGTACACTTCTTTGTAAAAATATGACTTTTTGTTGACTTTTAGAAGGACCTATAATGTCTTGACCCATAACTCTCAAATGAAGCATTTTTGGGCAAAGCTTGTGAGACACAAAGTTGTAGAGAATTGAATTCCCTTTAAAATGATCTTAGGTGGTAAAATGTATGATGAAGTATGTGAAAGTTATGCTTGGTCAAAGTTCTGTTGACTTTCCCTTAAGAAACCTTATTTAGAAACTTTTGACTATTGATCATTCCTTGATTTTCTTGATGAATCATGATCAATCCTTGATCAAATGATGAATGTGACTTCAAAATATTGATGTTGACAAAAAATGGTGAAGTTTGACTGTATGTTGACCACAATTGACTTTTTGTCTAATACAATTAATTTTCAGCCATCTTAGTAATTGAATGAGCAAACTTGGGCTATGAAGCTTGAAAATTGACATGGTGATACCCTGAGACATATGAGGAGGCATGATTCTCACTTGAGTTATTATAAATCATATTTGTCTTGAGATAAGCAAAACCCTAGTTATGGGTTGATTGCTTAGGAGAGGGTTTGTCTGGTCAACCCTTGAGGAACTCTTGAGTATGGAGATGTGAATTGACTTTAAAAATAGGAGAGAAAATTTTGGGGTATAACAACAACAAATCTTCGATAAACTAACTTCCATACAGACAAGGTTTCCATTTATCGGAACAAAAAATCTTCGATAAACTACCTTCCATAAAGACAAGGTTGCCATTCATCGGAACAACAAATCTTTGATAAACTACCTTCCATAAAGACAAGGTTGCCATTCATCGGAACAAAAAATATTCGATAAAATACCTTCTATAAAGACAAGGTTGCCATTCATTGGAACAACAAATCTTTGATAAACTACCTTCCCTAAAGACAAGGTTGCCATTCATCGGAACAACAAATCTTGCTGCATACAGTTATGGGAATCAGCTAATAATGAGCTTATAAATCACTTTCGGAGATTTCCATAACAAGTCTTCAACTTATTGGAGAAATACGGTCAATCCATAGTGAAATATTCCTCGTTGGGTTGCCAAAAGGAGATCAAATTGGAATTACCAAACTTGTTGGGGAAAACCAAACGCTTGCAGGAAGAGTCTACCACCTGCTGTTATGAAAAGACTGTAACAATATTGCTGGATAATGCAAGTGAATTCTCTTGGATTCACCGTTGTTAGAGAGATGAGATCTTCCTAAAATAATTGTGCTTTCCAATTAGAACTCGTAGTCTAGGAAGAACAAGGTTATAATGCCACTTGGAGACCAGAGCTCAAACCACAATCAAGCTAGGGAAGGGTGATTTGAACAATCAAAGAGGCTTACAAAGAGAGTCGAGACTCTATTCTTCTTCGAGGGGTAATTTAGTGGAGAAAGCGGAAAGATGAACTTTTTCTGCTTAAAGCTGACATTCTAATTGAAAGGTGAAACATACTCTAATTATCAACATATGCGAATGAGTAATATATGAATGAATATACGTGAGATACATGTGGACATTTTATTGAGGATCAACTCGAAATGTTGACTAATGCATGGACAACACTCAGCCAAAATGAATTCTTCACAAACCATCAACTGAAGGGTAGCTCTTTATTGTGTCAAATTTCAAAATAAGCGGCAGGCATATCGTAAACATTCCCAGGTTCCTTCTGATGGAAGCATCCCATGGGGTGTCACCATCTCTCATCAGAGCGCTACTCTTACGAACTCTTCTGGGGGGAAAATGGGATATTCTGTGGGAACAATCCGCTTTGCACTTATATCTCATATTCGACATTATCAATCTTGTTTGTTACTAGGACAGTGCCATCTTATCCCTTTGCTTCATATCCGAAGTATGTTCCAACAAATCTGTTTGTTTTGAAATGCATTTTCAATAATAAAAAAATAGTTTTATAAACTGGATAAAAATAAGATTGACAAGAAATTGGATAAAGGCTCAAATTTTATTGATAGAATGGTAGTCTGCCAATAGCATGACTCCATAGATGATTATAAAAGTTTTGAAAAATGGTAAAAATCTGACCATGACATAAAGAAGTGATTCACTTCTCTTCAAACAAATTCAACTAGTCAAACCGATTTTGAACCCATTCAGCAATATATAATTCAGCTTCCGTTATCACACGCAAAGATGGAATCTCAACTTCAATGGGAAGTACTGCTTCCATCCCATAAACCAAAGAGAAAGGGGTCTCCCCTGTTGAAGTGTGTACCGAAGTGCGATGTCCATGTAAAGCAAATGGCAACATTTCATGCCAGTCTTTGTAGGTGACGACCATCTTTTGGATGATCTTCTTGATATTCTTGTTTTCAGCTTCCACTTCCCCAATCATCTTGGGTCTGTAAGGAGAAGAGTTGTGATGAAACATCTTGAATTCTTAACAAAGTTCCGCCATCATTTTATTATTCAAATTCGAGTCGTTGTCAGTGATGATCTTGCTAGGCACACCATACCGACAAATGAGATTGTTCTTGATGAATCGGACCACCACTTGCTTGGTAATATTGGCATAAGAAGTCGCTTCAACCCATTTGGTTAAGGAATAAATTGCTACCAAGATGAAACAATGTCCATTATAAGCCTTGGGTTCAATTATCCCAATCATGTTAATACCCCACATAGAGAAAAGCCATGGGGAAGAAATAACATTGAGAAATGTTGGAGGAACAAGAATTTTATCAGCATAAATCTGACACTTATGGCATTTCTTCGCAAATTTGTAACAATTGGATTCCATTATCAACCAATAATATACTTCCCTTAGCATCTTCTTAGTCATGGAGTGTCCATTGGCATGGGTACCAAAAGAACCCTCATGAATCTCACACATCAACATGTCTGCTTCGTGTCTATCCACGCATATGAGCAAGACCGTGTCAGGATTTATTTTGTATAACACACCTTCATTAAGAAAGAAACTACCAGCCAATCTCCTCAAGGTATTTCTATCTTTGCTTGTCGCATCAACCAGATACATCATTCCACTAGTTCACTTTGTTCATAGAAGCCAAAGTTGCCAAGGTATCTACCATCTGATTTTCATCTCGAGGAATATGGTGAAGCTCTACATTATTGAAGAAAGTCAATAGCCTCCTTGCATAATATTTGTAAGAGGTTAAGCCAGTGTGAGGAGTCTCCCAATCTCCTTTAATTTAATTTATTACTAAAGCTGAATCACCATACACACCAAGAATTTTGATCCTGAGGTCGATGACTTCTTCAAGACCCATGGTACAAGCTTCATATTCTGCCATGTTATTTGTACAATAAAACATCAATCTTGTTGTGAAAGTAATGTGAGCTCCTTGAGGACTGATGATCACAACACCGATTCCTTTTCCATAAGCATTCACAGCTCCATCAAACACCATTCCCCATCGGGATTCTGTGTTTAGACCTTCTTCAGGTAAAGGTTATTCACAATCTTTCATTTTTAAATACATCATATCTTCATCAGGAAAATCAAATTCAACGGATGAATCATCCTCAACCGGCTGATGAGCTAGGTATTCTGCCAGTACACTCCTTTTAATAGCCTTCTGGGTGCAGTATTCAATATCATATTCAGATAACAACATCTGCCGACGTGCAATTCTTCCTGTAAGACCTTTTCAAAGATGTACTTGATCAGATACATTCGAGATATTAACTAAGTAGTATAATTCAACATATATTATCGCAGACGCTTCGCATCCCAGGCTAAAGCACAACGAGTCTTCTCCAACATAGAATATCGGGATTCACAGTCGGTGCACTTCTTGCTCAGATAATAAATGGCATATTCTTTTCTTCCTGTTTCATCTTATTGTTCCAAAATACAACCCATGGAGCTTTCCAGCACAGTCAGATATAGAACCAATTGTCTTCCTTCAACGGGAGGTAGCATGATAGGAGGCTCAAGCAAATACTTTTTGATACTTTCAAATTCCCTTTGGCAATCACCAGTCAATACGCAACCTTTATCTTTCCTCAACAGGTTGAAGATTGGTTCACAAGTTGCAGTCATATAGGAAATGAATCTAGAAATGTAATTCAAACGTCCGAGGAAACCTTTGACTTGCTTTTTAGTTCTTGGTCCGAAATCTCTTGAATTGCCCTAACTTTATCAAGATCAACTTCAATTCCTTTTTTGGCTGACAACGAAACCCACAAGTTTTTCAGACTGGACACCGAATGTACATTTATTAGGATTCAAACGGAGGCGATACTTCCCCAAGCACTGAAACAGTTTTAACAAATCTTCCAAATGATCTTCCTCAGTTTGGGACTTGGCAATCATATCATCAACATACACTTCAATTTCTTTATGCATCAGATCATGGAATAGGGTCTTCATGGCCCTTTGGTATATTGCACACGTTCTTCAACCCAAAGGGCATCACTCTATAACAGAATGTTTCCCAGGGTGTGATAAACGTTGTTTTTTCCATGTCCTCAGGAGCCATCATAATTTGATTGTATCTGGAAAATTCGTCCATGAACGAGAACACTTTGCATTTTGTAGTATTTTCCACCAATATATCAATGGGTGGCAAAGGAAAATCATGTTCGAACTAGCCTTGTTCAGATCTCGGTAATCAACACACATGTGGACTTTTCCTTCTTTCTTTGGTACTGGCACAATATTGGCAATCCACTTAGGATAGACTGATGTCACAAGGAAACCCGTGTCAATTTTATTTAAAACTTCCTCCTTATTCTTTATCGCCATATCAGGATGAGTTCTTCTTAACTTCTGCTTGATTGGCGGGCACTCAGGCTTTAATGGTAAATGATGCTCCATAATATCAGTATCTAACCCTGGCATATCTTGATACGACCAGGCAAAGATATCCACATATTCTTTCAGCATTTCAATCAAACGAATCTTCACCTCAGGATGTAGCAATGCTCCAATCTTGAATTCTTTTACATCTTCCTTAGAACCCAAGTTAATGACTTCCATCAGCTCTTTGTACGGCTGAATGGTGTTTTCCTCGCCCTCAAGCAATCGAGAAACCTCTTCAAGGATCTCATCAAATTCCTCCTCTTCAGCTACATATACAGGATGTTCAATGTTGGAAGAGGGCGCAGGGTCATTGTTTTCAACGGTTTTATGAATTAATCTGCACATATGTTTATGATCTATTTTAGAAACTGACACATATGACAAGTGATTATGCAGATTCAGTTCAATTATTATTTTTTGTGAAAAGTTTTTTTCTGATTACCATTTCTCAAGAAAAAGAAAAAAATAAAATACACAATTTGGAATAAAAAACAAACTTTTATTAATGATCTTAAATTTCAAAACAAACAGATTATGCCCATACAACTTCACTTTCACCTTGGGTAGAGTGAAAGGATCATTATTTGAAATTTTAAACAAGATAAAGTGAATTACTTAGACTAGTGAATGCAAGTGGGGATATCAATAGCAGTCCAATTACAAACTCTGGTTCCATGCGTCACAAAGGTTGTCATTTCCTGATCTGGTCCATCTTCAACAATGGCATTGACTCCTGGAACAGTAGGATCAAGATAACCAACACATCAGAAAACATCTGGATATTTGGCAGCAACAGGTCCTGACTTCAGCATTTCTCTTCTGATCTTCGTGTAAAATCCTAAACCAAAACCATTCTTATTCACCTTTGGCTCAATAATTTGTCCCCAAACATTGCTAGAACCTTTCTGAACCACATTACAGGCATCCTTCAACGAAGCAATAGAAACTTCACTCCTTTGGACGCTATCAATAGACAAAGCTTGGAATTCCGTTCCAACAACGGCTTCATCAGCTTCTACTATGGAAAAGGAGGATAAATGAGAAACTAGCATAGCTTGTTCTCCTTCCACAATAATCACAGTACCTTCATGGAAAAACTTCAATTTTTGATGGAGGGTCGAAGTCACAGCATCAGCCTCATGAATCAAAGGTTGTCCAATCAAACAGCTATAAGCAGGAAATATATCCACCACCTGGAAGGTAATTTGAAATAGATGCGGGCCAATGTGAATGGGTAAATCTACTTCCCCAAAAACAGATTTATGAGAACCATCAAACTCCTTCACAGTGATACCACTAGATATTTAAGCTTTGAAAGGTTACTTTTGGGAATAACATTCAGCACGAAGCCATTATCAATAAGCACATTGGATAATGCATCATTCTTGCAATTAATTGAAATGTGCAAAGCCATGTTATGATTCCTTCCCTCAATGGGCAACTCTTCATCACTGAAACTCAGATTATTGTAAGTTGGGATATTTCCAACCACACTATTAAAAGTTTCCAAAGGCAAATCATAATCAACAAATGCCTGATCTAAAACCTTCATTAGAGACTCTCTATGAGCTGAAGAATTCATCAGCAGATCCAGGATTGAAATCTTTGACGGTGTCTGCAGCAATTGCTCAACGATCTTGTAATCGCTCATCTTAATAATCTTCAACAAATCATTCATTTCTTTCTCTTGGGTTACCTCACTAGTCTGTCCTTCAACCTTCTTGGGTTCAACACTAGTTTCCACAATCTTCTTACCATCATCAACCAATTTTGGAAATACATGAGCAAACACACCACTACTTCTGGTCATTTGACTAACATCAGCAATATTTCCTACTTGAGGTAACGACTGAATCGGAAATTCAACATCTCCTTCTAGAATGGTTGCATTGTACTTGTATGTCACAACTTTGTTGGAACTATACGGTACAAGTCTATGTAAGCTAATAACCTAAGGAGTAACTGGAGGCTTACTGTAATAGGTGACTTCCACATGAGTGGAATATCGAAATGTGGCACAATGACGTTTACATCTGCTTCTTCACCAGACTCATCAGCGGAGAAATACTTATCAGTAGAAACGTATTCATCATCAGATTCTTCAGACAAAATTTCGATCATATTGACACCATTGTTGAAACCAACCCTGCTCACTACAATCTGAATAATTCCTTCATCCAGCAGACGTTGAATATCTCTTTTCACGACATCACAACCACGATGATTTGTGCTACATACTCAGCATTCATTATATTGGTGCACCTCTTTCCATTCAATGAAATTGAACTTAGCGTGCAAATTCACCAAATTAGCATTAGTCTCGTTCACATCGTAGGTTTGCACTTCTCTAGGAGGATTGTAACACCCCATTATTTCCAAATATTAAATAAATGGAATTTTAATTATTTATTTAATTAAAATGGAGTTTTAATATTTTTGGGAAATGTTTAATTAATTAATAAGAATTGGATTATTGGTTTATTATTATTGTAGAATAATAATAATAAAAGAAATAACAGGAGGAAAATAGAATTGGGATTTATTTTTGGAGAAAAGCTATTCTACGTGAAAGTGAGAAGAGGCAGAAGGAATAGGAGAACCGGAACTCTCAAGGAATCAAGAAATTCTCACAGGTAAGGGGTGATTTCGATTAATTACTATGCCTTATAGGTTTTGGGATCAATAGAATTGATTAAGCATGTTAGGAATCCCTATTTAGGATTTTCTAGGTTTGTAGAATTTGTCCCTAATGTTTTCGAATTGAGTAGAATTGAACCAATCGTAAGTTATAGGCTTGTTAGGGATGATTGGAATGTGTTATATTGCATGGTATTACGTTTGATTGATTCTACTGATTTTGGATGTATGGATTCAATTGGGAATGATAGGAATTGAATTATAAACATTCTGCTGTCAGAATTTACATTTTCTGCTACTGTAGGTCGCAGGAACCGCTTCCTGTGTCGGAGGAACCGGGTTCTTGGTACAAATTCCAGGGGAAGAGAATTCTGAGTCTGTAGGAACCGGTTACTCATGGGGAGGAACCGGGTTCCCAATGCAAAAATTACAAAGAAAATGACTTTTTTTAGCAGGAACCGGTTCCTTGCTGGGAAGAACCGAGTTCCCCATACATTTTTCTAGAGAGCGTAATTTTGAGACTTGTGGGAACCAGGTTCTCCCTGGGAGGAACCTGTTACCACTGTGTCATTTTGAAAAATCTTAAAACTTCGAAAAATCCTATTTTCTAAACCGTAACTCCGTTTCAAGTGTCGTTTTGGGCAGTGTTCTCTAAATTAAATAACCTATTTTATAAAATGAAGAAATTAATTGTAACTTGAAATTATTTTGAAAATGCATCGAATTCTGAATTATGCAGTTGGTTGCTTTGTGCATACTTGGTATATGCAGTGGTGTATCTGTGATATTTGACTGTATCAGGTTTTAGTGGATGAAACGCATTGTTTATGTTGTTTGATGTGTACATGATCAATGATGATATCATGTTCTGGTTCAGCTTTGGTTTATGATGTTGATGTGATCATAACTTATTGAATGTTGAATTCTTTATGATGTGCATGCATATACATTCTGGTGGTAGCTAATTCCCATTGTGTGGAATTAGTGATTATGGGTGGTGAGGCTGGATTCATGTCCGGGTGATTATGGACGAATCGATGTTGGTGACTTAGTTCACTTTTTGGTACCACATGCATAGAGTCGTGCATTTACATTTGTGTGAATCATAACATGATAGAATGGTTTCCTGTGTTATAATTTGTTTTCCATGTATGGATGTATGCTTATGAATTGAATGGTGAAAAATTGACTTATCTGATTATGCTAAAATGGGTGGATTAATATACTTGAGATATTTTATTGTTTTGAGAAAGTTATAATGCATTTTAATTATGATGAAGTCTCACCCTTACTTTGATGATTTCAGATTGAAGTTTAGCGACTTAGGAGCTGGTGAGGATGGCTCATTGAGCTATGCATTTTCTTATTGAGTGTCGGTGTCATGCTCTAATTTGTAACACTGGGGAACGTTTGGTTTAGAGTTATAATTAGACTCTGTTTTTCTTTTATTAGGTTTATTTTGGAATAATTATTGGTTGCTTTTATTCTAGTTTTGATGATGAATTCCGCTGTGTAGAACATGTTAGTTTTCTAGTTTAATTAGATTTGTTCTTCAGTGAAGCATGACATTTTAATGGAGTTTTCTTTTAATTTAATTGTAATGCCCTTTTTATTACATGTTATCTCTGAAATTATTAATGATCGCGGGGTATTTTAGAAGGGTGTTACAAGGACCATATACAATATTCACTTCAACATCAGGCTCATTCTTCAACCTGATAACTTGAATAAAGTTTATGTACATCATATTTTTAAGATCACTCTTCACCTTGTCACAACCACGAGTATCCTTGTTGCACACATTACAAGCAGCATGATCATGAGTGCAAAAGCCAACTTTATAGAGAGCAGCATGCATCTGTTCGTGGTAAAAATTGACGAGCGAGGGAAACGAATCGGAATTTGAATCTCCGAACCAAAACTATTTACTCTTTGATTTTTTGTTTAAAAGATGTCGCGAGCACCAAGATTTATTGTTTCCAAGCAAGAAAGGAAATGAAAATGGAAAAGCTGAAATACCCTAAAATTGATATGCAATTCGATTAGTGTGAGCTAAACGCAACGCATAGGGGAGTGACCTGGGTAAGAGGGTTGGTTATATAAAGGGAACCTTTTGTGCGTTTGTTTTATTTGCTATGCTATTCTATAGGAACCTTTTGTGCGTTTGTTTTATTTGCTATGCTATTTTGGGAAAGTTTCTCCTTTGGGATTTAAGAAAGGTAGGTTAGGCAAGAACCTAAGTTTATTTATTATTATTATGCTCGCAAATATCATTGGGATCCTCAGTATACATATCCCCTAGCGGGAATCATAGCATCTGTAGCTCAGATATAAGGGAAACTAAGGTTTTTTGGTTTGAGGGAGAAAGAAGTATGCTCGCCAAGAGTGAGACCTTGTGCCTACGTATTCTCAAAAGGAGGTTGAGAAAGTCAGAGAAATTGTAGTTCCCACTTATGTGCTAGTGGAGGCAAAGATTTTAAGAGACAACGACAAGTGTCATCTTAATGAAAAATGTATCTAATCCATTTCATCACATACATTTTTGAAACTTTGATTGTTTAAATCTTTCATTGTAAGCATTGGATGTTTTGCTTGAGTGTACAAGCGTTACCACTTACAAGTTAAGAAAGATGTTTGAGAAACGTTGAATCTTTCATTGTAAGCATCGGGCGTTTTTCTTGAGTGTACAAGCGTTGCCACTTACAGTTAAGAAAGATGTTTTGTTTTGTTTGAAAAAGTGTTTGATTTGAAAAATGTTTTATTTGTATTCGATGCTATAGATGAGATACTTCTTCCACATAGATTATTCATGTCTTATCTCTTAGGAGAAATGTTTTGTTATTGTTATGGGGATGCTCTTAAGAAGACTGTGGGTCCTTGTATTGTAAGCTCAACAGGAGCCTATCCGAGGGACATCGACGATCTTTGTATTGTGAGCCCAAGAGGAGGATTTCCGAGGTACATCGAGGGTCCTTGTATTGGGAGTCCAAGAGGAGGCTATAGGGTATGGCTGGCTTGGCTTTAAGAATGATTTCATCGGGAAACAATAATCTTAGGGTTCTATCCTAGCGAAGGTGATTCTTTGTATTGGAATCCCAATAGGAGGCTGTTAGAGATTTCCAGGTCTCTTATTGTATGAGGCCCAAGAGAAGGCTAAACTCAACTAGGGAGTTCTGTTGTACGAAGCCCAAGAGGAGGCTAACTCAACACGGGAGTTCTTTTGTATGAAGCCCAAGAGGAGGCTAACTCAACAAGTGATTTCTTTTGTACGAAGCCCAAGAGGAGGCTATGGGGAACCTAGTTGTTATACTAGTTGGAATGACGTAAATAAACATGAACAAGTATATGAACGAGTATATATGTGACAAAATGTGTGTATGCATTCATATGAGTTTATGAAGGAAATATATAAGCAAGTGTATAAAACAAGCAATTAAAGCAAGTGTAAATTGGATATATACAAAGTAGTGTCAAAGCCATATATAAACAAGTGTGTAAAACAAGCAGATAAGCTAGTATAATTGGATATATACAAGGGATTGGGACTTACACCTTAAGGGAGACCCACTGGAATAAGAGCAGCTTCATCGGGAACAATGCTCCTCTTAATAACAGTGGAATTTGGTGTATAAACAAGCGAAATAAAACTAGCGAACGATACTAGTTTATACTTGAATATTTGCAAAAAAGTTGAATATGTACAAGGAATTGAAGAAAATGTTGAAGTTTGATAAAAATATGAAGAAAACAAGTGATAAAAATTATATATTGGTCCTAAGGAGTGTTGAACTCAAGACCTGACGCTAAAAGGTGAAAAGGTGAGCCACTAGGACACATGTGTGGCTTGTCAAAATTCGGCTTTGATTGAATTATATTTGAAAATAAGTTTGGAAAATTGATTTGAAAAATAGTTGAAAATTGGAGAAAGGAGTGAAAATTTGGAAAAAAAAGGTCTGGGTGGGGTTCGAACCTTGGACCTATGGCTAGGAAATGACATGAAAGGCGCACGTTCTGCCACTGGGGTGGCTGTTTCATCCGTGAATGAAAAAAAAACAAACATATGTATTATAAAACGCGAATTTGAAAAATAGACATATGGCACCATCAGCTTCATCTTCTTCCTCAAGATAAACTTCCATGGCCAATTCGAATTTCTTTGATTCTTGATCAAATGGAAAAACGTAAAATGCTAAATTGCTCAGAATTTCACCACGATTTAAACAATGCAATTTATTAAAGCTAAGACTCAAAGATCAAAGAGAATTTCCAAAAACTACCAAATTAGCCCTAATTGAAAATTTCAACTAATCTATGGGCACGATTGGTTTTAAGTGAAATTAAGGATTCGGAAAGCTTGAGCAATATGATATCTACATTTCTAACTATTAAAATGATGCCAAAGATGCTTATATAAGAGAATCAGAATTCGAAAAACTTACCTCTTGAAGCAAATTTGTAAAACTCATATGAGTTCTTCCAGATTCAAATTGATGATACTTCTAGCTTCCTTGGACCTTCCTGAGTGTGTTCCAACTCCTAGCTTGCTTTGAAGCTCAATGAATTCTCCTACCCGACTCAAGTTGCAAGTTGCTAGTTTTTGAATGGAGGATGAAGATGGAGTTGTTACAGAAGTGGATCAATGGTTTGTATCACTTCTATATGATGTATGTAAGGTGTTTGAATGATTAAAAGAGGAAACGCACGAGTGGATTTCAACTTTGCAAGTTAAGGCTCAAAACTTGCACAAATGGAGTTTTGTGAGGAAACTGACTTTTGGCTTATTTTGTGATGGATTGAAGTTTCAAACAACTTCTAAATGATTTTTAGAAGAGGTTTGAGTGACACCTTTGGTTAGACCTTGCAAGAGTTGGAACTTGGAATTCTAACCTCTTTGAAAATGAGAAAACTTGCAATTTAAGAAAGAATGAGAAAGCAAATTCATGGTTGTTTTGGTGTGATTTTTAAGTGAGAAAATACTCCTATTTATAGGCAAGGAAGTTTTGAAATCAAGGAAAGATAGGATTGAATGAGTTTGCAACTTGGATCTTAAGGCATAAGAAAGGAATCGTTGCCATAAACGCACATGGTTAATTTCTAAACCATGGTTAAAAAACTCAAGTGTTTCTATCCTAACTTCAATCGTTGGCCTTGGATATTTTTGAGTGAAAACCTATCCTTTTGTGGTTACAAGGATTCTAGAAGAGGATGTTGGCAAAAATGACTTGAAAAACTTAAAAAATGACCTATAATTTAAGCTTATGGACCTATAGCGTCAAATTCCAAAACCATATCTCCACAAAATATTTTTTCAAGTTCTTGGACATTTTGGAAAACTTGGAACAAGATCTACAACTTTCATGTTGAAAGTTTTTCTTGAATCAAAATGGATCTAGGTGAAAAATGGCCATGAAATGATTTTATCATCATGATGGATAATTTGAAATGATTTTTTGATTGAAATAATTTGAATTTCAAATGTTGACCAAAAGTCAAAGTTTGACTGATTTGAACAATTGACTTTTTGTCAGATGATATAGAATTTCTCTGATGATTAACCATGGCATTTGAGATGTTTTGAATCAAGAAATTAGGTCAAGATATTTCATTGGTGATGTTGAGATTATTATCCATGCAATTAGGCCATTGAGCAAAAAGTCAATGATACACCATCCTCGATCAAAACCCTAATTTGGTCAATTCATGATAGATCTTGAGGAAATGATTGGAATTTGAAGATAAAATGTTGATGATTGATGAAGATACATCAATTGAGGTGAGAGGATACTCAAACCCTAATTGAAAATATCTTGAACTGGTGAAAAAATTGATTCAAACCCTAATTTGGCTCAAGGAGCACACACAAGTTATCTTGTGTTGAAATTGTCAGTGATGCAATGATGCATATGTGGATGATATGAGATGGTATCTTAGGTTAAAATTTGGGGTATGATAGATGCCCCTATTTAAGTTTCTTCAACCTGAGATATGAAGATGAAAATATTCGTCTTGATTGGTGTGAAGAGACTTAAATATCAAAATACGCAAATTTTGGGCCTAAGATACCAAAAAATGTGAATGATGCAAAGTGATTGCAAAAAGTTTACCCAGGAGGTTACAAAGGGTGACATGCTTGGGAAAAAAATATTTGTGAGGATGTCTCAATCTTCCTAAGAAAGGAGAATCTTGTTTATTGGGAAACAATTATATGTTTCACAGGGAAAATAGATTCACAAAGGAAGTGAATGTCTGTTTCACTTTGGGAAACAAGGAGATTACCTTCTGTCAGCTTTGTGACAATGTTCTTGGTAAGTAAAGGTGATATTACCAATTATCAGCCTAGTGATAGTTTACAGTAATTTAGAATGAAGACTCATTTACCGATTATCAACATTGTGATGGTAAATGGCATGAGTTCTGAAGATATTACCAATTATACGCAAAGTGATAACTATAACAAGGTAATTCTTAAGAGATTTTTACTAATTATTCAGCCTTGTGAATAAAAAATAGTAACGAAAATAGATCTCAAATGAGTTCCTATTTTCCCAATATTAATCGTGTTGGGGATCTTTTTGAGAAGATGCGGGTGTTTTGATTGTAAAGATACAGGTTTCTCAAAGAGAATGACAACTGTGGAGATTTCTTAAACTTTCAATGATTAGACTTGTTAGGAAGAACAATCGTTTTATGATAAGTTCAAAGATGAAAATGAAATAAGTGGCTCGGATGACAAGGTTATTGCTTATTGTTTGCAGGTGGATTTTTGTGAAATCTAGACCTGAATTGGTTGAAGACGAGGTTCAATCCATGAATGAACTGGAAAGAAGCGGCCAATTAAGACTTTGGATCCAATGAGGAACGAACTCGATTAGGGAACTGGAGAAAGAATGAGTTCTTTCTACTTAGGGGTGAAAGTCTAATGTAGAGATGACACGCCCATACTTGTTTTCGGGAATAAATGCAACCTAAACAAGTGATATTAAAGCAAACATTGAAAAATGCAAGAATGCATTAATGATGCAAGTATGTATGTGTGATGAATGTCATGAAATTCTTATGTATGTTGGCGATACTTGACAAGATAAAAAGTGTATTTGTAAAAGGACTACGTTACAGTTCAATCAAATACCCAGCAAAATCTTCAGCAATGTGTAGATATCACTGATGATGAATCAGAGTTGCATGCTTAACATTTTCCGAGGAGAAAAAGCATTTTTACTAGCGATCTTGTTGGAGATTACTTTTCGATAAGAATACCTTCTTTGATAATCTCTTTCAAGAAAGAGAAAACTTCTCAGCAGTTGTTTATCCTTTTTGAGGTCGAAACACTCATGGATATAACTGTTGTTGTTCCTTCTATGTTCACAGTTCGAAGGAAAATTTTGCTTTTATTTCAAAAAGTTTTGAAGTAAAAATTCATTTAAAACTTTTTTCAGTTTTTTATTTCAGATGTGATTATCACAAATAAAATCGTTATTTTGCAAAACAGAATAAAGCAAGAATTGCAAACAAGTGGGTACAAGGCTCAAATTTATTGATAGAATGGTAATCAGCCAAAGGCGTGATTCCATGGACTATATACAAAAGTTGGAAATGGTAATATATTAGGAAAAGTCTACGTTGAAAGCAATAACTGTTATTCTCCCTAACAACTTTGAATTCCAACTGTGCTTGTTGCTTCAGAAGATTTGATTGAAGATCCATTGATGGAAGATTTTTCAGGTTGAAGAAGTACGGACCGATGCAGTTAATTTGTCATTTAATCCTTAATTTTTGCCTAGATTTCCATTTCAGGTTTTCAATCTACCAAGATAAACTTTTTCTGTTTATTATCTCTAATTTTTGCTTGGACCGCCCTTTTAGGTTTTCAGTCCATCAAGACGCTCATTTTTTCCTAAGTCGCCCTTTTCGGGTTTTCGACTTACGGAGTTGTTCTTTTGTCTTTTTAGACAAATTATTTCATGACTGCATCAGCATTTACATGATGTGGGAGTTCATCATCGTCCATGGTCGCAAGAGTCATAGAACCACCGGAGAAGGTTCTCTTAACAACATACGGGCCTTCA
Source organism: Vicia sativa (assembly GCA_021764765.1). Classification (NCBI taxonomy): domain Eukaryota; kingdom Viridiplantae; phylum Streptophyta; class Magnoliopsida; order Fabales; family Fabaceae; genus Vicia; species Vicia sativa. The sequence goes on along the minus strand of CM038796.1, from coordinate 67,342,969 downwards.
TAATTAGGAGACCATTTGCCCCTAGAATCTGGTTGAAAAGTCAAGATCTTTTTAAGCACGAGGTCGCCTTCTTGGAATTCACGAGGTCGAACCTTTTTGTCAAATGCTTTCTTCATTCTTCTTTGATACAACTGTCCATGACACAAAGCGGTCATACGTTTTTCTTAGATTAAGTTCAACTGATCGTATCTGCTTTGACACCATTCAGCTTTAGATAACTTATCCTCCATGAGGACTCTTTTTGATGGAATTACAACTTCCACGGGGAGCACTTCTTCATGTCGTACACTAAAGAGAATGGGGTTTCCCCTGTTTAAGTGCGTACTGAAGTGCGATACCCATGTAAAGATAATGGCAACATTTCAGGCTAGTCTTTGTAAGTGACGACCATTTTCTGGAAGATCTTCTTAATGCTTTTGTTGGCGGCTTCCACAATGCCATTTATCTTTGGTTGGTAAGGATAAGAGTTATGATGCTCTATCTTGAATTCCTCACATAGTTCTTTCATCATTTTGTTGTTCAATTTCGATCCATTATATGTAACGATCTTGCTTGGAATTTCATATCGGAAAATGAGGTGGTTCTTGATGAACCTCACAACCATTTGTCTTGTAAAGTTAGTGTAAGATGCTACTTTGACCAATTTGGGGAAGTAATCAATGGCCACTAAGATGAAATGATGATAGTTTGAAGCTTTTGGTTCAATCATTCCAATCATGTCGATGCCCCCACATGGAGAAAGGCCACATGGAGGAGAGAACATTGAGTAGAGTCGGTGGCACATGGATCTTATATGCGTAGATCTAGCATTTGTGACATCTCTTAACGTGTTTACAGCAATCGGATTCCATTTTTATCCAATCATAACCTACTCTTATGATTTTCCTAGACATTGCATGTCCATTTTAATGGGTTCCAAAGGACCCTTCATGCACTTCATGTATTAACATATCTGCTTTGTGTCTGTCCACACATCTAAGCAAGACCATGTTGAAGTTTCATTTGTATAGCACATCTCCATTCATGAAGAAATTTCCAGAAAGCCTCCTTATAGTTTTCTTATCTTTGTGCGATGCCCTAAGTAGGTACTCTTGAGTTTGAAGGAAGCGTTTGATGTCGTGGAACCACGATTTATCATTGACGACTACTTCATTTGAAAACACATAGGCAGGTCTTTCAAGACGTCTGATGTTGATCTTAGGTATATCGTTCCAATGGTTGACTTTGAACATGGAAGACAGTGTAGCTAAGGCGTTTGCCATTGGATTCTGATCTCGAGGAATATGATTCAATTCAATTTTGTTAAAGAAAGTGAATAAGCATCTTCTATAATCAAACCAAAGTAATGATTTTGTACTTGTCTTTGATTTGATTGATCACAAGGCTGAATCTCCATATATGTCAAGGATCTTGATCCTTAAGTCGATGGCTTCTTCTATACACATGATACAAGCTTTGTATCCTATGATGTTGTTAGTGCAATCAAATAGTAATCTGGCGGAAAATGAGATATGAGTACCCTCGGGAGTAATGATGACTGCCCCAATTCCATTTCCAAAAGCGTTAACTACTCCATCAAAAATTAGGACCCATCTTGATTCAGGATCAAGACCTTCTTCAGGTAACAGTTCGTCATAATCTTTCATCTTTAAGTACATAACATCCTCATCAGGGAAGTCAAACTTGAGGGATTGGTATTCGTTGATTGGTTGATAAGCCAAGTGATCGGCGAGAATGCTTCCTTTGACCGCTTTTTGGGCGTGGTACTCGATGTCATATTCAGATAATAGCATCTTCCATCGGGCAATTCTCCCTATTAAGGTAGGCTTTTCAAAGACATACTTGATTGGATCCATTTTGGAGATTAACCAAGTCGTGTGGTTGATCATGTACTGGCGGAGACGTTTCGAAGCCCATACCAAAGCACAACGGGTTTTCTCGAGGATGGAGTAATGAGTCTCACAATCTGTGAACTTGTTATTCAAGTAATAGATGACATGCTCCTTCTTATCGGTTTCATCTTGTTGTCCAAGCACGCAGCCCATAGAATTTTCTAACACGGCAAGGTACATGATTTGAGGTCTTCCTTCAATTGGAGGAATCAATATTGGAGGTTTTGACAGGTATTCTTTTATACTATCAAACGCTTTTTGGCAATCTTCTGTCCACACAACCTCTTGATTTTTGCTGAGAAGCTTGAATATTGGCCCACAAGTAGTAGTCATTTGAGAGATAAATCTGGAGATATAATTCTACCGTCCAAGAAATCCTCTTACTTGATTTTTCAGTTAGTGGCGCAGGAATTTAATTAATAGCTTTGACTTTGTCAGGATCTACTTCAATACCTCTTTGGCTGATAATGAAACCTAGGAGTTTTCTAGATCTCAACCCAAAGGTACATTTTTTAGGATTCAAGTGAAATTGATATTTCCTCAGTCGTTGAAACAACTTCAATAGATGTTCTATATGTTCTTCTTCAGTGTCAGAATTTGCTATCATGTCGTCCACATAGACTTCGATCTCTTTGTGCATTATGTCATGAAAGAGAGTAGCCATTGCCCTTTGGTAAGTTGCGTCTGCATTCATTAATCCAAACGGAATTACTTTGTAGAAAAATGCTCCCCATGGAGTGATAAAAGATGTCTTCTCCATGTCTTTGGGATCCATTCTGATCTGATTATAACCAGAGAAACCGTCCATGAAGGAAAAGACGTTGAACTTAGTAGTGTTATCAACCAGCATGTTAATATGCGGTAATGGGAAATCATCTTTTGGACTAGCTTTGTTCAGGTCCCGATAGTCAACACACATCCTGACCTTTCCATCTTTCTTTGGAACCAACACTATGTTGGCTAACCATTGAGGATGTTCGGAGGTGACAAGAAAACCTACCTCGAGTTGTTTTTGAACCTCCTTTTTTATCTTATCAGCCATGTCTGGGTGAGTCCTCCTCAGTATTTGCTTAACTTGCGGACATTTCGAATTTAATGGAAAATGATGCTCTACAATGTTGGTATCCAACCCTGGCATGTCCTGGTAGGACCAAGCAAACATATTGACGTATTCTTTGAGAAGATCTATTAGTTTTCTCTTGATGTCGTCATCGTGTAGCGCTCCGATGCATACTTCTTTTTTGTTTTCCTCAGAACCCAAGTTGATCGTTGCTAAAGGTTCTTCGTGAGGTTGAATGGCTTTTTCCTAATGCTTAAGTAGTCTCGAAATCTCATCTGGGATCCCTTCTTCTTCCTCTTCTTCGACTTCAAACACAGGAAATTCAAAGTTGAGAGAGGGCATAGGGTTATTTCATTCAATGGGTTTATTCATTTTTAAACTGCACATGTGATTTATGTTTGTTTTTTAGAAAAAAGCAAATGCAAAAGTGTATGCATATTATTTGAAAGTGTTGTTTTTATATGTTTTTTAGGATTATTTCCAGAAGAAAAAAACGAAAAAAACGAAAAACAAACACAAAATGTGGGAATCAAAACGACGCTTTATTTATGATTCACATATGAAACAAGGCCCTAAACACAAACTCTTTTGTCTTGGTCGAGACAAAGAGAAAAACGTTTAAAATCTAGACGTATAAAACATCTCTCTGCCTTGGGCTGGGCGAGAGTTTAAAATAAAAGTGGGATGACTACTTTGAACAGTGAACAACAATCGGAGCTTCAACAACTTTCCAATAGTAACGAGCTCCTTGGTACACTATGTATTCCAGCAGTTTTCCCTTAGGATCATATTTAGTGATAATGTTGACCATTGGTCGAGCAGGATTTGAAGGCTCTGGTTTGTTAACCTTGTCCTTTGTACTGCTGAGGCAATTTTCCACTACTTGTTCGACAGATTGAGGAGTATAAAATGAGGTACATGTGTCTTCAGGCGATATGTATTCTGGACTTTTAGGATGTAATTCCCAATCTTCTGGATGAAGAGACTCGTTATCAGAGACACTTTCCAAGTCATTTTCAGGACCATCTTCCCAATCGTCTCCAAAAATTGCATTTATCTGGGAATAAACAAATTTAGGTTCAACAGCCTTGGCAGGTGTATTGAAGCAAAGATCTTTAGTCGTGATCTCAAATGGATGATGAGATTGAGAGGGCATATATGCCTCTTCTGGTTGACTAAGATATTCAAGAGGATTTTCCCATCCAGTTCGTTGGATGTCTTTATTTGAAATTCTTGAACTTTCAGGGGCGGTATATTTTACCATGAAGTTAAATTTTCCACTTGGCTGCCCCAAGGTATCCCAAACCTCAGGTGGGATAGGTGGAATTTCTTTTTTATCATCTTACTCGAACATGCCTTTGACTTTTTCTAAAAGAGGTTAGAACAGTGAATATGGTTCTTCTTGAAATATGTACCCAGAGTCATTGAGATAAGACTTCCATTCTTCAGAATTAGAGAGATGTTCTTCAGTGCCTTCTTCAATAAGGACATTGGACTCTTGAGGAACATGGTTAAGGAAACCTCCGCTGTGGAATATTTCTTTGATTGGATGAATAGTTTCATCCTTCTCAGTGGCTTTTGAGAGTACTTGAGTAAATCCAAGTCCCGTTTTGGTTTCGTTGTTGACAGGAATCACAACTTGTCCCCAATCGGCAGCAGTACCGTCTTTCACTATTTGCATTGCTTCTTTGTAAGAGGAGATAGATGATCTATTTTTCTTGGTAGATTCATCTTCTAATGAGAGACCTTGGAACTGTGTTCCTTCCACATCATCAGCAGTGATGAAAGAAAAAGTTGATAAGTGGCTTGCTAACAAGGCTTGCTCCCCAATTATGGTTACCAACTTTCCGTTTGTTACAAATTTCAATTTTTGGCGGAGCATAGATGTTACTGCTCCAGCTTCATGAATCCATGGTCGACCTAACAAACAGCTATAGGTGGCTTGAACGTCCATAACCTGGAAGGTGACTTGAAAAGTATGTGAACCAATTGTCATCGGAAGGTCTATTTCTCCAATAACATATTTTCTTGATCCATCAAAATCTTTGACTACTACACCATTGAATTTCATAGGTGTTCCTTTGTAAGACAAACGAGCGAGAGTCATTTTTGGCATTACGTTTAAGGAAGAGTCAGTGTCCACTAGCACGTTAGACAAAGAGTCAGATTGATAGTTCATAGAGATATGCAGAGCCAAATTATGATCCCTACCCTCTTCAGGGAGTTCTTCATCACTGAAGCTCAAATTGTTGCAAGTCGTTATGTTGGCTACTATTCCACCAAATTGGTCGATAATCACATCATGATCTACGAACGCTTGACCTAAAACTCTCATTAGGGCCTCTCTATGGGCTTCAAAGTTTAAAAGCAAACAGAGTATTGAGACTTTGGAAGGAGTTTGCATCAATTGATCCATAACTTTGTACTCACTCTTCTTGATTAGCTTTAGAATTTCATCAAAGTATGGATTGATGTTGGTTCCATCAGACGAGAAAATGTTTAAGTCTGGATTACCAACAGGAATTCCCAAAGGATTCATAATCGTTACATCAACAAGACTTTGCATAGTCATAAGAGCGATAGGTTACTTTGATGGCAACGGGGTATGCACACGCCCACTCCTAGTTACTCGACTTACTTCGGCGATGTTAACTACGGATGAAAGAGTAGGTATGGGAACTTCTTTCCCATTTTCCATCATTGTTGCATTGTATTTGTAGGGAACTACTTCGTCAGAGTCATAAGGAACACGTCCGGGTAGATAGATGATCAAAGGAGAAATAGGAACCCTTGGATTGTTGTAGGTAATTTATATGCGCTCGGGCATGTTGAAATGAGGAATGATGATGTTTACTTCAGGAGTTACCGAGTTGATATTTGAGACTAAATAGTCATGCAGATAACATCCTATCATATTCGCCTCATTCTCATTCCTATTTATGAGGATTTCAATGTCGCCATTATCCATCAGTCGTTGAAGGTCTGCTTTCATAGTAGAACATACACGAGATTCTCTAGAACAAATCCTACAAGATCCGTAGTTGTGTCGAGCAAAACCACCCATTACGCGGAAAGTGACATGCATTTATACTAGATCTGCACTTACCAAGTTTATGTCGAAGACTTGATATTGCCAAGACATCCATACACCATGTTCACATCGTGCCTTCCTTGATTAGGCAACGGATTCACTTGTACGTTTGGATTCATATCCTGGAAATAAAGAAGGTTAGCTCTAACCAATCTTTGAACTTCAGCCTTCAAGGATATGAAATGTTGGAGATCATGGCCAGGTGCCCCTTGGTGAAAAGTACAAGACGCAATAGCTTTGTACCACCAAGGTAGCTTATCAGGCACTGGAGGTGGTGCTCTAGTTTGAACAAGATTCCTTTCAATTAAAGCAGGATATAATTATGTATAAGGCATCGAAATTGGGTCAAATTGTAGAATCCTAGGAGCACGATTCTAATTATTGTTGAATGGTTGAGCCTGTTGTCGAGCTACTAATTCTGTTGTTGAAATTGTGGGGTAAATCCTGCATCTGAAGTTGAACTAACAATAGTGCGATAGCGGCTACCTGTCGTTGGTGATTAATGTTTCCTCTTAGTCTCCCTTGGGATACCATTCCAACATCTTGTTCTTTCTTCTTTGGGAAACCACTTCCAAATTTCTTGGTTCTGCTTGAAGATCCAACTTCTTTGGTTAAACGTCCTGCTCAGACTCCTTCTTCCAATCGCATCCCCATGTTTACCATTTCGGTGAATTCACTTGGAGCACTGGCGACCATGCGCTCATAAGATAAAGGACCAAGAGTATTCAAGAAGATCTTGGTTATTTCTTTCTCTTCCAATTGTGGATTGATTTGGGCAGCAATCTCCCTCCATCGTTGGGCATACTCTTTTAAAGTCTCTTTATCCTTTTGAGACATTGCTCTGAGTTGGTCTCGATCTGGAGCCATGTCCAAGTTGTACTTATATTGTCGAACAAAATCTTCGCCTAGGTCATTGAAAGATTGAATGTTAGTACTATCTTGTCCCGTGTACCACTTTCGAGCGGCACCAGTAAGGTTGTCTTGAAAGTAGTGAATGAGAAATTGATGGTTATCATTGTGAATAGACATATTCCTAGCATACATCACAAGATGGATTTGTGGGCAAGAGTTTCCTCTATATTTATCAAAGTCAGGGACTTTGAACTTGGAGGGTATTCTTACACTGGAAACCAGACACAGATCGTGGGCATTTTTCCCAAATAAATCCTTTCCACTGATATCTTTGATCTCTAGTAGAATCTTATTGAATTGTTATTAGAGATATTCCATACGGCCATAAGAATCTGTGTTGTCTCCTAGATCAGGATAAACTTCGTTGTTCACATAAGGAATAGTGTGAACCACAGGAGTTGAGTTTATCAAAATTGGTTAAGAAACCGATATAGTGACTTGAGGAAAGGTTACTCCGGGTTGCAAAGTGAACACTAAATTATGCAAAGTAGGAACCTCAGTTGTGGTTACCGGTACTTCAGAAGCATTTTGACAAAAACCTACGCCAAAGTTGAAAGGCATTCCCCAAGGGTGACCCTTTAGCATAGTGAAAAGCGGATTACTAACTACGACAGCAGAAACTGGAGTAGTAGTGATTTCTGAAACCAATGTTGCTTGAACTTGACTTTTAGGTGGTGGTTTCTGATTCTGCGTAGCTACCAATAAGCTCACCAAAGCATTGAGTCTTTCCACTTCCTCTTTAAATGTGGTAACTGTATCACGAAGCTCAATATTCTATTGTTCGAAATCTTCCATTCCTTTCTTTCTATTTGCACGAGTATTGTGTCTACGAGCTGACTGTGAACGTAGTCGGGAAACTCTAAGACGCAAAATATTGATGATCTTTGGAGAAAATTCCAAAAGATAAGACTCTAGCTAACAAACTCGAAATGCAAAATGATGCATGATTATGAATGCAAAAGAAAAGAAATGATTTTTCCAAAAAATTTATTAAAAGAGAAAGTTCTTGCAAACATTGGAACACAAAACTCTTATTTTATTGATAGATTTGAGAAAAGATTACAACAAGTTATTTTTTGGAGCATAGCTCTTACAACAAAGAGAATGAAAAATAAAAGCTAAATTGTCCTAATCAAGCATCTTCGTCGGATGAAGAACGAAATGTTGGATGCAGCTTCAACTTCAGGATCTCTTTCCCATAGTAAGCTTTCAATTCAGTTTTCTCGGCTTTTAGCTTGTTAACAACATTCTTCCACTCGTCGAGAGTGCGAGTACCATTTGTCAATTCTTCAAGCATTCTTTTTCTTTCTTTGATGTATTTCTTGATTGCGTCATCCTTTCAACGAATTTTCTCATCTCTCTCCATGAGCCATCCATCTTGAAAGTAGAGTGTTTTTTCATGATCCTTGACCTGTTTCTTAAGCTTCACATTCTCAAAGTCATACTTAAGAAATTTTTCTTCCCAAACATCTTTCTCTAGCCTCATCTTAGCCAAAGCTTCTTGGTATTCTCCCATAGTCTCAATGGGAATGGTGGTCGATTTAGATACCACTGGGAACATGGGTTCTTCATAAGCATAAGGCATTTGGAATTCCTTCGCTCTTTTGTTTACCCAACAAGTGTAGATTTCCATGGCTACACAATTCCTTACATAACCTTTTTCTTTCCCTCGAATATGGTGCCAATATCTTATCATTATGGTTTTCAAACCTTGGGAATCTTCCCCTTCATGATAAAAGTAACCCTCTACTATAAAACCAAGGGGTTTATTCGAGTTTGCATACCCAAGTTGACATCTTGCCAAGAATTGGTTGTAGTTAATTCCTCCTTGTGTACCAATGAGAGGTACGGTTGCAAACTCTCCACAACTTTCAATGATTTCCATCTCATTGTAGGCCAAAGTATACTAATGAATATCATCATTAGTAAGAGACATGAGTCTTCGAGGCCAATTCTAACCAATTTTGTTTTCTTTAAAGATAGGAGATTTAGGCAAGTGTGAAATAATCCATTTGAATAACAAAGGAACAAGGCACACAATAATTCCATCTCCTTGATGATTCCTATGACGAATAGAGAAATACGTATCACCAAGCAAAGTGGGAACAGGATTTCCAATCAAAAAGATCCTTATGGCGTTGATATCAACGAATTCTTTGATGTTAGGAAACAAAACCAACCCATAAATGAGCAACGCTAAAATAGCTTCAAAAGATACCATACTACCCGCTTCGGCAAAACTAAAAGCTTTCTCCATTAGAAACTTTGAAGTTAGTTCTAAGAGATTTCCTTTTGTAGTCAAGTTTTTGTCTATCTTAGATTTCCTTAAATGAGTCATCACTGCAATGACTTGTGGCTTCGGAATGGCTTCCAAACCATGGAAAGGCACTTTTCAGACACTAGGATACCTAAATGATTTGCGTACTCTTCCAAAGTAGGCATCAACTGGTAATCAGGGAAAGTGAAACAACGATAAATGGGATCGTAAAACTGAACTTAGGTTTTAAGAAGTCCTTCATCAACGTTAGTGTTCAAGACAGTTAAAAGAGTTCCATAGCGTTTTGTGAAATCTGAGGGTTCTTCTACCAAGGATGCTAACTCTTTTAACTTTTTCACATCATGAAATCTAAAACTGTATCTTTTGGTATTTCTTCTTCTCAAATCCATCACTCTAACCTAGAATGCTTGCAAAGAAAAAATCTCTAAATTCTTTGGAAATTTTATGGAAAGAAAAAAATGGAAACATTTATGGATGCATGGATGCCACAAAGATATAAACATGGTTACAAACAAAATAGGTTCAAGCGTTCGAAGTCACGAGCATGAGGTCAAAGATAAGAATCAAACGTGGGTAAGTTCTATGAGCTTAATCACCTGTAAAACATGTTCTACTGATAATACAAGGTCTATGCTTCTCTTTGAAATATTATCGCTTTAAACAATTAACTCGTATTCCAATAATATTTTTCAAGAGAAACTCGCCTGATCGTAGTCTCGCATGACAACTAATCCAAGTTTATGGGTTATGGGTTCCACAGCCAACTCAGCTTCGCTGATTCGCTTGAAAAGCAAAAATGTTTTCGCAAATAACTTGCTAAACACAATCACCCCCAAGAAAACCTCCACTGAGCGAGGAATCTCAAATTAACTTATTAAGTACTGAGACTCCTCGTAAGTTAATAGGACTATACCCCTACCTAAATCTTAAAATGTTTCTTAAATCTGAGTTAGGATTTTTTCCATCACATGAAATCGCGAGTAATAGAACAAAACACATAAGAAATTAAAAAATACATATACACATATGAGGCTTAACCCTTTTTTTCTTTTTTGAAAATAAATAAAAGCTTGGTTATTCCCCAGCAGAGTCGCCATTTTTCTGTTTGTGGTAAAAAGTGACCAACGAGGGAATCGAATCGGAATTCGAATCTCCGGCTCAAAACTATTTACTTTTTGATTTTTTGTTTAAAATATGTCGTGAGCACCAAGCTTTATTGTTTCCAAACAAGAAAGGAAAGGAAAAGGGAAAAGCTGAAATACCATAAAATTGATATGCAATGCGATTAGTGTGAGCTAAACGCAACGCATGGGGGAGTGGCCTGGGTAAGAGGGTTGGTTATATAAAGGGAAGGTATTAGCACCCTATATATCTATAGTACTCTATAGGAACCTTTTGTGCATTTTTTTTATTTTCTATTCTATTTTGGGAAAGTTTCTCCTTTGGGATTTAAGAAAGGTAGGTTAGGCAGGAACTTAAGTTTATTTATTATTGTTATGCTCACAAAGATCATTGGGATCCTCTGCATACATATCCCCTAGCGGGAATTAGAGCATTTGTAGCTCGGATCTAAGGGAAACTAAGATTTGTTTGGTTTGAGGTAGAAATAAGTATGCTCTCCAAGGGTGAGACCTTTTGCCTACGTATTCTCAAAAGGAGGTTGAGAAAGTCATAGCAATCGTAGTTCCCACTAATGTGCTAGTGGAAGCAAAGATTTTAAGAGACAACGACAAGTGTCAACTTAATGAAAAATGTATCTAATCTATTTCATCACATACATTTTTGAAAATTTGATTGTTTAAATCTTTCATTGTAAGCATTGAGTGTTTTGCTTTAGTGTACAAGCGTTACCACTTACAAGTTAAGAAATATGTTTGAAAAACGTTGTATCTTTCACTGTAAGCATTGGGCGTTTTTCTTGAGTGTACAAGCATTTCCACTTACAGTTAAGAAAGTTGTTTTTTTTGTTTGAAAAAGTGTTTGATTTGAAAAATATTTGATTTGTATGTGACGCTATAGATGAGATACTTCTTCCATAGAGATGATTCATTTCTTACCTCTTAGGAGAAATGTTTTGTTATTGTTAGGGGGTGCTTTTAAGAAGCCTGTGGGTCCTTGTATTGTAAGCCCAAGAGGAGGCTATCCGAGGGACATCGAGGGCCCTTGTATTGTGAGCCCAAGGGGATGCTTTTCGAGGGACATCGAGGGTCCTTGTATTGGGATCCCAAGAGGAGGCTATAGGGTATGGTTGGCTTGGCTTTAAGATTTATTTCACCGGGAAACCATACTCTTAGGGTTCTATCCTGGCGAAGGTGGTTCTTTGTATTGGAAGCCCAATAGGAGGTTGTTAGAGATTTTCAGGTCTCTTTCTTGTATGATGTGACACCCCAAATAATTCGATTATTAAAATAATTAGAATTTTAATTATTAATTTAATTAGAAGTTTAATTATTGGTATTTTTGAATTATCAGAATTAATTAATTAATATAAGGATGGAAGTGTCGGGGTGTGAGGTACGAAGTGGAGGGTGTGAGGAGTAAAAGACTCTACTCATACTAATTATTTTATTATTATTATTTTAGAATAATAAAAGGAATAAAATAAAGGAAAAATGGAAAAAGAGAAGGAATTGGAACATTTCATCATACGTACAATTGGGAAGAGGAGAAAGAAAGAGGAAAAAGCCAAAGCGTCAAAGACCGAATAATCATCACAAGGTAAGGGGTGATTTTATCCAATTATGATGACTTATGGGTTTTGGGATTCAATTGAATGGTTGAGTACGTTAGGAAAATTGAATTAGAAACTCTAGGTTTGTAGGATTATCCCTAAATGTGTCGAATTGTGTGAAATTGAACCGTTAGTAATGTTATGGAATTATAGGGGATGATGGAATTATGCTATGTATCATTATGTTGCTGTGTATTGGTTGGATTTTGGTGTTTTTATGTATGAATTTGTAATTGGAATGAAGATGAAAGATTGGAAATAAGCTACTATCAAAGTTGCATATTTTAGGTTCTGCAGGTCGCAGGGACCGGTTTCCATGTGGGAGGAACCGGTTCCTGTACAAAACCGTGGAGGGACACTGACTAGGGGAACCTTACTTCGGGAGGAACCGGGTTCCTAGTTGAAAATTTTCAAAGGAAATGCATTTTTTTGTGGGAACCGGTTTCCTGTCTGGAGGAACCGAGTTCCCCATATATTTTTCCAAAGAGCATGCAAATTGAGCATGTGGGAACCGGGTTCTCCCTGGGAGGAACCGGTTACCACTGTGTTGTTTTCAAAAATGCTTAAAACTTCAAAAACTCATATTTTCTAAACCGTAACTCTGATTTGTGTACCATTTTGGGCAGTATTCCTTAAATTAAAAATACTATTTTATAAAATGAAGAAAATACTATTTTATGGAAATTATTTTAAAAAGAGTTGATTCTTCCAATTTTGTAAACGTTGGTAAATTTAGAAATGGTGATGAGCCGGTTAGAGTTGTTCTGACAGATTGGGTAAGGAGTAATGCTTATGTGATGTTCCTGTTGTTTATTCATGATTATACTGTTATCATGTGATGTTTGTTGGTGTTGGCTATGTATGGAATGATGTTGTGATATCATATTCTGTTATTTGAATGTTGCATGTTTTTGATGTGCATGCATATGCATTCTGGTGGTGGTTAATTCCCATTGTGTGGAATTGGACCTGCAGAGCCAATACCCGTTGTAACACCCCAATATTACCCAAAGTTTTATATACAAAAATCAGAGTGATTTAAAATTTCATAAATTAAATACTGAGGTATCACACCTTCAAAACCAATTCACTTTAAACAGTTTGCTTTAAAGTATAAATCTCAGATACATAGCCTCTCCGCAAATTATAATTTGATTCATAAAAATGCAACATTTCCTTTATTGAACTTCCTTATCAAAATCATGTTTTTATAATTTATGATTCTTATTTACAAAGGCAAACAACAAAAGAACAACAACAAGACAACATAATAATTCCCCGAAAAGCTACGATCGTAGCGACACCGACTCGACTAATAGCAGCTATATACTCCATCTTCATAACCTGCACGTTACCAATATATAGGTAACGGCGAAACAAGTAAAGGGTGAGATAATCCAAAACATATAACTAAAGGCATGATAAAATATATATATATATATATATATATATATATATATATATATATATAGTTTCGAAATTATAAAGGGAATAGATTAGTAAGTGCACTCAACGCATATTCAAAACTCACTTACTCTTATCGTCATTCTAATGTGTATAAACTACACTTTATCGCCATAACCTCTTCACAACAACACATAAACTTCCATCACCACAAGAATCATCCCAAGTTCACACGTCACTAAGTCCATACGGAAATCATAAACAACAACATCAAACAACACTAATAACATAAACAACATAATTGAAATCATCACAAATTGGCTAAAGCCCATCGTCGCTTTTGACATAAAAACCCATCGTCACAAACATCATCATATCATATTTGCATTTAAGCATTTCATCAAGTTAATTCATCGCAAAACAATATCATCCATCAATCAACAGAAAACCCAATGCCAAACAACTCAAACATAAACATAACCGACTCCATGAGACACGACTATGTTATGCATGTGGTACCCATCGCTTTGTCCATAATTAGGGACACTAGGCATAAAGCCCATCATCGCTCGGCATAAAAGCCATCATCGCTTGGCATAAAAGCCATCTTTGCTTGGCATGAAAGCCCTCTTCGCTTATGCAATGTATGTGACTCGACAATAAAACAACACAACACAAAACATCATCGTCGCTTATCAAAATTGGCATAAAGCCCACATCGCCACAATTTATCCACGTCAAGATAAATATATCATCGCATTGCATATTGTTGCACCCCAAAATTTGCCCTCCTATCTCGGTTTTATCTGGTTTAGGCTTCGCATTTATCATAACACTCACATGCATTCATATCACTGGGTCTATGGTTACGGATTAGAGTTGATTCCCAAAGATTTCTCTGTTGAGCAGAAAAGGCGTGGTGTTTTCGACCAATCTGGGATATTTGAAAATGACGAGGTTTAATATTAAATCTTATCCGTTCATATCTATCGGTTTTCGGGGCTTGGTGTTCGATTGTTGAATTGAATGGTCTGTTCTTGATGGAGCTACGGAAGTCTGGTTATTTTGAATGTCATTACCTCCTGATTAAGGAGATCAATTCATCACGAGTTTGGGTTTTACTGTTGTTTCAAGCTCATTGTTCAAGATGTAAAAGTGTGGATTATGGTTATCCGATTACTGATCAATAATTCAAGTTCTAGTGCGTTTGGTTTGCTCGTCGACTTTGTTCGTTCTTGGCAATAGTGGATGTATGTGGAATGTTCATCCAGAGGGCTTGTTTACAAGATTTATGAATGTCAAATCGCCACATGTTTGGATTTTTTTTCCTGTCGCGTTCATCGCTCACAAGATTCAAGGCATTCTTTGAAAAAATTAGAAGTTTCCTTATGGAATTCGTTTGGTTTCAAATCTTTCTCTACTACCGAATATGTTTCGATTTGGAAATGCGTGATAATCCCATTTATTTCAAGTGGAATCTATCGCTCAATTCTTAAAGAAATCATGGAATCGCCAAATTGACTAAGGTTTGGAATCAAGAATTTTATTTGAAACTTAGAGTTTTAATTTTTTTGTTTCAAGTGGCAAAAGGCTCGGGTTTTTTTTTACAAGAGCGGATCAACATGAAAGCTTTATGGCCGGGGAATTCAAAAGAATTCAAGTATTGCTCATTTCTAAGTCGTCAAGACTACGGATTGGAATTTTAGATTGAAGTGGTTTTGGATACGTCTATTAATCAATATTTCATTGTTTTGTTTTAACCAATTTAATTTTGGTTCATGACAAATTTTCGAGATACTTGATGCATATCGATTTTTCAACTTTTATACACAATCAAGAATTCAATTAGGTGCATATTTCTCAAGGCTTGTGTTCATAAAATCCCAAGATTTCAAGATTGCTCTAAAAGTTTTGTACAAAGACACGAATTAAGTCACTTGTTGCAATTGGTCAAGAAAAATGCAAGTTTCAATCCAAAACCAATTCATTCAATATTCAACTTCCTTTCCTTGTCATTCAAGTTTCAAAAGTTTTATTCGACCAAAAGGACATTCAAAGAATGCCCGTTCACAAGTGAAATCAAACTTCCAAATTCAACATTCGTTTAACTGTGGTTTGTACAATTTCTACATGAATCATCAAAGTTACATTGTCAATTCGGATATCCGTGTTGATTACAAGGTTCAAATTTTTGATACAAGTTCTTCAAGAATACAAATCTAAAAGTACAAGCAAATTTCTTCTATCCTATTGTATTCTAATGGAAGTCTTTGTTGCTTTCCTTTCTACATCCTTGCTCTCTCTTCAAACCCGGCCTTCTTGTCCAAAGCATTCCTTTGCCATTCCTCCAAGCTTGCACCATTGCTCATGTTCATGAAACAAAACAAAGAAAATCGGTTAGCAAATTAAAACGGGCAGCAATAATAACACAAGGCAGTTTTACATCATTCTATCTCATCATTAGGATTTTCTTTCCGGAATCAGGTTGTGTGGTGGTTTCGATCAAAACCGAGGCCTCATAGCGAATCATCGGCGGTAAAACTCGCTATTGCAAATCCACAAGGGTACCCTTGGTTCACAATAGGAGGTGTGGAAAGAAGATGAGGAAAAGCAGTTTTGAAAAGCAGTTTGGGCATGACAGTACAAGAATTTTATACAGGGCAGCAAGGGTATACACCTTTTCGGGCAAGTTTTACCAAAGACAGTATTACACAACCAAGACATCAATACACCAGCAGCCTAACATATCAGAAATGCAACACAGAACAGCCAAAAAAATCAAAACATATCAGCCCAATACAAATCGATGCAAGCCCATCAAACATTGGTAAGGTTTGTTTTTCAAAAAGGATCAGAATAACAAAACCCTAAGTTCTGGGTATATAAACATTGAAGTTTTAACACAAGAGGCAGAACTGTTCACCAAAACCTAGCCGAAATCTATCAGAAGCCAAGAACCCTAACAGCATACAAAACACCATCAAGCCAAAAACCCAGAACAATGTTCACCAAAACCAAACACAGAACAGCATCCATCTAAACGAAACATCATCATTTCCCGCAAAAAAGATCCTTCAGAAAGAGAAAACACGAGGCAACAGAGGCAAAACTCAAGGTAAACAGAAAGGTCTCACCGGGGTTGCGGCCGTAAACCGCCGTCCTCCGCCGCCGTTTCGACCTTTGAATCATCACCATAGCCTTTTTGCTTTTCACTTTGTTGCATTTCCATCATAGGTTCTCCCTCTGACAGCGCCGATTTCACCAAATAGCAGTTAGGGTTCATCTTTTCCCCTTTCCATTTTTCGGTTCCTGTGAAAATCAAAACAAAACATTGAGAAATCGTCAAAAACAGTATCAGATCGAGAGAGAGAGACGAGTTTTCCCCGTAAAAACCGTAAGCCACAGAGAGAGAACAACAGATAGAGAGCCGTAGCAACAGAGAGATGAGAAACCAGCGGCGATGAGAGAGCGAAACGGCGAGAGAGAGGACGAAATCGCGAGGGACGGTGAGGGTTACGATCGTGAGGATGAGAGCGGCGGCGCTAGGGTTCCAGAAAGAGAGTGAAGTATATCGTGAGAGATGAGAGTCAGATAGGTTTTTTCCTCTTTTGCATTTTGGTTTTGTTTTATAATTAAATGTTAGTTTTTTTTTCTTTTATAATATTAAGTATAATTAAAACAAAACTCCACTTAGTAAAATACTTTTTAGTTAAAAAAAACTGATTGCTGTTTTTTAGATAAAATTAACTTTAGATTATAAACTGTTTTAGTTTTTTTTAAAAACTGATTGTACTTTTATTTCATAAAAATTAATTTAAAACTAATGTTAGTTAAACTTATTTAGTTTAGTTCTTTTGTTTAAGTCAAAAATGGGTTTAGGTAGTGTTAAAACTAGGTTAGTTCTTAGTAAAAAAAAAAACTGATTTTTATTTTCTATTTTATATTAATATTAGTTTTTTACTTAATTAAAATTAATGTCACATATTTATAATTTATAGTATGATAAAGTGGGTCTAGATTAGCACTAGTTTAAAAAATGTTGGGCTTTGTTGGTTAGTCCAGGTGGTGACACGTGTCACCACCTGTTTGGTTCATTACGAATCTGGTGCATGCATGTGTATTGTATCTGTCTTGCACCCTCCTGCATCAAGGCCATCGATCCTTGAAGTCCGATCCGTGATCCGTAATGGCAGACCATAGTATGACCCTTGGAAGCACTCACAGATCCAACTTTGTTTTGGGCTTGGGCTCGATTACTCACACCCTCCAGCTTTAAAGCTTCAAACAGGCTCATTCCTAAACTTTTCTCTTTAAATTCAATTATTATGCAAGTTTTTTATATATAATGATGTATTAAATAATATTTTGGCATATGGTAGTTTTTTATTTGTTGAATTACCAATTAAATTGTTAATTGATTTTTCATCAAGTAAAAGAATATCTATACTAATAATTATTTAAATTCCGATTTGTATTGTGTGTTAATTTATTTTCTTTTATTTTTCGCTATTACATTGTACGCTTGCATGTTTATTTCACGACCGTACACTCACTCTCTCAAATTAATATAAAAACAACAACGCCTCCGCTCTCTCATTTTTGGTTACCCACACCAAATTCTCTAAGGGTCTCATGGTTGGGGATGGGCATGGCCATCCTCACGAGGTTAATTAGGGCCCTCGTTGCCTTGATTAATCATAACCCGAAAAAACAATTGGTCCATATACCAATCACCATGCACCAGGGTCTCATGGTTGGGGATAGGAGCACCTATCCTCACGAGGTTAATCAAGTCCATATACTTGGTTAATCATAACCCGAAATATCATTTCTCTACGTCCAACGCCGCAATTTTCAAAATAGTGTTATGGTACTTAATTAAATTGTTAGAGGTTCGCCCAACAATTTAATTAAAATGTAAAGTATTTGGGCCATTAGAGGGAAACCCAATGACTCGAATACTTTATTCCATACACTTGAACATTTAAAACACTTTCATATTAAATTAATTAATTGAATTTGTTTTCAAAAAACAATTTTTCTACAAAAACCAAAAAAACATAGTGTTATGGTACTTAATTAAATTGTTAGATGTTCGCCCAACGATTTAATTAAAATGTAAAGTATTTGGGCCATTAGAGGGCAACCCAATGACTTGAATACTTTATTCCATAACACTTAATAAAAAGTGAACTTTGTTTCACCTCACTCCTTTTCATAATAAAGATTTTGGATGAGAGAAGATCGGTTGACCTCAATCACCAATCTCGAGTATTGAATCGTTAGAGGATATCCCGACGTTTTGGTACTTGTCATCTACCATTAAAATCAATTCAACCCATTCAAATCCTTTTTCACTCATATGCGATTATCAAAAATCAAAAACATTTTCTCCTAAAATCAACACAACCAATCCAAGACATTTTCAACCAGAACTACGGAGTTTTGACTTTCCCATTGCACGAGGGAATACGTAGGCACGCGGTTTCGAAACCGTGTCAAACTCAAAATAATAATAAACAAACCCCTTTTCTTTTTTTATTCATAACTTAGAAATTAGCGAATACACACACACAAACATTTTGAACTAAATGGGTCCCATCGAGTACGATGGACGTAAGAGGTGCTAATACCTTCCTCTTGCGTAACCGACTCCCGAATCCATGCTTTTTGGTCTTGTAGACCGCCTTATCCGATTTTTGTGGGTTTTATCTATATTTCCCCGTTCTTTCTAGAACAAATAAAATTAGGTGGCGATTTCATTGTTTTTGAAAATTCATTTAAATGATTTTTTTTTGAAAATCGAGTTGCTTCAGTTGGCGACTTCACTGGGGACTCATTTTAAAAACTTTTTTTGACTAAGCGAGTCAACCCTAGTTTAGTTCTTCGCATGTTTGTGTGTTTGTTTATCGCTTTCTTCTTGATGCTTATATATTGTTTATTGCTTATTATTCTCCTTACACTTTATGTATATTATTTTGTTGATATATTATTGTGATGGGAATTCATGGGCATTGATACATAGATAAGCCCACTACCCAGGCTTCTAGGTCACCTTTTAGGAATAGAGGGGTTGCGTAGCCTAGGTCCACCTGACTCCATTGTCTTGTTGGCCCGAAGCGAAGACTCCGGCTTAGAGTTGGTTGTTTTAAGGAGGTTGTTGGCCCGCGATAGCGCAGGACATCAATCTTTGGACAAATGACCTATAACTCTAAGTTTGTTCATGTTGTCCTAACCAAGACCAAACGCTCAAATTTTGGATTTCGAGCATCCCATTAAGAGCCGTTTCTTGGGGTATACTTTTACAAATACTATCGCCACGTAGGCCTCTCGCGCGATGATAGTGTTTGTAAAAGGGATCCGAGACCCCAAGAAACATTTAGCCAAAAACATAAGATTAGCCTTACCCGGGAATTGTTGGTAGACGTCAAACCATGACCGCCGATCCTATGAACCTTCTATTTAATTTACAACATGCATTGCATACATTTGCACAAAACCATTTAGCATATAACTTTTATTTTCAGGGAACCTTATAGATTTTGTTGGTGCAGTAAGCAGAAAGGAAGAATGAATCCAACTGTGAAGATCGTTCCATGTCTCAAATTCAAAGAACTGAAGTTGGGGAAGCTGATAACTCAAAGTGAAAGAATTCCACCTGTCAGTAGAGCTTATTTCGGGAAGAGGTTTGGGAACATCCTAGATCTTTTGACTACCAATGTGGACATGGAAGCTTTGATTGCTTTGGCAAAATACTATGATCCTCCTCTTCGATGCTTCACATTCCAAGACTTTCAGCTTGTTCCTACAATTGAAGAGTTCGAGAGAATCCTTAATTGGCCTTTGAAAGACGACACTCCTTTCCTCGACATAGGGCAAGACCTGGATAAGGCTAAGGTAGCTGCCGCCTTGTTTCTTCCTGTAAGGGAGGTGGCACCTTGGATTACAGACAAAGGTATTCTTAGGAAAAACTTGGAAGATAAGTTGTTGAGTTTGAGTGTTCAAGACGATTGGCCGACTTTCAGCTCCATTCTTGCTTTGCTCATCTTTGGGGTGGTTTTGTTTCCAACTAATGAAATTGGTTACTTGAGCCCGTCTGCTATTGGCATATTCATGTCAAAGAACCCTGCTCTCGCACTGCTATCGATGTTCTTTACCATCTCCATGAGAGAAATCTGAAGAAGCGAGGGGTGGTTCTGTGTTGTTCTCCACTGCTGTACTTATGGTTGACATCTCATATCCCTCAGAGTGGACCGTGGGAGAAGATCTTGAGGAACTTATCTTGGTCTCAAAAATTGGCTTCACTAACAGCCGACGGTGTTATGTGGCATTCTCCAGGTTGGGGATTCGTTGATGTTATCACTCACTATGGTGGATATTCTAATGTTCCTTTGATTGGGTCTATGGGTTGCATCAATTATAACCCAAGACTTGCAACAAGACAATTGGGGTATCCGATGGAAAACGAACCAAGGCCTGAGCACTTGGAAAGCTTCATTGTACACGAGCTTGGTAAAAAGGACCTCAACGAAGTATTGAAGATCCGAAGAGCTTGGGGTCAAATCCATAGGGAAAGCCGAGAGTTAATCAAGAGGGGCGGAATTGATGGAAGGTCTTATCGCCAGTGGGTGATAGAGAGAGTCCAAGAAATCAAGTCGCCTTACTTTGTAGAGGTACCTTTGATCATCCCGAACTCAGTAATCACCATGTGCCAATAGAGGAGAATATGAGGCTTCAGGAAATTATCGAAAGATGGAGGAGGAAAGATTGAGCTACAAAGCTCTAATTTCGCATTTTTCTCAGAGTGAAAATTTGGAGGCTAACCTCAAGGAGGTGAAAGAAGAATTAGAGGGAGAAGAATATGAATGAAAAGGATGAAGAGCTCGATGAGATGTTCAAAACTTGAGGAGTGCAAGTGGGCAAGGGACCTCCGACAATCAAGACCGCCAAGAACAAAGGGCCAGCTTATCTAGATGAAGGAAAGGCCGTGAAGAAAAGAGGGCATTGAAAGCACGCCTCAAGCAAAGATTTCAAAGTTAGAAGCTTCTCGCACGAACCAATAAAATGCTAGAGAATGAGATAACGCAAAAGAAGAAATCAGATCGCCGAGAATTGGAAGCAATTGAATTAGTCAAAAATTCAAGAGTCGAACATTGCGAGGAAGAAAGAGATAGCAATAGGGATGCTTACGAAGGCCTTAGAGAGCAATGCCAAGGTTGGATTGATGAGATCTAAAAGCTGAATCGTTTGTTGGATGAAAAGGATGAACTAGTGTCCTTTCTAGAAGAACAGAATGGGCATTTCTATTGGAAGTACAAAGAAATGGTTGACATGTGTAACTTTGATTATTGACGTACCTTGAGGCTCTGTGTCGGCCCTAGAAGACCTCAAGGCAACCCGATACCTCCTCCGTGAGTGATTTCTCTTCCTCCCAAGAGGTGGTGAATTCAAGGCGGAAACTAGAGATTTGAAGCCTCGTCGTGACAAAGATTTCTAGTTTTTATCCACTTATCTTATTTGAATATTTGAATCTAATTATTTTTGTAATGATTTAAATTCCAAGACGAATCTTATTGCTCTATTTGAGCTTGAATTTTGTAGTCACAACTAACACTTTGAGTTTCTATGAGATTTCGTTGAATTGCGCTTAACTGCTTTTTCTCTAATGCTTATTGTTAACTAACGAGTCTTCAAAGAGTCCCCGAAAATAAAATGTACAAAACATATCATGGGCATGCATGCATACTCCCATAGCATATCATACATAATGGTATTGAGATCACCATCTTACTGCTGGTTTTCTTCTCCCAGAGAGACTACAGTGTTTCATCGCTCATCGCTACCCGACAAGAAGTAACTTGAAGAAACCGATGGAGAAGATGGAAGTCGACATGGCTGCCCTGGGACAAGAATGGATACTCAGATAGGGCAATTGATGGAGATAATTCAAAACATGGCTCGCAACAAGAGGAGTTGAGAGCTCGTTGTGAGGCCGCTGTAGTCACCATCAAGAAGTCGCCAAGGGAATGCTGTGTCCGAAATTAGCTTGAAGTCAACGCCGTCTTATCGATCTTGCCGGCGAGAACCAGGCTGCTCAAACGGATCATGCTGCGGTGGTTCCTCCTCCGCCTACCCCCACACGTCGCCAACGGCCAGAACCTGTGTTGGTGCCTCCACCAGGCAGAAGAACTATTCAGATTCCGATTCCTCAACATGATGAAGATAACTTTGAAGATTGGTTTTCCAATGTTGAGGAGCCGACCGAAGCTGATAGGAAGTTGAAGATGCTCGAGGAGCGCATGCAAGCCTTTGAGAATCAGGATGTTTTGGGTTTCGACATGTCCAACTTGGGATTGGTTCAAGGAGTGAGGATTCCTCCAAAATTTAAAATCCCAGAGCTTTCGAAGTACAAGGGAAACTCTTGTCCTAAAACCCACTTGAGGTACTACTTTAGGAGGATGTCCGCCTATACGAAGGACGAGAAGCTCTTGATGCATTTCTTTCAAGACAGTTTGACTGATGGGCCATTGGATTGGTATATGGGCCTTGATAGCTCCCAGGTGCGAACTTGGAGAGAGTTGATTGTAGCTTTTGTTCAACACTATGGCTTTAACACCGATATGGCGCCTACGAGGACCCAGTTGCACAACTTGGCTCAGAAGAAAACTGAATCTTTCAAGGAGTATGCGCAAAGGTGGCGCGAGTGTTAGCTGGCAATTTCGATCCAGGGTAAAATTGGCATAGGTGAATAAAATATGTTTATTATCACATGGAAAAGAGATTGATATTTGTTGGTGATAGGTAAACATAAGGCCTTTTCGTTTCATAGAGAAAAGATCTTTCGATTGCCAATGGTGAGTGATATTTCGAACTAAAGTCTTTAGTATTTTTAGGATATGAAGAAATTCCTTTAACAAGTATGTCAACATTGGAGCGGTCCAAACAAAAGGATTAAAGTGAAATACGAATAGTTATAGAATTCGAATTTCGAATGACTTCTGAAGATTCGAATTTTGAATAAAAGGCGCCATTGTAAGGGACGCGTGGAGATTGGAGAACGAAAGAGACTTGCATGTCTTAAACGTGGCGCAATATTATAGTAAGACCGTTAGGGTCAGAACATTATAAATAGGTGTTTTCTATTAGATTTTTGGTGTGTTCGTTAGATGTACTAAAAAATTCTCAAACACTCAAACTACCGTAATCGAAAGGGAAACGAGTCAAGGAGATATCATGTACGTTAAGAACATCATGTTATTTTACAATTTAAATGCCAGTTTATTATCATTTATTTCCGTTTTCCTGCACTTTTACCTTTAAAGTCTTTCGATTCTCTTCTTTTTTCTCTTTGTTCCATTTGCCTTTAAACACTTATTGTTCTAGAAACCTATTTACTTTCAAACTTTTATTGTATTTCCCAGAAATTGTTACTTTTTAAGAGTATCCTTACCTTTACATTCAATTGTTAATGATCAAGTTTAAGTTCAAATCTTTACACAAACAAATATTATATTTCCATAGTCAAACAACAAGATATTTCCGTAATCAAGTTTAAGAATTAATAGAAGATCATGGGTTTGAACATAAGAATCTATTATGACACATGTGTCCTAGGATCAATCTAGTCGATCCCGTAAGTAACCAATAATAAATAGTAAAATTGAAGACTAGCGGTTGTTTACGAGAAATCACCGAAACAAATTGGCACACCTGTGGGACAGGTCATATTAGAAACTATTTATTAGAATTTTATGAACATTGCAAAATTTGAATTGGTATATGAACCTTCAAGTGGTAAAATAAAAGATAATAATCAGATATACCCGTAAGACAACGTATCAAAACAATGACAAATACAACCAACCAAGATAGGGACAAACCTCCTTAAGGAGCGCCAACAAGCTTGTTCGACCGATGCCTCTAGTACTATCCCCGGGTAGTTCAAACGCCCCCATTTAGTGTGACGTAAATACCATCCGCCATTTCAACTATGCCGCACGCAGAAGTCAATCATATTCGACTCCCACTAGGCCTCCGTGTTTCACCCTTTAAGGCCCGTAGATCCACAAGACGGGATGCCAACTTCGCTTATGGCAGGTTACATAATGCACCCATTTTGTCCCCAACCGAGGATCCGTTCAGAACGAACCATTTCCTACAAATTCCCGTAACTTGGGAAATCAGAACCAATGGCCTACCCCGACAACTAACAATCAGCAAATATTAGACAACAAATGGATGATAGTAACCATGATATGGTAGGAGTCTTAGCCCGAAATGAATGCTATTTTTGGTCCTTTAATTCGAATATAAATCGAACAAACCAAGAAAACACAAATTTATGTCTAGGATAGCAGATTTCTTTGGTGCCCCGATGCACCGGGAGACGAGGCGTAATCCAAAGGTGATTCGGAACGAAGAACCTACTATTGAACAAGTTCGACCCCTATACGAGGGATCAAGAGAGAAACGAGGGCCAAGATTAAGGCAACCAGACGTCAAGAAGACCGGATCGAATGCCTAGACCGTTAGTGGTTGTTAATAGGACCAGATGCATTTAAATTGTTCATAGGGTCGAACGACAATTTAGTGGCGTAAAATAATCTAACCGCTATGATAGAAAGAATAATGGCCCAAAATGGTGTAAATTCGGATTTAGAAGGCCAAATTATACCTCTCCTATTGTAGGTTACATTCTACAAACAATTACCTGTGGGTTTCAAAGTCCCCAAATTTACAAAATTACCGGTGATACCAAAGGAGTCGACAAGAGAACACATAGCGAGATATTTGATCAAGGGATATATCAAATAACGAAAATCTTAGGATAAAATATTTTCCAAGTTCTTTGACAAAGAACGCGCTACGTGGTTCACCACATTACCCCGGATCCGTGGATACTTGGCCCTATTTGGAAAGACTCTTTCATGAGCAATTCTACATGGGCCAATCCAAAATCACCGAAAGAATCAAAGCATTAAAAGAAAGTTTACGTAACCCATAGATGACTATCTCGAATAGATTCCGATCGTTAAAATCTAGATGTTTTACAAGAGTGCCGAACATGAATTGGTCGAAATGGTCGCAGGAGGCCCGATTATTCCATTCGAAGAAACCGGATACCCAAGATTCAAGGGATATGGCCCAATTGGTCGATAGAGTTCGACAAGTCGAAAGATTAAAAGCGAAAAGGCTAGGGCTAGTAAGAATCATAAGAAAGAACGAATAGCCTATGTAGAGGCGGAAGAAGAAAACATAGATGATTTCAAGACCCATACAATTTCGACCGTTCGAAATAGATCTTGCGAACTAAAAGAGGCACCCCTTACGCTTGCAGTAGTTCTCGCCTTCCAATGGAAAGGACATCGCGAAAATGAGAAAATGAGAAATATCCTAAGAAAATATACACTTCGACATAACTAAATGTGATGAGATCTTCGATTTGCTTGTTAAGGATGGTCGCTAATAGTTCCTCCGAACCTTAAGATTCCTCCATTGGAACAAAGGAAGAAGAGGGTTTTTGTAAGTACCATAATTTCCTAGGTCATAAAACCTCACAATGCTTTCTCGTGGATTTGATACGTAATGCAATCAAGGATGGCAGTTGAAATTTATGGACAAGGAAAAACCCCATGAAAGTGGATACGGATCCGCATCGATGGCGGAAACCAACTATGCCGAGCCTTTGAAATCAACATGATCAAGTTGCCGAGAACAAGGTTAAAAAACGTGGAGTTTGAGGAAGATGGAGGTTTCGCCTTGGTCAAGAAAGGAACCACCGATAACCTCCAAAGGTGCTCAAGGCAAACCGATGAAAGAGGCAATACAAAGCATCGAGGGCCAAGATATCGCCGACAAAAATTTAACTAAGGCCATCAAGGTCTCGTGGATAAAGTTCGAGAAGGTCGACTTCGATGACCCAATGCCGAGTAAACATGGTAGATTTCGAGCAGCCACACGAAATGCAAGAAGTGGAGCGATGCTTGAGAAAGAAAGAGAACAAAAGAGGGAAAGTTTGCCAAAGAAAGATGCAAGCCTCGTGAGTACCTATTTCACCGCTATAAGAAGAACTAAGACAAGTTGTTGTGCCCAAGATGCAGATCATTTGCAACCCTGTGATAGCCATGAATTCGAAGGGCCCGAGGAGCGCATGTGAATTAATTGAGGCAAGACAATCACCAGGTATACCCTAAGGTCGATGAAAGCCTTGAATTCATAGTTCGGTGCCACAAGATTGGTACGGAATGTCCGATTTGTCCCGTATGTGCAGCAGCTTTATGATAAAGGAATGTCTCAAGCATTTGAACAATCCTGCTCGCTTCCGGGGACGCCAAAGTGGAATCCTTCGAGTAACGCGATCCGGGTAACCATGCAGAGAAGACCGCATACCCTTATCCTAGGGAAGCAAGGAAGGTATCTTTCAAATTACCCGCAATCCCACCGATAGGTGGTCGCAGCAAAGAATGACAAAGAAAGGGCAAATGGCGCAGTCACTGTATGGAAGAACCGCTATGGCATATGGAGGCAATTTAATTCGAATAGAAGGGAGGAAATCAGGCTGGAAAATTATAAAGGAAAAAACCCAATGTCACGCTCTCAATGGCGCAGACACCAACGTAACAAGAAGGCGGCGAGGAGTCGAAGCCCATGGAAATTGGCGAGTCTAGCACCAACAATCCAAAGTCAGTAACTCAGCCTGGGGGCAAACCCCCGGTGTCCAGGAAGTTATTCTCACCAAAAAAGGAGATCGAAGAACAAAAGGAAGCAGTGAACGAAGAAGATCTAATGACTGATGATTTCGAGTCAGAAGGGGAGTCTTTCTTTAACGCTAATTGTAATGTTGTATCAGTATTACCTTGCGAGTTCGAACATAATACAGAAGTATGGGTTGGAGAGGAAACAGACGAAGAGGAAATGGCCAAACATAGGCCAGGGTGTTACTATATAATGAATAACGGTGCAGTCGAAGAGCAGAACGCTTTTTTCGAAAGACCAGACGAGGGAATGAAGAATCATTTGAAACCTCTGTTCATCAGGGCCAAAGTGGAGCAACACGGCGTAAATAAAGTACTCGTTGATGGAGGAGTCACACAATTTAATACCCGATTCATGCTAAAAGGATAGGGATGCAGGATTCGACGCTCGACCACAACATGGTGCTCTCCAATTATGAAGGTAAAGTTAGTAAGACACTAGGGTAATACAAGTGAATCTCACGGTTGGTTCCCCGACTAGGCCAACCATGTTCATGGTAATAGTCGCAAGGCCAACTACAACATGCTACTTGCGTAGAATGGATCCACTAATTAGAGCTGCACTTCTTCAATGCATCAAAGATTAGTGCTATGGAGAGAGGATGGAATAGTTGAAAATATAGAGGCCGACCAGAGTTATTATATGACGATATTAATCATGTTGATAAGAGGAATTTTGACCGTAATATGGCCAACATTGGGCCATGCAACCCACCAAGAGTACTTCAACCAAATGAAAATGCCTACTATTCTCTAACACTTCGTAATGGCTTCCAAGGATAGAGAACTAATGTGGGATGGACAAGAAGTTGAAGAAGAAGGTGAGACTTCACGATCCGCCAACCGGCCGACAACGAAGGGTGTTATGACTGAAACCAATTACTATCAGAAGCTTTCGGCCTATTTGGCTGAGAATAAGAAAAAGACGGCTCTCGAAGCCGAGATACAAAATATGGCTGCACAAGCCATAGACACTAAAACAAAAAACAACGCAGCAAAAGCAAGTCCTGAGGGCACCCATCTTACCCCACCCAATGAAGGACAAACTTCCACACCAATGGACCAGAGGCTAGACGCTATCTATGATCAAGAGCCATTAGGTTTCGAAAAAGATCCAGGATCAACGAACGCCAAGATGTCAGCTCAAGACCCCTTGGAGGAAGTTAATATTGGGGATGAAGTCGAAAAAAGAGTAACGTACATTAGTGCCAAACTCAATCCTAGTTTGAAGCATAAGGTGATCGAATTGCTCAAAGCTAATAAAGATTGTTTCGCTTGGGATTACGACGAAATGCCTGGTTTGAAAAGAGAACTGGTGGAACATAGGCTTCTGATCAAGGATGGCAAGAAGCCCATCAAGCAAAGCGCCTAGAAGATTCGCACCAAGAATCCTCTCAAGATTAAGGCGTAATAGAACGATTGTTCACCGCAAGTTTATCGTAACCACGAGGTACGTCGAATGGCTTGCTAATATTGTACCGTATTAAGAAAATGGTTCTTTACGATTTGCATAGATTTTAGGGACTTGAATATCGCTACCCCAAAAGACTAATACTCTATGCCTATAGCGTAAATGTTAATTGATTCGCAGCCTTATGAATACCTAAGTATGCTAGACGGATACCGCTATAACCGATTTTCATTATGGAGGATGATGTCCCCAAAAAGCCTTCCGATGCCCAGCGCTTTAGGCACATATGAATAGTAATGCCCTTTGGCTTAAAAATGTCGGGCAACATACCAAAGAGCAATGAACACAATATTCCATGACTTTATCGAAACATTTATGCAGATTTACATAGATGATATAGTAGTCAATCGGTTTCGATGAGGATCATTTAAATCACTTGAGCCAATCATTCGAACGAATGAGGAAGCATGGCTTAAAATGAATCCTCTTAAGTGTGCTTTTTTCGTGCAGGCTGGGGATTTCCTTGGCTTCGTGGTTCACAAGAAGGGCATCGAAATCAACCTGAATAAAACAAAGGCCATCATGGAGACAAAGCCTCCTTCAACAAAGAAAGAACCGCAATCCCTTTTGGTAAAATCAACTTTTGAGGAGATTTATATCCAACTTGAGTGGGCGAACCCAAGCTTTCTCCATTGTTGCGCATAAATCAGACAATTTTGATTGGATGATCAACATCAAGAAGCATTTGAAAAATCAAGACTTACTTGATGCACCCTCCGATCCTAGCAGCCCCTTCTAAAGATAGGCCAATGCGATTGTATATCTCTGCCTCTAATGTAACCATAGGAAGCATGCTGGCCCAGGAAAATGAAGATGGCATCGAAAGAGCCATTTACTATATTAGTAGAGTTTTAAATAATGCGTAAACTAGGTACAATAGTATAGAAAAACTATGTCTTTGCTTATATTTCTCGTGTACAAAACTCAAGTATTATATTAAACCCGTTGATGTTTATGTTTCGCCTCACTTTGATGTCATTAAACATATGTTGTCAAAGCCAATCATGCACAGCAGGATTGGTAAATGGGCCTGGCACTCACCGAGTATAATCTGCCTTTAAACCTTTAAAGTTATGAAAGGACAGTGGTCTCGATTTCATAGTCGACCACTCGTGAATGAGAATTTCGCACTAGATTATGTCGAAACTCAGCCATGGAAATTATATTTCATGGCTCAACACATAAAATGGAAGTGGTGTCGAATATGTATCATTTCGCTCAAGGAATTCCAACAAAATTCAAGTATAAGTTGGAAGGCCCTTTATGTTCGAACAATGAAGTCAATATGAAGCACTAATTGTCGGACTTGAAGCTTTGTTGAATTGGGGCAACCGAGTCGAAATAAGAGGAGACTCGAACTAGTAATCAAGCAAATAACCAAAGAATACAAGTGTATCAAAGAAAATTTGATCATGTACTTCGTTATTGCTAATCGATTAATCAAGAAATTTGAATATGTGGATTTAAAACACATTCCTAGAAGTGATAATCAAGAGGCAAATGACTTGGCTCAAATAGCCTCGTGGATATAGGATATCAAAAGAAAACCCAATACCTCATAGAAGCTAGGGGAAGAATAATGGCTACAAAGTTATCACCCTTAGATTTAGAGAATGCGGTTAGGTTACTCAAACCAGAGGAATTCAAGTTTTTAACATAGATGCTTTAGCAGATATGATTATGGACTCCTATAGTAAACTATTTGAGAAATCCTTCAATAAATACAGAGAGGAAAGTCAAGTACAGAGCATTGTCTTACGAGTGATCGGAATGAATTATTTAAGAAGACCTCGTATGAGTGCTACTCAAATGTTTAGGGAAAACGGCATATTTAGCCTTGTCTAATGTGCACAAGGAGCATGGGGCACATCAAGCAGGCCACAAAATGAAATGGCTCTTGTTCGATATGGAATGTATTGGCCCACTATGCTCAAAGATTGCATAGAATTCGCCAAAGGTCGTGAAGAGTGTCAAGTCCATGCCGGCATTCAACATGCTCCGCAAGCGAGCCACATTCGATTATTAAGCCTTGGCCTTCGTGGATGGGCATTAGATTTGATTGGTGAAATTCGCCAACATCATCTAAAGGATGTAAATATATTCTTGTAGGAATAGACTATTTCACAAAGTGGGTCAAGCGATTCCTTTAGTGAATGTAGACCAAGAAGCTATTATAGAATTTATACGTATAAATAATATACAGTTTGGGATACCGTAAGTATCACAACAGATCAAGGTTCTTTCACAGGCTTAAAATGCAAGAGTTCGCACAAGAAATGGGATTCAAACTACTCACATCAACACCTTATTACGCCCAAGCAAACGGTCGTAGAAGTACCAATAAAGTCATAATAGGTTTGATCAAGAAGCATAGGTCGAAAACCAAGAAATTGGCACAAAACCTTAGATCAAGCTCTATGGGCTCGTCGAACGCCTCCTAAGGAGGCAACGAATACCACCCGCTTCGACTTACATTTGGGCACGACGCGTGTTGCCAATAAATACACCTACAATCACCGTAATCCAAAGATGTAACGAAATACCCATTGATCAATACTGGAAATGATGATGAATGAATTAGTGGATATAGATGAAGAAAGGCTACGTGCTTTAGAGGTTATGAGAAGACAGAAGAAAGAGTAGCTAGGGCGCATAATAAAAGAGTTAAGAACAAGAAATTTTCAACCAATGATCCGTCCGAAAGTTATTTTGCCTATGGATAAGAAGAATAGAGTACTCGGTAAATGGTCACCCCATTGGGAGGGACCTTTTCGTATTTTGAAAACATTTTCGAATAATGCCTATGAGATAGAGGAATTAGCGTAAGATGTAAGAATCTTAAGAGTAAACGGAAATACTTAAAAGGTATAAACCATACTTGCAGGAAATTCAATCACGCCAAAGCAAATAGATATTGAAGATGGGATAGAGCTAAGAGAGAGCCATGTAAATAACAAATATGAGTCATGTTCGAAATACAAGAATACATAATAAAGTTTTTTTTTAACATTTCCAAGAAGTAAAAGGAGCATCTCGTTTCAACCTAGCAAATTTGTTTTTGCACAAGTTGATTCTACACTGATTCGTGTGTTTGATCCTTTCAAGCTCTTCGATTTCTCGGCTTATACCTTCAGCCGTCTCCATCTGTTTAAGACTCTGTGAGATCAACCCTTGATCATCTGCAGACTTCATAGTCGTTTGTAGAGTTATCTGTTCACCTTTCGCAGCCGCGATTTTCTGTTTAAGCTCCTCAATCTGGGACTCCCAGAATAAGATAGACCGACCTAGAACATCGTGCCTATCTTTTGCTGCAATTTTCGCAGACTCTAAAGCTTCTGCCCTTTTAGTAAGCTCTGAAGTCTGGTCATAGGCGTTAGATAAAGCCTCTCGTTTGGTTCGAGTTTTAGCTTCGACACCATGAAGCCTGATGTATACAGTATTAACTTCATCAAGGAGGAGTTGCAAATCATAAATGATCTCAGCCACGTCAGAGGGGCAAATACTAAGATCTATTTGTGTCAAAAGATTCTTCATCGAAAAGTAAACCCCAGGGTTGTCTTGTAGGATGGCGAAGAAATCAACTTGAAAAATAGTGGTATTAACCTCTTGAAGAAGCTGGTCAAGAGAAGGGAGAGGCGTATCCTCTTTTGATTGGCTCGAATCACTAGATGGAGTCGTGCTCGAAGAAGGACCACATTGAGATAGCATCAATTTGAGGTATTTTAAAGGATTATTCTTCTTCATCTCGCTTTTGCTCTTCGAGAGGACTCGAGGATTTGATTGACGAAAGCGCCAATGTAAACAGAATTTCCATTTCCGCTGCTTCCTCATCAAGCACCTCTACCTCCATTCTCCCGTCTCCACCTTCCGCTTGCATCTCTTCATCTTCGTTGTCACTGGCAAAGTAGTGTCCCACAGCAGCGACGCTGCTCCATCGGTTGACCAGCAGAACGCGCCTTTTCCGGAGAAGAGTCACTAGGAATATCAACAATAGGGTTTCAACTCCAATGTTTGGTTCATCTACCTCAAGTTCTCCACCAATGAAGGAGAAGTAGCCCGTGATCTAAGGTTTCACCCAAGGGGCGGTTACTTGTTGATCCGAGGCTTCAGCCTCCACAAGGGTAGCCACAGAGATGAACCTTTGTTTAAAGCATCCTCATTTGAGCCTTCCGTTGAGGGGAAGGTATGTGGTTCGAACTTTGGATATTAGGAAGATGACAGAGCGTAAGGAATACTCGCATAAAAAGATCGTGGATCAGGCATTAAAATTGTGTGTTAGTAACGAAAGGCGTCAAGTAATCATACCTTTTGTCCATCGGCAGCATTGCCGCCAATTTGCTCGAAGGTGATTCTTCAAGATAGAGGGTTCAAGAGACTTTAGATTTGGTTTGAGGAGCATGGGGAACTTTTTGCTAATGGACTTAGCGACTTGAGAAGCTTCACCGCATTGTGAAGGTTTTTTCTTCTTTCTTTTTAAGGATCGAGGTATCGCCGCTTCGTGGTTCATCTTCCGGTCAAGAGTTTCATGCTTTCGCTTGGGGACTTTGGGGGCAAGCCACTTGCCTGAAAGTGTGACTAAGATGATTAACCAATTTAGAAGGAATTTCGAAATAGTAAAGAGGTAAGCATGAAAATACCTTCTTTTTCTTTTTCTTCAAAGTGTTGTCTACCTCAGCAGGAGGATTTGTAGTGATGATGATTGGTGTTTGTGAAGTTGAAGTTGAGCCGACTTTAGGCGCGACTTTGTCTTTTTTCAAGGACTTCAAATCAATAGCTGAAATGATTAAAAACATGGTTAAGATAAAACAAAAAATAGCATTTTGAGGGAACTTCGATTTTCTCAGTTTCGCACCTTCGCATTCCTAGATTTAATGATATGGTCGACAAGTCGTAGCGAAGGTGCCCTTTGAAGTTGTATAAATCATGTTTCGCCCACGTAACCCTCTGGGCAAGTTTTTTGGTATCATTTTCGCAGCAGCGAAAGAGATCCCTAAAATATAACCACCCAGGGTACGGGGGAAAAAAGGCAAGAGCCAGCTCTGAAGTAGGCAAGTTTGGAAATTTAGGTGGTTTATGCTTAAAAGCCCACCTATACCTATCCTCAGATTTCACATAAGGAGGACATCGAACTCGGAAGTTGTTTTTCAAATTTTTCTTTTAAAGTTTTTGTCGATCGCAAACAGCTCGATGTATGTCCATTGGATTATACACAACTTCAAAATATTTTTGAAAGCTCGAATTTCTTTGACATGAGTAAGCCTACCTTTCGGTGTTTTCCGCACAAAGGAAAAAGTCATAAATATTGTTGGATTTCGTGGTATCAAACATATTATTCAATAATATTCATCCACCAAGTATGGAAATCTCTTGTTTTATAGAAGGAGGGAACGAAATAAACTAGTGAAAACTCCGCAAAATCTTCATAACGCTTTTGTCTGATTTCGATTTCTTTGGAGGGATAAGGTACCCCTGCTAGGCATATTTCTCTTCTTGTCGAAAAGAGGTTCAGAAGAATCGACACCAAACTGCCGAGCTACAAAATTGGGTTGATAAGCAAGGATATGTGCTTGACTCTTGACAGGGGTGATCCTTGAAGCAATAAGTCTGGGAGTTAGAAAAGCACTCCAGATATTTTTTGTTGTTGTTTCCAAGATAGCTTGCTCCAGGGGCATAGTGAACCAAGTTGGTCCATAATTTCGAATAGCGAATGGAGCCATCAAGAGTCAAAAGTGTGCCTTTTCGAGAAGATCATCATGTATTGAACGGTCGGTTTTGAAATTCTCTTCTCATCATTTGGCGTGAGTTTCAATAACTCGTTCCCTCAATGTTACGATTGGCAACATCAGGATGATCTTCATTAAGTGTTCCTGAGGTTGATAGAGATGATTCAAAAGTGGCATTCAGCCAAAGTTGCAACAACCAAAAAGGGCCAGCCAGGAGAAGATTTGTGCCGGCTTTGTAGGTTTTTAATTTCAAAACAAAGAAGACAAATGCTTTCGCAAGCCGGACAATGCAGTCGCTGATGCGCACTTTTCGACCATGATGAAGTTGATTGGCTAAGGTAATGAATCTACTAGCCACTTGAAGGGATTTGCTGCAGAAAACATATTTCGATAGCCATAATGCTAAGAAGGCTATGTGTTCAACTTCTGAGACTTCCTCCTCAGCAGAATGGTAGAAAGCGATATATTTGGAAAAACTGGCATGCTTGAGTTCAAATTCAATGAGATTCTCCGCATCCTCATTAGGATCAAAAGTTTCTCCAATAGGAGAAAGTCCAGTAATGGCTGCTATGTCGAAGAAAGTGGGTGTTACCATCCCACAGGGAAGATGGAACGTGTTGTAAGTGCTGTCCCAGAAATATAGAGAAGCCAATAAAAAGGGGTGGCTATAGCTAAACCCTAATTTGGACATTCGAATCAAATTGAGAATGCCTAAATTTTCCCATTCCTGAGATTTCTTACTCTCTACCTTAGCAAGCCAATTTTGGTACGACTGATCGGATGTAGGACAAGAACGGAAGGGTTTAAAGTTAACAGTGACGTAATCCATGTTAAAAGGGTCCCTTGTTAGTGCCGCATTATGCCGCCACTAGCTCCTCTAGGGTTTTAGGCAATTTGGCCACGTAATCATCAATTTTCGCTTTGATGGGATGACTTATTGACAATAGGTTTTGTCATAAAATAGGCGGAAAGAATCCTTCTTCGCCAAACGCTCAGAGGAATCAACGGACCCATTACTCCTAGGGTTTTATCAAACAATAGTGGGATTATTACCGAGAGGCATAGATAGCCTTTTGCTCCCGAGTCATTTTTGACCGGAGATGAACTCTTGGTTACCTGTGTTGATAATTTTGCTCACTGGTGCTTTAGTGGAATCCATGGGTTGTTTGGATTTCTCGATTTCTTGGAAGTTGTTGTTGGCATTGTTGATGAAGACATGGTGAAACAAATTAGTCTTTCCGATGGTGAATATTTGTTTTTATTTAAAGAAACCGAGAGTGCGTAATCCGTTTGTTTGAGAATGAGAAAGATTTGAAAAGTTCGTAATGAAGAAGATGAAGTGTTTTATAGCTTCTTCAACGGTTAGAAATTTTTGACCTTTGTAAGTAGTGGGACACGTAGTCATTTTATTGGAAAGGAGAAAAGTGAACTTTTTCAACTTCCTAAGAGGTGACGGTTGTTACTTAAGAAGGGATGTGTTGTCACTAATTATTATCATTAAACCATGATGGCACGCTTTAGTGTGCGATTAGACATTGGCGTAAAAGTTGGATATCTACTCGACGCCATATACAAGAAATCATCATTATCGATCGAAATTGCATGAGATATCCAAGAACAAATATTTCTCTCTCTATCAAAATAAATGTTCTTGAGGGGCAATTTGTTAGCTGGCAATTTCGATCCAGGGTAAAATTGGCATAGGTGAATAAAATATGTTTATTATCACATGGAAAAGAGATTGATATTTGTTGGTGATAGGTAAACATAAGGCCTTTTCGTTTCATAGAGAAAAGATCTTTCGATTGCCAATGGTGAGTGATATTTCGAACTAAAGTCTTTAGTATTTTTAGGATATGAAGAAATTCCTTTAACAAGTATGTCAACATTGGAGCGGTCCAAACAAAAGGATTAAAGTGAAATACGAATAGTTATAGAATTCGAATTTCGAATGACTTCTGAAGATTCGAATTTTGAATAAAAGGCGCCATTGTAAGGGACGCTGGAGATTGGAGAACTAAAGAGACTTGCATGTCTTAAACGTGGCGCAATATTATAGTAAGACCGTTAGGGTCAGAACATTATAAATAGGTGTTTTCTATTAGATTTTTGGTGTGTTCGTTAGATGTACTAAAAAATTCTCAAACACTCAAACTACCGTAATCGAAAGGGAAACGAGTCAAGGAGATATCATGTACGTTAAGAACATCATGTTATTTTACAATTTAAATGCCAGTTTATTATCATTTATTTCCGTTTTCCTGCACTTTTACCTTTAAAGTCTTTCGATTCTCTTCTTTTTTGTCTTTGTTCCATTTGCCTTTAAACACTTATTGTTCTAGAAACCTATTTACTTTCAAACTTTTATTGTATTTCCCAGAAATTGTTACTTTTTAAGAGTATCCTTACCTTTACATTCAATTGTTAATGATCAAGTTTAAGTTCGAAATCTTTACACAAACAGTCATTATATTTCCATAGTCAAACAGTTAGTATATTTCCGTAATCAAGTTTAAGAATTAATAGAAGATCATGGGTTTGAACATAAGAATCTATTATGACACATGTGTCCTAGGATCAATCTAGTCGATCCTGTAAGTAACCAATAATAAATAGTAAAAATTGGAAGACTAGCGGTTGTTTACGAGAAATCACCGTAAACAGCGAGGTAGCTGCTAGAGTTCAACCCCCTATGGTGGAACGAGAGATGGTGGAGATGTTTACCGGCACACTAGATGGGCCGTAATATGCCTCTTGCACCGACCAAGATTACCGACATGGTGATGTTTGGTGAAAGAGTTGAGATGGGGATTAAGCTAGGAAAAATCCAAGATGTTGGTACTGACAAGAATCAAGTTGGTGGCGCCAAGAAGGCTTTTGGTGGTTACCAGAAAAAGAAAGAAGGCGAGTCAAGCGCATTGTATGAGCGAAGAGGAAAGGAGAAGCGCCGAGAATTCACCAAGTTGTCAGAACTATTCCCGCTAGTGTTCCAAAACAAGATGTTGTTCCAAGACAACCACCACCTAGACCCGTGAAGAAGTTTGATCCCTTGCCAATGTCTTATGCAGATGTTTTTGCTCATTTGCAAAGTTTGAACATGATTGAGTCGCACTTTGAAGATTGACCCGTATAACTCGCCAAAATATTTTAATGCAAATGCTCGCTGCCTTTACCACTCCAATGCCTGTGGGCACTCTATTGAGAACCGACGCCTTCAAATATAAGGTTCAACCCGCTTGACATGCAGGCAATCAACTTTGGACCTCCTCCCACCCCTAATGTCATTCAAAGACCCTTTACCTCCTCATGGTGGAAACGTTAATGCAATTTGAAGATGGAGGTTTGAACTTGATAATGGATGTTAATGATCTAACCACCCCGTTGTGGTGGATAAAGAAGCAATTGCTGTTGAAGGGAGATTTCCCTGGTTGTGATGATGGTTGTAAACAATGTTTAATCCAAATTGAAGGCTGTGATAATTTGAGAGACGAGATTCGGCCCGACATCAAGGGACTCTTCGTCCGTAAAGAACTTAATATGCAGAATGTTGAAGATGAGCTTGACGTGGTCACTATCCCCGTCACTTCTAGAAGGATTCCCGTTACAATCCCCGTGCCGACTAAGAAACCTCCTGTGATTATCACTTTGCCGGGTCCAGTACCCTACACTAGCGAAAAGGCCATCCCGTGGAATTATGGGTCTGAGTACTATTGTGACGGCAAGAAATTGAATGTGGAAACCTCTGATGAAAAGAAGGTTGGAATATTTGAGCCTGCAGTGCATGACATTGCAGAAGAAAGTCGGATTACCCGAAGTGGGCGAATCTTCTCTCCACCCAATCTAGTTGAGAAAAATCCTGAAGCTTTGGCCAAGGCTAAAGCAAAAGGGAAGGGAGTCATGATTGGGGGTGAGTCAGCACCAAAGATTCCAGAACCTGTTCTGAGCTCTAAGATGACCAAAGATGTTGAAGAATTGATGAGGTATATAAAGAAGAGCGATTACAAGATAATCGACCAGCTCGGCCAGACGCCCGCCAAGATTTCTATCCTAGCTTTGTTGAGGGATTCTGAGCCTCACCGCAATGCTCTTATGCAGCTGTTAGGAACATCCTTCGTCCCCCAAGAAATCTCGGTTAACCAATTTGGAGGCATTGTGAACAACATTTCGGCAAGTAATGGTCTCGGTTTTACAGACTTCGATTTACCTCCCGAGGGAAGGAAACATAACAAAGCGCTACACGTTTCCGTGGAGATAGCGAGAACTACTCGTCGTGGGTTGACACGGATCATCCTCAATGTTCTTCCAAAGTCTACTCTCTTGAAGTTGGATTATGAAGGGTCGGCCGAGACCCTGATTTGATAGTTAAGGCGCTTGATGGGTCGAAAAGATCGTTGTTTATGAGGTGGACCTACCTATTAAGGTAGGCCCGCAGTTTTGATGCAACCTTTTCGCCATGGATATTAATCCTCCTCGTTGTTTACTTGGACGCCCGGATTCATGGGCTGGTGCGTGACATCCACCTTGCACCAAAAGTCAAGTTCTTAATTAATGGGAAGGTGGTCACCATTTATGGTGAAGAAGATTATGTCGTCACCATCCGAGCAATTTTTGATATGTTGAAGTTGAAGGAGAGATCCACGAAACTCCGTGCAAGCTTTTGAGGTCAGATCACCGATAAGATCCCTTTGCAAAAGGTGAAGTCTCCATGGCATCCTACAAGGTGCTCAGCTATTGTCAAGTCAGACATCCTGGGTGGGAAGAGTGCTAGAACTTCCTACCCGCACGGATAAGAGGGGTTGGGTTTTGCTCCAAAATGAAGGTCTCCGTCTCCACCCCAGTAAGCAAAGGGGTGTCTCCTCCTGTCAAGTTTGTCAAAGGTGGAATCCAGATTGAAGATGTTGATGCCGTTGATGGTGAAGCGGACGGTGACTATGATGTGGACAAGTGGATCTACCCTACTGTTCCAGGACGTGAGCTTTCAAATTGGTTCGCTGAAGATGTTGCTGTGGTTACCGTTTTGAAGAGTAATTTTCTGTTTTTATGTCATGCCATAATTCCTACGTTATGCCCAAGACGTAGTGATCATGCTGTAGGGCCACCATGTTTTTAACTTTCAAGTTTATCATTAATGAAGGACGTCCTTTTTTGCATTCAAATTTTTCTCTTTTTGTTGTTTTCTTCACTTATTGCTTTTAAAGGTGACAATATCAAATTTTACTTTCTTTTTATACAAACCTTTTGTCTTTTCTTTTTATTTTATTATTAAAAAAAAAACTTAATTAAAAAAATAATAATAATAAAAATAAAATTACCAACCACGCAGATGCGGTCCTTCGACGGACCCGGATTTTGTCAACGATGATTCCGCTGTGGCTCATTATGATTTCGACAAACCGATTTATCAAGCTGAAGAGGAAGCCGAAGAGAGCTGTGAATTACCTGAAGAATTAGCCAGGATGTTGAGGCAAGAAGAAAAGGTCATCCATTTCACCAAGAGGCTCGAAGTGATCAATCTAGGAACCAAGGATGCTCGAAAGGAGGTCAAGATCAAAGCATTGAAGATGGAGTTAAGCAAAGCTTGTCGAAATGCTACATGAGTACGTGGACGTCTTTGCTTGGTCTTATGAAGATATGCCCGGGTTAGATACTGACATCGTTATGCACGAGTTGCCCCTCAGAGAAGGATGCCCACCCAGAAGCGTAAGCTTCAGAACACATCCAAATGTCCAGAAAATTAAAGAAGAGGTTCGAAGATGGAAGCAGTGTTTCCTAAAGGTTGTTTCTTATCCCCATGGGTTGCAAACATTGTACCAGCATCAAGAAAGACGGCAAGGTAAGGATGTGTGTTGATTATAGGATCCAATAGGGCTAGCCCTAAGGATGACTTCCTCTCCCGCACATCGACATTTTGGTCGATAATACGCTTCAAGCTAAAGTATTCTCCTTCATGGATGGTTTCTCCGCTACAACCGATTAAGATGGCGCCCAATGATATGGAGAAAACTACTTTCATTACACCGGGGAACTTTCTTACAAAGTGATGCCGCTTTGGTTTGAAGAACGCTGGGCAACGACGGGCTATGGTTACTCTCTTCATGATATGATGCATAAAGAGATTGAAGTATACGCTGATGATATGATTGCCAAGTCCCGCATGTAAGAAGAACACCGTTCACTTGTTGAAATTGTTCGAAGGTTGAGGAAGTTCAGCCGAGGTTGAACCCGAGTAAGTGCACCTTGGGGTAAGATCGTGGAAACTTTTAGGCTTTATCGTGAGCGAGAAAGGGATTGAGGTGGACCCCGCAAAGATAAAAGCGATACAAGAGATGCCAGAGCCAAGGACGTAAAAGGAAGTGCGAGGTTTCTTGGGAAGACCGAATTACATCGCTAGGTTCATTTCTCATCTCACGGCCACCGTGGAACCCATTTTCAAGTCAAGAAAGAATCCAACGACTGTGTGGAACGGCGATTGTCGACGGCATTCGACAAGATAAAGAGGTACCTACAAGAGCCTCCAATTCTCTCACCCCTGGAAGGTAGACCGTTGATTATGTACTTGACCGTGTTGGAGAATTCCATGGGTCAGGTGCTCGGTCAACATGATGAGACAGCGTAAAAGAGCACGCCATATACTACTTGAGCAAGAAGTTCACGTAATGTGAATCGAGGTATTCATTATTGGAGAAGACTTGTTGTGCGCTCGCATACGGCAAAACGACTCGCAAAGACATGTTGACTCACACTACTTTCTTGATCTCCAAAATGGACCCGATAAAGTATATCTTTGAGAAGCCGGCTCACGGAAGGATAGCCCGCTGGCAAATGATCCCGATCGAATATGATATCCAATACACTACTCGAAGGCTATCAAAGGTAGTGTGGTGGCGACTATCTCGCCAACAACCATTAGATGATGACTATCAACCGATGAAGTTTGAGTTCCCGATGAGGACATTATGTATATCGAGATTGTAACATTCCGTGCCCCGAAGAGGGACCCGAGCCCGGCTCATGTGGACGATGGCGTTCGATGGAGCCTCAAATGCATTGGGAAATGGTGTTGGCGCCGTCATCACTTCTCCAACCGGTTTTCATATTCCATTCACTGCCAGAATCTGTTTTGATTGCACCAATAATGTGGCCGAGTACGAAGCTTGTATTTTTGGGATTGAAGCAGCCATTGATCTGAGAATCAAGATCTTAGCGGTATACGGAGATTCTGCTTTGGTAATTAGTCAAATCAATGGAGATTGAGAGACTCGCCATCCGAATTTGATTCCATACCGAGATCATGTCTTGAAGTTGATCCCTTATTTCGACGAGATCACTTTTGATCACATCCCAAGGGAAGAGAATAATTTGGCAGACGCTTTGGCTACTTTGTCATCCATGTTTAAGGTCAGATGGGCGAATGATGCCCCATCTATCACTATAATGAGGTTGGATGAGCCTGCGTTCTGCTATGAAGTAGAAGGTGAAGCAGATGAAAAACCTTGGTTCTATGACATCAAAAGGTATCTCGAGACGAAAGAATACCCTGATGATGCTTCCATCGTTGATAAGAAGGCCCTGCGCAAGTACTCAGCTAAATTTTTCCTCAATGGCGGTGCGTTGTACAAAAGGAACTATGACTGCTTTTGCTCGATGCGTGGATAGACACGAAGCAAATAAGATTATAGAAGAAATTCATGAAGGTTCCTTTGGGACGATTCTAGTGGACACACCATGGCCAAGAAAATCTTGAGAGCGTGCTATTATTGGTCCACCATGGAAAATGATCGCTACAACCATGCCGTAACATGCTACAAATGTCAAATTTATACCGATAAGATGCATGTGCCACCTTCTTCATTAAATGTTTTGACTTCTCCATGGCCTTTTGCGATGTGGGGCATTGATATGATTGGAGAAATTAAGCTCACCGCCTAATGGACATCGATTCATCCTTGTTGCCATTGACTACTTTACCAAATGGGTTGAGGCAGCATCTTATGCTCGTGTCACTAGACAAGTGGTCACACGCTTCATCAAGCATAATATCATTTGTCGCTATGGGGTTCCCGAGAAGATCATTACTGATAACGGCTCGAATCTCAACAATAAAATGATGAAAGAACTGTGATGCTTTCAAGATAAAGCATCATAATTTTCTCCATATCGTCCAAAAATGAATGGTGTTGTGGAGGCGGCAAACAAGAATATCAAGAAGATTGTACAGAAGATGGTTGTCACTTACAAGGATTGGCACGAGATGTTGCCATATGCCTTACACGGCTACCGCACTTCAATACGCACGTCAACAGGGGCGACTCCCTTCTCCTTGGTATACGGTATGGAGGCAGGCCTACCCGTGGAAGTTGAGATCCCTTCCTTAAGGATTTTAACAGATGTGCAACTCGATGAAGCTGAATGGGTTCAGAACAGACTGAACAATTGAATCTTAATGACGGGAAGAGAATTGCCGCCGGTTTGTCATGGACAGTTATACCAAAAGCGTATGAAAAGGGCTTTCGACAAGAAAGTGTGTCCTCGAATTTCCAAGTCGGTGACCTTGGTCAAGAGAATTTTGCCTCCTAACAATACCGACGCCGGGCAAGTGGGCTCCAAATTATGAAGGACCGTATGTCGTGAAGAAAGTTTTCTCCGAGGAGCTATGTTGTCGAACTATGGACGGAGAGGATTTCCTCACCCGATCAATGCAGATGTAGTCAAAAATACTGTGATAAAAGAGACCCGTTAGGTTGACCGCCTAAGAAAAATATAGATCCCGACGAACCAAGAGGTTCGGCAAAAGTTAGGATAAATGTAAAAGATTGTACACCCGGCAAGTCGAAAACCTGAAAAGGCGGCTTGGGCAAAAAGGGGTATCCCGGTGGATTGAAAACCCGAAAGGGCGATCCAGGCAAAAATTAGGGATTCAAGGCGAACGACTACAATCTACACGACACCTGGTTGGGTCAGCTTTTTACAATAACTTGATAATCCAGAGAGATGGAGGGTCAGTCTAATTGGAGCATCTTCTGTTGACGGCTCGATATTGAGGAACGTTGAAGTTGTGAAGGGCATGGCGGATTCAGGATTCGACAAAATCCATGATTTTATTGTCACCTTTCCTTTTAACTTTGATGTATAAGCAATTGCCTCTTTTCAGGATTTGCTTCTTGATGTAAATGCTCATTTACGGGCTAATCAATCAATAAAATTACTTTCATCCAAACTGTGTTTTTTATTATTTGTCTTTGTCTTATTTTCATGTTTTTTTCAACTGTTCTGTTTGCAAAAACAACGTCCGACGTTTTTAATAAACTTTGCACATAAAAATATCAGTGCCCCAACAGCACGTGGCATAATTTCTGAAGTTACTCGGAATTACGGGTACACGGCATTAGTGAATGAAATAGTTGATCACCGTAGCAGAATTATTGTTATGTCTCCTGTTTTACATTTTCAATTATGCGAAGGGCACCATGTGCATGAGCTTCGGTCACCGACAAGGATTCCTTCTCTCCAACAAGAGTTATCTATGGCATATGTGTGCCCTCAAATGTTATTACTCTTTCCCCGTTGTGGAAAAATCGCAAGAACGGTTTACACCAGCAAGATCATTTTCAAAAGCTCACTTGTGCCAGAAGATGTTGTCGACCCCTCTTATGCTAAGAGCTATCGAAATCATGAACTCTACGCAACAAGATCATCGTCCTAGATGAATGTCGATCTCCAAGAGTTACCTCCCCAGTGATGCTAATCATTGAAAGATGATACTTCTACTCTGCAATCCCCCTACCAGGGTCCAGACTATCATCTCTTTGATGAAGACCAGATGATTGTATTCAATTCATGGATGGTTGATGTTCCCTCGGCAGCTCACAATTGCTTTTAGTCCTGGATGAATCATTAAAACATGCATCATTGCATTACATAGCATCCTCAAAAACGCGTAGCATTTCCATTAATATGGAGCATTACGCTAAAAAATAATATTCTCAAACATGCATCTAAGCATAAGCCAGATTAAAGTCTTTATCGAGTACCTTTTGCGTCTCCGAAGATCATTCAATAAAAAATCCCCAAGTGGTATTCCCAGTCAGAGTTCCCTCAAGAAATTCTTCTTGTTGTTATCTGTATTTTTGACCCCGTGTCGGTCTCCTACATCATTCAAGTTCAATATATTTACCAAGCGTCTTGCTTTTTGTAAATTCTCATTGTTGGTTATCTTACCCATGTTTGCCTCTGTCGTTAGAGTGCGAGTAAGAGTTGGTGTCTAACCTTCCTTGCTTCTCAATTGTTTGAGTATCAATACTTGGTGTGTGGTAATTCATATAATTGCCACTCTTGAAGAATTACACCCCGCCTTTGGCCTGAGGGATATTG
Source organism: Vicia sativa (assembly GCA_021764765.1). NCBI lineage: Eukaryota > Viridiplantae > Streptophyta > Magnoliopsida > Fabales > Fabaceae > Vicia > Vicia sativa. Next base: position 67,298,282 of record CM038796.1, on the reverse strand, counting down.
TATTTCTTGCATATTTGCAACCTTTTAAAGTCCAACATAGTTTGGGCAATCCTTGCTAGAGTCCCTTTTGTTTGGCCTCTTTCCCCGTGAATTCGTCTTCGATCAACGATTTTACCATTCCATATATCTGTCCCCCAGTGACTCTGCTCCAGTCGGTCTCATTCTTGCGTATGTCTAATATCCTTATCTGACATATGCTTCCTATATGTGTTCAATATCCTTACCGAACATGTATATTCGATCTTTATGTGTCCAATATCCTTACCGGGCATGTATATTTCGAAACCTTTGTTAGAGTCGTCTTCGGTCGGTCTCTTTCCGGTGTATGTCTAATATCCTTACCTGACATATGCTCCCTATATGTGTTCAATATCCTTACCGAACATGTATATTCGATCTTTATATGTCCAATATCCTTACCGGGCATGTATATTTTGGAAACCTTTGTTAGAGTCGTCTTCGGTCGGTCTCTTTCCGGTGTATGTCTAATATCCTTACCTGACATATGCTATCTATATGTGTTCAATATCCTTACCGAACATGTATATTCGATCCTTATGTGTCCAATATCCTTACGGCATGTATATTTCAAACTTTTGTTAGAGTCGTCTTGATCGGTCTCTTTCCAGTGTATGTCTAATATCCTTACTTGACATATGCTCCCTATATGTGTTCAATATCCTTACCGAACATGTATATTCGATCCTTATGTGTCCAATATCCTTACCGGGCATGTATATTTCAAAACTTTTGTTAGAGTCGTCTTCGGTCGGTCTCTTTCCAAAGGTATGTCTAATATCCTTACTTGACATATGCTCCCTATATGTGTTCAATATCCTTACCGAACATGTATATTCGATCCTTATGTGTCCAATATCCTTACCGGGCATGTATATTTCGAAACTTTTGTTAGAGTCGTCTTCGGTCGGTCTCTTTCCAGTGTATGTCTAATATCCTTACTTGACATATGCTCCCTATATGTGTTCAATATCCTTACCGAACATGTATATTCGATCCTTATGTGTCCAATATCCTTACCGGCCATGTATATTTCAAAACTTTTGTTAGAGTCGTCTTCGGTCGGTCTCTTTCCAGTGTATGTCTAATATCCTTACTTGACATATGCTCCCTATATGTGTTCAATGTCCTTACCGAACATGTATATTCGATCTTTATGTGTCCATTATCCTTACCGGGCATGTATATTTCGAAACTGTTGTTAGAGTCGTCTTCGGTCGGTCTCTTTCCAGTGTATGTCTAATATCCTTACCTGACATACCAGAATCTTTGTTCCAAATCCCACTGTTCAAAAAAAATCACAAAAAATATATAGAAAGTCAAAATTATCAAAAGATTAAAAAAATGCAAAAATATATCCACTTGTTCTTGGAGCAAATTTTGTTCTTGTAGTATTTAATCTTTTCACCTTGAAAGTTCAAAAGGCTAGCGCCAATTTCACTTTCAAGTTTAAGACGATTAAATAGGGGCAACTGTTGCACCCCAAAATTTGCCCTCCTATCTCGGTTTTATCTGGTTTAGGCTTCGCATTTATCATAACACTCACATGCATTTATATCACTGGGTCTATGGTTACGGATTGAGTTGATTCCCAAAGATTTCTCTGTTGAGCAGAAAAGGCGTGGTGTTTTCGACCAATCTGGGATATTTGAAAATGACGAGGTTTAATATTAAATCTTATCCGTTCATATCTATCGGTTTTCGGGGCTTGGTGTTCGATTGTTGAATTGAATGGTCTGTTCTTGATGGAGCTACGGAAGTCTGGTTATTTTGAATGTCATTACCTCCTGATTAAGGAGATCAATTCATCACGAGTTTGGGTTTTACTGTTGTTTCAAGCTCATTGTTCAAGATGTAAAAGTGTGGATTATGGTTATCCGATTACTGATCAATAATTCAAGTTCTAGTGCGTTTGGTTTGCTCGTCGACTTTGTTCGTTCTTGGCAATAGTGGATGTATGTGGAATGTTCATCCAGAGGGCTTGTATACAAGATTTATGAATGTCAAATCGCCACATGTTTGGATTTTTTTTCCTGTCGCGTTCATCGCTCACAAGATTCAAGGCATTCTTTGAAAAAATTAGAAGTTTCCTTATGGAATTCGTTTGGTTTCAAATCTTTCTCTACTACCGAATATGTTTCGATTTGGAAATGCGGTGATAATCCCATTTATTTCAAGTGGAATCTATCGCTCAATTCTTAAAGAAATCATGGAATCGCCAAATTGACTAAAGTTTGGAATCAAGAATTTTATTTGAAACTTAGAGTTTTAATTTTTTTGTTTCAAGTGGCAAAAGGCTCGGGTTTTTTTTTTACAAGAGCGGATCAACATGAAAGCTTTATGGCCGGGGAATTCAAAAGAATTCAAGTATTGCTCATTTCTAAGTCGTCAAGACTACGGATTGGAATTTTAGATTGAAGTGGTTTTGGATACGTCTATTAATCAATATTTCATTGTTTTGTTTTAACCAATTTAATTTTGGTTCATGACAAATTTTCGAGATACTTGATGCATATCGATTTTTCAACTTTTATACACAATCAAGAATTCAATTAGGTGCATATTTCTCAAGGCTTGTGTTCATAAAATCCCAAGATTTCCAAGATTGCTCTAAAAGTTTTGTACAAAGACACGAATTAAGTCACTTGTTGCAATTGGTCAAGAAAAAATGCAAGTTTCAATCCAAAAACCAATTCATTCAATATTCAACTTCCTTTCCTTGTCATTCAAGTTTCAAAAGTTTTATTCGAATTCAAAAGGACATTCAAAGAATGCCCGTTCACAAGTGAAATCAAACTTCCAAATTCAACATTCGTTTAACTGTGGTTTGTACAATTTCTACATGAATCATCAAAGTTACATTGTCAATTCGGATATCCGTGTTGATTACAAGGTTCAAATTTTTGATACAAGTTCTTCAAGAATACAAATCTAAAAGTACAAGCAAATTTCTTCTATCCTATTGTATTCTAATGGAAGTCTTTGTTGCTTTCCTTTCTACATCCTTGCTCTCTCTTTAAACCCGGCCTTCTTGTCCAAAGCATTCCTTTGCCATTCCTCCAAGCTTGCACCATTGCTCATGTTCATGAAACAAAACAAAGAAAATCGGTTAGCAAATTAAAACGGGCAGCAATAATAACACAAGGCAGTTTTACATCATTCTATCTCATCATTAGGATTTTCTTTCCGGAATCAGGTTGTGTGGTGGTTTCGATCAAAACCGAGGCCTCATAGCGAATCATCACCAGAAACTCGCTATTGCAAATCCACAAGGTACCCTTGGTTCACAATAGGAGGTGTGGAAAGAAGATGAGGAAAAGCGCTTTGAAAAGCTTTGGGCATGACAAGACAAGAATTTTATATGGCAGCAAGGGTATACACCTTTTCGGGCAAGTTTTACCAAAACAGTATTACACAACCAAGACATCAATACACCAGCAGCCTAACATATCAGAAATGCAACACAGAACAGCCAAAAAAATCAAAACATATCAGCCCAATACAAATCGATGCAAGCCCATCAAACATTGGTAAGGTTTGTTTTTCAAAAAGGATCAGAATAACAAAACCCTAAGTTCTGGGTATATAAACATTGAAGTTTTAACACAAGAGGCAGAACTGTTCACCAAACCCTAGCCGAAATCTATCAGAAGCCAAGAACCCTAACAGCATACAAAACACCATCAAGCCAAAAACCCAGAACAATGTTCACCAAAACCAAACACAGAACAGCATCCATCTAAACGAAACATCATCATTTCCCGCAAAAAAGATCCTTCAGAAAGAGAAAACACGAGGCAACAGAGGCAAAACTCAAGGTAAACAGAAAGGTCTCACCGGGGTTGCGGCCGTAAACCGCCGTCCTCCGCCGCCGTTTCGACCTTTGAATCATCACCATAGCCTTTTTGCTTTTCACTTTGTTGCATTTCCATCATAGGTTCTCCCTCTGACAGCGCCGATTTCACCAAATAGCAGTTAGGGTTCATCTTTTCCCCTTTCCATTTTTCGGTTCCTGTGAAAATCAAAACAAAACATTGAGAAATCGTCAAAAACAGTATCAGATCGAGAGAGAGAGACGAGTTTTCCCGTAAAAACCGTAAGCCACAGAGAGAACAGGATAGAGAGTAGAGAGATGAGAAACCAGCGATGAGAGAGCGAAAGCGAGAGAGAGGAAATCGCGAGGCGGTGAGGGTTACGATCGTGAGGATGAGAGCGGCGGCGCTAGGGTTCCAGAAAGAGAGTGAAGTATATCGTGAGAGATGAGAGTCAGATAGGTTTTTTCCTCTTTTGCATTTTGGTTTTGTTTTATAATTAAATGTTAGTTTTTTTTTCTTTTATAATATTAAGTATAATTAAAACAAAACTCCACTTAGTAAAATACTTTTTAGTTAAAAAAAACTGATTTCTGTTTTTTAGATAAAATTAACTTTAGATTATAAACTGTTTTAGTTTTTTTTTTTTTTGATACTTTTTATATAAAATTAATTTAAAACTAATGTTAGTTAAACTTATTTAGTTTAGTTCTTTTGTTTAAGTCAAAAATGGGTTTAGGTAGTATTAAAATTAGGTTAGTTCTTAGTAAAAAAAAAAAAAAACTGATTTTTATTTTCTATTTTATATTAATATTAGTTTTTTACTTAATTAAAATTAATGTCACATATTTATAATTTATAGTATGATAAAGTGGGTCTAGATTAGCACTAGTTTAAAAAATGTTGGGCTTTGTTGGTTAGTCCAGGTGGTGACACGTGTCACCACCTGTTTGGTTCATTACGAACATGTGTGTGTGTATATGTCTTTTGCACCCTCATCAAGGCCATCGATCTGTTGAAGTCCGGATCCGTGATCCGTAATGGCGACCATAGTATGACCCTTGGAAGCACTCACACAGGATCCAACAGCTTTGTTTTGGGCTTGGGCTCAGATTGCTACTCACACCCTCCAGTTTAAAGCTTCAAACAGGCCCATTCCTAAACTTTTCTCTTTAAATTCAATTATTATGCAAGTTTTTTATATATAATGATGTATTAAATAATATTTTGGCATATGGTAGTTTTTTATTTGTTGAATTACCAATTAAATTGTTAATTGATTTTTCATCAAGTAAAAGAATATCTATACTAATAATTATTTAAATTCCGATTTGTATTATGTGTTAATTTATTTTCTTTTATTTTTCGCTATTACATTGTACGCTTGCATGTTTATTTCACGACCGTACACTCACTCTCAAATTAATATAAAAACAACAACGCCTCCGCTCTCTCATTTTTGGTTACCCACACCAAATTCTCTAAGGGTCTCATGGTTGGGGATGGGCATGGCCATCCTCACGAGGTTAATTAGGGCCCTCGTTGCCTTGATTAATCATAACCCGAAAAACAATTGGTCCATATACCAATCACCATGCACCAGGGTCTCATGGTTGGGGATAGGAGCACCTATCCTCACGAGGTTAATCAAGTCCATATACTTGGTTAATCATAACCCGAAATATCATTTCTCTACGTCCAACGCCGCAATTTTCAAAATAGTGTTATGGTACTTAATTAAATTGTTAGAGGTTCGCCCAACAATTTAATTAAAATGTAAAGTATTTGGGCCATTAGAAAACCCAATGACGAATACTTTATTCCATACACTTGAACATTTAAAACACTTTCATATTAAATTAATTAATTGAATTTGTTTTCAAAAAACAATTTTTCTACAAAAACCAAAAAAAACATATTGTTATGGTACTTAATTAAATTGTTAGAGGTTCGCCCAACGATTTAATTAAAATGTAAAGTATTTGGGCCATTAGAGGGCAACCCAATGACTTGAATACTTTATTCCATAACACTTAATAAAAAGTGAACTTTGTTTCACCTCACTCCTTTCATAATAAAGATTTTGGATGAGAGAAGATCGGTTGACCTCAATCACCAATCTCGAGTATTGAATCGTTAGAGGATATCCCGACGTTTTGGTACTTGTCATCTACCATTAAAATCAATTCAACCCATTCAAATCCTTTTTCGCTCATATGCGATTATCAAAAATCAAAAACATTTTCTCCTAAAATCAACACAACCAATCCAAGACATTTTCAACCAGAACTACGGAGTTTTGACTTTCCCATTGCACGAGGGAATACGTAGGCACGCGGTTTCGAAACCGTGTCAAACTCAAAATAATAATAAACAAACCCCTTTTCTTTTTTTATTCATAACTTAGAAATTAGCGAATACACACACACAAACATTTTGAACTAAATGGGTCCCATCGAGTACGATGGACGTAAGAGGTGCTAATACCTTCCTCTTGCGTAACCGACTCCCGAATCCATGCTTTTTGGTCTTGTAGACCGCCTTATCCGATTTTTGTGGGTTTTATCTATATTTCCCCGTTCTTTCTAGAACAAATAAAATTAGGTGGCGATTTCATTGTTTTTGAAAATTCATTTAAATGATTTTTTTTGAAAATCGAGTTGCTTCACATATCAACAAGTATTTATTAATAAATACACTATCGCAAACATAATGCTTATCTACACCGCATCATTATCAATTAATTCACCAAATTCTAAAAACGGGAAAATAGTCAAAGCATCAATAATCGTCGCGAAAGCCATTCCTAATAACCGGTATTAATCATAAACGTCAACGTCGAAAACGGATTGTCCATACGTACGTTAAATCTACTAAAACACAATCCGATTCAATTTCACCGTAGATTGGCTTATTTCGGGTCGTCTCGTAAAAACTCGTAATTTCTAAAAACTAACCTCACCACTACATTCTACACGTCGAACATAGCTAGCACGTCAATTTTGGTTGAATTCGGAGCAACTTGATCCGTCGTCGAAATTACCGGAATCGGAAAATTGGAACATAATCGGGTTCCAAATTTAATCGGCTAACTTATGTCCTGTGAGATATTGGGTCGAACTCTATTGTGTCGAAGGATGCTAGAATTGTTAGCATCGAATTGGGCCTGTTTGTTATGTCCAATTGGTTAAGTTAGCTTGTACCCTAAGTTAGCTTGTAATGGGTATTTGTGATAAAATCCCATTAGTTTAGTATGTTAGGTTTATTATAAATAGCATTCTAGTCTCTCATCATTGCATACTGCAAATCCTAATTTAGGGTGAGAGGGTTATTTGTTATTCTTGTATACTTGTAATCTTGTTTTGAAGATAAAGGAAAGAATAGCAGTTAATAACCAATCCTTGTGTTCATCGTGTTCTTCATTCTTTTTCCGTACATTGAGCAACAAATTTATACTTTGTTTCTAAGGCATCCGATTCACAACAAATTGGTGCGGTGCATGGAGAAGATGCCTTCGACAAAGTATGAGATTGAAAAGTTCACCGGAGTGAACGATTTCGGTTTGTGGCGCTTGAAGATGAAATCCCTATTGGTTCAGCAGAGTTGTTTGGAAGCGTTGAAGGGAGAGTCAGCCATGAACGAAGCGTTAACGGCAGCTGAGAAGAAGGCAATGAGAGAGAAGGCCCACAGCGCAATTTTGTTGAGCCTTGGTGATAAGGTTCTTGACGGTGTATCAAAGGAGACGCGGTAGGGTTATGGGTGAAACTTGAAAGTTTGTACATGACTAAATCGTTGGTGAATCGACTCTACAAAGCAAGCTTTGTATTCATTCAAGATGATTGAAGACAAAGTGTTGGTGCATTGGATATGTTCAACAAGTGATTCTTGATCTTGAAAATATTAATGTGAAGATCGATGATGAAGATCAAGCGTTGTTGTTGTGCGTTGCCGGATCACATGCCCACTTCAAAGAAACTCTCTTGTATGGAAGGGAGTCCCTGACCTTTGAAGAGGTTCAATCATCCTTGTATTGGAAGGACTTGAATGAACGAAATGAGCATAAACCTTCGACGGTTGGTGAAGGTTTGGCCGTTAAAGGAAAATTCTTGCGAAAGGATAATAAGTTCGACAAGAAGAAAGGTAAAAGTCGTGAAGTTTTATGGTGAAGCATCTGGTATTCGATGCTATCATTGTAAGAAGAAGGGTCACACAAGAAAAGTGTTCCTTGAACGCCTGAAAGATCATGGAGGAAAGGATAATGGCAATGCAGCTATTGTTCAAGATGATTTTGACTCATCTGATGTTCTTGTGGTTTCAAGCAGCAACTCGTCGAAGGAATGGATTATGGATTCTGGGTGCACTTGGCACATGACTCCAAACAAATACTTGTTCGAGGAATTATGTGATCAAGATGGTGGATCTGTATTGTTGGGAAACAACAAAGCTTGCAAGATTGCTGGTATTGGATCTGTGAGATTCAAACTCCATGATGAGTCAATAAGGTTATTGACTGAAGTCAGGTATGTACCTGATTTGAAGAGAAATTTGATTTCTCTTGGTGAATTCGACAAGAAAGGATATGTTTTTCAAGGAGAGAAAAGTATCCTAAGAGTCATGAAGGGGTTGAAGGAAGTCTTGAGAGGCGTGAAGAAACAAGGCTGTATACCCTTGTGGCTGAAGTTGTAAGTGGTTCGACAAATGTTGCATCCACAAAACCTTTGTCGAAGACAGAAATCTGGCAGATGAGATTAGGCCATGTCAGTGAAAAGGGTCTGGTCGAATTGGGGAAACAAAATTTGCTTGGTGGTGACAAAGTCGAAAAGCTGAAGTTTTGTGAACCCTGTGTACTTGGAAAATCTTGTAGAGTGAAGTTCAACAAAGGCAAACAAAGAACACATGGATCCCTTGATTACATCCATTCTGATCTTTGGGGGCCTGCAAGGTGTCCATCACATTCAGGAGCAAGGTATTTTCTATCCATAGTAGATGACTATTCTAGAAACTTATGGGTATTCATTCAGAAGACTAAGGATGAAACTTTTGAGAATTTCAAAGGTTGGAAGACTCTGGTCGAAAACCAAACTGGCAGAAAGGTTAAGAGGTTGAGAACAGACAATGGTCTTGAATTTTGCAATGAGGCATTCGACAGCTTTTGTGCTGCCTCTAGTATTGCAAGGCACAGAACTACTGCAGGCACTCCACAACAAAATGGTTTGGCTGAAAGGTTTAATCAAACCATCTTGGAGAGAGTTAGATGCATGTTGACTAGTGTTGGCTTAAAGAAGGTGTTTTAATGAGGTTTTCGCAACATATCTGATAAACAGATGTCCTTCGACTGCGTTAGATATGAAGACACCTGAAGAATTTTGGTCGGGACATCCACCAAATCTCAACAAATTGAGAGTATTTTGCTGCGTAGCCTATGCTCACATTAGGCAAGACAAGGTCGAACCTAGACCTCTCAAATGCATGTTCCTGGGATACCCTGAGGGAGTCAAAGCTTATAGGCTATGGTGCCTAGAGTCAGGTCATAGAAGGATTATCACCAGTCGAGATGTTGTTTTCAATGAAGCTGAAATGGCTTTCAAGAAAACGGATGATGTTGGTCAAGTGCGTATCGATGAAGAGTCGGAGCAGTAGAGATTCCTGTTGAGGTGGAGCATGTTGATGCTGAATTGCATATCCCAGATAAAGTTGAAGAAGCAGATGATGCTGATGAAGTTGAGGAAACTATTGATGACTATCTATTGGCAAGAGATAGGACACGAAGAGTCATCAAACCACCTCAAAGGTTTGGGTATGCAGATCTTATAGCTTATGCCTTAATCTCTGCAAGTGAGGTTCTGGACGAAGAACCAAGAGACCATAAGGAAGTTATGAGGAGTCGAAATAAGACTGAATGGCTGAAGGCCATGGATGATGAAATGAAGTCTCTTCATGATAACAACACTTGGGAATTGATCAAGAAACCTGCTGGAGCCAGGTCCATTCGAATGTTGCTTGCCATGGTGGCACAGTTCAATCTTGAACTGGAACAGATGGATGTGAAGACTGCGTTCTTGTATGGTGATCTAGATGAAACAATCGATGAGGCAACTGAAGGGTATGTCGAAAAGGGAAAGTAAGATTATGTGTGCAAGTTGAATAGATCTTTATATGGGCTGAAACAATCTCCTCGACAGTGGAATAGGAGATTCGACAAATTCATGACACGCATAAGTTTCGTTAGAAGTCAGTTCGACCACTGTGTTTACTTCAGATTTCGTCCTGGTAATTCATTTGTTATTTTGTTACTTTATGTTGATGATATTCTAATAGCAAGTAACAATGCCGAAGAGGTAATGAGGGTGAAGGCAGAACTCAATAAGGAGTTCGAAATGAAGGATCTAGGAGCAGCTTCCAGGATTCTTGGAATTGACATTCGAAGAGATAGAAAGCAGTCGAGATTATGCTTATCTCAAGAGGCATATTTACGAAAGATTCTCGAAAAGTTTGGTATGTCGAATTCGAAGCCTGTTATGACTCCAACAAACCCTCAATTCAAGTTGAGTATTGATCAATGTCCCAGTACTGAGGTCGAAAGAACTTATATGAATAGCATCCCATATGCTAATGTAGTAGGTTCTTTGATGTATGTTATGGTTTGTACTAGACCCGACATAGCATATGCAGTAAGTCTTGTAAGCAGGTACATGGAGAATCCTGGAAAGGCTCACTGGCAAGCATTGAAGTGGATTCTAAGGTACATAAATGGGTCTCTGAACAGAGTCTTAATTTATGGTGGAGCTTTTGGTGAAGATAGTAAAGCAGCAATCGAAGGATATGTCAACTCTGATTATGCAGGTTGTATGGATTCCAAAAAATCTATTTCTGGATATGTTTTCACTATGTTTGGTACAGCTTGGAAAGCAACACTTCAGAAGGTTGTTGCATTATCAACCACTGAAGCGGAATATATTGCTTTAACTGAAGCTGTGAAAGAAGCATTGTGGCTTGAAGGTTTTGCTAAGGAGCTGAAAATTCAAGGGGAAGTTATCACTGTTAAATGTGATAGTCAAAGTGCAATACACCTATCGAAGAATTCAGCCTATCATGAGCGAACCAAGTACATTGATGTGAGGTTGCATTTCGTCAGAGGGGTAATCAAGCGTGCAGAAGTACAAGTGCTGAAGGTTTCGATAGATCATAATGCTGCTGATATGATCACCAAGACATTGCCTAGTTGTAAGTTTTTCCACTGTATGCAGTTGATAAAGCTGCATGAAGAAAACTAATTCGTTAGTTGATAATAGAGTCTGTTCCAAGGTGGATATTTGTGAGATATTGGGTCGAACTCTATTGTGTCGAAGGATGCTAGAATTGTTAGCATCGAATTGGGCCTGTTTGTTATGTCCAATTGGTTAAGTTAGCTTGTACCCTAAGTTAGCTTGTAATGGGTATTTGTGATAAAAGCCCATTAGTTTAGTATGTTAGGTTTATTATAAATAGCATACTAGTCTCTCATCATTGCATACTGCAAATCCTAATTTAGGGTGAGAGGGTTATTTGTTATTCTTGTATACTTGTAATCTTGTTTTGAAGATAAAGGAAAGAATAGCAGTTAATAACCAATCCTTGTGTTCATCGTGTTCTTCATTCTTTTTCCTTACATTGAGCAACAAATTTATATTTTGTTTCCAAGGCATCCGATTCACAACATGTCCTAATTAAATTTTATTGATACCAACTTGTAGTATATGGAATTGAGATAATTGAAACACACAGAAGCTAGAAATCACAAATTATGCAGAAACATAATTCTGCAGAAACAGCATTTTCCAAACATACAGAAAACGCAAAACAGAAAAAACATTGCATTCCCCTACAATGCTGGGACGCACGTCCCTGTGGGTTTGAAGGATATGAGACGGATGCCTCAAAGAGGGGGACGGCCTCCCCACACCATGAGGTGGGCGCCTCCCCATCGTCTCCCCTTAGATTTTGTTTTTCCCTGCAACCGTGGTTTTCCATGACAGACAGTGTATTTACAGTTTCTTCATTTTTCTTGTTTCACTGTTAATTTTTCTTATACTTCCTTCATCCCATTTTCAACTTCTAATTTCTACTACTAGCAATGAAAATACCCCATAATCTCTACTCCTATTTCAACTCTTCTAATCTATTTCAATCCACAATCAAGCAAAACCCTATAATCCAAACATCAATTTTTTCCCAAATTCAAAATACAACTATCAAAACCTAATCATATGAAATAGAGAAATCAAACCCCTTACCATGGAAGCTTTGATGATTCAAGATGCTCCAAAAAAAACCCAATCAATGCTTGCTCTTTCTCCTCTTCTTCTTCTTCTCCTTCTCCAAACCCTCACTTTCTCTCTCAAGTTTCTATTCTTGGTGTGTTTGGAAAAATGGGAAGAAAAACAAAGGAAATGGTTTTATAAGGTTATTTCCACTAACTTCCCTTCTTGCTCTTGTTTGGCTATGGTGTGCTAGGTTGGAAAGAAAAACAAGGAAAGTGTTTCATAGGTTGTTTTCCTTACTAGCAACCAAGGGTGTAAAACTCAATTCTAACAATTAATCCTCACACCCCTATCCAATTATATCATTAATATAATTAATTCAATCAATTAAAATAATTCCGGGGAATTAAAATATCGGATCCGAATAATATTTTACCGGACCAAACGCAACGTCGCCTAATATATTAATTAACACAATTATTCTCGTCGCAAAATAAACGTCGATCGGTAACTCGAAAATACTAATATATTTTAATATTAATTAAAAACGGGCGTTACAACTCTCCCCCACATATAAACTTTTCGTCCTTGAAATTTCGACCAAAACGAACAATTCAGAACATGCCTACGCATTCGACCACTCAGTCCTCGCGCAATTAAACAACATATAAAATACACCTATCACAAGGAAATATCCCTAATTACATCGTCCCGTCAAAAACAACCATGCCGAGATGCAAAGCCCATACAATGCACTCGACAACCAACTAACACCCAACAACTAAACAAGTCGCAGACACACCGGTTCACTCGAGAACCAAACAAACAAGATCGCTACTATCCTAACGTCTCAACCATGGAATTAGTCACACACTCGAACCGACACCTCGGAAACGAGTCACCAAAGATGGACACATAAAGTCCTCCGACACAACACCGACATCATCGCTAAAACGAAAACAACAAAATGGTTGTACAAACCAAAACTCAAACAATCAGAAAAGGATAGAACCACGCGTGCTACACAACCACGAAAAAGATGCCTTCATACACGCATAAGCACAAACTCAAGAATTACACTTGCAGTCACCGCTCTCATTCCAGCCAATCACAAGGTCACATCATCCTTGTAGATTACCAATGTACCACCCTTGAATGATAACAAGTTACCCAAACATAACTGAACTGCGATACACTACTCATCCTAGGGCTTATACAGACGACTTGCGACTATAACTCACTAGCCCAAATCCAACAATCTCGCATACTTGCTAACAATTTAATGCTCGATATCTAAACCATGTTGTGTCACTTTTAGGCATAAGATGCCAACCGTAAGACAACTTGGTTAATCCTCAGCTTCACAATCACCCAAAAATGGATACATTCAAAGCGTACACCCATCAAGACACCTCGCAACATCAGCTTCATCAACTCAAAGAATCACTCTTTCATTCTCGATTGATCAACGTCCATTGGTCCTCTAAATACATGACATAGTTTGACCTTTTCAAATATTGTCCAAATATCCACTTGTGAAACTTCGACGTATATACTGGACTTCAACGAAGTCTCCTCTTATAACAATTCCCAAATTATGTAAAAAGTAATCACCATCCTTGCATCGTCGCAACGATCAATACACAGTTCTTACTCGAAACACCTTTCATCACTTTCAATCTTTTAAAGTGGTAATTCAAACCAAAACACTCTCTCATGACTTCTACCCATCAACGTCGTCTCATACTACTGAAATTACAAAACAGGTTGAACTTAGAACCATAACATAAAATTTATGGAATCCAACACGAATACCGTCGCGACCGACTTCAGTCACAATTAGAACATTCTCCTTAATAAAACATCGATCATCTTAAGGTACCTGTAGATACTAAACCATCTCAAAATTCTTCATTGTCAAGGCTTATCTTAGTCGTAACTAATAATCCACCACGACCATTAGTATCCGACAAAATTCATACGTTAGTAGTGAACAAATCCTTAATAACCTTCTGAGCTTAGTCTCAATAAGCGTCCCAAAACAACCATGCAACATTCTTCAAAATAACAAATCCCAAATCATACATACTTGGGTTACCCGCGATACCAACTTACTAAACTCAACAACAGACGAAGTCTCTTATAGATCGTACTCAAACTTGAATTGTCTTTCACAATTTCAATCCCCTCATCGTTAACATCTGCACCAAAAGATTTCAAATGATCACAACAGCATCAACCTCTAACTCACAAGTCCGACAATTTTTCCTTATGAAATTCAAATCGTTCCAAGGTAGTAATACACTTTCCCAACTCTATGTCGAAATACATCTTAAGTCCAAAATGAAATATCACAATACGCCCCACAAGGTTCTTCAGTACAAAACAAGACCAATTCGAAGCATTCGCTAAACTTTCCACTGGCTCAAACAAATTCGCTTACCATCGCGAAGTCCAAATAGCGACTCAACCATCTCGAGTCAAAATACCCACGATTAATACCAACTTGTAAAAAGATCTTCCATCAAACTCACAAGCTAACCATCCAAAACAAAAGAACTTCTAAACTCTGAAATACTTCCTGAGGTCTTCTACAAGATACAAAACAAATCTTCGCAGAACTGTTCATAATATCACCGTATAACTTGCTTACTTAAAGCACTCTCGTCTAACAATTCAAAATCCTATCTTTAGAATACTCGACATGCACCCGTGCAACTTCACTACTGATAACGTAACGCTCGGATGCTTGCCATAATTCTTGACTTGATGTGAACCAATTAATATCCATGAACACGAAATAACTCTTACAGCTACTCATGAGAGTACTGTCCGAACATCCCAAAATCATACCTGGCGCATTAGTCACACTAATGACATCAGCAAATACTCGCCATGACTATACACTATCTTGAAAGACATAGTCTAAGCATCTTCCACTCTCACACTAACCCGTAGACAACCAGACTTCGCATCAATCTCACTAAACACATAAACTCCAAATGACTGATTCGTCCAAATATAAATTCTCGGAAGTAGACACTTGTCCTCAATATCCACTTCGTTCCTTGATTGCAAACGACACACCAACTCGGGCAACCTTAGATCTCCTCGAACAACACAACCGGCGCACTCCACGGCGACACGCTGGAATAAACAAACTCTGCTCAAACCAATCCTCAAGTTGACTTTTCAACTCTAATTCAGAAGCAAACATCCCTTAAGGATACTTCGAATCACAACTAGTCCCAGAAGCTAAATCCATCAAAACTTCACCTCGCACTACAGCGGTAATTCACTCACACTCCACAATAAGCTTCGGAAGAATCACAACAAGAAGTTCACTTGCCAAAGTCTTGTTTCTCACAAAAAATCCGAATTCGCCTACAACTCAAGTAACCGTGCACTACCTTGTGCCAACACATCTGCTTCATACACTATTAAGTTAGCAAGACAAGTCTATCCCAACCAACACAATTCCCGACTACTATCAACAAGAGATTAAGGATGATCAGTCCCTCAATTTGTCAATAGACAGTCGACAATCATGATGGTGACATAAACCATCTCTACCAACTACAACAGTGTCTTCAAACTTACACTTCAAGTTACCGAAGCGTAACACTGCTTGAGGCTCCATCCTAAGCCACAAGCGCCACCAAGAAGTAAAACTTCTCCCTCACTTGTTTCAAACTCATCTCTGCAGACAAGCAATTTGAAACAAACAAGTACCGAAAGTGTTTCACACACATGTCGCATACAACAGGATTAAACACACTAATAACTTGGTCGACAGACCGACCTGCTCTGATACCACTAATGTAACACCCCAATACTACCCAAAGTTTTATATACAAAAATCAGAGTAATTTAAAATTTCATAAATTAAATACTGAGGTATCACACCTTCAAAACCAATTCACTTTAAACAGTTTGCTTTAAAGTATAAATCTCAGATACATAGCCTCGCCGCAAATTATAATTTGATTCATAAAAATGCAACATTTCCTTTATTGAACTTCCTTATCAAAATCATATTTTTATAATTTATGATTCTTATTTACAAAGGCAAACAACAAAAGAACAACAACAAGACAACATAATAATTCCCCCCGAGTGCTACGTATCAGAGCGACACCGACTCGACTAATAGCAGCTATATACTCCGTCTTCATAACCTGCACGTTACCAATATATAGGTAACGGCGAAACAAGTAAAGGGTGAGATAATCCAAAACATATAATTAAAGGCATGATAAAATATATATATATATATATATATATATATATATATATATATAGTTTCGGAATTATAAAGTGAATAGATTAGTAAGTGCACTCAACGCATATTCAAAACTCACTTACTCTTATCGTCATTCTAATGTGTATAAACTACACTTTATCGCCATAACCTCTTCACAACAACACATAAACTTCCATCACCACAAGAATCATCCCAAGTTCACACGTCACTAAGTCCATACGGAAATCATAAACAACAACATCAAACAACACTAATAACATAAACAAAATAATTGAAATCATCACAAATTGGCTAAAGCCCATCGTCACTTTTGGCATAAAAACCCATCGTCACAAACATCATCATATCATATTTGCATTTAAGCATTTCATCAAGTTAATTCATCGCAAAACAATATCATCCATCAATCAACAGAAAACCCAACGCCAAACAACTCAAACATAAACATAACCGACTCCATGAGACACGACTATGTTATGCATGTGGTACCCATCGCTTTGTCCATAATTAGGGACACTATGCATAAAGCCCATCATCGCTCGGCATAAAAGCCATCATCGCTTGGCATAAAAGCCATCTTCGCTTGGCATGAAAGCCCTCTTCGCTTATGCAATGTATGTGACTCGACAATAAAACAACACAACACAAAACATCATCGTCGCTTATCAAAATTAGCATAAAGCCCACATCGCCACAATTTATCCACGTCAAGATAAATATATCATCGCATTGCATATCAACAAGTATTTATTAATAAATACACCGTCGCAAACATAATGTTTATCTACACAGCATCATTATCAATTAATTCACCAAATTCTAAAAACGGTAAAATAGTCAAAGCATCAATAATCGTCGCGAAAGCCATTCCTAATAACCGGTATTAATCATAAACGTCAACGTCGAAAACGGATTGTCCATACGTACCTTAAATCTACTAAAACACAATCCGATTCAATTTTACCGTAAATTGGCTAATTTCGGGTCGTCTCGTAAAAACTCGTAATTTCTAAAAACTAACCTCACCACTACATTCTACACGTCGAACTTAGCTAGCACGTCAATTTTGGTTGAATTCGGAGCAACTTGATCCGTCGTCGAAATTATCGGAATCGGAAAATCGGAACATAATCGGGTTCCAAATTTAATCGGCTAACTTATGTCCTAATTAAATTTTATTGATACCAACTAGTAGTATATGGAATTGAGATAATTGAAACACACAGAAGCTAGAAATCACAAATTATGCAGAAACATAATTCTGCAGAAACAGCATTTTCCAAACATACAGAAAACGCAAAACAGAAAGAAAAAAAACATTGCATTCCCCTACAATGGTAGGACGCACGTCCCTGTGGGTTTGAAGGATATGAGACGGCTGCCTCAAAGAGGGGTACGGCCGCCCCACACCATGAGGTGGGCGCCTCCCCCATCGTCTCCCCTTCCATTTTGTTTTTCCCTACAACCGTGGTTTTCCATGACAGACAGTGTATTTACAGTTTCTTCATTTTTCTTGTTTCACTGTTAAGTTTTCTTATACTTCCTTCATCCCATTTTCAACTTCTAATTTCTACTACTAGCAATGAAAATACCCCATAATCTCTACTCCTATTTCAACTCTTCTAATCTATTTCAATCCACAATCAACCAAAACCCTATAATCCAAACATCAATTTTTCCCCAAATTCAAAATAAACCTATCAAAACCTAATCATATGAAATAGAGAAATCAAACCCCTTACCATGGAAGCTTTGATGATTCAAGATGCTCCAATAAAACCCCAATCAATGCTTGCTCTTGCTCCTCTTCTTCTTCTTCTCCTTCTCCAAACCCTCACTTTCTCTCTCAAGTTTATATTCTTGGTGTGTTTGGAAAAATGGGAAGAAAAACAAAGGAAATGGTTTTATAAGGTTATTTCCACTAACTTCCCTTCTTGCTCTTGTTTGGATATGGTGTGCTAGGTTGGAAAGAAAAACAAGGAAAGTGTTTCATAAGTTGTTTTCCTTACTAGCAACCAAGGGTGTAAAACCCAATTCTAACAATTAATCCTCACACCCCTATCCAATTATATCATTAATATAATTAATTCAATCAATTAAAATAATTCTGGGGAATTAAAATATCGGATCCGAATAATATTTTACTGGACCGAACGGAACGTCGCCTAATATATTAATTAACACAATTATTCTCGTCGCAAAATAAACGTCGATCGGTAACTCGAAAATACTAACATATTTTAATATTAATTAAAAACGGGCGTTACACCCGTACCCAGTGGTTTAGTGGTGGTGAGGCTAGATTCGTGTCCTAGTGGTGTATGGACAAATCGTTGTTTAACGTTGTGTCCGAGGTGTAAATGGAACAGGGTGTGAATTTATTTCACGATTGGTACCACATGCATAAAGTTTGCATTGCATATGGATTATAACATGATAGGATGTTTACTAGTGTTATAATCTTATTTTTGTTGTTATGTGCATAATGAACTATATGAATTGTATTTGTAGACTGAATCTGATTATGCTAATGAGGGTGAAATAATGTATTGAACTGTTTTATTGTTTTTAGAAACGTATAATGCATTTTAATTGTAGATGAAATCTAACCCTTACTTTAATGATTTCATATTGAAGTATTAGCCGCTTAGGAGCTGGTGAGGATAGCTTTGAGTTGTGCTATTTAGTTTATCCGTGCGTCAGTGTCATGCTCTGGTAGTTGTAACACTGGGGAACGATTGTTTTAGAGTTATAGTTTTAAACTCTGTTTTCTTTTGGTTTATGTTGGGATAATTATGAATTGAATTTATTCCGGTTTTGTTGGTATTTTCCGCTGTGCAGAACATGATATTGATTTTGATTTTTTTTAACAAAGTTCTTCAGTGAAGCATGACTACTGTTTATGAGATTTTTATATTTTATTTGAATTGTAATGCCCTTAATTTCATGTTATCTCTGATTTAATTATTGATATTCGCGGGGTATTTTAGAAGGTGTTACATATGAGGCCCAAGAGAAGGCTAACCTCAACGAGGGAGTTCTTTTGTACGAAGCCCAAGAGGAGGCTAACTCAACATGGGAGTTCTTTTGTATGAAGCCCAAGAGTAGGCTAACTCAACAAGTGAGTTCTTTTGTATGAAGCCCAAGAGGAGGCTATGGGGAACCTAGTTGTTATACTAGTTGTAATGACATAAATAAACATGAAAAAGTGTATGTGTGCATTCATTGGAGTTTATGAAGGAAATATATAAACAAGTGTATAAAATAAGCAATTAAAGCTAGTGTAACTTGGATATATACAAAGGTGTTAAAGCAATATATAAAACAAGTGTTTAAAACAAGCGGATAAGCTAGTATACTTGGATATATACAAGGTATTGGGACTTACATCTTAAGGGAGGCCCACTGGAATAAGAGCAGTTTCACCGGGAATAATGCTCCTCTTAATACTAGTGGAATTTGGTGTATAAACCAGCGGAATAAAACTAGCGAACGATAGTAGTTTATACTTGAATATTTGCAAAAAAGTTGAATATGTACAAGCAATTGAATATGTACACAAAAGGGTGAATATGTACAAGGAAACTAAAATGTACATAGGAGGGTTGGGACTTACACCATAACGGAGGCCCATGATCAATTTGATTTTGAGTTCAAAAGATTTTCGAGGAGAAAACCTAGATCGGTTTGTATTTTCAAAGATTAATCGAATCGATCATGGAAAAGAGGTGTGTAAGTTAATTAAAATTTTTTGAAAGTTTTGAAAAGGTTTGAAAAGTGAAAATTATTCACAAGAGATTTTGAAAAATATTAGGTTTGAAAAATCAAGAAGAAAACATTTTTGAAAGTACTTTAAAATACTTAAACACGTCTATTTAAAACCTAATAAAAATATATTAAAAGAAAATATTTTTTGGAATTTTTTGACGCAATCATAAAATAGATATATTAAATGACAACTATGAAAAAAATCATCTCAAAATGAGAAGTTTTGATTAGTTTTTGAAAATGTTGAAGTTTGACAAAAATATGAAGAAAAACAAGTGGTAAAAATTTGATTTTGATCCTAAGGAGTGTTGAACTAAGGACCTGAAGCTCAAAGGTGAAAAAGTTAGCCACTGGGCCACATGCATGGCTTGTCAAAACAAGGCTTTGATTGAATTATATTTGAAAATAAGTTTGGAAAATTGATTTGAAAAATAGTTGAAAATTAGAGAAAAGAGTGAAAATTGGAAAGAAAAAAAAAAGGTCTGGGTAGGGTTCGAACCCTGGACCTATGGCAAGGAAATGACATGAAAGGCGCGCGCTCTTCCACTGGGGTGGTTGTTTCATCCGTGAATGAAACAAAAACAAACATATATATTATAAAACGCGAATTTGAAAAATAGACACATGGCGCCATCAGCTTCATCTTCTTCCTCAAGATAAACATCCATGGCCAATTCGAATTTCTTTGAGTCTTCATCAAATGGAAAAATGTAAAATGCTAAATTGCTCATAATTTCACCATGATTTCAACAATGCAATTTATTAAATATAAGATTCAAAGATCAAAGAGAATTTCCAGAAATTACCAAATGAACCCTAACTAAAAATTTCAACTAATCTATGGGCACGATTGATTTTAAGTGAAATTAAGGATTCAAAAAGCTTGAGAAATATGATATCTACATTTCTAACTATTAAAATGATGCCAAATATGCTTATATAAGAGAATCATAATTCGAAAAACTTACCTCTTGAAGCTAATTTGTGGAACTCGTATGAGTTCTTCCATTTGCAAATTAATGATGCTTCTAGCTTCCTTGGACCTTCCTGAGTGTGTTCCAACTCCTAGCTTGCTTCGAAGCTCAAAGAATTCTCCTACCCAAATCAAGTTGCAAGTTGGTGGTTTTTAATGGAGGATGATGATGGAGTTGTTACAGAAGTGGATCAAGGGTTTGGATCACTTCCATATTATGTATGGAAGGTGTTTGAGTGATTAAAAGAGGGAACGCACGAGTGGATTTCAACTTTGCAAGTTAAGGCTCAAAACTTGCACAAATGGAGTTTTTTTTGAGGAAATTAACTTTTAGAATATTTTTTGATGGATTGAAGTTTCAAAAAACTTCTAAATGATGTTTAGAAGATTTTTGAATGACACCTTTGGTTAGAACTTGCAAGAGTTGGAAGTTGGAATTCTAATCCCTTTGAAAATGAGAAAACTTTCAATTTAAGAAAGAATGAGAAAACAAGTTTATGGTTGTTTTGGTGTGATTTTGAAGTGATAAAAGACTCCTATTTATAGGCAAGTAAGTTTGGCAAGGAAGGCGAGATAGGATTGAATGAGTTTTCAACTTGGAGCTTAAGGCATAAGAAAGGAATCTTTGCCATAAATGCACATGGTTAATTTCTAAACCATGGTTAAAAAACTCAAGTGTTTCTATCCTAAATTCAATCATTGGCCTTGGATATTTTTTATTTAAAACCTATCCTATGGTGGTGACAAGGCTTCTTGAAGAGGATGTTGGCAAAAATGACTTGAAAAACTTGAAAAATGACCTATAATTTAAGCTTATGGACCTATAATGTCAAACTCCAAAACCATAGCTCCAATAAAAAAAAATTCAAGTTCTAGGACATTTTGGAAATCTTGTATCAAGATCTACAACTTTTATATTGAAAGTTTTTCTTGAATCAAAATGGATCTACGTGAAAAAGTGATAAAAAACAATTGAAAATTTTTCTCAGTGTTAGAAAATTTCAAGTTTTGACTTTTTGTTAAATTTTTCACACATTTTTTATTTTTTATGATCATGATGGATAATTTGAAATTCTTTGATGATTGAAAAAATTTGAATTTCAAAAGTTGACCAAAAATCAAAGTTTGACTGATTTGAACAATTGAATTTTTGTTAGATGATTCAGAATTTCTGTGATGATCAACCATTGCATTTGAGATGTTTTTAATCAAGAAATTAGGTCAAGATATTGCATTGGTGATTTTGATATCATTCTCCAAGAAATTAGGTAATTCGCTGAGCAAAAACTCAATGATACGCCATCCTTGATCAAAACCCTAGTTTGGTCGATTCATGATAGATCTTGAGGAAATGATTGGAATTTGAAGATCAAATTTTTATGACTGATGAAGATATATCAATTGAGGTGAGTGGATACTCACACCCTAATTGATTATATCTTGAACTGATGAAAAATTTGATTCAAATCGTAATTTGGCTCAAGGAGCACACACAAAAGTTATCTTGTGTTGAAATTGTTAGTGATGCAATGATGCATATGTGGATGATATGAGATGGTATCTTAGGTCAAAAATTGGGGTATGGAAGAATCTTCACAATATCTCCGATGATCGAATTCACATCATAAACCCTGATTTCTCCGTCAATCATATTCATAGTGCTTCCATGTTTGGGCAACAGATTCCCTTGCACATTATGACCCATATCTTTGAAAGATAAAAGACCTGATTTGACCATCTTTTGCACCTATGACTTCAATGAATAACAATTCTCAATATTATGCCCCGGAGCTCCTTGGTGGTATACACAAGTCTGATCAACTTTGTAATATCATGGAAAAGGTATTGGAACAGCTGGAGGTGCCCTTAGTTACACCAAGTGCCTCTGAATCAATGTTGGATACAACTCTGCATAATTCATCAGAATCAGATCAAACAGTTCTCTCTTAAGGCCTTGCCCTTGCTGAGATGCTTTGTTATAAGGGATAGTAGTTGGAGTTGTAGTAACAATAGGGGTAACAGCAACAACTTGTTGGTTCTAAGGACGTCTATTAGGAGGTTTGGTTCTCCTTTCCTGGACAACGGCATTAACTTCTTCTTTCTTTTTAGAGAATCTAAAAGATGTCTTCTTAGCCCTACTCGATCCTTCTTCTTTCTATAATCGTCCCTCTCGGACATCCTCTTCTAAACGGACTCCCATGCTCACCATTTCAACAAAATCATTAGGTGCACTGGCCACCATCTTCCTATAATAGAAAGACCCAATGTCTTTAGGAAAACTTTGGTCATCTCTTGCTCACATAGTGGAGGTATGACCTGTGCAACAAGTTCATGCCATTGTTGAGCATACTCTTTGAATGATTCCTTATCTTTTTGAACCATTGCCCTTAGCTGATCACGGTTGGGCACTATGTACATATTGTAAATGTAATGCTTCACAAAAGCTTCACCCAAATCATTGAATGGATGGATGTCACTGATGTCAAGATTCATGTACCATCTCAAAGTTGCACCTGTCAAACTATCTTGAAAGAAGTGAATGAGCAGATGTTGGTCTTCAGTGTGAGTGGACATCCTTCTCAAATACATCATCAAATGGTCATGAGGACAAGAATTTCCCTCGTACTTCTCAAACTCTGGAACTTTGAATTTAGCAGGAACATTCACATTGGGAACTAAGCACAGATTATTGACATTGTCAACAAAAAGCTCTTTCCCTTTTAGGGCTTTCAACTCTTTATGCATCTTGTCAAACTCTTCCTGAAATCCATCCATTGGATCATAGAAGTCAAAGCTTTCACTCGGAGGAGGGAGTGGATTATCAAATTATTTGTTGAAAATAGGAGTAGCATGTACCACAGGAGGGCGGAAACAACAGCAGGTTGAGCCAAGAAAGTCACTTGAGCAGCAGCGTTGTAACCTTCAGGCATGAAATTCTCTAGAATTCCCCAAGGTTAACCATGAGGCATACGGTGTTGGACGGTAGAAACCACTGGCACAGCAGAAAAATGAGCATCTTGAATCTCAAAGATAATAGTTGTCTATTAAGGTGGAATGATACGAGGAGCAGGTGGAGGAGGTAGTGGATGATTCTGAGCAACCACCAATTGTTCCACCATAGTAGTCAAATTGGCCATACCAATCCTCAGGGAGATAACTTCTTTGTGTAGATCGCAATTCTCTTACTCTAGATTTTCCATCATCTTATTGGAGTTGGCTCAAGTGTTATACCGACGCAAGAGCTTGAAGACTGAACGAAGCAGCGAAACGGATAAGACACCTTGGAGAATATGAAAATGCAAGAATGTGTGTGTCATGGTGCATAACATGCAATGCATATGATTTGTTTATTATTTCTTCTTTTTTTTATTTTTATTATTCAACGAACTTAATAAAGACAATTTAATTTTCAAATATCAAATTATAACACAATGGAAATGCAAAAATAAACTCATACCATTAATAAAATATTTTGAGGATTACAAATCTTCAATACAAGTTTCAATGATCCCAAGTACAAGAGAGAACACAAAATAAAACTACAAGTCCTAAAGAATCAAATTTTTAGAAGACCCCTCTTCAGGCGAACGCTTCCTCTTAAGCTTCCTAATCTCTTCCTTCACTTGCTCGTTGTTGCACCCCAAAATTTGCCCTCATATCTCGATTTTATCTGGATTAGGCTCCGCATTCACCTGCATACGCGTCCATTAGGTCATTGGCATTAAACAGACATTCATCTATTGCATATGCATCATTTCGTCGTATTTAAATTGACCAAAAGTTAGTTTAAATCGATATTTGCATCGTTTTATAGTTATAAAATACCCGACATTTCACTTCATTCATTTTTATCTCCTTACCTGTTTATTGTGACATTTTAAGTTGATTATATGTCGATGATATCAATATTTCGATTTTACAAACAGACTGTTAAAAGTAATTCGATACTGTACGAAAATTAGTGGGAAAAATATTTCAAACTTTCGCCTCTAACTCACTGCTTTATGAATCTACGTGTCACGTAGATCATGAAAATGTGATCTCTCTAATTTTTCGATACATTTCGAAATTTTGTTTTTAACCGTAAGTGTTTTAAAATCAGGTATTTTTTATTATCGTTTTATTTCAATTTTAATTATGTCGATAATTTTTTCTTTAATCTATGAAACCCGTGATTTATTTTAATATGTTTATTTTATTTTTTCGGATATTTTATTGTCCAAAATTTTATCATTTTAACAATTTTAAGTGTCTAATTTTCACCTCCAAAAAATCAAAATAAAAATGTTGTTGGATAGATTTCTTTTTAATCTATTGGGCTTTTGGGTCCAATTCATCAAAAGGGTATTTTTGCCATTTTTAAAAATTGCCAAACCCTAATTTATTGGGTATATATATGTGTTATAATTTATGTTAAAGGAGGCCAACAAATGGAAACGGAAACAAGCAACGGCTAGCTATCAGAAAACTAGACCCAGAAAATTATAACAAAAAAAACGCGTCCATTCTCTAACCACCATCATCGCTCCCTCACAATAACTCCATCAGAGACCCCCTCCGTTTCTGCCCTCACCTAACCCACCGAAACACCCTGCTACCTCATAGCTCATACTCCCTCTCCACTGTAAACGCACTCTCATTCCTTCAGCTCACCTTAAACTTCACCGTTCAACCTTCCATCTTCGCCTCTCTCACAGTCATCAACCACGGCCAGCCTAACCTCCCTCTAATCTCCATTCACCGTAACACTACTCCCATCCAATACTCACTGTTTCCATCTCTCCACTCAACTCTTCATTCCGCCGGAACCCTTCATACTCCGTTTCTATCCCAGCCGTAACTCACTGCCGCCGTCACCTCCCTGTCTCCGTTTCACTCACATCAACCTCCTCCGTCAAATCCTCCAACCCGCCGTCACTCCCTCTGTTCCGCGAACCATCCAACCACAGTTCCATCTAAACCCCCATCTTCCCTAACCTCTGTTTCCACTGCAAAACCCCATCGACCTCCATCTGTCTTCATCAACTCTCCACACATACTTCCTCTGTCAATCTCTCTTCCAAACCGCGGCAACCCTTCTCTCCGAACTTCCATCTCCAAACGCGTTTTCACCATTTCCATTTCCTTTTTTGTTACCTCTGTTTACACCATACAACACTGTCGGAGCATCACCAGACTCAAACCGCTCCTCACAATTCTATCTCCAAATCTCAATTCTCCGCCTTCTTTATCTTTTGTCGTTGAAGCCAAATCAACTTCCTGAAGAGAAGACAGAACTGTTCGCCATTTGTATATCAGGAAGAAGGTTGAAGGAGCAACCGAAAGACCAAGATTGTCTGTCTTCCAATCCAACAAGCACCTCTCTGTCCAGGTGATTGATGACACCAAGATAAGATGCATACACTTGCTTCAACTTCCACGATGCAGAAGACAAAATGTCAAACCAAACGAACCTTATCAATTTGAGGACAAAATGCTGGCAGAAAATATGCAGGAAATTGCAACTTCTTCATCATCCGACATTTTGGTAACTCTCAATTTCTTTGATTTATTAAACTCAGTTGCTGTCAATCTTGTGATGAATTGAGATGTTAACATATTGGTGTTTGATTGTTAGTTTGATATAATTGTGATAAGTCCTGCAAAATATTTGGTTGATAGGTTTCATTCTTAAATAAACACTATTATACTGATTGTGATAAAATTCTGAAAAGAAAAAAGAAAAGCAGCAGCTGTAGTCTATTTGAGTAAAGATAATTGTGGACATTTGCTTGTTTTAATAAGTCTGGGTTTTGTGAGCGTGAAATTGTGTTAAGACTTTGGAAATTCTGTTTGTCCTGATGAAGAATTTGTTGATGTTGTGCTAAATTGGCAAAGCTTTTAATGTTGAAATGAGATGAAACCTGCTGCTTGTGATACTGTATTTTGCGTTTGGAACGTGAATGATGGAACCTTTTTGTTGATTTATTTGTAAGTAAATGATATTTGAAAGTTTCGATGAAGGTTGTTATGTTGATACCGCGTTTATTTGCGTAAAAAACTAACCGAGAAACTTTGATGCGTTATAATGATTGTTTCGATGAAGGTGCAATGTTTCCGTGTTTATTCACGAAGAAACTAACCGAGAAACTGTTGGAACATCATCTTGTTCTCGTTTTAATTTTGGTTGTAGTTTGAGGTTAGTTTTGTTGATGGTTTGACGTCTATATCATGTTTATCCGTGTAAGATACAACCTAGAAAACTATGGATGCATATTGTATTGCCTTTTCTATTGCGTTACAATTTCGAAGTTTAGAATTAATTTGGATTTTGAAAGTTGTATGGGCGCATACATTTGAAGCCTTCAACTCGGTTTATGTTAATTCCATGGCGTTATTTCAATCGATTCTAATTATGTTGAGATGTTGGGGTTGGCTCGAAGGAAATTGTCACCTTTACTTCCATTCGAACTTGGGTTTGGATGTAATAAATTTGGTTTCTCAATTGAGTTTGAACATTTTTCGGATTAATTTCGGAGCTTCATATCATTCTCATTAGTTGCTGCCCGGGAGTGGTAAGTTGATGTTCTAAGTTGTTTTAATTCATGCCAATTGGTTGTTTGATCTTGATGATACTTTTCTTTGGCATCGGTATCAAGCTTGCTTGTTCATGCGACAATTTTTCAAGTACCTCTTTGTATAATGTCAATGCTGCCCGAATTTGGTTTTAAAGGTTTAGAGCTTATTGTGAATTCTATTATTCTTATCTTGAGCTTGGATTGTGTAAAAGTCGAGTTATTGATTTGTGAATTGAGAATCATAATATTGTTTGTTTGTGTTTGATGTTGAATATGATTAAATCGAATTCTTTTTTAAGTATCATTAAGTTTGTGTAGCGGCTGCCCGGGTTGGTAAGTGTTTGATAATGCAAGTTGCCTTTGAATTCATGTGGTTTTTGATCGATATTTAGAGTGTTTTTTGAGATAGCATAGTTGCTTCCCGGAATCATGTTTAAGAGCATAGAGTTTGCTTTGAATTCGAGTTTTCATGTTTCAATTTGAATTTTTGATCCTTGTTTTCTCTATGATCGGAAAAGCATGTTTACCGTTGTGTATACTTGAGTTTAAATGTGATTGGAACAATGTATGTAGTGCTGAATTTTAACATGTACATTGAATACTAGCCTATTTTCTTGCTTCTTATTTGTAAATTCATCCATCCATGTACATAGTCCATTTTATCTCATTTCGATTTTATCCCACTACGCTACTAACATGTTTGTTACTTGTGAAGGCACTCAAGAGTAATTCAAACATCATTCCATCATGGAATATATATATATATATATATATATATATATATATATATATATATATATATATATATATATATATATATATATATATATATATATATATTTCTCCATTTACATTTTTTATTATAACTATTCTACTACTTCAATATAAAATTTAGTTATGTATTTTTAGTTTTGTAAATACAATTATATAGTATTTTATTTTATATTTAATAGTGTAAATACAATTATACTACTTTTATTCATATATTTTATTTGGTTTATTTTATAAATTCAATTACATTGTAATTATTATTTTTGTGTTACGATTTCGAATTGGAATTTATTTCAACCTTCGAATAAATTTGAACATAAATATATCCATTCTTCGATAGTTTTTGTTTGTATCTTGAATGATGTAGGAACCTTCATTTGGTATTCATCCGATGCATCAAGCTTTGACCGATCTTGAAGACTACTTGAAGTGCATTGCAAGCTATTTAATTATTCAAACTAATTCGATTTGGTTGTAATAGCTTAGAATTTATTTCCTTGTGTGTGCTAATTACCGTTTAATTAAGCGTTTGTCATATTAGAACACATAGCCTCCTCTTGGGCTCATCATCAAGAAGCAGGTAAACATACACAATGCACACCTGCACACATTCATAGTTTGGTCCTGGGCTTTTCTACAGCGACAACTATTCGATCGATTGTTCCAATCGGTCGTTTAGAATACTAGTGTCACGCTAGTCCCACTTTTAGGAGCATACACAAAGCCACTTGGGCTCGCCTGTCTTCCTAATTGAAATTCTTCTATCCATATCGAAACTCCAAAACACTTTCAAATCAAAATAATTAATTGAATTTGTTTTCTAAATCAATTTTTTCTACAAAACAAAAAAAACAAAAACATAGTGATATGGTATTTAATTAAATTGTTAGAGGTTCGCCCGACGATTTAATTAAAATGTAAAGTATTTGGGTCATTAGAGGGTAACCCAATGACTTAAATGCTTTATTCCATAACACTTAATAAAAGTGAACTTTGTTTCACCTCACTTCTTTTCATAACAAAGATTTTGGATGAGAGATGATCGGTTGACCTCAATCACCAATCTCGAGTATCGAATCGTTAGAGGATATCCCAACGTTTTGATACTTGTCATCCACAACCAAACCCCTAAAACACTTTCAAATTAAATTAATTAATTGAATTTGTTTTCTAAATCAATTTTTTTTTACAAAACAAAAAAACATAGTGATATGGTATTTAATTAAATTGTTAGAGGTTCGCCCAACGATTTAATTAAAATGTAAAGTATTTGGGCCATTAGAGGGTAACCCAATGACATAAATACTTTATTCCATAATACTTAATAAAAGTGAACTTTGTTTCACCTCACCCTTTTCATAATAAAGATTTTGGATGAGAGAAGATCGGTTGACCTCAATCACCAATCTCGAGTATCGAATCGTTAGAGGATATCCCGACGTTTTGGTACTTGTCATCTACCATTAAAATCAATTCAACCCATTCAAATCTTTTTTCGCTCATATGCGATTATCAAAATTCAAAAACATTTTCAATTAAAATCAATACAAACAATCCAAGACATTTTCAACCAGAACTACGGAGTTTTGACTTTCCCATTGCACGAGGGAATACGTAGGCACGCGGTTTCGAAACCGTGTCAAACTCAAAATAATAACAAACAAATCCCGTTTTCTTTCTTAAATTCATAACTTAGAAATTAGCGATTACACACACACAAACACATTTCGAACTAAATGGGTCCCATCGAGTACGATGGACGTAAGAGGTGCTAATACCTTCCTCTTGCAACCGACTCCGAATCCATGCTTTTTGGTCTTGTAGACCGCCTTATCCAATTTTTGTGGGTTTTATCTATATTTCCCCGTTCTTTTTAGAACAAATAAAATTAGGTGGCGATTTCATTGTTTTGAAAATTCATTTAAATGATTTTTTTGAAAATCGAGTTGCTTCAGTTGGCGACTTCACTGGGGAGTATTTTTAAAATCTTTTTGACTAAGCGAGTCAACCCTAGTTTAGTTCTTCGCATGTTTGTGTGTTTGTTTATCGTTTTCTTCTTTATGCTTATCTATTGTTTATTTGCTTATTTTCCTCTTTACTTTGTATATTATTTTGTTGATATATTATTGTGATGGGAATTCATGGGCATTGTTACATAGATAAGCCCACTACCCAGGCTTCTAGGTCACCTTTTTAGGAATAGAGGGGTTGCGTAGCCTAGGTCCACTTGACTCCATTGTCTTGTTGGCCCGAAGCGAAGGCTCTGGCTTAGAGTTGGTTGTTTTAAGGAGGTCGTTGGCCCGCGTTAGCGCAGGACATCAATCTTTGGACAAATGACCTATAACTCTAAGTTTGTTCTTGTTGTCCTAACCGAGACCAAAACGCTCAAATGTTGGATTTAGAGCATCCTGTTAAGAGCCGTTTCTTGGGGTATACTTTTACAAATACTATCGCCACGTAGGCCTCTCGCGCGATGATAGTGTTTGTAAAAGGGGATCTGAGACTTCAAGAAACATTTAGCAAAAACATTAGAACCACCTTGTTCGGGATTATTGGGTAGAAAGCCTAGAGCTGTCCTATTGTAGGAACCCACCTAAATAAGTTGTTCTAATTACCAATATCATCCCTGATTCACGTCTTTGTGAACCTGTTATTATCATCATGTTGCATTCCATTTGCATCAATCATCTCAAAAGAGTTTATTTCCCTTATCATCCATGCATCATCATGCATTTCATGCATTTCAACCAGAGGACTCATTTCAACCTGGCTTCTTATGCAAAATCTCAAGACTTCAAGACTGATTTCCTGACATCATCGTCATCATGGATTAACTTCAAGCAAGTGTGGCTGCGATGAATACTCATATAGATGCCCAGATGGATCAATTCATGGAGGTTATCCAGAAGATCGCCATTGGACAAGAAGAGTTAAAGCAAGTTGTTCGGAGGTCCGAAGTTGTTGCTACTGATCATGTTAATCCACCAAGTGTTAATCTTAACCACATGGAGGTCCTTTCAGATCTAAATGTCAAAAACACCGTGCAAATGCATGTCAATGGAACTCCTCACTGTGAGGATATCTTCGAGTCTTCGTTTGACACCTTCAGATTTTCGATTGAAGAAACTGAGTCTGAGAAAAAGCTTCACCTCCTCGAGAAAAGGATGAAAGCTATTGAGGGTCGTGATTCCCTTGGTTTAGACGCTCCTAGTTTGTGCTTGGTGCCTGATATCAAAATTCCTGCAAAGTTCAAAATTCCCACTTTTGAGAAGTATAAGGGTACCTCTTGTCTGATTACCCACATCAAAGCCTATTGCAATAAGATGGCTCCCTATGCGGAAAATGACAAGCTCCTCATGCACGTTTTTCAAGATAGCCTCAGTGGAGCGTCTCTCGAATGGTACACTCAGCTTGAAGAAACTCACATCCAAAGTTGGAAAGATTTAGCTGAAGCCTTTGTCAATCAGTACGACTATAATAGGGACATGGCTCCCACCAAAATTCAACTCCAAGGTTTAACTCAGAAGATTGAAGAATCTTTCAAAGAGTATGCGCAGAGATGAAGAGAATTAGCTGTTAGAGTTCAACCTCCTCTTTTGGAACGAGAACTCATTGAGATGTTCTCCAATACCTTGCAAGGTCCCTATCTAATTGCTGGATGTACTTCTACATTTTCACACCTAGTTGTTGTAGGGGAACGAATTGAGCGTGGTCTCAAGATGGGTAACATTCAGGATGTTCCTATTGCTTCCAAATTTCCAAAGCAAATCGATGAAGAGGAAAGTACAATTTTCGAGGAAGAGGAAGAAGCTCATGTTTACCCTCCATTTCAAATTCCTAATCAAGTGACAAAAGCTAATTCAAATCAGTGTGTTCCACAAATTTGTGCTGCAAATGTCTGTCAAACACCTGGTCAGTATGCTCCCCAACAGCAGAACGCTCCTCTACAACAAACTTATCGACAAAATCGTCAACAGCGAGGTGGGAAGAATCTGATAACGCCAAGAAAAGTGCATGATCCAATCCCTATGCCTCACCGTGAGTTGCTAACTCACCTTCTCCAACATTCTTTGGTGGAGTTAAAGGAGCTTGGGACACCTCCTTTTCCGTATCCTTTGGGATATGATCCTGATGCCTACTGTGAGTTCCATTCTGGGGCACCTGGCCATACAATTGAAGGATGTAATCTTTTCAAAGGCACAGTTCAGAAAC
Organism: Vicia sativa; assembly: GCA_021764765.1. Classification (NCBI taxonomy): domain Eukaryota; kingdom Viridiplantae; phylum Streptophyta; class Magnoliopsida; order Fabales; family Fabaceae; genus Vicia; species Vicia sativa. Next base: position 67,265,667 of record CM038796.1, on the reverse strand, counting down.
TCATTGATTCCAAAGCAATCACATTCACTCTAAAGGGCCTACGCATCAATTGAACTCTCCTTTGACTCAGTAAATGCCAAGACTATAAAGTGCATCTTCTGAAGCAAGAAATCTATACGGAGACCAGTCTCCTCAACATGGAGATTTCTAGTTTTATCTTGCATGCTCATTTGTAATATTTCTTGTTTTGTTCGGTACTTTCTTGTATGCAAAACTCGCTCATTTCTGAATACTAATCATAATGCATTGAATATGTTTGTCTTGAAATAATCCATTCGTATTCACTCTTAAATGTTTTTATATGCTTTTGATATTCAACTCTTATTAATAAAGCAACACCTCTGTAGGGAGGATGACGAACAATTTACTAAGAATCTCAAACATTATGCTTTCGAGTAAAAACCCTGCTAATGATGTACAGGCTTTGTTTCAAATTCCCAAACACCGGAGATATAAGGGAGTGAAACCCTTGTTAACCCCTTTCGAGCCTCGAAGTAGGAGTTCATTTTCTGTTCAGAAAAAACCCTCATTTTTTTTAAACTTGGGGCAGGGTAGTGTTCAGTTAATCTGATCGAGCGTTCAAAACTCATCAAGAGTACGCATCCAAGGATACAACAATGGTTACCTTTCAAAAGGTTGAGGAAGGTCAAAGCCGCAATGGTCAATCTTCGCCAATCAACAATGTGCATCGAAAGAGGTTGAAACCGTAATGGTTATCTCTCGCACAAGAAATCAACAGATAACGATACCACAATTGTTATCTCTCATCCGCCAAGGATTCAAGCAGTCACTGTCACCTCAAATCAAACAAGGGTGCAAGATCACACGACTTGTTCAAAAAAAAGTGATAAAAAAGTGACAAAAAGCCCGCTAAGTCGAAACTTCATAATAAGTTGCATAGGCAAAAATGGCAAAAGAAAAGAAAAAAAGGATTACAAAACAAAAAAAATCCTCCTCACAAAACCAAGGTCGTGTGATCAAGCACCAAAAGCAAAAGGTGAGTGATTGTCGTGTCCAAGAAACCTCAGTGGTTCCTCAACTGCATCATAAACTTCTCTCGAGAGATGAATGCTCGTATTGAGTTATCTGAACCTAGGATTGGAGAACATCACGGAGAATGGGAGGGCACCAAATATTTTGGGCCTAAAAATCTTTTTCTAAAAACCCGTGAACCAGACCACGTTACAACCCTTAAAAGTCCTAATTGAAGCATGGGTTAATTCGAAAGCAAAATTGTTAACAAGAATACGGTAACCTGACTCCTAGGAGGCTTGCTAAACATTTGAGTTGGTATCACTCAATCTTTTACCAAAAAATCAATGTTTTGATATTTCTTTCAATAAACATTTTTAACTTCAAGACAAACATGAACTTTTCATTAGAATTATCATTCATAGAATAAAACATTCTTTGCATATAGATAAGTGCTTAAACATCAAGTAAGCTTGCATAATGAGCATCAGATGGATAATTTGATTGTCCTGAAGGACATATTGCTTCAAGTATTTGATTGAGCATAAAGCAGCTCGAGTTGAGGAGTAAGGTTGTGAAGTAGCCTACTTTCAAGATATTAAGCACCCTGAGTAGGTGATGTTTTCAAAGTTCAGTCAATCTGGGGCATTTATGTCGAGATTCAAAGAATCTCTCAAAGGGCTGAGTAAAACAATTAGAGTTGAGAAGTGAGGTTGTGGAGTAGCCTACTTTCAAGATGAAATTTAATCACCCTGAATAGGTGATATCTTCAAAGTTCAGCAATCAGGGGAATTCACCTGAACATGGTTGAAACCTTCGTTACCTTTGGTTGGCCACGGAAAGTGTTTCCAAATTTATAACACTGAGGAAAATTATCTTGATGGTACAGATCTCAGAAAGCCTTCTCGAGACTATTTTCTTCAAAATCCCTACAGACCGGGGAAAAGCATTATGCAGAGGCATTCCTCCACCTCATAATTAATCAGGTCAAGTCCAGGCGCAAGCTAAACAATCGTTGAGTTTGAATGGCATGTCGGGAAGTCAGGATTGTTATCCTCAGCTCATTAGAGAATCGAAGTCTGTGTTGGATTTTCTCCATCAGAAGTTCAGGATCTTTATCTCTAACTCAAGTCAGGATTGTCATCTTCATTAGAGATCGGGATTTAATTCCTGGTTATTGGCTTCCTTCAAAGAAAGTCAGAAGGCGGGATTCTATCCTTTGAGTTCCAACAGATTGTCTTTGCTTCGGCACATTGCATATAGTAATCATCATTGCAGAGTTTCACATTTTGCAGATTTTTGTTATCCAAAGGTTTTAGAATGAAAGGGCATCATGCGCCTAAGCTTTGGTCACCGACAAAGTTTCTTTCTCTCCAACAAGAGTTATCTATGGCATATGTATGCCCTCAAATGTTATCACTCTTTCGTCGTCGCGGAAGATCGCAAAGAGCGGCTTACACCAGCAAGATCATTTTCAAAGACTCACTTATGCTAGAAGATGTTGTCGACCCCTCTTATGCAAGAGCTCGTAATCTAGAGTTAATTGAAATCAGGAACTCTATGCAACATGATTGTCATCCCAGATGATGTTAATCTCTAAGAGTTACTTCCCCAGTGATGTAGATCATTGAAAGTTGATGCTTCTATTCTACAATCCCTTGTCGGAATCCAGACTATCATCTCTTTGACCAAGACCAGATGATTTATATTCAATTCATGGATGGTTGATGTTTCCTCGATAGTTCACAATTGCCTTTAGTCCTAGACAAAATATCAAAACATGCATCATTGCACTGCATTCTCAAAAATGCGTAGCATTTCCATTGATATGGAGCATTACGCTTAAAAATAATAATTTAAAACATGCATCATTGCATTGCATAGCATCCTCAAAAAAGCGTAGTATTTCCATTAATATGGAGCATTACGCTAAAAAATAATATTCTCAAACATGCATCTAAGCATAAGCCAGATTAAAGTGTTTCTCGAGAACCTTTTGCGTCTCCGAAGAGAAATCATTCAATAAAAAATCCCCAAGTGGTATTCCCAGTCAGAGTTCCCTCAAGAAATTCTTCTTGTTGTTGTTATCTGCATTTTTGACCCTGTGTCAGTCTCTCACATCATTCAAATTCAATTCATTTACCAAGCGTCTTGCTTTTTTCCAATTTTTATTTTGGTATTCTTACCCGTGTTTGCCTCTGTCGTTAGAGTGTGAGCAAGAGTCGGTGTCTAACCTTTCTTGCTTCTCGGTTATTTGAGTATCCATACTTGGTGTGTGGTAATTCATATAATTGCCACTCTTGAAGAATTACACCCCGCCTTTGGCCTGAGGGATATTGTATTTCTTGCATATTTGCAAACTTTCAAAGTCCAACGTAGCTCAGCAATCCTTGCTAGAGTCTCTTTTGATTGGCCTCTTTCCCCGTAAATTCGTCTTCGATCGATGTTTTTACCATTCCATATATTTTCTCCCCAGTGAGTCTGCTCCAGTCGGTCTCCTTCTTGTGTGTGTCTAATATCTTTACCTGACATATACTCCTACCTGTTCTCATTTTTGATCTGCGAAGCAACTTATTGAAGTATGCTCGTTCCAAAGATCTATGAGTTCTTACCTTTCTGATCTGCGAAGCAACTTATTGAAGTATGCTCGTTCCAAAGGTCTGTCTGGTTTCGTTTTTGATCTGCGATGCAACTTATTGAAGTATGCGCGTTCCAAAGATCTATCCGTTCTCATTTTGATCTGCAAAGCAACTTATTGAAGTATGCTCGTTCCAAAGATCTATGAGTTCTTACCTTCGATCTGCGAGCAACTTATTGAAGTATGCTCGCTCAAAGATCTACCTCATTTTGATCTGCGATGCAACTTATTGAAGTATCGCGTTCCAAAGATCTATGAGTTCTTACCTTTCGATCTGAAGCAACTTATTGAAGTATGCTCGTTCCAAAGGTCGATTGGTTTCGTTTTGATCTGCGATGCAACTTATTAAAGTATGCGTTCAAAGATCTACCTTCTCATTTTGATCTGCGAAGCAACTTATTGAAGTATGCTCGTTCCAAAGATCTATGAGTTCTTACCTTTACGATCTGCGAAGCAACTTATTGAAGTATGCTCGTTCCAAAGGTCCGGTTTCGCGATCGCAACTTATTAAAGTATGCTCGTTCCAAAGATCCTTGTTCTCATTTTGATCTGCGAAGCAACTTATTGAAGTATGCTCGTTCCAAAGATCTATGAGTTCTTACCTTTCTGATCTGCGAAGCAACTTATTGAAGTATGCTTGTTCCAAAGGTCTGATTGGTTTCATTTTGATCTGCGAAGCAACTTATTCAAGTATGCTCGTTCCAAAGATCTATCAGTTTTCATTTCTAATCTGCGAAGTCGCTTATTCAAGCGCATTCGTTTCTCGATGTACTGAAACTGTTCACAAAAAATCACAAAAAATAGAAAATAAAAAAAAATTATTATCAAAAAAAAAAAAAAGAAGCAAAAATATTTCTACTTGTTCTTCGGAGCGCAAATTTTAGGGTTCTTGTAGTATTTAATCTTCTTCCACCTTGAAAGCTCGAAAGGCTAGCACCAATCTCACTTTCAGGTTTAAGACGATTAAATAGGGGCAACTGTTGCACCCCAAAATTTGCCCTCATATCTCGATTTTATCTGGATTAGGCTCCGCATTCACCTGCATACGCGTCCATTAGGTCATTGGCATTAAACAGACATTCATCTATTGCATATGCATCATTTCGTCGTATTTAAATTGACCAAAAGTTAGTTTAAATCGATATTTGCATCGTTTTATAGTTATAAAATACCGACATTTCACTTCATTCATTTTATCTCCTTACTGTTTATTGTGACATTTTAAGTTGATTATATGTCGATGATATCAATATTTCGATTTTACAAGCAATTGTTAAAAGTAATTCGATCTTGTCACGAAAATTAGTGGGAAAAATATTTCAAACTTTCGCCTCTAACTCATCTTTATGAATCTACGTGTCACGTAGATCATGAAAATGTGATCTCTAATTTTTCGATACATTTGAAATTTTGTTTTAACCGTAAGTGTTTTAAAATCAGGTATTTTTTATTATCGTTTTATTTCAATTTTAATTATGTCGATAATTTTTTCTTTAATCTATGAAACCCGTGATTTATTTTAATATGTTTATTTTATTTTTTCGGATATTTTATTGTCCAAATTTTTATCATTTTAACAATTTTAAGTGTCTAATTTTCACCTCCAAAAAATCAAAATAAAAATGTTGTTGGATAGATTTCTTTTTAATCTATTGGGCTTTTGGGTCCAATTCATCAAAGGGATATTTTTGCCATTTTTAAAAAAATTGCCAAACCCTAATTTATTGGGTATATATATGTGTTATAATTTATGTTAAAGGAGGCCAACAAATGGAAACGGAAACAAGCAACGGCTAGCTATCAGAAAACTAGACCCAGAAAATTATAACAAAAAAAACGCGTCCATTCTCTAACCACCATCATCGCTCCCTCACAATAACTCCATCGAGACCCTCCGTTTGCCTCCTAACCCACCGAAACACCCTGCTACCTCATAGCTCATACTCCCTCTCCACTGTAAACGCACTCCCATTCCTTCAGCTCACCTTAAACTTCACCGTTCAACCTTCCATCTTCGCCTCTCTCAGGTCATCAACCACGGCCCTAACCTCCCTCTAATCTCCATTCACCGTAACACTACTCCCATCCAATACTCACTGTTTCCATCTCTCCACTCAACTCTTCATTCCGCGGAACCCTTCATACTCCGTTTCTATCGGTAGTAACTCACGCCGTCACCTCTGTCTCCGTTTCCTCACATCAACCTCCTCCGTCAAATCCTCCAACCCGTCACTCCCTCATTCATGAACCATCCAACCACAGTTCCATCTAAACCCCATCTTCCCTAACCTCTGTTTCCTTTGCAAAACCCCATCGACCTCCATCTGTCTTCATCAACTCTCCACACATACTTCCTCTGTCAATCTCTCTTCAAACCGCAACCCTTCTCTCCGAACTTCCATCTCAAAGCGTTTTCACCATTTCCATTTCCTTTTTGTTACCTCTGTTTACACCATACAACACTGTCGGAGCATCACCAGACTCAAACCGCTCCTCACAATTCTATCTCCAAATCTCAATTCTCCGCCTTCTTTATCTTTTGTCGTTGAAGCCAAATCAACTTCCTGAAGAGAAGACAGAACAGTTCGCCATTTGTATATCGGGAAGAAGGTTGAAGGAGCAACCGAAAGACCAAGATTGTCATCTTCCAATCCAACAAGCACCTCTCGTCCGGTGATTGATGACACCAAGATAAGATGCATACACTTGCTTCTTCCACGATCACGAAGACAAAATGTCAAACCAAGCGAACCTTATCAATTTGAGGACAAAATCAGAAAATATGAGAAATTGCAACTTCTTCATCATCCGACATTTTGGTAACTCTCAATTTCTTTGATTTATTAAACTCGATTCTTTGTCAATCTTGTGATGAATTGAGATGTTAACATATTGGTGTTTGATTGTTAGTTTGATATAATTGTGATAAGTCTGCAAAATATTTGGTTGATAGGTTTCATTCTTAAATAAACACTATTATCTTGATTGTGATAAAATTGAAAAAAAAAAGTGTAGTCTATTTGAGTAAAGATAATTGTGGACATTTGCTTGTTTTAATAAGTCGGGTTTTGTGGCGTGAAATTGTGTTAAGACTTTGGAAATTGTTTGTCTGATGAAGAATTTGTTGATGTTGTGCTAAATTGGCAAAGCTTTTAATGTTGAAATGAGATGAAACCTGCTGCGTGATCTTGTATTTTGCGTTTGGAGCGTGAATGATGGAACCTTTTGTTGATTTATTTGTAAGTAAATGATATTTGAAAGTTTCGATGAAGGTTGTTATGTTGATACCGCGTTTATTTGCGTAAAAAACTAACCGAGAAACTTTGATGCGTTATAATGATTGTTTCGATGAAGGTGCAATGTTTCCGTGTTTATTCACGAAGAAACTAACCGAGCTGTTGGAACATCATCTTGTTCTCGTTTTAATTTTGGTTGTAGTTTGAGGTTAGTTTTGTTGATGGTTTGACGTCTATATCACGTTTATCCGTGTAAGATACAACCTAGAAAACTATGGATGCATATTGTATTGCCTTTTCTATTGCGTTACAATTTCGAAGTTTAGAATTAATTTGGATTTTGAAAGTTGTATGGGCGCATACATTTGAAGCCTTCAACTCGGTTTATGTTAATTCCATGGCGTTATTTCAATCGATTCTAATTATGTTGAGATGTTGGGGTTGGCTCGAAGGAAATTGTCACCTTTACTTCCATTCGAACTTGGGTTTGGATGTAATAAATTTGGTTTCTCAATTGAGTTTGAACATTTTTCGGATTAATTTCGGAGCTTCATATCATTCTCATTAGTTGCTGCCCGGGAGTGGTAAGTTGATGTTCTAAGTTATTTTAATTCATGCCAATTGGTTGTTTGATCTTGATGATACTTTTCTTTGGCATCGGTATCAAGCTTGCTTGTTCATGCGACAATTTTTCAAGTACCTCTTTGTATAATGTCAATGCTGCCCGAATTTGGTTTTAAAGGTTTAGAGCTTATTGTGAATTCTATTATTCTTATCTTGAGCTTGGATTGTGTAAAAGTCGAGTTATTGATTTGTGAATTGAGAATCATAATATTGTTTGTTTGTGTTTGATGTTGAATATGATTAAATCAATTCTTTTTAAGTATCATTAAGTTTGTGTAGCGGCTGCCCGGGTTGGTAAGTGTTTGATAATGCAAGTTGCCTTTGAATTCATGTGGTTTTTGATCGATATTTAGAGTGTTTTTTGAGATAGCATAGTTGCTGCCCGGAATCATGTTTAAGAGCATAGAGTTTGCTTTGAATTCGAGTTTTCATGTTTCAATTTGAATTTTTGATCCTTGTTTTCTCTATGATCGGAAAAGCATGTTTACCGTTGTGTATACTTGAGTTTAAATGTGATTGGAACAATGTATGTAGTGCTGAATTTTAACATGTACATTGAATACTAGCCTATTTTCTTGCTTCTTATTTGTAAATTCATCCATCCATGTACATAGTCCATTTTATCTCATTTCGATTTTATCCCTACGCTACTAACATGTTTGTTACTTGTGAAGGCACTCAAGAGTAATTCAAACATCATTCCATCATGGAATATATATATATATATATATATATATATATATATATATATATATATATATATATATATATATATATATATATATATTCTCCATTTACATTTTTTATTATAACTATTCTACTACTTCAATATAAAATTTAGTTATGTATTTTTAGTTTTGTAAATACAATTATATAGTATTTTTATTTTATATTTAATAGTGTAAATACAATTATACTACTTTTATTCATATATTTTATTTGGTTTATTTTATAAATTCAATTACATTGTAATTATTATTTTTGTGTTACGATTTCGAATTGGAATTTATTTCAACCTTCGAATAAATTTGAACGCAAATATATCCATTCTTCGCATAGTTTTTGTTTGTATCTTGAATGATGTAGGAACCTTCATTTGGTATTCATCCGATGCATCAAGCTTTGACCGATCTTGAAGACTACTTGAAGTGCATTGCAAGCTATTTAATTATTCAAACTAATTCGATTTGGTTGTAATAGCTTAGAATTTATTTCCTTGTGTGCTAATTACCGTTTAATTAAGCGTTTGTCATATTAGAACACATAGCCTCCTCTTGGGCTCATCATCAAGCGGTAAACATACACAATGCACACCGCACATTCATAGTTTGGTCCTGGGCTTTTCTCGACAACTATTCGATCGATTGTTCCAATCGGTCGTTTAGAATACTAGTGTCACGCTAGTCCCACTTTTAGGAGCATACACAAAGCCACTTGGGCTGCTTTGTCTTCCTAATTGAAATTCTTCTATCCATATCGAAACTCCAAAACACTTTCAAATCAAAATAATTAATTGAATTTGTTTTCTAAATCAATTTTTCTACAAAACAAAAAAACAAAAACATAGTGATATGGTATTTAATTAAATTGTTAGAGGTTCGCCGACGATTTAATTAAAATGTAAAGTATTTGGGTCATTAGAGGGTAACCCAATGACTTAAATGCTTTATTCCATAACACTAATAAAAGTGAACTTTGTTTCACCTCACTTCTTTTCATAACAAAGATTTTGGATGAGAGATGATCGGTTGACCTCAATCACCAATCTCGAGTATCGAATCGTTAGAGGATATCCCAACGTTTTGATACTTGTCATCCACAACCAAACCCTAAAACACTTTCAAATTAAATTAATTAATTGAATTTGTTTTCTAAATCAATTTTTTACAAAACAAAAACATAGTGATATGGTATTTAATTAAATTGTTAGAGGTTAAGACGATTTAATTAAAATGTAAAGTATTTGGGCCATTAGAGGGTAACCCAATGACATAAATACTTTATTCCATAATACTTAATAAAAGTGAACTTTGTTTCACCTCACCCTTTTCATAATAAAGATTTTGGATGAGAGAAGATCGGTTGACCTCAATCACCAATCTCGAGTATCGAATCGTTAGAGGATATCCCGACGTTTTGGTACTTGTCATCTACCATTAAAATCAATTCAACCCATTCAAATCTTTTTTCGCTCATATGCGATTATCAAAATTCAAAAACATTTTCAATTAAAATCAATACAAACAATCCAAGACATTTTCAACCAGAACTACGGAGTTTTGACTTTCCCATTGCACGAGGGAATACGTAGGCACGCGGTTTCGAAACCGTGTCAAACTCAAAATAATAACAAACAAATCCCGTTTTCTTTCTTAAATTCATAACTTAGAAATTAGCGATTACACACACACAAACACATTTCGAACTAAATGGGTCCCATCGAGTACGATGGACGTAAGAGGTGCTAATACCTTCCTCTTGCGTAACCGACTCCCGAATCCATGCTTTTTGGTCTTGTAGACCGCCTTATCCAATTTTTGTGGGTTTTATCTATATTTCCCCGTTCTTTTTAGAACAAATAAAATTAGGTGGCGATTTCATTGTTTTGAAAATTCATTTAAATGATTTTTTTGAAAATCGAGTTGCTTCACTCGTTCTCCAATACGTACCTATCGACATAACCTTTCCAAGCACCAAACTCGGGAAAAGTATGAGAATAACTAGGAGTACTAAGAACTAGATTAACACTGGAAGAAATTAAATCCTCTTGCTTCTCCATCATCTCTACAGCACGACTCTCTAGAATCTCAATCAAAACATCAATTTCTTTCAACTCTACTGCATGAGACATCTTCAAGGTATGATACTTGTTCTTCCAAGCTTCCTTATCTTGTTGCATCCTAACCAAAGAAAACTAAAGATCCTCTATGTCTTCTGAACCTTGAGTAGTAGCCAAGAACTCACAAAGAGGCTCGTCACGAGAATATGGCATCTTCAACTCAATAGCTCTTGCTTGAACCCATAAAAGATAAGGCTCCAAAGAAACAACTCCTCTATGCCTTAGATTCTATTTTCCTTTCCTATGAATATGACGCCAAGCTTTCTCTATATCCTTTCTAGCTGAATTGTAGTCTTCACCCTCTTTAATAAAGAAGCCACTCACATGAATACTCTTTGGTTTATCCCTCATCGGATCATCAAGCTAACGACGCGCAAGAACAGGATTTTAGCTAATACATCCCTTTGAACCAAGAAGGGGCACATTAGGAAAGCTACCACAACTTTCGATAATCTCTACATCATAATAAACCTGACGATACCACAGAATATCAAAATGAGTGAGAGCCATAATCTTCTGTTCCCAATGAGATCCCTTCCTAGGATCCCAAAAAGCATCAGTTGTAGGCAAGTGAGAAACAAACCAACGATATAACAATGGCGTAAAACAGATAATCTCTCCTTCTCAACGGAAGTTTCGAAGATGAATAGAAAAATAAGTATCAAAAAGAAGTGTGGGAATTGGATTCCTAATCATGAAGATCCTAATAGAATTAATGTCAACAAAGTTGTCAACGTTGGGAAATAAGAACAAACCATAGGCAAGCAAGGCAAAGATAGCTTCAAAAGCCTCCATACTCTTCATATCAGCAAAATAACAAGTCTTCTTCAAAAGAAATACAGCCGGTAATCCTCTGATACACCCCTTGGTAGTCATATTGTCTTCAATCTCAGACCTCTTTAGAAGGGTAATAGCAGCAATCTCATGATACTTAGGCTCCTCCTCCAAACCAGTAAAAGGAACAACACTAGTAATAGGTCAACCAAACAGATAAGCATACTCCTTCAAGGTATGAACTAACTGATAGTAAGGAAATTTGAAGAAATGGTACAACGGATCATAGAACTGAACCAAGGTGAAAAGCAAACCATCCTTCATCTTCGTCTTCATCAAAGGTATAATACTCTCATACTTCTTTCGGAAATCCTCTAGATTCTCAATCTCATCAATCAAGCTCATCAGTATCTCAATCTTAGGTTCCTTGAAACTGTATTTCCGAGTCCTCTTATGTCCGTAATTCATGGTCAAAGTATACCTGAGATATTTGCAAAGGTCAACTTTAAGTTCCTTGAACAACCGTCTCAAAAAATGTGTATGGGTGCATGAATGCATGATGCAACAATCACACACAAAGATCACAAACATGGGGATCCATAGATTTGACATCACGAGCATGGAGTCCAAAGGTACTACCCACAAGGTATTCTAATCTTTGTCACCTATAGGTCAAGGTTCTAAAGCAATCCCCAGAGTTTTCATTCCTCCATCCAATACTACCAACTTCCCGATGTACTCGATAATTAGCAATACCTTTAGGTGAAACTCGTCTGAGTGCAGTATCACATAGAAACTACTTCCGGATAACTCCATAATAGTCCCCGCACTACCCCTAAAATGGCAAGGATGGGTTAAGGTTTCTATGGCTGCTCAACTTCATGGACTCTCGGGTCGAAAGAACTCATGCCTTCTCGATCGTTGGATAAACAAAATACCATAGTCAAGGAGGTCTCCACTGAGTGAGGGATATCATGTCTCCTTCTTTGGCATTACTCCCTAAAAGTTAACATGACTAATATCGCCCGTCCTATCTTAACTTTTCCCGAGTCCGAGTATAGGACTAAAAAAGAAGATCACCAAGCACCCTTGTAAACCAGAAAAAATATCCAGACAAACAAGTACACAATATACACAAAATATAGCACATATATACAAATAAACAAAAATAGGGTCAACCCACTTAGAGATGGTCCAACAATAGGTCAAACATCCCCAGCAGAGTCACCACTTTTCTGTAGTGGCAAAAACTGCGAGTATAAGCCATTGAATTGACTTAACTCAAAAAGTAAAAAAAAGAGTCGTCACCGCGCTTTTATTTTATCCAGAGGACTAGTAAAAAGAGCGAATAAAATCCTAAAAAAAAAATATCAGAGATCTGGGACCGGGGGTTATTTATGCAAAGGGAAGGTGTTAGGCACCCAAAGCATCTACGGTACTCCGCATGAACCTTTTTGAAAATTTGTATATGTGTGCTAAAAAAAAGTATATGTACAAAATGGATGGTGGGGTAGAAAAGAAATATTTTTTATAATTTTTAGTTTGATAGAACTTCCAATGAGTTCCAGGCATACATACCAACAATGTGCAATTCTGAAATCAAAATCAATTAGTTCGGCTAAAAACGAAAAAAAATTGTGTGTTGGCTGATTTTAAGAAAAGGTTTATTAGAAAAGCCACAAAGGGCTCAAAAATGTTGAATGAGGTTAGGTGTTTTTTAGTCTTATGAAAAGAAAAGTCAAAGTATTATTAAATGGATTGGAAGTTTATTAAGAAAAGAAGTTTACAAATGCATGGACCTAAGTTTTTTTATGAAAGCGGTTCGAGTTTTGAAAACAAGAATCTTTTGAAAAAGAGAGAAGATTTTGAAAATTAAAGAATGGGGAGGAGATGGAGAGGCTAACTTAAGTGCATAAAATAAAAGGTAAGGGTAAAGAAAGATCTAACTGGGTGAGAAGACTAGTACTTGACATTAAGATCCAATACCATATCCCATTATTTGGATTATCACATAAGCAACAAATAACCATACAAAAAACCAAGCTTCAAATAAATCAATGCTTTTAGGTGAACTCTAGTCTTGAGAAAAATGGGCAGAGTAACGGTTGTATTTGGAGGAAATTCTCTCTTAATCGAGTATAATGGAATAACCTGCATACAAAGATAATAGCTAGACAAGACAGAATAACACCAAGGGCACAGAAATCTCCAAGCTGAGGTAGAGGTCTTAATCCTAAGTACAAAGATCAAGCTCCGTGCACAAGGATAGTAACCAAGTCCAATTAAAAGTTTTTTATGTTTAGGTTGAATTATTAAGTATTTTGAAAAGGAAAAACAAAGCTCAAGTGAGCAAATTCAAAATAACAAGAAAATAAAATGCTCAAGTGAGCAAAAGAAAAATGACATAGAAAATAAAATGCTCAAGTGAGCAAAGCAAAAATGACATAAAATGTAAATGTAAAATTAAAGATGCATAAAAATAAAGAGCATAAAAGTAAATGCGGAAAGTAAAGAGTGAAAAATAAAAGCAATTAATAAAGGTTAGCAACATGACCATCTTGAAACTTGTCAAGTATATCACTGAATTGGTTAATTGTTAGTCGTCAGCAAGGTGACCATCTTGAAACTTATGCATGAAGACTTGTCAGAAGCTTGATAGAATCAACGGGATCACACGACAAGTTTCAATTGTTTTTTGTCAAGTATATCACCGGTTTTGGAATTATCACATCACTTGATCAGAGATGATCGAGAATTTCAAATGGACAAAGTTAGTGGAAACTTTCCAGAGCTTGATTAGAAATCAACGCGACCACACGACAAGCGCCACAAGTGTTGAACCAAGATCAAAGCTCAAGTCATCTTTTTGGGCTTATGTTAGAACATTAAAGTTCATGCCACTAATTGATCATTTTCTCCGAGTTGAGACAAAAGGAAAATAAGATTAAGAAGAAGAAATGACTTTCAACTTTATTTTACATCAGATGAATTTATTTTTGTCTTACTTCGTCAAAATCAATCAACTCTCTTGGTGGATTTGGCCAAGAGAACTATCAACACCCAAATTCCATTTATGTTGAGAAAATTTGTGACTCCAAAATAAATTCAAAACTCAGCAAAATAAAAATGAAAATAAAAATAAAAGGATTTAAAAGTAATTTTGAAATTAGGTTATTTAATTGGACTTCATTGACGAAATACATAAATAGTATTTTTTTCATCAAAATAAAATTCCAACAAAATTACCCAAAGTCAAACAGAGGTCAACAAGTGTTGGCAAATTTTTTAAGAATATTTTAAAGTCAGAAAATATTTTTAGAAAATAAAATAAAAGGTGAAATAAAACAAAAATGGAAGAAAAAAAATAGTACAATCAAAAATAAAAATAAAATGAGGTCACCAATATTTATCAAATGACCATTGGATCCTTCCATGATTTTTCTTGAATTTTAAATTGTCAAAAAGTATTTTAAAACAATTAAAAACATCAAATAAAAGAGAAAAATCATAAAAAATATCAAATCTAAAAATAAAATTATAAAAAAATAAAATTCAGAAAGATAATATTTCAAAATATTTTTGTGAATTTTTTCATAATTTTTGAGTCATAAATGAATTTTATATGAATTTTTTGAAGTTTAAAACATTTAAAATATAAAATCAGAAAATAAAACAAAAGCCAAAAAAATGTGGATCATTTGATCATAGTCAAAACGCGTTAGTAATCACATCCAATGGACATGGCACGCTGTGCTTGATATGGACCTCCTTGGTTTTCACACCGGATTGAAAATTAAAAAAATAAAACAAGAATTAATGTCACGCGTTGGATCGATGCTGACTAATAAAAGTATTCAAATCCAAGGGCTCCTATAATGCGCACACGGTGAAGCAAACACACCAGATTGAATTCAAAAAAATTACATGTCAAGCCTTTATTGGTTGAAGACAAACACGTAGGTCGTCTTCAACCTCCACCCATCATCCATACTTAATTCTAAAACTGTAAAATCAATAAACATGAGTGGTATCCTTGGATTTGCCTCTTCAAGACGATCTCAACCACATGCTCGTGAAAAATTTATTTAAACTGAGTGAAGAGAATTTTGGAAAAAACTCAAATAATAGCGAATAGAATTTTTGTGGAATTCTCAGTCAATACTTGATGAAAACACAAATGGTGAAGCTCACAAGGATCAGGGAGATAAGGAGAGTACAATGATGATTTATTTTACAAGGTTTGATGGAGATTCCTACTTGAACGAAGTTCACTTTTAGATCTCTGAAACTGGACTTGGATAGCATGATTCAGGAAGCTTCAAGGCACGATTCATGTTTTGTTAGCTTCAGTGAGGTTCAAGGAAGAAGAATAAATGGTTAATTTCAAACTGGAATGGCTTTGAGAGTGAAAAAGAAGTTGCAGAAAATTGGATTCGAGAGAGAAGCTTGAGGAAATGAGTGGAATAACTTGCTTAGTTTAGGAGAAGTGAATGGGATCAAAAGAGAGGGTGTATGATGCAATTTGTAGCGAAATCGTGCACACCTGCATTATGAGCAAAGTGTGACTTACAAGTTGTCAAAACTCAGCTAAATCGTGTGTTTTATCCCTCTAATCAAGCTTGGCAACTTTTGTAATCATGTTTAAGTCAAAAACATGCATCAATTTGGTCATTAGAAGCCACATTATTGAAAACAAAATCTGACTTCAAGCAAAAAATCAGTTTCATGATGCCCTCTTTGCAACCATGGTTCTCATCACTCAAGGACCTTTATGATACAAAAAAAAATCTTGGACTCTATGGAAAGATGAGATTACAAAATTTACAATGCACTTGGAAAGTTAGCATTTGGCATCTTGAGCTAAAAGTTATGATCATTTGAAATTACCATAAACAAACAGACTTTTTCACACTTAGAAAAATTTATAAGTTTGGCAAAGAATGACCTATAATGTTTTCAATCCAAACATGGTCTTCCATTCAAAATTTTCTCTTTATTTTCAAATATGAAATTAAGTAGATCTCGCAAAGATTATTTTGCAAAAAGAACCAACCAAAAACTCAAAAATTTTAGCAAGTTATGGCCTTGTGAAGTTAAGGGAAATTTGTGAAATGACCTATAATCTTTTGAATTTTGAAGCAATCTTCAAAACTTGTATGGAGATAAATTTCATCTCTTCAATATTTTTGTGCAAAAATAATGACCTTAGGGTGATAAGTTATGATCAAGATATGATCTCGTGAAGTTGATTGACCAACAATTGAGAAATTCATCAAGGACTTGTACTCTTTTGACTTAATAGGCAAGTTTCCAAGCATTTTCTCTTCTTACCAATTAAACTAAGTTGTATTAGACATCCTTAGGTTAATTGTGAAAGAAAAATGAGCTCAAGGAGACAAGGGATGACCAAGTTATGATCTTTTGAAGCCATACAAGATAAATGAAGTACCAATAGAGAAAGTGGGAAATTATAGACTTCTAAAATAATATTATCATCAATCAAACTACTTGGATCCAAGAATATTTATATTAGAAGTCCTCTTAATAATCAAATGACTTTGAAGTCACCCACAAACTTAACACAAATACCAAAATATGATCCTCAGAAGTCCAAAACCCTAATTCAAGGTAGATGGCCATAAAATGGTGAATTCTTCAAATTTATTGATCTCTTTCAAATATGAAGCATATACTCAAAGTGATACACCATGTTTGATGACAAAAGAAGTTTTCAATGGGAGACAATGCGTTCAAAAATCTTGAGAATTGAGGAGAGAAGGCATGGAAATAAACACATGAACATATTGACTTCCTGGATAAGAGACTTGTGCACCATTCACTTACAACATTTAAAGAGTAAAGCATACACACATTATTGTTAGTCAAACATCAATCATCACATACATTTAATGGTGCTTGGTGATTTCCGTAAGGCAAACCCAAAGGTAAGAGAGAGAGAGAGAGAGAGAGAGAGAGAGAGAGAGAGGGAGAGGCCAATTGATCTTTATGTAATGCAATGGAATGAAGTATGAGACAATCTTAGGGGCCAAAATTGGGGTACAACACAAGAAAATAAAATTCTCAAATGAACAAAGGAAAAATGACATAGAAAATAAAATGCTCAAGTGAGCAAAGTAAAAATGACATGAAATGTAAATGTTATAATTAAAGGTGCATAGAAATAAAGAGCATAAAAGTAAATGCGGAAAGTAAAGAGAGAAAAATAAAAAGAAATTAATAAAGTTTAGCAAGATAAACATCTTGAAATTTGTCAAGTATATCATCGAATTGTTAATTGTTAGTCGTCAGCAAGGTGACCATCTTGAAACTTTCGCATGAAGACTTGCCAGAAGCTTGATAAATCAACGCGACCACACGACAAGTTTCAACTGTTTTTTGTCAAGTATATCACCGGTTTTGGAATTATCACATCACTTAATCAAATATGTTTGAGAATTTCAAATGGATAAAGTTAGTGGAAACTTTTCAAAACAACGCGACCACACGACAAGCGCCAAAGGTGTTGAACCAAGATCAAAGCTCAAGTCATCTTTTGGGGCTTATGTTTGAACATTAAAGTTCATGCCACCAATTGATCACTTTTTCTGAATCGGGACAAAAAGAAAAATAAGATGGAGAAGAAGAAATAGTTTCCAAATTTATTTTGCATCAGATGAATTTATTTGGTCTAACTTCGTCAAAATCAATCAACTTTCTTGGTGGATTTGGTCAAGAGACCTATCAACACCCAAATTACATTGATGTTTAGGAAATTTGTGACTCCAAAATAAATTCAAAATTCAGCAACATAAAAATGAAAATAAAATCAAATAAAAGGATTAAAATTAATTTTGAAATTAGGTTATTTAATTGGACTTTATTGACGAAATACATAAATAGTATTTTTTTCGTCAAAATAAAATTTCAAGAAAATTACCCAAAGTCAAACAGAGGTCAACAATTGTTGACAAATTTTTTAAGAATTCTTTAAAGTCAGAAAATATTTTTAGAAAATAGAATAAATGGTGAAATAAACCAAAAATGGAAAAAAAATAGTAAAATCAAAAATAAAAATAAAATGAGATCGCCAATATTTTTCAAATGACCATTGGATCCTTCTATAATTTTTCCAGAATTTTAAAATGTCAAAAAGTATTTTAAAACAATTGAAAACATCAAATAACAAAGAAAAATCATAAAAAATATCAAATATGAAAATAAAACTATGAAAATAAAATTATGAAAATAAAATTATGAAAAAATAAAATTCATAAAGATAATATTTCAAAATATTTTTGTGAATTTTTTCATAATTTTTGAGTCAGAAATGAATTTTATATGATTTTTTGAAGTTTAAAACATTTAAAACATAAAATCAGAAAATAAAAATAAAAGCCAAATAATATGGGACATTAGATCACAGTCAAAACGCGTTAGTAATCACATCCAATGGACATGGTGCGTTGTGCTTGATATGGACCTCCTTTATTTTCACACCGGATCAGGAATTAAAATTAAATTAAAAAATAAAATAAGGGAAGATATCACGCGTTGGATCGAGTTTGACTTACAAAAGTAATCAGAACCAAGGGATCCTATTACGCATGCACGTTAAGGCAAAGTCACCGAATCCAGTTTGAAAAAATTACATGTCAAACTTTCATTGGTTGAAGACAGACACGTAGGTCGTTTTCAACCTCCAACAATTCTCCATATGTGATTCTCAAACTGTAAAATCAATACACATGAGTGGTATCCTTGGATTCGTCTCTTCAAGACGATCTCAACCACATGCTCACGAAAAATTTGCTTAAACTGAGTGAAGAGAAATTTGGAAAAAAACTCAAATAATAGCGAATAGGATTTTGATGAAATTCTTAGTCAATACTTGATGAAAACACAAATGGTGAAGATCACAAGGATCAGGGAGATTAGGAGAGTGCAATGATGCTTTATTTTACAAGGTTTGATGGAGATTCCTACCTGAACAAAGTTCACTTTCAGAGCTCTGAAATTGGACTTGGATAGTACGATTTAGGAAGCTTCAAGGCACAATTC
Organism: Vicia sativa; assembly: GCA_021764765.1. Lineage (NCBI taxonomy): Eukaryota > Viridiplantae > Streptophyta > Magnoliopsida > Fabales > Fabaceae > Vicia > Vicia sativa. Next base: position 67,246,526 of record CM038796.1, on the reverse strand, counting down.
TTGTTCTGTTAGCTTCAGTGAGGTTCAAGGAAGAAGAATGAATGGTTAATTTCAAATTGGAATGGCTTTGAGAGTGAAAACGAAGTTGCAGAAAATTTGGTTTGAGAGAGAGTTTGGATGGGGTTTTCTGGCTATCAAAACTTGAGTAAATGAGTGAAGAATGATGCCCTATTTATAGGGAAGTGAGTGGTGATGAGAGTGAGGAGGAATTGTTAGATTTGAAGCGAAATCATGAAAGGTGTGTGCACGAAGAAAGTGTGACCTCATGTGCATCAAAATTCAGCCAAAACTTGCATTTCAAGGTGCTAATTAATTCAGGACAACTTCTAAACATGATTGGTCACGAAATCAAGGCTTAATTTTGACTTAAAATTGATTGGTAGTGCAAAATGCACAAACTAATGTTGTGCTCGAACAGATTTTGGCACAAACTTTGAGTTGAGGCCAAATCAAATTCCCTCGTGCGTTTTCCAATTTTCCTTGAGCCAAATGAATTATTCAAAGATTATAACACAATGCAAAAATAATCAAATCTAATGGATTCTTGAGTTGAGAGTTATAGCCTTTAGGATTTGTGAAAAAACACTGATTTTTCTGGCCAGGCCTTGGTCAAGCATGCCAACTTTCTAAAAATGACCTATAATCTTTTCTTTTCTAAAATGATCTTCCACTCAAAATTTTCTCTTGAATTTCAAAGATGATATGAAGTAAACCTCTCAAGGAACATTTTGCAAAAATAATCACCCAAAAATTCCAAAAATTGAGAAAGTTATGGCCTTGTGAAGTTGATGAAATTTCATGAAATGACGTATACTCTTTTGATTTCTTCAAGCAAATCCCAAACACTTTCAATCTTTAAAATTTATATGGAGATAAAGTTCACATCCTCAAGATTGTTGTGCAAAAAAATGACCTCAAGGTGATAAATTATGATCAAGATATGATCTTTTGAAGTTGATTGACCAACAATTGAGAAATTCATCAAGGACTTGTAATCTTTTGACTTCATAGGCAAATTTCCAAGCATTTTCTATTCCTACCATTTGAACTAAGTTGTATTAGACATCCTTAGGTTCATTGTGAAAGAAGAATGAGCTCAATGAGACAAGGGATGACCAAGTTATGATCCTTTAAGGTCGTACAAGATAAATGAAGTATCAATATAGATAGTGGGCATTCATAGACTTCTAAAACAATCTTCTCATCAATAAAACTCCTTGGATCCAAGCATATTCATATTAGAAGTCCTCTAAATAATCAAATGACTTTGAAATCATCCACAAACTTCACACAAATACCAAGATATGATCCTTAGAAGTCCAAAACCCTAGTTCAAGGTAGATGGCCACAGAATGGTGAATTCTTTGAATTTGATGATCTCTCTAAAACATGAAGCATATACTCAAGATGAGAGACCATAGCTGATGACAAGAGAAATCTTCAATTGGAGACAATACTTTCAAAAATCTTGAGAATTGAGGAGAGAAGGCATGGAAAGAAACACTTAAACCTATTGACTCCTTGAATAAGAGACTTGTGCACCATTCACCTACAACATTTAGAGAGTGAAGTATACACACATTATTGTTAGTCAAACATCAATCATCACATACATTTAATGGTGCTTGGTGATCTCCCAAAGGCAAACCTAGATACAATAGAGAGAGATAGAGACTGTTTGATCTTTGTGTAATGCAATGGTATGAAGTATAAGTGAATCTTAGGGGTAAAAATTAGGGTACAGCAGCTGCCCTTATTTAAGTGTCTTTTATTCGGAGATAAGAAGGGAACCATCGCCTCGACAGGAAAGATGATACTTAAATATAATATGAGCCCTATTTTTGGCCCTAAGATATTATGCAATGCTTAATGATTATGCAATGTAATATGATGATCTTCACAGAAGCAACAGAACACCGCTGGGGGAAGCAAAGATAACGAAGACACGCTAAGAAAGACAACTCATCCAAGAAGGCGAACTACTGGGGAAAGACGCTCAATCTTATGGGAGAGAGAAAAACATGACTACACTGGGGAATGGGAACCCAACTTTTTATAATATTATCGACTTAATACAAGACAAGGAAACGGAAAGGGAATAACAGCGACAATCCTTAGATAGAGGGAGAATTCCACACCGAGGATTTAGAAAAAATAAGGGATTGACACCAACTTTCTAAAGATAGTAAACTATCAATCCAAAATAAACACCAAAAATATTTCCGACCAAAAAGCGGTAAGAAAACAGCATCGATAATGGACTATTTCCCAAGAGTTTTGGCGTTTCACCAAGAACGGAATGGAACTTCTTCTTTAACCAAGATATTCCAAATGACTTGTTCAAAATCTTGTTCACTAGAGCATTTAGACGAATCTTCGGCAAACCACCTCCAATAATGATGAGGCTACCATTCATCGATAAACAAATCTTCGACAAACTACCTTCTACAATGACAAGGCTACAATTCATCGATAAAGCAAATATTCAACAAACTACCTTCCATAATGACAAGGCTACCATTCATCGGTAAACAAATTTTCGACAAACTACCTTCCATAATGACAAGGCTACCATTTATCGGTAAACAAATTTTCGACAAACTACCTTCCAAAATGACAAGGCTACCATTCATTGGTAAACAAATCTTTGACAAACTACCTTACATAATGACACAGATCCCATTTGTCGATAAAGCAAATCTTCGATAAACTACCTTCTATAATGACAAGGATACCATTTATCGGTAAACAAATTTTCGACAAACTACCTTCCATAGTAACAAGGCTACCATTCATCGGTAAACAAATCTTTGATAAACTACCTTCCATAATGACAAGGCTACCATTCATCAGAAAATAAATCTTATTGCAAATAGCTATCGGAATCAGTCACCAATGAGCTTGTAAATCACTCAAAGGAATACCGAAGTGGAGCATTCATCAACGAGCTTGTAAATCACCCAAAGGAACTTCCAAAACGATGAGCTTGTAAATCACCCATCATAGATTTCAACAACAAATCTTCAACCTGGTGAAGAGATATGGTTAATCTACAACAAGAGATTCCTCGTAGGATTACCGAGAAGAAATCAAATTGGAATTAACGGACTTGCTGGGGAAACCAACTGCTTGCGGGAAGAGACTATCACCTACTATTAGGAAAATATTGCAACAATATTGCTGGAGAATGCAAGTGAATTCTCTTGGAATCACCTTTGTTGGAGAGATGAGATCTTCCTGACCTAATTGTGTTTTCCAATTAGAACTCATAGTCTAAGAAGAATAAGGTAATAATGCCACTTGGAGACCAGAGTTCAAACCATAATCAAGCTTGGGAAGGGTGATTTGAACAAACATAGAGGCTTACAGAGAGACTCTATTCTTCGAGGGTAACTTTGCTGTTTTCTAAAGTGAAACATACTCTGATTATGAACATATGCGAATGAAATTTAGCTATGCATAGTGTATGAGTGAATGTACGTGAGATGCATATGGACATTTTATTGAGGATCAACATGGAAGATTGACTAATGCATGGACAACACTCGGCCAAAATGAAGTCTTCACAAACCATCAACCTAATTCTATCTCTTTATCGCATCAAATTTCAAAAGAAGCGGCAGGCATATCGTAAACATTCCCAGGTTCCTTCTGATGGAAGCGTCCCATGGGGTGTCACCATGTCTCGTCAGAGCGTTACTCTTACTAACTCTTCTGGGGGGAAAAGGGACATTTTGTGGGAACAATCTTCTTTGCACTTATATCTCATATTCAAAAGAAAAATATTATAGAGGTCTTCATGGTACCAACTTTAACATTATCAATCTTTTTTGTTACTAGGACAGTGTCATCTTATCCCTTTGCTTCACATCTGAAGTAAACACACTTAAATTGCAAAATTTTCGCAAGTATGTTCCAACAAATCTATTTTTTTAAATGCATTTCAATAATAAAAGAATATTTTCATAAACCGAATAAAAATAAGATTGCCAAGGAATTTGATAAAGGCTCAAATTTTATTGATAGAATGGGAGTCTGCCAATAGCATGACTCCATAGATGATTACAAAGTTTTGAAAAATAGTAAATACATGGAAAAGGTACATTGAAGAACAATGAATGCTATTCTCCCTAACAACTTTGTACTCATGTATTGTAGTCTTCAGTTGAGGTATGAAGATAATCCATGCAGATTGTTGCTTCTATGATCAAGTCTTGTCTGATGTAGTTACTTGCCATATAAGTCCCTAACTTTTTCGTAGACTACCCTTGCGGGTTTTCATCCTACCGGGAGATTTATTCTTTTTATGTCTCTAATTTTTTCCTAGACCTCCCCTTCGGGTTTTCAGTCTACTGAGACGCTCTTTTTTGCCTAAGTCGCCCTTTCAGGTTTTCCACTTAGTGAGCTGTTCTTTTATTTATTTAGGAGAAGTATTTCTTGACTACATAAACATTCAGAGGACGTGGGAACTCCTCTCCATCCATAGTTTCAAGAATCAATACACCACCAGAAAAGGCTTTCTTGACAACATATGGGCCTTTATAATTGGGAATCCACTTGCCTCTAGAATCAGAGTTTAAAGAAATGATCTTTCTGAGCACGAGGTTGCCTTCTCTGAATACACGAGGTTTGACCTTCTTATCAAAATCTTTCTTCTTTCTTTTCTGGTATAACTGACCATGACATAAAGAAGTCATTCTCTTCTCTTAGATCAAATTTAACTGGTCAAACCGATTTTAAACCTATTCAGCATCAAATAATTCAGCTTCCATTATGACACGCAAAGAGGGAATATCAACTTCATTGGGGAGTACTGCTTCCATCCCGTAAACCAAAGAGAAAGGGTCCTCCCCTGTTGAAGTGCGTAACGAAGTGCGATATCCATGTAAAGCAAATGGCAGTATTTCATGCCAGTCTTTATAGGTGATGACCATCTTCTGGATGATCTTCTTGATATTCTTGTTTGCAACTTCAACTTCCCCATTCATCTTGGGTTTGTAAGGAGAAGAGTTGTGATGAACAATCTTAAATTCTTCACAAAGTTCCTCCATCATTTTATTATTCAAATTTGAGTCGTTGTCAGTGATGATCCTACTAGGCACACCATACCGACAAATGAGATTGTTCTTGATGAATCGGACCACCACTTGCTTGGTAACATTGGCATAAGAAGCTGCTTCAACCTATTTGGTGAAGTAATCAATTACTACCAAGATGAAACGATGTCCATTAGAAGCCTTGGGTTCAATCATCCCAATCATGTCAATACCCCACATAGAGATAGGCCGTGGGGAATAAATAACATTGAGAAGTGTAGGAGGCGCATGAATTTTATCAGCATAAATATTACACTTATGGCACTTCTTTGCAAATTTATAACAATCGGATTCCATTGTCAACCAATAGTATCTTGCCCTTATCATCTTCTTAGCCATAGAGTATCCATTGGCATGGGTACCAAAAGAACCCTCATGAATCTCATGCATCAACATGTCTGCTTCGTGTCTATCCACGCATCTGAGCAAGACCATGTCAAGATTTCTTTTGTATAACAAACCTTCATTGAGAAAGAAACTACCAGCCATTCTCCTCAAGGTCTTTCTATATTTACTTGTCGCATCAACCAGATGCTCTCGAGTCATCAGGAAGTTCTTGATGTAATGATACCAGGATTTATCATCCTTTTCCACCTCCATAGAGAATATATAAGATGGCCTCTCAAGGATCTCAATGGTGATCTGAGGTACATCGTTCCACTGGTTCACTTTGTATGTAGAAGCCAAAGTTGCCAAGGCATCTTCCATCTGATTTTCATCTCGATTAATATGGTGAAGCTCTACTTTATTGAAGAAAGTCAACAGCCTCCTTGCATAATCTTTGTAAGGGATTAAGCCAGGGTGACGAGTCTCCCAATCTCCTTTAATCTGGTTTATTACTAAAAATGAATCATCGTACACATCAAGAATTTTGATTCTGAGGTCGGTGGCTTCTTCAAGACCCATGATACCAGCTTCATATTCCGCCATGTTATTTGTACAATCAAACATACATCTTTCTATGAAAGGAATGTGAGCTCCTTGAGGAGTGATGATCACGGCACTGATTCCTTTTCCACAAGCATTCACAACTCCATCAAACACCATTCCCCATCGGGATTCTAGATCTGGACCTTCTTCAGGTAAAGGTTCATCACAATATTTCATTTTTAAATACATCACATCTTCATCAGGAAAATCAAATCCAATAGATTGATTATCCTCAACCAGTTGATGAGCTAGGTATTCTACCAGTGCACTGCTTTTAATAGCCTTCTGGGTGTGGTATTCTATATCATATTCAGATAACAACATCTGCCAACGAGCAATTCTTCCCGTAAGAGCAGGATTTTCAAAGATGTACTTGATCGGATCCATTCGAGAGATCAACTAAGTAGTATGATTTAACATATATTGTCGCAGATGCTTCGCAGCCCAGGCTAAAGCACAACAAGTCTTTTCCAACATTGAATACCGAGATTCACAGTCGGTGAACTTCTTGCTCAGGTAATAAATTCTTTCCTTCCTGATTCATCTTGTTGTCCCAAAATACAACCCATGGAGCTTTCCAAAATAGTCAGATATAGAATCAATGGTCTTCCTTCAACGGGAGGGATCAGAATAGGAGGCTCAAGCAAATATTCTTTGATACTTTCAAATGCCCTTTGGCAATCACCTGTCCATACATAACCTTAATCTTTCCTCAACAGCTTGAAGATTGGTTCACAAGTTGCAGTCATATGGGAAATGAATCTGGAAATGTAATTCAAACTCCTGAGGAAACCTTTGACTTGCTTTTTTAGTTCTTGGTGTCGGTACCTCTTGAATTGCCCTAACTTTATCAGGATCAACTTCAATTCCTTTCTGGCTAACAATGAACCCCAACATATTTCCATACTGGACACCGAATGTACGTTTATTAGGATTCAAACGGAGGCGATACTTCCTTAAATGCTGAAACAGTTTCAATAAATCTTCCAAATCATCTTCCTCAGTTTGGGACTTGGCAATCATACCATAAACATATACTTCAATTTCTTTATGCATCAGATCATGGAATAGGGTCTTCATGGTCCTCTGGTACGTTGCACCAGCGTTCTTCAACCTGAAGGGCATCACTCTGTAACAGAATGTTCCCCAGGGTGTGATAAACAATGTTTTTTCCATGTCCTTAGGAGCCATCTTAATTTGATTGTATCCGGAAAATTCGTCCATGAACGAGAACACTTTGCATTTTGCAGTATCGTTCACCAACATGTCAATGTATGGAAAAGGAAAATCGTCTTTTGGACTAGCCTAGTTCAAATCTCGATAATCAACACACATGCGGACTTTTCCATCTTTTTTTGGTACTAGCACAACATTGGCAATCCACTAAGGATAGACTGATGTCACAATGAAACCTGCGTCAATCTTCTTTAAAACTTCCTCCTTAATCTTTATCTCTATATCAGGATGAGTTCTTCTTAACTTCTGCTTGATTGGCGGGCACTCAGGCTTTAACGGTAAATTATGTTCCACAATATTCGTATATAACCCTGTCATATCTTGATACGACCAGGAAAAGATATCCACATATTGTTTCAGCATTTCAATCAAACGAATCTTCACCTCAGGATGTAGCAATGGTCCAATCTTGACTTCTTTCACATCTTCCTTAGAACCCAAGTTAATGACTTCCAACGGCTCTTTGTATGGTTGAATGGTGTTTTCCTCACGCTCAAGCAACTGAGAAACCTCTTCAGGGATCTCATCAAATTCCTCTTCTTCGGCTACATATATAGAATGTTCAAAGTTGGAAAAGGCGCAGGGTCATTGTTTTCAATGGTTTTATGCATTAATCTGCACATATGTTTTTTTATCGATTTTAGAAACTGACACATGTGACAAGTGATTATGCAGATTCAATTCAATTATTATTTTTTTGTGAAAGGTTTTTTTTTATTACCATTTTTTCAAAAAAAAACGCAAAAAATAAAAGACACAATTTGGAATGAAAAACAAACTTTTATTAATGATCTTAAATTTCAAAACAAACAAATTTTTCCCATACAACATCACTTTCACCTTGGAGAGAGTCAAAGGATCATTATTTTAAAATTTAAACAAGCAAAAGTGAATTACTTAGACATGTGAATGCAAGTGGGGATGTCAATAGCAATCCAATTACAAACTCTGGTTCCATGCGTCACAAAGTTGGGAATTTCCTGCTCTGGTCCATCTTCAACAATGGCATTAACTCCTGGAACAGTAGGATCAAGATAACCAGCACTTCAGAAAACATCTAGATATTTAGCAGCAATAGGTCTTGACTTCAACATTTCTCTTCTGATCTTCGTGGAAAATCCTAAACCAAAATCATTCTTATTCACCTTTGGCTCCATAACTTGTCCCCAAACATTGCTAGAACCTTTCTGAACCACATTACGTGCATCCTTCAACAAAGCAATAGAATCTTCACTCCTTTGGACACTATGAATAGACAAATCTTGGATCTGTGTTCCAACAGCGGCTTCATCAGCTTCTACTATGGAAAAGGAGGATAAATCAGAAACTAGCATAGATTATTCTCCTTACACAATAATCACAGCACCTTCACGAACAAACTTCAATTTTTTGATGGAGGGTGAAAGTCACAGCACTAGCCTCATGAATCCAAGGTCGTCCAATCAAACAGCTATAAGTAGGAAATATATCCATCACCTGTATGGTAATTTGAAACAGATGTGGGCCAATGTGAATGGGCAAATCTACTTCCCCAATAACAGATTTACGAGAACCATCAAACGCCTTAACAATGATACCACTAGGACGCATCAGCGGACCTTGATATTTAAGCTTTGAAAGGGTACTTTTGGGAATAACATTCAGCGAGGATCCATTATCAATAAGCACATTGGACAATGCATCATTCTTGCAATTCATGGAAATATGGAAAGCCATGTTGTGATTCCTTCCCTCAGCGGGCAACTCTTTATCATTGAAACTCATATTATTGCAAGATGTGATATTTCCTACCATACTATTAAAAGTTTCCAAAGGCACATCATAATCAACAAATGCCTGATCTAAAACATTCATTAGAGACTCTTTGTGAGCTGAAGAATTCATCAACGGATCCAGGATTGAAATCTTTGACAGTGTCTGCAGCAATTGCTCAACGATCTTATAATCGCTCATCTTGATAATCTTCAACAAATCATGCATTTATTTCTCTTGGGTTACCTCACTAGTCTTCCCTTCAAACGTTTTGGGTTCAGCCCTAGTCTCCATAATCTTCTTACCGTCATCAGCCTACTTTGGAAATATAAGAGCAAATACACGACCACTTCTGGTCATTCAACTAGCATCAGCAATATTTCCTACTTGAGGTAACGGTTGAATTGGAACCTCAACATCTCCTTCTAGAATGGTGGAATTGTACTTGTATGGCATAGCCTTGTTGGAACTGTACGGGACAGGTCCAGGTAAGCTAATAAACCAATGGAGTAACTAGAGGTTTACTGTAATAGGTCACTTCCACAGGAGTGGGAATATCAAAATGTGGCACAATGACATTTACATCTTATTCTTCAACAGACTCGCCAGAGGAGAAATACTCATCAGCAAAAATGTATTCATCATCAGATTCATCAAACAATCCTTCAATCATATTGACGTCATTGTTGAAACCAACCCTGCTTACTACAATTTGAATAATGCCTTCATCTAGCAGACGCTGAATATCTTTTTTCACAACATCACAACCATGATGATTTGTGCTATATACTGAGTATTCATTATATTGGTGCACCTCTTTCCCTTCAATGAAATCGAACTTGGCTTGCAAATTCACCAAATTAGCATTAGTCTCATTCACATCATAGATTTGAACTTCTTTAGGAGGACCATATATAGCATTCACTTCAACTGCAGGCTCATCCTTCAACCTGATAACCTGAATAAGGTTCTTGTCCATCATATCTTGAAGATCACTCTTTATCTTATCACAACCACGAGTATCCTCGCTGCACACATTACAAGCAGCATGATCATGAGTGCAATAACCAACTTTACAGAGAGAAACATGCATCTTCACAAGATCTCCAATGATCAAATTCACATCATAAACCCTAATTTCTTTGTCAATCATATTCACATCATTTCCATGTTTGGGCAACGGATTCCCTTGCACATTAGGACCCATGTCTTTGAAAGACAAAAGACTTTATCTGACCATCTTTTTCACTTCTGACTTCAAGGGATAGCAATTCTCAATATTGTGCCCTGGAGCTCCTTGGTGGTATGCGTAAGTCTTATGAACTTTTTAATACCATGGCAAAGGATTTGGAACAGCTAGAGGTTCCCTTGGTTGCACCAAGCTCCTCTGAATTAATGTCGGATACAACTCTGCATAAGTCATCGGAATCGGATCAAACGATTCTCTCTTTGGGTCTTGCCCATGCTGAGATGCTTTGTTATAAGGCATAGTAGTTGGAGTTGTAGCAACAACAGGGGTAATAGCAGCAGCTTGTTGGTTCTGGGGATGTCTGTTAAGAGGTCTGGTTCTCCTTTCCTGGACAACAGCATTAACTTCCTCTTTCTTTTTGGAGAATCCAAAAGATGGATTCTTAGCCCCACTTGATCCTTCTAGGAAGACTCCCATTCTCACCATTTCAGCAAAATCATTAGGCGCATTGGCCACTATCTTCCTGTAATAGAATAGACCCAAAGTCTTCTGGAAAATTTTGGTCATTTCTTGCTCACTTAGTGGAGGTATAACCTGTGCAGCAAGCTCACGCTATCGCTAAGCATACTCTTTGAAGGATTCCTTATCTTTTTGAACCATTGCCCTCAGTTGATCACGGTTAGGAGCCATGTACATATTGTAATTGTAATGCTTCACAAAAGCTTCACCCAAATCATTGAATGTATGGATGTGACTGCTGTCTAAATTCATGTACCATCTCAAAGTTGCATCGGTCAAACTATCTTGAAAGAAGTGAATGAGCAGACGTAGGTCTTCAGTGTGAATGAAAATCCTTCTCAAATACATCATCAAATGGTCACGAGGACCAGAATTTCCCTTGTACTTCTAAAACTCTGGAACTTTTAATTTAGCAAGCATTTTCACATTGGGAACTAAGCACAGATCATTGAAATTGTCACCAAGAAGCTCTTTCCCTTTGAGGGCTTTCATCTCTTTCTGCATCTTGTCAACCTGTTCTTGGAAACCATCCATCTGATCATAGAAGTCTAAGCATTAACTTGGAGGAGGGAATGGATTTTCAAATTCTTTGTTGAAAACAGGAGTAGCATGCACAACAGGAGGTGTAGAAACAACCACCGGTTAGGCCAAGGAGTTAATTTAAGCAGCAGGGTTGTAACCTTTAGGCATGAAATTCTCTGGCATTCCCCAAGGATAACCAGGAGGCATATGGTGTTGGACGGCAGAGACCACTGGCACAGCAGAAACATTAACATCTTGAACTTCAAAGATAACAGTTATCGGTTGAGGTGGAATGATACGAGGAGAAGGCGGAGGAGGTAGTGGATAATTCTGAGCAGCCACCAACTATTCCACCATAGCATTAAAATTGGCCATACCGATCCTCAAGGAGATAACCTCTTTGCATAGCTCACGATTCTCTTGCTCTAGATTTTCCATCTTCTTCTTGGAGTTGGCTCGAGTGTTATACTGATGCAACAGCTTGAAGACTGAACGAAGTAGAGAAACGGATAAGACACCTGGGATAGTATGAAATGTGTGTGTCATGATGTATGACATGCAATTCATATGATTTGTTTATTATTTCTTCATTTTTTTTATTATTCAAGGTACTTAATAAAGACAGTTTAATTTGCAAATATCAAAGTATAACACAATTGAAATGCTGAAATAAACTCATATAATTAATAAAATATTTTGAGGATTACAACTCTTCAATACAAGTTTCAATGATCCTAAGTACAAGACAGAAATCAAAATAAAACTACAAATCCTAAAGAATCAAATCTGTAAAAGACTCCTCCTCAGAAAAACGCTTCTTCTTAAGCTTCCTAATATCTTCCTTCAGTTGCTCGTTCTCCAATACGTACCTGTCGACATAACCTTTCCAAGCACCAGACTCGGGAAAAGTATGAGAATAAACAGGAGCACTTAGAACTGGGTGAATACTGGAAGAAAGTAAATCTTCTTGCTTCTCCATCATCTATACAGCATGACTCTCAAGAATCTCAATCAAATCATCCTTTAATTTCAACTCTATTGCATGAGACATCTTCAAGGTATGATACTTGTTCTTCCAAGCTTCCTTCTCTTGTTGCATCCTAACCAAGGCAAGCTAAAGATCCTCTATGTCATCTGAACCATGAGTAGTAGCTAAGAAAAAATCAGCAAGAGGCTCCTCACGAGAATATGGCATCTTTAAATCAATAGCTCTTGCTTGAACCCATAGAAGATAAGGCTCCAAAGAAGCAGCTCCTCTCTGCCCTAGATTCTCTTTTCCTTTCATGTGAGTATGACGCCAGGCTTTCTCTATATCCTTCCTAGCTGAACTGTGGTCTTCACCCTCTTTAAGAAATAAGCCACTCACATGAATACTCTTTGGTTTATCCCTCATCAGATAACCAAGTTGACGATGCACAAGAACAGGATTGTAGCTAATACATCCCTTTGTACCAAGAAGAGGCACATTTGGAAATCTACCACAAATGTCGATAATATCTACATCATAATAAATCTGACGATACCACACAATATCATAATGAGTGAGAGCCATGAACTTCGGCACCCAACGAGTTTCCCTTCTAGGACTCCAAAAAGCATTAGTTGTAGGCAAGTGAGAGACAAACCAATGGCGTAAAATAGATAATCTCTCCTTCTCGACGAAAGTTTTGAAGGTGAATAAAATAATAAGTCTCAACAAGAAGTGTGGGAACTGGATTCCCAATCATGGAGATCTTGATAGCATTAATGCCAACAAAGTTGTCAACATTGGGAAACAAGAACAAACCATAGGCAAGCAAGGAAAATATGTCTTCAAAAGCCTTCATACTCTTCATATCATAAAAATAACAAGCCTTCTTCGAAAGAAATGAAATCGGTAATTGTCATACCCCAATTTTTGACCTAAGATACCACCTTACATTTGCATCACTGCATCACTAACAGTTTCAGAACAGGATAGATCGTGCGTGGCTTCTAGAAGTCAAAATTAGGGTTTCCTCAAAATTTCATCTGTTCAAGATATGATCAATTAGGGTTTGAGTTTCCACTCACCTCAAATGATTTATCTTAATCAATCATCAACATTTGATCTTCAGATTCCCAACTTTTTCTCATGATCTACCTTGAATCGACCAATTAGGGTTTTGATCGAAGATAGTGAATCATTGACTTTCTGCTCAATAGATGACCTATTTGCTTGAAGATTGATCTTAACATCTTCAATGCAACATCTTAACCTAATTTCTTGATTCAAAACATTTCGAAAATACATGTTTCTTCATCAGACAAATTCTGAACCAATTTGATGAAAATTCATCTTCTCAAAAAAGTCAAACTTTGACTTTTGGTCAACTTTTTCAAGACTAAACTTTTCCAATCATAAAAACATTTCAAATAATCCATCATGATCATAAAAAATCAAGAAATGTGAAAAAGTCAACAAAAAGTCAAGATTTGAAATTTTTCTAACACTTGGAAAAATTTTCAAGTGTTAAGAAACATGTTTTTTCCTCACTTTCATGGTCATTTTTCACCTAGATCCATTTGGATTCAGAAAAAACTCAAAACATGAAAGTTGTAGCCCTTGTTTCAAGCTTTCCAAAATGTCCAAGAACCTGCAAAATCACTTTGTCTAGCTATGCTTTTTATTTTGAAACATAGAGCTCCAAAACCATGGAATTCCAAGTTCATGCTTCAAAATTATAAGTCATTTTTCATAAATCTCCCTTCTAGAAGCCTTGTCATCAGCTAGGGGTAGATTACAACTGATAAATATCATTTTTGCATGATTGAGAAGAGGATTGAATCAAAGAGAAATTTCTAACCATGGTTAGAAAGTAACTTTTGCATTAAATGCAAAAGATTCCTTCTTACCACTTAAGCAAGTTGCAAAGCTCTCTCAATGATAGCCATGCCTTGTCATTCAAATTTCTTGGCCTACAAATAGAGGTCATTTCTTCATTTTCAAATCACACCAAAGCTATCATAATCAAGCTTTCCTTCTTTCTTTCTAAAATTCCAAGTTTCAAAGTTCAAAGAGGGAAATTTTGCAATCTTCAAACCTTGCAAAATCTGAGCAAACTTAAGTTTCTAACATGTTCTAAACATCATTTAGAAGTAGTTTAAACTTTAAAACCACCATAAAAACTATCCAAAGTCAGAATCATACTCCAAGATCCATAAACTAGCAAATTGAGCCTTAACTTGCCATATCTCAATCTGCTCGTGCTAGCCTTGATTTATCACTTCAAATACCTTCCATACACTTCATATGAGTGATCCAAGTACTCATCCCTGACCTGTAACATCTCCAACATCAAATTCGAAACTCACTTCAAGAAACTGCAGTTGGACTTGGATGGAACGATCCAGACCATTTCAAATCAAGCTAAGCACTTCCACACCTTCCATAAGGTCCAGTAAAGCTATAGCAATCCTCAAAACATAACTGGAAACACTCTAACTAAGAATTCGATTTCAGTTCGAAGAGGTAAGCTTCTCAGACTTTGAACTCTATGATTCATGCATTACAGATGAAAAATTGCTTGGCCATCTTGTTTCTGCACTCATACTGATCATTAACCCAAAATCAATTTCACAAATCATGATCCATACACGATTTCATATTGATTCCTAGAATTAGGGTTCATCTGTCCTCGTTCAACATTAATCATCTTAAGTTCAAAATAAATGAAATTAAACATCACCATCATATTCCTGGGTTCAAAACGAGCAACTTTGATGTTTACATCTTTCAATTTCATTGAGAAATGAAGAATCCATGGCTTGAGGAAGATTGAAGAAGATGATGAACATTGCGCGCGTTATTTCGTTTTCCAGAAAATTCATATAATTCGTTTATAATATAATAACACGAAGGAGAATAAATAAACGGATGTATAGCCACCCTAGTGGTAGTCAGCGCGCTTTTCATGTCTTTTGCCTTGCCTATGGTCCAGGGTTCGAATCCCCCTAAGACCATTTTTTCATCTTTTCCACTTTTCCTTCATTTTAAAACATTTTCAAATATTTGTTTTAAATATAATTAAATGAAGGCGTGTAAATGACAAGTTAAACACATGGCTCAGTGGTAAAACTTTTCACTTCTAAGCCAAAGGTTCTGAGTTCAAACCTCCTTAGGACCAAAATCAAATTTTTACTACTTGTTTTCTTCACATTTTCTATCAAACTTCAACATTTTCAAAAACCAATCAAAACTTCTCATTTTGAGATGATTTTTTTCACACTTGTCATTTAATATGCCTATTTTATGATTATGTCAAAAAAATCCAAAAATATTTTCTTTTGATTATATTTTTATTAAATCAAAAAAATGAAACATTTTAAGTATTTCTAAATACTTTTCAAAGATGTTTTCTTTCCAACTTTCAAACTTAAATCTTTTCAAAACTTCTTGTGAATATATTTCACTTTTCAAAATCATTTTCAAAACCTTTTCAAAAACCTTTCAACAAACTTACACACCTTTTTCCATGATCGACTCGATTTGAAGATAAAACCGAACCAGTTTTTTCCTCGAATTTCTTAATTGATCATGGGCCTCCCTCACGGTGTAAGTCCCAATCCTTTTTATGTACATATTCAATTCCTTGTACATATCCAATCCTTTTATGTACATATTCAATTCCTTGTACATATTCAATCATCTTTGTAAATATTCAAGCATAAACAAACTTCATTCGTTTTCATCCGCTTGTTTATACACCGATTCCATTGGTATTAAGAGAAGCATTATTCCCGGTAAAACTGCTCTTAAACCAATGGGCCTCCCTCACGGTGTAAGTCTCAACCCTCATATGTACATATTCATTTCCTTGTACATAAACATCCCTTCGTGTACATATTCATTTCCTTGTACACAACCAAAACTTTGTATATATTCAAGTTACACTTGCTTAAACGCTCGTTTTATACACTTGTTTATATTTCCGTCATAAACTCTTGTGAATACACATCACACACTTGTTTATATAACTGTTTAGTTATAACATAATAATTACCCTAACAGCTAGGTTCCCCATTTAGCCTCCTCTTAGGCTTCGTATAAGATAACTCATTATTTGGGTTAGCCTCCTCTTAAGCTTCATATAAGAAAACTCATTTACTGAGTTTAGCCTCCGCTTAGGCTTCATATAAGACAACACTCCCCTGCTGAGTTAGCCTCCTCTTGGGCTTCGTTCAAAAGAACTCCTCGTTGAGTTTTAGCCTTCTCTTGGGCATCAAACAAGAAAGAGACTAGGAAATCTTTTAACAGCCTCCTATTGGGCTTCCAATACAAAGAATCACCCGCGCTAGGATAGAACCCTGAGAGTATGATTTCCCGGTGAAATCACTCTTGAATCCTAAGAGGATGGTTTCCCAGTTAAACCACTCTTAAAGCTAAAGGCAGCCATACCCTATAGCTTCCTCTTGAGCTTCATACAAGGACCCTCGATGACCCTCGGAATGCCTTCTCTTGGGCTTACAATGCAAGGACCCTCGATGACCCTCGGAATGCCTCCTCTTGGGCTTACAATACAAGGACCCACAGGCTTCTTAAAAGCATCCCCTTAATCCATAATCAATTTCTCCTCGAGATTTAGACATTTATCATCTTTATGGAAGAAGTACCTCATCTATCACATCACATACAATCAAATACTCTTCAAACACTTTTCAAACAAAAACATCTTTTAATCTGTAAGTGGTAACGCTTGTACACTCAAGAAAAATACCCAATACTTACAATTAAAGATTCAATCATCTTTCAAACATCTTTCTTAACTCGTAAGTGGTAACGCTTGTACACTCAAGTAAAACACCTAATACTTACGATGAAAGATTCAATCAATCAACCTTTCAAAATGTATGTGATAAAAATAGATTAGATACATTTTTCATTAAGATGACATTCGTCTTTGTCTCTTAATAACACCCTTTGCTTCCACTAGCATAAGTGGGAACTACGATTGCTCTGACTTTCTCAACCTCCCTTTGAGAATACGTAGGCACAAGGTCTCATCCTTGGCGAGCATACTTCTTTCTCCCTCAAACCAAACAAAACCATAGCTCCCTTTAGATTCCAGCTACAAATGCTCTGATTCCCATTAAGGGATATGTATGCAGAAGATCCCAATGATCTTTGCGAGCACAATAATAACAAAACCTAGGATCCCACATAATCTACCCTTCTTAAAATCCAAAGGAGAAACTTTCCCAAGAATAGAAATATCAAATTAAAACACACAAACATATCAAACTATTCATATATAAAGCTATAGATAACTATATATATTTAGGGTGCCACATCTATTCCCTTTATATAACAAACCCCCTTGCCCGGAATCTCCCCAATGCGTTGCGTCTAGTTCGTGCTAGTCGTAATGCATATCATATCAATTGAGGGTATTGCAGCTTTCCCCTTTTTCATCTCATTTTTCTTGTTTTGGAAATAATAAAGCTTGATGCTCGCGGAATCTTTATAAACAAATCAAAAGTGTAAATCGTTTCGAGCTAGAGAATTCGAATTCAGATTCGATTCCCTCGCGAGTCACTTTTTAACGCGAACAGTAATCCTCTAATACACCCCTTAGTAGTCATATTTCCTTCAATGTCAGACCTCTTCAGATGGGTAATAGCAACAATCTCATGAGACTTAGGATCCTCCTCCAAACCATTAAAAGGAACAGCACTAGTAATAAGTCGACAAAATAGATAAGCATACTCCTCCAAGGTAGGAACTAACTGATAGTCAGGAAAAGTGAAGCAATGGTACAACGTATCATAGAACTGAACCAATGTGAAAATCAAACCATGCTTCATCTTCGTCTTCATCAAAGATATAATAGTCTCATACTTCTTCCGAAAATCCTCTAGGCTCTCAATTTCATCAATCAAGCTCATCAGTCCCTCAATCTTAGGTTCCTTGAAACTGTATTTCTGAGTCCTCCTATGTCCATAATCCATGGTCAAAGTATACCTGAGATATTTGCAAAGGTCATTTTTAAGTTCCTTGAACAACTGTCTGAAAAAATACGTATGGATGCATGAATGCATGATGCAACAATCACACACAAAGATCACAAACATTGGGGTCCATGGGTTCGACGTCACAAGCATGGAGTCAAAAGGTACTACCCACAAGGTATTCTGAGCTTTTTCACCTATAGATCAAGGTTCTAAAGGAATCCCCAGAGTTTTTATTCCCCCATCCAATACTACCAACTTGTCGATGTACTCGGTAATTAATAATACCTTCAGGTGAAACTCTTCTGAGTGCAGTATCGCGTAGCAACTACTTCCGGATAACTCTGTAATAGTCGTTGCACTACCCCTAAAAAGGACAAGATGGGTTAAGGGTTCTACGGTTGCTCAGCATCATGGAATCTCAGGTCAAAAGCAGTCGTGTCCTCCCGATTGCTCGGTTAAAAAAAATACTACAGTCAAGGAGGTCTCCACTAAGTGGGGTATCTCATGTCTCCTTATTTGGGATTACTCCCTAAAAGTTAACATGACTATACCGCTCGTCCTATCTTAAGTTTTCCTGAGTCCGGGTATAGGACTCAAAAAGAAGATCACCAAGCACCCTTGAAAACCAGAAAAACATCCAGACAAACAAGTACACAATATATATAAAATATAGCACATATATACAAATAAACAAAAATAGGTTCAACCCACTTAGAGATGGTCCAGCAATAGGTCAAACTTCCCCAGCAGAGTCGCCACTTTTTTGTAGCGGAAAAAACTGCGAGTATAAGCCATTGAATTAACTTAATCAAAAAAATAACAAAAGAGTGTCCACCGCGCTTTTATTTTATCCAAAGGACTAGGAAAAAGAGCGAATAAAATCCTTAAAAAAATCAGAGGTCTGGGACCGGGGGTTAGTTATGCAAAGGGAAGGTGTTAGGCACCCAAATCATCTATGGTACTCCGCATGAACCTTTTTGAAAATTTGTATATGTGTGCTAAAAGAGTATATGTACAAAATGGATGGTGGGGGAGAAAATAAGTATTTTTTATAATTTTTGGTTTGACAGAACTTCCAATGAGATTCAGGCCTACATACCAACAATGTGCAATGTTGAAATCAAAATCAAGTAGTTCGGCTAAAAAAAACTAAAGTTGTGTGTTGGTTGATTTTAGGAAAAATGTTAGTTTAGAAAAGCCACAAAGAGCTCAAAAAGTTTGAATGAGGTTAGATGTTTTTTAGTCTTATGAAAAGAAAAGTCAAAGTATTATTAAATAAATTGAAAGTTTATTAAGAAAAGAAGTTTTAAAATGCATGGACCTAAGTCAAAGTTTTTTATGAAAGCGGATCGAGTTTTGAAAACAAGAATCCTTTGAAAAAGAGGTAAGATTTTGAAAATTAAAGAATGGGGAGGAGATGAAGAGGTTAACCTAAGTGCATAAAGTAAAAGGTAAGGGTAAAGAAAGATCTAACCGGGTGAGAAGACTAGTACTTGACATCAAGAGCCAATACCATATCTCATCCTTTGGATTACCATATAAGCAACAAATAATCGGGAAAAAAAACACAAGCTTCAGATAAACCAATGCTTTTAGGTGAACTCTTGTCTTAATCGAGTATAACGGAATAACCTACACATAAAGATAATAACCAGACAAGACAGAATAACACCAAGGGCACTGAGATCTCCAAGCTGAGGTAAAGGTCCTAATCCTAAGTTCAAAGATCAAGCTCCAAGCACAAGGATAGTAACCAAGTCCAACTAAGAGTTTTTTATGTTTAAGTTGAATTATTATGTATTTTGAAAAAGGAAAACAAAGCTCAAATGAGCAAATTCAAAATGGCAAGAAAATAAAATGCTCAAATGAACAAAGGAAAAATGACATAGAAAACAAAATGCTCAAGTGAGCAAAGTAAAAATGACATGAAATGTAAATGCTAAAACTGAAGGTGCATAAAAATAAAGAGCATAAAAGTAAATGTATAAAGTAAAGAGCGAAAAATAAAAAGCAATTAATAAAGGTTAGCAAGATGACCATCTTGAAACTTGTCAAGTATATCATCGAATTGTTAGTTATTAGTCGTCAGCAAGGTGGCCATCTTGAAACTTACGCATGAAGACTTGCCATAAGCTTTATGGAATCATTGCGACCACACAACAAGTTTAAATTATTTTTTGTCAAGTATATCACCGGTTTTGGAATTATCACATCACTTGATCAAAGATGTTTGAGAATTTCAAATGAACAAAGTTAGTGGAAATTTGCTAGAAGCTTCATTAGAAATCAACGCGGCCACACGACAAGCGCCACAGGTGTTGAACGAAGATCAAAGCTCAAGTCATCTTTTGGGGCTTATTTTAGAACATTAAAGTTCATGCCACCAATTGATCACTTTTTCCGAATCGGGACAAAAAGAAAAATAAGATGGAGAAGAAGAAATAGTTTCCAAATTTATTTTGCATCAAATGAATTTATTCGGTCTAACTTCGTCAAAATCAATCAACTTTTTTTGTGGATTTGGTCAAGAGACCTATCAACACCCAAACTCCATTGATGTTGAGGAAATTTGTGACTCCAAAATAAATTCAAAAGTTAGCAAGATAAAAATGAAAATAAAATCAAATAAAATGATTAAAAGTAATTTTGAAATTAGGTTATTTAATTGGACTTTATTGATGAAATACATAAATAGTATTTTTTCATCAAAATAAAATTTCAAGAAAATTACCCAAAGTCAAACAGAGGTCAACAAGTGTTGCCAAATTTTTTAAGAATTTTTAAAGTCATAAAATATTTTTAGAAAATAAAGTAAAAGGTGACATAAACCAAAAATGGCATAAAATAGTAAAATCAAAAATAAAATAAAATGAGGTCACCAATATTTTTCAAATGACCACTGATCCTTCCATAATTTTTCCAGAATTTTAAAATGTCAAAAAGTATTTTAAAACAATTAAAAACATCAAATAAAAGAGAAAAATCATAAAAATATCAAATCTAGAAATAAAATTATGAAAAAATAAAATTCAGAAAGATAATATTGAAAAATATTTTTGTGAATTTTTTCAGAATTTTTGAGTCATAAATGAATTTTATATGATTTTTTGAAATTTAAAACATAAAATCAGAAAATAAAAATAAAAGCCAAAAAATATGGGCCATTAGATCACAGTCAAAACGCGTTAGTAATCACATCCAATGGACATGGCGCGTTGTGCTTGATATGGATCTCCTTGGTTTTCACACCGGGTCAGGAATTAAAATTAAATTAAAAAATAAAAAAAGGGAAGATATCACGCGTTGGATCGAGTATGACTCACAAAAGTAATAAGATCCAAGGGCTCCTTTTACGCGTGCACGGTAAGGCAAAGTCATCGAATCCATTTTGAAAAATTACATGTCACGCTTTCATTGGTTGAAGATGGACACGTAGGTCATCTTCAACCTCCAGCAATCCTCCATACGTTATTCGCAATCTTTAAAATCTACACATGAGTGGTATCCTTTGATTCGTCTCTTCAAGACGATCTCAACCACATGCTCGCAAAAAATTTATTTAAACTGAGTGAAGAGAAATTTGGAAAAAAAACTCAAATAATACCGAATAGGATTTTGATGAAATTCTTTGTCAATACTTGATGAAAACACAAATGGTGAAGATCACAAGGATCCGGGAGATGAGGAGCGTGAAATGATTCTTTATTTTACAAGGTTTGATGGAGATTCCTACCTGAACGAAGTTCACTTTCAGAGCTATGATACTGGACTTGGATAACAAGATTTAGGAAGCTTCAAGGCATAATTCTTGTTCTGTTAGCTTCAGTGAGGTTTGAGGAAGAAGAATGAATGGTTAACTTCAAACTGGAATGGCTTTGAGAGTGAAAATGAAGTTACAGAAAATATGGTTCGAGTGAGTGTTTGGCAGAGGTTTTCTAGCTATCAAAGCTTGAGGAAATGAATGAGGAATGATGCTCTATTTATAGGGAAGTGAGTGGTGATGAGAATGAGGAGGAATTGTGAGATTTGGAGCGAAATCGAGCAAGGTGTGTGCACGAAGGAAGTGTGACCTCACGTGCACCAAAACTTAGCCAAAACTTGTGTTTCAAGGTGCTAATTAATTCAGGATAGCTTCTAAACATGATTAGTCACGAAATTAAGGCTTAATTTTGGCTTAAAATTGATTGGTAGCGCAAACTGCACAAACTGATGGTGTGCTTAAACAGATTTTGGCACAAACTTTTAACTGAGGCCAAATCAAATTCCCTCGTGCGTTTTCCAATTTTCCTTGATCCAAATGAAGTATTCAAAGAGTGGAACACAATTCAAAAAGAATCAAATCCAATGGATGCTTTAGTTGAGAGTTATAGCCTTTAGGATTTGTGAAAAAACACTGATTTTTCTGGCCAGGCCTTGGTCAAGCATGCCAACTTTCTAAAAATGACCTGTAATCTTTTCTTTTTAAAAATGTTCTTCCACTCAAAATTTTCTCTTGACTTTCAAAGATGATATGAAGTAGACCTCTCAGGGAACATTTGGCAAAAAGAATCACCTAAAAATTCCAAAAATTGAGAAAGTTATGGCCTTGTGAAGTTGATGAAATTTCATGAAATGACCTATAATCTTTTGATTTCTTCAAGCAACTTCCAAACACTTTCAATCTTTAAAATTTATATGGAGATAAAGTTCACATCCTCAATATTTCTATGGAAAAAAATGACCTCAAGGTAATAAATGATGATCAAGATATGATCTTTTGAAGTTGATTGACCAACAATTGAGAAATTCATCAAGGACTTGTAATCTTTTGACTTCATAGGCAAATTTCCAAGCATTTTCTCTTTCTACCTTTTGAACTAAGTTGTGTTAGACATCCTTAGGTTCATTGTGAAAGAATAATGAGCTCAAGGAGACAAGGGATGACTAAGTTATGATTCTTTGAAGTCATACAAGATAAATGAAGTATCAATATCGAGAGTGGGCAATCATATACTTCTAAAACAATCTTCTCATCAATCAAACTCCTTGGATCCAAGCATATTCATATTAGAAGTCATATCAAGAATCAAATTACTTTTAAATCATCCACAAACTTCACACAAATACCAAGATATGATCCTCAGAAGTCCAAAACCCTAGTTCAAGGTAGATGACCGTAGAATAGTGAATTCTTTGAATTTGATGATCTCTTTCAAACATGAAGCATATACTCAATATGAGAGACCATAGATGATGACAAGATAAATCTTCAATGGGAGACAATAATTTCAAAAATCTTTAGAATTGAGGAGAGAAGGCATGGAAATAAACACATGAACCTATTGACTCCTTGAATAAGAGACTTGTGCACCATTCACCTACAACATTTACAGAGTGAAGTATACACACATTATTGTTAGTCAAACATCAATCATCACATACATTCAATTATGCTTGGTGATCTCCCAAAGGCAAACCCAAAGATAAGAGAAAGAGAGAGACCATTTGATCTTTGTGTAACGCAATGGTATGTAGTATGAGTGAATCTTACGGGCAAAAATTGGGATACAACAGCAATGCTAAGGTTTCTAACATAGCAAGTATTAGGTGTATGGCCAAAAATACCACAATAAAATCAAGTAGGTTCAAAATTACTTCTATATCTTGGAGGATAAGATTTATTCTTAACAAATCTTTTCTTTTTGGGATAATGATGAACTTTTTGTGCTTTATTCACTTTTTCCTTATTGGATTGGTCACTTGCCTTAACAAAGATAGTTTTACTAGTACATGGTTTATTAAATTTTGAATAACCAAGACCACTTTTATCATTTGAAAATATTTGTTTTCTAAGGACATTATCCAATCCAATTTTTCCCTTTTCATATCTTTCAAGAACCCTTTTTAATCGAACAATTTGGAAAGAAAATGATTCACACTCTTTGCATGTAAGATTTTGTTTTTCTTTTTCAAGAAAATTTTGTTTTTCAATTTGAAAATATGTTTCCATGATGTCAATATTTTCTTCAAGAGATGGTATAAGTTTCTTTTGAGTTGACACCTTTTTAGACAAAATCTGATATTCATTAAGTAATTCATTAGTAGCATTTAAAGAATCATTATCATAAGAAGATATTTCATTACTAACCTCTTCTTCTTCGACATCAGAATGATGTGTTGCTATTAATGCAAGATTTGAATGTTCTTTATCTGATGGTGAACCTATTTCATTATCATCCCATGCTACATATGCATTCTTTGGCCTTTTGTCCTTCTTTCCTTTGAAGTGTTTATTCTTCCTTTCAAGTGTAGGACATTCACTTTTGACATGACCTTTTTCTCCACATTCAAAGCATTTAATATTCCTTGGTGGTGCTTCCATTTTAAAGATATCCTTTTTCTTTTCTTTTCTTAGGAATTTTTCAAATTTCTTTATAAGAGCATCATCTTCACTACTAGTGGATTCATCCTCTTGATTTCTATCATGATTTTTTATCATTGTCTTTAAAGAAATGTCTTTTGAATCTTTTACTTGGATTTCATGTCTTTCAAGTCTTACAAGTTCCATCTCATATTCTTGAAGTTTTTCAAACAAAGTTGCGGAAGTCATCGTGGATAGATTCTTCTTCTCGAATATTGTTGTTACTTTTGGTTGACATTCCCTGGTTAAAGATCTAAGAACTTTAAGATTTAATTCATCCTTAGTTAAATTCTTACCGAGTGCTTTCAAATTATTTGTCAAATACACAAATCTTTTCTGCGAGTCGAGGATTTATTCTCGGGGCTACATTTGGAGTAACTCGTACTCTTGACTCAACGTATTCAATCTATATCTTTTAACTTCAGCGGTTCCTTCATGAGTTTATACCAATGTATCCCATATTTCCTTTGTCGTTGTACATGTGGAGATACGAAAGAATTCATCCATGCTAAGAGAACCTTGAAGAAGATTGATTGCCTTCTTGTCATAGAGAACACTTTTCTTATCGTCGTCATCCCATGATGCTTTAGGCTTTGGTCTTCTAACACCATTGACAACACATGTTGGAGTAAATGGACCATTTTGGATAGCATTCCATATTTCTTCTCTTTGCACTTCAAGATGAGCCTTCATGCAAATTTTCCAAAAATTAAACTTTTCACCACAAAACAATGGAGTCTTGTTGTTACTACCACCATCTTTAAAAACCAGAGTCTGATTTGCGGAAGCCATTCTGGATCAATAGGAGTAGGTTACCTATAACCTGATCTGATACCAATTGTAATTTCATAGTGCGCCTAAGAGGGGGTGAATTAGGACTTTAAAAAATTTATCGGTTTTATGAATACTTGTTCTTATTTTTCTGGTTTGGTGTATGAAATAGTATAAGTGATTCTTTCTTTTCTGGTTATGATATGATGAAAGTGATAAATGGAGAAAAGTAAAGAACACAATGATGTATCATGGTTCCCCTCATAATCCGAGAGTACTTCAGTCCCCTTTCAACACGAAAGAGATTTCACTAATATTAGACCTTTGTACAAGCCCTATACCAAGACTTCTCCTACAATCTTCTAACAATAAAACCACCAAGAACAATCCTCTTGGATTTTCACTAAGTACACTAAGAGAACAATCCTCTCTTAATGACTCTTGTTTCCAACAATCCTAGAAAACAAGTATACAATACAAACAATCTTATTTTCAAAAATTCTGAAAAATCAGATATAAATACAACAAGTATTTTGAATAGATAAGTTTATAGGATGATTATCACTTAGAGTGATTTATCAATGAAATTTATCTTTTCTTCCAATGATAATATTTCACAACCACTACAGGGATAGATTGCTCAAGGAATTTTCTGTTTTATATGATGTAAAATTGTGCAGAAAATTTCTTGAATGTAAAATTGTGCATAAATTATCCAAATTTGATTGGAAGAGGTGAAGAATGATTTGAAATTTGATGTATATATATGTTCATAACACCCCTTTGAAACATCATAAGTTTATGCAAAATAATCATGAACAATTGCAAAGATAAAATGAAAAGGTTTCATGAAATGGTGTTTGAAGAAGTGTAAAAAAAAATGGGACTGTTTTTCAATTTCGTTCAGGGTGCAATCGATTGCACAAAAACAGCAATCGATTGCACAAATAAGACAAAAATTCAGCAAACTGTTTTTAGACAATATTTTTGAAAATGCTTCAGTGAGCAATCGATTGCACCAAAATAGCAATCGATTGCACAAATAAGACGAAAAAACAACATCAATTTTTAGGTAATATTTTTGAAAAACTTGAGTGAGCATTCGATTGCGCTAATGTAGGAATCGATTACACAAATAAAAACTTGAGAAATTTTCCTAAGACATTTGTTTTATGGGCATGGATAAGCTATGCAATGAATGTTTGATTACTTGAGCATATAAGACTTTAGTTAGGGTAAATAATATCATTATACCTTCTTGAAATGCAATAGCTTGAATCCAAAGCCTTGAAACACGATGCTTTAACTTTGAAATGTAATTGCTTGAATTTGAACATGATGCTTTGACTTTTACTTGAGACTTTTTCCATTATTTTGCTATGATCATTTGCATCTAAATTTTTCTTCATCAAAACTAATATTTGGAGAGGCTTAATTTCACACATGTTGAATAGGAAGTTCCATTTGTTGTTTTATAATGATTGAAGAACATGTCGGACAACATGTCCTATGAAGAGCCATCCAACATCATGCTCTACACAACATGAACTTTGGACTGGTTTATGATTTTAATTATGCAAAATACTCTAGGAATATTATGCTATCACATGTGGAGCTAATGTAGTGAAAGAAGCCTTGTAGTGCTACTAAGAAATGGATTGCAATTAATGTTAAGGAAGATGTTCTAATATCTTTTTGAACTGATGTTGAACAAGAAGTCAAAACTACTGTCATGACCGATCTGTTGTCATGCTTCCGCAGTGAAGATGTTGTGACATCCTAGTGTGTGAACTGCAGGTTATACATGTTGTGTTGAAACATCTTCAACAACATGTCGAAGTAGATTTCCTATGAAGGAGCATTCAACATCACGCTTGTTGAACTAAATAATGAGATTTGGTTCTGACTTAATTATGCATAATGTTTGGAGAATATTATGCATAATATATAGAGCACACTTACAGGCATATTTAAATGTCTAAAAGATTCAAGGAGACTCAATCTGAAATCAAGGAGAACATTTAGGAAACTAAATGTTGAAGACCTTTATTGTAGCAGAAGTTTTCTGCAGTTTGTTACAGCTGACATATTGTTGTTTAAAGGCCCAAATCCAGTTTGGTATAGGTTATAAATAAGGATTTGTAACCTAGTTTAGTAAGCTAGCCGAATTTAGTAAGGATGTAATCATTAGGGCGAAATGTAGTGAACCACCCGGTTTGTGGGATGGTCACCATGCTCCTCGAAACCAGTAGATGAGAGGCAACATATATTGTTCTTGGAGGAAGCTTTGAAGTAACTCCAAGGTGTGTCCTAATTTATAAGAAAGATGCTTTAAGTCTTAGGTAGTTTGTGATAGAAGTGTGTCTTCTACTTTTCAGGTGTTGAAGAGTTGTTGGAAAACAAGTTATTGATGTAGTGGCTGAAGTGTTGACTACAAGACATCATTGTGATGATTGGAACTGGAATGGGGATATTACATATCTAGGGATAACCTATGTATAAGGCTCATTGGGTAGGGATTAAGTGAGGAGTTGTAAACGGGGAAGTTTAGCTCCAAATTGATACTGCTGATAGTGAACTTCATTCCTCGCTTGGTAGCCCCCATATGTAGGAGAGTTTCTCTAAACTAGGTGAACAATTATGATGTGTTATTTATATTTTCCTGCACTATTATAACTTGCATGTTTTTTAATGTCAGATCAGATGTCTCGACATCTCTATAAGACATCTGAGTTTGTTGTGCTAGAACTTCAATTGGTATTAGAGTAGGCATTATGTTCTGTTCTGGGTGAGATCCACGGGGGATACTTTCTGGTTATGTGCAAGGTAGAAGGTTTATACTGAAGAATTGTTTGAACAAGTATGGTTCATATTGTGTTTCTATGGTCCCTTGAAGTGGAGAATGCACCGCATGTGACAGGCTGAGATGTGGATCTGTTTGAAGGTGTAAGGAATGATATTGTTCATGTTTGTTACCTTCAGGCATGTAGCTTGGTGGGAAGCTTCTATACGTAGGGTTGATTTATTTTCAATCATAGGTTGCCATGATTATACTGGGATAGTTGTAACACCCCATCTAAATAACCCGAATATAATAATTAAATTAACATTTAAATCATCTTTAATCAGAGTTTAACACAGTAATCACGGGATGTCACAATTAATAAATAAAATAAACCTTCATTCAAACAGTAGCCATGCTACACTGAGGATCAACATTTCCAATTAATTTCAATCAAGCTAAGACCATGTCTTACACAGCGGAAAGATACCATAACCAAAAAAAAACGGAATAAATTCAATCAATATTATTCCCACTAAGTTTTAAATAAATAATAGACCAAGTCTAATTCCTCATCTAACGTTCCCCAGTGTTACAATCTAATCAGAGCATGACACTGACACGCGGACTAAACGATGAGCTCTAGAGCCATCCTCACCGACTCTTCAGCTGCTAACTTTAATCTGAAATGGTAAAGTAAGGGTGAGACTTCTCATAATTAAAGCATATTATAAGCTTCTCAATTAACAATATATTTCAAGCATATTAATCCACCCATTTCAACATAACTCCAGATTCAATACACAATTACAACCATATAATCATCATGCACAACAATCATCAATCGAGAATAGTAACACCGGAAGACATCCTAACATGTTACTATTCCATACAAATATAATGCGACTCAATGCATGCGGTACCGACTGTGACCAAGTCACCCAACACCGATCCATTCATCAACCGGATACGTACCATCGATTCGTCCATAACCACTCGGACACGAATCTAGCCTAACCACCCATCCTCACTCGGGTATCGGTTATCGGCAATCCAAGTCAAATTCCGCACAATGGGAATTAACTTCACCAAACAATGCATATGCACGCACATCACTAGCATGCAACATCAATCGCCTATGTATACATTCATTGAACATAACTGAATCTCAACAATCAACATGATATATCAACTAATCATGCATACATCAACATCAGCATAAACATGCAAGCCAATCAACATGATATATCAACCAATCATGCATACATCAACACAGGTTATGACCACCTCAGACATCATACACCCCCATCACCCACAACATGATACAATCTCCTATCATGAACAATTCATCACAACATCGACAATTAAGGTCAAAAGCCATCAGTCATATACAACACCAACAAACACATGATATCAATACAATCATGACTACACCAATTATCATAAACCGAATCAAACTCAAAAACATGATAATCCAACCATCATGCACACAAATAACAACAGCATAACACGCTTTACATTCACTCTGTATCAATATATCCATCACCACAGGATCTCTACTGCATACACATCAATATGCGTCAGTCAATAGTCATCTATTTCGGAATTTGGCCCATTTTCAAAATAATTTCAAGTTTTGGAAAATATTTTCATTTCATAAAATAGAGCTTTAAATTTAGAAAATAACGTCCAAAACGGCGCTCAAAACGGACTTACGGTTTGAAAGTTATGAATTTTCAAAGTTTGACATTTTTCAAAAATTTAAGTTGGAACCCGGTTCCGTCACAGACAGGAACCGGTTCCTGAAAAGTCCCAAAACCTCCTTGCTGGAAAAATGTATGGGAACCCGGTTCCGTCACATACAGGAACCGGTTCCCACGTGTAATTTTTCAGTTCTTTGTAAATTTTCAAAGGGCAACCCGGTTCCTCCTATACAGGAACCGGTTCCCACGTATTAAAAAGCCATTTCCTGCACTTTTGACAGCATTCATCCATTTCCATTCAAACTCAAACATACCCATACGAACTCCAACATGGGAAACACTAAAACACATCATTTTTCATCATCTATCTCATCAAACAACATGTTTCCATCATCTATTTTCATCTACTGACACTCTAATCACATTCCATACACATTCTGACACAATCAGACTCAATCTGACACCAACTGACACTATTAGGTATACATCCATGGAAACCTAGAATTTCCTAAACACAGATTCCTAACATGCCATGGTCTATAATATTAACATCAAAACCTATAATAAGCATTAATCAGTCGAAATCACCCCTTACCTTGTGGGTTCTTCGAGATTCTGACGCTTCTAGGTTTTCCTTCCTCTCTTCTCTTCTCCAACTCTACGTATAATAGCTTTTCTTCCAAAAAGACCTATTTTCTTTTCTTTTCCTTTTTATATTCCTTCTAATAATCCTTTATTTATTCCAATAAAATAAAACAAATGGTAATTAGTAAGTGTAGTGTAATTTACTCCTCACACCCCTAATTACACCTCACACCTCCATCTCTTCTTTTCTTCAATTAATCCCATAAATTCCAAAAATATAATTAATTCAAGTTCTTTAATTAATTAGACAATTAAATTCCTATTTATTTAATTTCTGAATTAAATCGGGGTGTCACAACTCTCCCCCACTAAAAGAGTTTTCGTCCTCGAAAACACCACTTAGACGAACAGTTTGGGATATGAGTCCTTCATCTGACTCTCCAGTTCCCATGTAACAATTCCATCTGCTGGTCCTCCCCAAGCTACTCTTACCAATGCGATCTCTTTGACTCACAACCATTTCAACTCTTCCTAATCAAAGAGATATTTCAGGCTCTTATGATCACTAATACCTCAATTCGAGAACCATATAAATAATCCCTCCCCAACTTCAAAACAAATACAACAGCTGCCAACTCTAAATCATGAGTCGGATAACTCCTTTCATGCACTTTCAATTGTCGTGAAGCATAAGCCACAACCTGCTTATCTTGCATCAACACACCACCTATTCCCATTAATGATGCGTCACAGTACACAACAAAAGACTTAGTCGGATTCGGAAAAATTAAGATCGGGGCACTAGTCAACCTCCTCTTCAGCTCTTGAAATCCTTCCTTCCAACTATCACGTCATGTTTGACATCATTTCCAATATCACTAACAAATATCCTTCTCATTCAACCACTAGAATCCCACACGATCCATTGCTATCGGGTTAAGAATATATCAGCTCAGCTCACTCCTTACCCCATTCACTCTAAGATACACGATTTATCACTTCCTTACACTGCAGCACAATTATAAGAACCTCCACCGAACCGCAATGTCCCCAACATTTATACACAATGCCAGTACCACGAGGCTACGTTCCAACGATAGAGCTTGCAAATTAATACATCTATTATAATGGGTGTAACATCAATAAGACATAGAACCCTTCACCCAACAATTCTATTCTGAAATCTCTAATAGTTTCATAAACTCCACACCTTCTAATGTTTAATTTGTGACTTCCAACAAAAATCATACTCGCATAACAAAGTGCATCACGTTACTCTTTCGCTACGCGACTCTGATTAATCACCTTAAGTCATTATCTTCATTTGATTTTCATCAACTACCAGCTCTACAAGTTTCATATTTATCTTTAGACTTTCTCCTTAACATCTACCAAAAATCACTGTTCACCTTCTTACCTTCTAAACCTTCCACTCTGCGGCTTCAACTTGCATACACACTCGAGTCCCCGACCCGCTAGATAATTTCCAAGTCTTTTTCATAGTCCTTTTCCTCTCAGTTTCATGCGAACTGATGAACTACTATCCTCTCAATAGAACGTCAACCACTCCCCACACTATCAAGCTTGCAAGATGAGTCTATTAAATCCAACACGATCCCGTCTATTATCAACAAGAGATTAAGGGTGATCAGTTCCTCAATTTGTCAATAGATAGCCGGCAATCACAATGGATTATAAACCACCGTACCAAACTATAATAGCGTTCCTTTAGAACTTGTGCTCGAAGTCACCCAAGCACCATGGGCCAATAATCTTCCTTTAAGGTTTACGACTTCTTCCAAACTTATTTCTCATCTGATATCGACGATGAGATACCATTGATCAAACAATTTACATAATCTCCTTCACCCGCACTTAGCATCGCACAAACATTAAGTATTTTCCCCTCATGAGATGCTATCATACCAAATACACCATAACTCATTTTGTCCCCATTTGAAGTTCTCATCCATACGGAGAACTTTAACGACATTCACAACTCTTAGTCTCCCTTTAAATTTCATAACATCTAGGATCCATATATGTTCAATCTGAACCTTACTTCAAATGCAATCTCGATAATACATCTCATCATATGATCGGTAAAAGAAACTTCCAACGTTTTCTTAACACATGTCAATATTTCGACATCTTAAACATGATTGCATTTCCTATCGAATTTATTTTTCTTCTAGCATCACTTATCTTCCCTCAAAAGCTAACGTCACTTATCCATCCTTATTCGACATAAGCTGCATCTCTAATACTTTCACATTCTTACTAATACCAACATCTCATTCATTAAGAATATATTATTCTTGACCTCGTCTCAAATAAACTGCGACTGTTACTGGTTATGTCCATACAATCTTCCAATACCTGCAACAAATTTTGGACTTTCCCACTACAACACTACGTCAGCCTCAGATGGGTCTACCGCATTACCGTCACTTAAGATAACATGATAAAGAAAACTCATATCCTCATACCATAATCTACACCATGAAACTCAACAAAATTCTACTCCCCTTTCGAAGTTGGAATTCACCTCACAACATTCAACATACCTATACCGAGTTTTAGAAGCTTACCTCCAACTATCTTCATCCTTAACCTGACCACGAAGGTAAGTTAACCGAAATTCGACTTTACTGAAGGCATACTTTCCAACCAATTGATCCATCAAATCGCCAACAATTTGAAATAGATATTTAGTCTCAATCACCACTTAAATCAGTTATCAAAATCCACACGCACTTCGCGCTACTTTCTTCCTCCTTGACTAAGGAAATCAGAGCTCCCCAAACAATACACTTGGTTTTACAAATCCATTTCACTGCGCATCCCCCAATAGCTTCTCAATTCTCTTAACTCAAAAGTTGACATCTTGCACGGTGTCATAGAAATAAGTTTTGTACCAAGAACGACATCAACAACAACTCTGATTCTCCTCAAACATCATTACATGATAAATAATTACTTTCGGTGCTGGGACCATTTTTAAAACAAAGTTCATCACATTATCTTTCCAACGCTTCAAACGGAACTCAAATCAGACATCCAAAACTCAAGTTATGAATCTTACAAGTTTTCAAAACAATGTTGTCAGCTTCAGGAAATCAATTCCCTGTGATAGGTAATCGATTTCCACCTTGTGAGAGTCAAAAATCCCAAAACATCACCGAATACAAAATTTGAGATCCTAACTTCAACATACCGCAACACACATCATTCACCATGATTAATTGCGTCAAGTTACAATTCCAATAACCAATTCACACAATTGCATACTTTATATCAACCATTGACACTGACACAATTAATCTTTTCAAGAACACCAAGAGGTAACTCACACAGACAGTTCCACAATCAACTGGAAGTGTTGCAACATTCAACCACACCAGGCTTCATCTTCTAAGAGTCATCCTTCTTAATTACCAAATATCTTCTAGGCCAAGAATATGCATCGACTCATCATAACGATTCATAATCACTTGGTTTAACTTCAAACATCCAACCCAAGGATGACCTCAAGCTAATCCAACATCTTGCTCGACGGTGAGTCGCTATTGTTCCTGTGGAAACGCCGAACTCACACCCCAATGGAACATCATTATCCATAACATCGTCCTCCACTCCCAGTGATGCGAACAACACAAGTACCTAATTGTTACCACTTAAGAGAACCTTATCTGACCATCATACTGAATTCTCGAATTTGTAATCCCTCCGAATTCGGGCCACTATGCAGTCTAACCACATCTGCACTCATATAATCAATAACACATCGATCCAACTCTTCACACCAAAACATATCGGAGAAGTAAAGCCTCTCCCTCACTGGCTTCTAAACCACTCCTGCAACCAAGTAGTTAGGAAAACAAGCAAGTATCGACAGTGTTTCACACACATGTCGTATACATAAGGAGTAATGACATTAAGACACTGGTCACAACGACCGACTATGCTCTGATACCACTATTGTAACACCCCATCTAAATAACCCGAATATAATAATTAAATTAACATTTAAATCATCTTTAATCAGAGTTTAACACAGTAATCACGGGATGTCACAATTAATAAATAAAATAAACCTTCATTCAAACAGTAGCCATGCTACACTGAGGATCAACATTTCCAATTAATTTCAATCAAGCTAAGACCATGTCTTACACAGCGGAAAGATACCATAACCAAAAAAAAACGGAATAAATTCAATCAATATTATTCCCACTAAGTTTTAAATAAATAATAGACCAAGTCTAATTCCTCATCTAACGTTCCCCAGTGTTACAATCTAATCAGAGCATGACACTGACACGCGGACTAAACGATGAGCTCTAGAGCCATCCTCACCGACTCTTCAGCTGCTAACTTTAATCTGAAATGGTAAAGTAAGGGTGAGACTTCTCATAATTAAAGCATATTATAAGCTTCTCAATTAACAATATATTTCAAGCATATTAATCCACCCATTTCAACATAACTCCATTCAATACACAATTACAACCATATAATCATCATGCACAACAATCATCAATCGAGAATAGTAACACCGAAGACATCCTAACATGTTACTATTCCATACAAATATAATGCAGACTCAATGCATGCGGTACCGACTCGTGACCAAGTCACCCAACACTGATCCATTCATCAACCGGATACAGTACCATCGATTCGTCCATAACCACTCGGACACGAATCTAGCCTAACCACCCATCCTCACTCGGGTATCGGTTATCGGCAATCCAAGTCAAATTCCGCACAATGGAAATTAACTTCACCAAACAATGCATATGCACGCACATCACTAGCATGCAACATCAATCAGTCTATGTATACATTCATTGAACATAACTGAATCTCAACAATCAACATGATATATCAACTAATCATGCATACATCAACATCAGCATAAACATGCAAGCCAATCAACATGATATATCAACCAATCATGCATACATCAACACAGGTTATGACCACCTCAGACATCATACACCCCCATCACCCACAACATGATACAATCTCCTATCATGAACAATTCATCACAACATCGACAATTAAGGTCAAAAGCCATCAGTCATATACAACACCAACAAACACATGATATCAATACAATCATGACTACACCAATTATCATAAACCGAATCAAACTCAAAAACATGATAATCCAACCATCATGCACACAAATAACAACAGCATAACACGCTTTACATTCACTCTGTATCAATATATCCATCACCACAGGATCTCTACTGCATACACATCAATATGCGTCAGTCAATAGTCATCTATTTCGGAATTTGGCCCATTTTCAAAATAATTTCAAGTTTTGGAAAATATTTTCATTTCATAAAATAGAGCTTTAAATTTAGAAAATAACGTCCAAAACGGCGCTCAAAACGGACTTACGGTTTGAAAGTTATGAATTTTCAAAGTTTGACATTTTTCAAAAATTTAAGTTGGAACCCGGTTCCGTCACAGACAGGAACCGGTTCCTGAAAAGTCCCAAAACCTCCTTGCTGGAAAAATGTATGGGAACCCGGTTCCGTCACATACAGGAACCGGTTCCCACGTGTAATTTTTCAGTTCTTTGTAAATTTTCAAAGGGCAACCCGGTTCCTCCTATACAGGAACCGGTTCCCACGTATTAAAAAGCCATTTCCTGCACTTTTGACAGCATTCATCCATTTCCATTCAAACTCAAACATACCCATACGAACTCCAACATGGGAAACACTAAAACACATCATTTTTCATCATCTATCTCATCAAACAACATGTTTCCATCATCTATTTTCATCTACTGACACTCTAATCACATTCCATACACATTCTGACACAATCAGACTCAATCTGACACCAACTGACACTATTAGGTATACATCCATGGAAACCTAGAATTTCCTAAACACAGATTCCTAACATGCCATGGTCTATAATATTAACATCAAAACCTATAATAAGCATTAATCAGTCGAAATCACCCCTTACCTTGTGGGTTCTTCGAGATTCACGCTTCTAGGTTTTCCTTCCTCTCTCTTCTCCAACTCTACGTATAATAGCTTTTCTTCCAAAAAGACCTATTTTCTTTTCTTTTCCTTTTTATATTCCTTCTAATAATCCTTTACTTATTCCAATAAAATAAAACAAATGGTAATTAGTAAGTGTAGTGTAATTTACTCCTCACACCCCTAATTACACCTCACACCTCCATCTCTTCTTTTCTTCAATTAATCCCATAAATTCCAAAAATATAATTAATTCAAGTTCTTTAATTAATTAGACAATTAAATTCCTATTTATTTAATTTCTGAATTAAATCGGGGTGTCACAACTCTCCCCCACTAAAAGAGTTTTCGTCCTCGAAAACACCACTTAGACGAACAGTTTGGGATATGAGTCCTTCATCTGACTCTCCAGTTCCCATGTAACAATTCCATCTGCTGGTCCTCCCCAAGCTACTCTTACCAATGCGATCTCTTTGACTCACAACCATTTCAACTCTTCCTAATCAAAGAGATATTTCAGGCTCTTATGATCACTAATACCTCAATTCGAGAACCATATAAATAATCCCTCCCCAACTTCAAAACAAATACAACAGCTGCCAACTCTAAATCATGAGTCGGATAACTCCTTTCATGCACTTTCAATTGTCGTGAAGCATAA
The DNA here is from genome assembly GCA_021764765.1 of Vicia sativa. Lineage (NCBI taxonomy): Eukaryota > Viridiplantae > Streptophyta > Magnoliopsida > Fabales > Fabaceae > Vicia > Vicia sativa. The sequence goes on along the minus strand of CM038796.1, from coordinate 67,209,394 downwards.
GCCACAACCTGCTTATCTTGCATCAACACACCACCTATTCCCATTAATGATGCGTCACAGTACACAACAAAAGACTTAGTCGGATTCGGAAAAATTAAGATCGGGGCACTAGTCAACCTCCTCTTCAGCTCTTGAAATCCTTCCTTCCAACTATCACGTCATGTTTGACATCATTTCCAATATCACTAACAAATATCCTTCTCATTCAACCACTAGAATCCCACACGATCCATTGCTATCGGGTTAAGAATATATCAGCTCAGCTCACTCCTTACCCCATTCACTCTAAGATACACGATTTATCACTTCCTTACACTGCAGCACAATTATAAGAACCTCCACCGAACCGCAATGTCCCCAACATTTATACACAATGCCAGTACCACGAGGCTACGTTCCAACGATAGAGCTTGCAAATTAATACATCTATTATAATGGGTGTAACATCAATAAGACATAGAACCCTTCACCCAACAATTCTATTCTGAAATCTCTAATAGTTTCATAAACTCCACACCTTCTAATGTTTAATTTGTGACTTCCAACAAAAATCATACTCGCATAACAAAGTGCATCACGTTACTCTTTCGCTACGCGACTCTGATTAATCACCTTAAGTCATTATCTTCATTTGATTTTCATCAACTACCAGCTCTACAAGTTTCATATTTATCTTTAGACTTTCTCCTTAACATCTACCAAAAATCACTGTTCACCTTCTTACCTTCTAAACCTTCCACTCTGCGGCTTCAACTTGCATACACACTCGAGTCCCCGACCCGCTAGATAATTTCCAAGTCTTTTTCATAGTCCTTTTCCTCTCAGTTTCATGCGAACTGATGAACTACTATCCTCTCAATAGAACGTCAACCACTCCCCACACTATCAAGCTTGCAAGATGAGTCTATTAAATCCAACACGATCCCGTCTATTATCAACAAGAGATTAAGGGTGATCAGTTCCTCAATTTGTCAATAGATAGCCGGCAATCACAATGGATTATAAACCACCGTACCAAACTATAATAGCGTTCCTTTAGAACTTGTGCTCGAAGTCACCCAAGCACCATGGGCCAATAATCTTCCTTTAAGGTTTACGACTTCTTCCAAACTTATTTCTCATCTGATATCGACGATGAGATACCATTGATCAAACAATTTACATAATCTCCTTCACCCGCACTTAGCATCGCACAAACATTAAGTATTTTCCCCCTCATGAGATGCTATCATACCAAATACACCATAACTCATTTTGTCCCCATTTGAAGTTCTCATCCATACGGAGAACTTTAACGACATTCACAACTCTTAGTCTCCCTTTAAATTTCATAACATCTAGGATCCATATATGTTCAATCTGAACCTTACTTCAAATGCAATCTCGATAATACATCTCATCATATGATCGGTAAAAGAAACTTCCAACGTTTTCTTAACACATGTCAATATTTCGACATCTTAAACATGATTGCATTTCCTATCGAATTTATTTTTCTTCTAGCATCACTTATCTTCCCTCAAAAGCTAACGTCACTTATCCATCCTTATTCGACATAAGCTGCATCTCTAATACTTTCACATTCTTACTAATACCAACATCTCATTCATTAAGAATATATTATTCTTGACCTCGTCTCAAATAAATCATGATCACATCGGTTATGTCCATACAATCTTCCAATACCTGCAACAAATTTTGGACTTTCCCACTACAACACTACGTCAGCCTCAGATGGGTCTACCGCATTACCGTCACTTAAGATAACATGATAAAGAAAACTCATATCCTCATACCGTAATCTACACCATGAAACTCAACAAAATTCTACTCCCCTTTCGAAGTTGGAATTCACCTCACAACATTCAACATACCTATACCGAGTTTTAGAAGCTTACCTCCAACTATCTTCATCCTTAACCTGACCACGAAGGTAAGTTAACCAAATTCGACTTTCATCAAGGCATACTTTCCAACCAATTGATCCATCAAATCGCCAACAATTTGAAATAGATATTTAGTCTCAATCACCACTTAAATCGTTATCAAAATCCACACGCACGGCTACTTTCTTCCTCCTTGACTAAGGAAATCGAGCTCCCAAACAATACACTTGGTTTTACAAATCCATTTCACTCGCATCCCCAATAGCTTCTCAATTCTCTTAACTCAAAAGTTGACATCTTGCACGTGTCATAGAAATAAGTTTTGTACCAAGAACGACATCAACAACAACTCTGATTCTCCTCAAACATCATTACATGATAAATAATTACTTTCGGGGACCATTTTTAAAACAAAGTTCATCACATTATCTTTCCAACGCTTCAAACGGAACTCAAATCAGACATCCAAAACTCAAGTTATGAATCTTACAAGTTTTCAAAACAATGTTGTCAGCTTCAGGAAATCAATTCCCTGTGATAGGTAATCGATTTCCACCTTGTGAGAGTCAAAATCCCAAAACATCACCGAATACAAAATTTGAGATCCTAACTTCAACATACCGCAACACACATCATTCACCATGATTAATTGCGTCAAGTTACAATTCCAATAACCAATTCACACAATTGCATACTTTATATCAACCATTGACACTGACACAATTAATCTTTTCAAGAACACCAAGAGGTAACTCACACAGATTCCCACAATCAACTGGAAGTGTTGCAACATTCAACCACACCAGCTTCATCTTCTAAGAGTCATCCTTCTTAATTACCAAATATCTTCTAGGCCAAGAATATGCATCGACTCATCATAACGATTCATAATCACTTGGTTTAACTTCAAACATCCAACCCAAGGATGACCTCAAGCTAATCCAACATCTTGCTCAGACGGTGAGTCGCTATTGTTCCCAGGGAAACGTCAGAACTCACACCCCAATGGAACATCATTATCCATAACATCGTCCTCCACTCCCAGTGATGCGAACAACACAAGTACCTAATTGTTACCACTTAAGAGAACCTTATCTGACCATCATACTGAATTCTCGAATTTGTAATCCCTCCGAATTCGGGCCACTATGCAGTCTAACCACATCTGCACTCATATAATCAATAACACATCGATCCAACTCTTCACACCAAAACATATCGGAGAAGTAAAGCCTCTCCCTCACTGGCTTCTAAACCACTCCTGCAACCAAGTAGTTAGGAAAACAAGCAAGTATCGACAGTGTTTCACACACATGTCGTATACATAAGGAGTAATGACATTAAGACACTGGTCACAACGACCGACTATGCTCTGATACCACTATTGTAACACCCCATCTAAATAACCCGAATATAATAATTAAATTAACATTTAAATCATCTTTAATCAGAGTTTAACACAGTAATCACGGGATGTCACAATTAATAAATAAAATAAACCTTCATTCAAACAGTAGCCATGCTACACTGAGGATCAACATTTCCAATTAATTTCAATCAAGCTAAGACCATGTCTTACACAGCGGAAAGATACCATAACCAAAAAAAAACGGAATAAATTCAATCAATATTATTCCCACTAAGTTTTAAATAAATAATAGACCAAGTCTAATTCCTCATCTAACGTTCCCCAGTGTTACAATCTAATCAGAGCATGACACTGACACGCGGACTAAACGATGAGCTCTAGAGCCATCCTCACCGACTCTTCAGCTGCTAACTTTAATCTGAAATGGTAAAGTAAGGGTGAGACTTCTCATAATTAAAGCATATTATAAGCTTCTCAATTAACAATATATTTCAAGCATATTAATCCACCCATTTCAACATAACCCGCATTCAATACACAATTACAACCATATAATCATCATGCACAACAATCATCAATCGAGAATAGTAACACCGAAGACATCCTAACATGTTACTATTCCATACAAATATAATGCACTCAATGCATGCGGTACCGACTCGTGACCAAGTCACCCAACACCGATCCATTCATCAACCGGATACGACCATCGATTCGTCCATAACCACTCGGACACGAATCTAGCCTAACCACCCATCCTCACTCGGGTATCGGTTATCGGCAATCCAAGTCAAATTCCGCACAATGGAAATTAACTTCACCAAACAATGCATATGCACGCACATCACTAGCATGCAACATCAATCAGTCTATGTATACATTCATTGAACATAACTGAATCTCAACAATCAACATGATATATCAACTAATCATGCATACATCAACATCAGCATAAACATGCAAGCCAATCAACATGATATATCAACCAATCATGCATACATCAACACAGGTTATGACCACCTCAGACATCATACACCCCCATCACCCACAACATGATACAATCTCCTATCATGAACAATTCATCACAACATCGATAATTAAGGTCAAAAGCCATCAGCCATATACAACACCAACAAACACATGATATCAATACAATCATGACTACACCAATTATCATAAACCGAATCAAACTCAAAAACATGATAATCCAACCATCATGCACACAAATAACAACAGCATAACACGCTTTACATTCACTCTGTATCAATATATCCATCACCACAGGATCTCTACTGCATACACATCAATATGCGTCAGTCAATAGTCATCTATTTCGGAATTTGGCCCATTTTCAAAATAATTTCAAGTTTTGGAAAATATTTTCATTTCATAAAATAGAGCTTTAAATTTAGAAAATAACGTCCAAAACGGCGCTCTCAAAACGGACTTACGGTTTGAAAGTTATGAATTTTCAAAGTTTGACATTTTTCAAAAATTTAAGTTGGAACCCGGTTCCGTCACAGACAGGAACCGGTTCCTGAAAAGTCCCAAAACCTCCTTGCTGGAAAAATGTATGGGAACCCGGTTCCGTCACATACAGGAACCGGTTCCCACGTGTAATTTTTCAGTTCTTTGTAAATTTTCAAAGGGCAACCCGGTTCCTCCTATACAGGAACCGGTTCCCACGTATTAAAAAGCCATTTCCTGCACTTTTGACAGCATTCATCCATTTCCATTCAAACTCAAACATACCCATACGAACTCCAACATGGGAAACACTAAAACACATCATTTTTCATCATCTATCTCATCAAACAACATGTTTCCATCATCTATTTTCATCTACTGACACTCTAATCACATTCCATACACATTCTGACAAAATCAGACTCAATCTGACACCAACTGACACTATTAGGTATACATCCATGGAAACCTAGAATTTCCTAAACACAGATTCCTAACATGCCATGGTCTATAATATTAACATCAAAACCTATAATAAGCATTAATCAGTCGAAATCACCCCTTACCTTGTGGGTTCTTCGAGATTCTGACGCTTCTAGGTTTTCCTTCCTCTCTTCTCTTCTCCAACTCTACGTATAATAGCTTTTCTTCCAAAAAGACCTATTTTCTTTTCTTTTCCTTTTTATATTCCTTCTAATAATCCTTTATTTATTCCAATAAAATAAAACAAATGGTAATTAGTAAGTGTAGTGTAATTTACTCCTCACACCCCTAATTACACCTCACACCTCCATCTCTTCTTTTCTTCAATTAATCCCATAAATTCCAAAAATATAATTAATTCAAGTTCTTTAATTAATTAGACAATTAAATTCCTATTTATTTAATTTCTGAATTAAATCGGGGTGTCACAATAGTGATATAAGCATTGTTGAGGAGTTTGTGTATTCCGCTGGATAGTATCTGATATAATTGTTATCCTCAACAGAATATATGTCAGACATGTTCAATCGTATTATTAAAAGTGTCAAAGATACTTGAGATCTTGCTCAAGTCCACTCATAAAGACATTTATCAATAAGGTTGACGGGAATCAATTGATCAATGATGATTTGCATGTTGTTTGAAGACCTTGAAGACTATCAAGGATGGTGTGTTCCAAGAAGAAGGAATTGATGTTCTATGGGATGTTAGAACATTATTTTAGCAGGTATGCAGCTATCGGTTGAAGAGTAGATGCCTTGGGTGCTGAACAAAAATATTATGAATACTTTTGTTGGGAACCTACTCCTGATCTGGAAAAGGAGGCATCTGATTTGTGTAGTATGATCAGGACACGATCAACATATTATCTACTCCATGTGTCAATTTGTTTTTGATCAAGGCTTATGGGAGTATAAATGTTGATCTCAATGCTCTTGAGAAGGACTCATAAAGGTATCTCCACCGGACCCTTTATGTATATGAGATGAGCACGTATCTGGAGGATCCTTTGATCAAAGGAACCAGATTCGTGGAATCTTGTTTGTGGCCATAGAACAGATTCTATTTGAAGAGGAGTACTGGGATCCAACCACAATATGTGATTCTTCTGAGTGTTGTTTTGATTAATCTTGAGGAAGAGAATTTGTGATTATCTTAGTGTACCCTCAAAAGATGTTAAAGTTTGAAGGGTATTGTTTTGAAGAATCAGGGGAAACAGACCTCTTTGAAAAGTATGTATATTTTGTTGTGTCATGCCTATCAAAGTCTGTTCCAAAGACCTATGAGAGGGAATCTCCTCTATAGGTACATACAATGGCATCCATCATCTCAAAATCAGACAGGAGGTCTGAAGTAGAGCTTATTGAGATATGGTTCGTGCAATCCTCTACTTAAGTTGGTAGTCTGATCCTAAAGATTGAGCAGTTGTTGTTGGTATATTTTCTTGTGTTGCCCCCCCCCCCTCCCACAAGAGTTGAGTATCAGTTATTATGGATGTTATCCTCATAACTATACTAAGAATGTATGATGTCGTATCAGATTTTGGAATATCATCTCAGTTTCTTCATCCATGAAAGTGTGTGTTTTTTATTGAGTTTAAGGTCAAGCCACTGACCTAACCTAAAATTTTTTGGCTTCCATGATTGGATGTCTTGTTGAAGATTCAGCAAGTATCACATGTATGAAGAAGAAGGTTGTCAGCCTTACCTAATATGAGTAGGTAATCCTATCTGACTAACTAATACGTACTTTGATGGGAGACTAAGTATTTATTAGATTTTTGCATGAGTATTGCTTACAAATAATTTGACGGGAGCTAAGTGTTTGTCTGATGTGCGTATGCAATTCTTACTTCTGAACAGCCTACTATAGAATGTAGTGAGAGTTTATTTATGTTGTATGGTTACTCTGAAGATGAGATCTTGTGAGATCCTTTTGTGAAAATGGGGAGTTTTATTAAAGGGTATGGATGGAAATAATTCCCTTGGATGGTGATTCCATAACCAAAGCTGATAGGTTATGTAGTAAAATTGATGTTGTCCCATATGATGTTGTAACATCATTGTTGATGATAGTTTGTGGAAGATATTTGGGACTATAGATCTTGATATTCTATCACCTCATTCAGAAGTGGAAGTTCTATCTTTGGTTTAGAATAAGAAGATTCTGAGTTTGTTTAGAGTAGTATGCTCATGTAATGCATAATTACTATTCTGGTTTGAAGACTTAACTAGTATCATCAACTACTAGTAAATGTAATGTGCATAAGAAGGAATTAATCAGCGCGATTGTGAAGGGGTACTGAGATCAGCAAAGACAATGTACTTCTGCTTCTAATCATATGGAAAGTCTTTTAAAGACTAATCTTCTCAAGCCAGAATAATGATGTCGAACAAGAAATCAGGACATATCTCAAGACATGTTTTATCCTTAAAGACCAGCAGGGATAGTTCTTAAACTTTTCATTTAAGATGTGTATTAATGGTGTGTATAACGTGTTCTGACTTGGTGCATGTTTTGGAAACTATCATTTCCAAAATAAATTGGGTGTATTAAAGGCTTTCATTGCTTTCAGCCGGTGCACAAATTCTCCTGATGTGGTTTTTGTTGAAGTAGCGTTTCTTGACCAATATAATTGTTACAGTCTAGGTTATGTTACTTTAGTTGCTCAGGTATTTAGAGTGTCTTTTTGTTATTTTTCTTCCCTTCATTTTGTGTGTGTCCTTGTTTGTTGTGTTCTCATGTCCTTTGTTCGAATATGAGTAAGTTTAGAGTCTGTGAAGGTTATGTTTATCAACTTATGGCAAACATGGGGGAAAGGGTAGTGTTCAGACGTTGTTAAGTCTGTGGTCAGTCTTGCAGTTGTTTTTACAAATATGTTGAATAGGATGTCCTATTTTGAGTCTGCTTATTCTTGTAGTTTTTGCAAGTTTTTGTTTTGTGTCTTGTTTTAAGTTATGAACACATATTGTGTCTTGTGTTCTGAGTTATCTAATATATAGGTCTGGTTCTCTATGTCTGTAAATGGATAGTTCAAGTGTTTGTTTCTGTTAATATGTTTCCTCTTGTGCTCTAAAAGAGGATGTTGTGTCTATCTGTGTCCTAGCATAGTTCTTAGTTTGAGAGGGAGTGTACACAAATTGACTCCAGGACTTTGTCCTAATATCTTGATGTGTTTACTCTGTGGTGGTAAGTTGTTAGGGTTGTTGTGAAGATATTTTGGATCTGATGTCCCAACATCAATCAGATTGTGATTATTACCTCTTGTTAAAAGCCTTTGTCGTATTCAGGATAAAAACGGGGAGAGTATATGTATGTCCTATGCACCGAACACCAATTGCTAGCTGCTATTGAGGGGGGAAGTTTACAAGTCTCTATAGCAGGTTTTAAGGGAGAGATTGTTACACCTGTGATATGTAAATTAGTTTTAGCCAAAATAAGCCAAAGGGGGACATTATTAATTCTATGATTTTATGCTTAGCATTATGTTTGGTAAAACTAATATGGTTGGATCATATTAAATAGGAAGTTCCATTTGTTGTTTTATAATGATTGAAGAACATGTCGGACAACATGTCCTATGAAGAGCCATACAACATCATGCTCTACACAACATGAACTTTGGACTGGTTTATGATTTTAATTATGCAGAATACTCTAGGAATATTATGTTATCACAGGTGGAGCTAATGTAGTGAAAGAAGCCTTGTCATGCTGCTAAGAAATGAATTACAACTAATGTTAAGGAAGACGCTCTAATATATTTCTGAATTGATGTTGAACAAGAAATCACAACTACTGTCATGACAGATATGCTTTCATGCTTCTGCAATGAAGATGTTGTGACATCCTAGTGTGTGAACTGCAAGTCACAACTATTTTCATGACAGATCTCCTGCCATGCTTCTAAAGTGAAGATGTTGTGACATTCTGATGTGTGAACTGCAGGTTATACGTGTTGTGTTGAAACATCTAGAACAACATGTCGTAGCAAATTTCCTATGAAGGAGCATTCGACATCACGCCTACTGAACTAAATAATGAGATTTGGTTCTGATTTAATTATGCAAAATATTTGGAGAATATTATGCATAATATATAGAGCACACTTATAGGCATATTTAATGGTCTAAAAGATTCAAGGAGACTCAATCTGAAATCAAGGAGAACATTTAGGAAACTAAATGTTGAAGACCTTTATTGTAGAAGAAGTTTTCTGCAGTTTGTTACAGTTGAGATGTTATTGTTTGAAGGCCCAAATCCAGTTGGGTATAGGTTATAAATAAGGATTTGTAACCTAATTTATTAAGCTAGCCGAATTTAGTAAGGATGTAATCATTGGGGCTAGATGTAGTGAACCACCCGGTTTGTGGGATGGTCATCATGCTCCTCGAAACTCGTAGGTGAGAGGCAGCATGTATTGTTCTTGGAGGAAGCTTTGAAGTAACTCCAAGGTGTGTCCTAAGTTATAAGCAAAAGGCTTTAAGTATTAGGTAGTTTGTGGTAGAAGTGTGTCTTCTACTTTTCAAGTGTTGAAGAGTTGTTGGAAATCAAGTTGTTGATGTAGTGGCTGAAGTGTTGACTACTAGACATTATTGTGATGATTGGAAGTGGAATGGGAATATTCCATATCTAGGGAGAACCTAGGTAGAAGGTTCATTGGGTAGTGATTAAGTAAGGAGTTGTAAATGGAGAAGTTTAGCTCCAAATTGATACTGCTGATAGAGAACTTCATTCTTGGCTTGGTAGCCCCCGGATGTATGAGATTTTCTCCGAACTGGGTAAACAATTCTGATGTATTATTTATGTTTTCCTACATTGTTATACCTTTCATGTTTGTTAATGTCATATCAGATGTCTCGACATCTCTATAAGACATTTGAGTGTGTTGTACCAGAACTTCAATTCTCATAGGCTTGATAAGTGATATCAAGTTTGAGTAAACAACCTCCATCTTGTTTGTGAGAGAAACTAGTCAACCAAGTTCAGAAAAATAAATTATCAACAAAAAGATGTCATGACATTATATCTGGCATCTCAAGAATCTCCAACTCCAGATTAGGGATTCTTCTTCATCAATTGCTATGAACACTTGAAGAGTCAGACATTCTCTTCCTTGATAGCAGTACAACATGTGGTTAGTGCACTCCCACACAAAATTCACTATGTTTTAAAAATCCAAGTTCAAACAAATTTTCAATAGATACCTCCTTACTTGCCCACAAACCATAAAGTATCATCCCAGGATGTCACCCAAAAATAAAACAGGATGCCTGCTTTGATACTGTTGAAGTTTTGGTGACTCTGATACGTGTTGTCTAAAGAAACCAGTCTGGAGATCTAAAGACAAAAGTTCTATTGAACGAAGTCCAAATGCTGAAGACTCAAGTTTCAGAAGACAAAGGGTTCTGAAGACCAAGTTCATAAGACGTAGTTCTAAAAACTCTGAAGACTTGAAGTTCTTCTTACCATTAGGTTTGATACAAGTTTTTCAAGACCAAGTGCGAAGGACTCTAAAGACGCAGTTCTAAAGACTCTAGAAACTTGAAGTTTTGATAAATCAGAAGTTATGTTCTCTCTTCTTGCTCATCTCAGAAGCCTCTGAAGTACAGAAGGTTAAAAGATAATGTTAGTGTGGTACAAATAGTACATAGTACAAGCAAAACTTTTCATTCCACTACCGTGAAAGGACAGACGCTGCGTACGATATTGTCCCCCACGTTATCTTAAGCTGCCATAAAATGTGATAATTCCAATTGTACCCTTCAACGGTCACATGAAATCACTTGGAATGGTAAACTAGAGTAGGTTCGGGTTATCAAGTTAACTAGTATATAATCTTTTGTTCATTTCTATTTTCTAATCTTCTCTACCTTATATCAAAAGTGAAGTAAATTTCAACGGGGGTTGTTTTTAAAGAAAAAAATTTCAAAGCTTAAATCCCAATTCAAACCCCCTCTTTCTTCTATTTTTCACACCTTCAGTTGGTATCAGAGCTCTGGTTCTTAAGTGATAAAAAGGTTGAATTTTTATCAAACACCTAACAATATTCAGTACCGATCTAGTGTGTGTGACAAACAATGGCTGCTACTAATGAGGTTGTTAATGTCACTTCTGATAACAAGGAAAGAGACTCATATAGTGAAAAACCTCCCATATTTTATGGTGAGAAATTTAACTATTGGAAAATAGAATAGAAATCTACTTTCTGGGATTCGACTTGGACTTATGGGATCTAGTAGTTGATGGCTACAGTTACCCAGTAGATTCATAAGGAAAGAAAGTTGCCAGAAGCGCTCTAACAGATGCTCAGAAGAAAATTTACAAGAATCATCATAGAGCAAGAACCATTCTTCTCAATGTTATTTCATATACAGAGTATAAAAAGATCACAGATAGATGGGTTGCAAAGTCTATCTTTGATTCTCTTCAGATGAATCACGAAGGCAATGCTCAAGTCAAGGAAACAAAGGTTCTGCCCCTAACCCAAAAGTATAAAGCCTTCAAAATAGAAGAAGATGAATCTTTGGAAACTATGTTTTCAAGATTTCAGATGCTTGTTGCTGGACTTAGAGTTCTGGGCTAAGGTTACTGTATTGTTGATTACGTCAAAAAGATTATCAAAATTTTTCCTGTTAAATGGAAACACATGGTAAATGCTTTGAAATTGGAAAAATATCTCAACAACACCAGTCTTGAGGAACTTATTAGTTCTTTGAGAAGTTATGAAATAGAGCTTCAAGAAGATAAACCTCATAAGATAGGTAAATCTATTGCTCTTAAGTTTAAGTCTGAAAAGACAAAGGCTTGTCAAGTAGAGAAAGAATTAGAAGAGTCTGAATAAGACTCGAACGAAGATGAACTATCTCTCATTTCTAAAAAGATAAATAATGTGTGGAAACACAGACAGAGCAAGTTCAAAGGGTCAAGAAGATTTAAAGGTAGACATGAGTTTACATCTGACCAAAGGAAAGAGTCTGGAAAGGAAGTCACCTTCTACAAATGCAAAGAGCTTGAGCATTACAAGAATGAGTGTCCAAAGCTCAGAAGAGAAAGAAAATCTAAGAATGTTTTCAAAGCTAAGAAAGGTCTCATGGAAACGTGGGATGATTCGGATTCAGAAGACGATTCTGATGAAGAACATGACAATATGGATCTCATGGTAAAGACCAACATTAGCGAACCATTATTAGAGGATAACCTGCTTCTTGATGAAGAATTGGACTCTGATGACGACAGAGAGGTACTTTCTTCCTTATCTTGCTTGGAACTTGAATTAGGATTATTTGAACTTATGAAAAGGTATCAACTTCTTCTAAGTAAACACAAAAATCTGAAAAAGACTTTTGTGGCTGCTTCTGAAACTTCAACTAAGAGTGAGCCAAATACTTTAGTTTTAAATGAAAAATTATTCTCTTTAGAAAATCAAATGTTGCTCTTAAAAGTAAAGTTTCTAAATTAGAATAAGAGATCATTTCTAGCTATCTACTACGGATGAAATAATTAGATATGATAGAGCTTTTCAACACTTCCTTACTAAAAGCATGGATAGAAGCAAGATGGCTTCCATGATCTATGGAGTTAGCAGAAATGTAAGTGGAGGTTTTGGATACTCAGGGCCATCAAAACCAATTGATGAGACTGAGAGTGTAAAACCAAAACCTCTATCTGAACATTTCATGCTTGATGGAACTGAAATAAAATTTCCAGAACTAGAAGTTTCACATTATGTTGCACCACAATCACAGGAACAGAAGGAAACTTCTAAACCTAAATATCATACAAAAATTCCACATGATTATACTGCTGCACAGAAATCCAAAGGTGTAACAACCATTGGAAAGACTAATAGGAAATGACCCAAAGTGTGGGTACCAAAAGATCAAATAATATATGTTGCAGATGTTCTTGATAGTGCCTCTGAGACACCAGTCATAGCACCTGGACAATGGATGCTTGCCACACTTGATGGGAAAAAGGCCTATGTTCCAAGATTTGGAACATAAATCTAGAAGGAGATATTAGTTTTTTTGTCAAAACAAGATTAGCTACTTTAGCTCTAAAAATTGTTGGAAAATCTGAAGGAAATATATCAAAATTATCAGTGTAACATCTCTACTTCCTCCTTTTATTTTATTTCTGATCTTAAGCATCAGAAGATGCCTTGTTTATTAGCATATTTTGGAAAGAAATATTATGGCTGCAGGGGATAGTTCTAAAAATGAGTTCCTCATATCACCCAAAAACTGATGGCCAGACAAAAATTATTAATCGTTGTCTGGAAGCTTATGTGCGTTGCTTTGCCTCGGAGCAGCCCCATAATTGGTCTCATTGGGTCTCTTAGGAAACATTATGGTATAATTATACCTATCACATTTCCACAAGAGCGACGTCATTTGAGATTGTCTATGGAAGAAAGTGGCCACAATTAATTTGTTTCTTACAGTGATAGACAGGGGTTGAAGTTGCAGCTACAGAGTTATTGGACAAAGATGATGCTTTGTGGCAAGTTAAGCATCATTTGCTAAAGGCACAACAACAAATGAAGAAATACGTTGGCCAAAACCAAATGGATGTGAACTTCGAGGTGGGTGAATAGGTATTTTGAAAGCTAGAACCTCATCGACGGCAGATAGTGAGCAGAAGAATTAACCAGAAGTTAGCCCCCCCAATATTTTGGTCCTTATCCAATTGTGGCAAAATAGGGGTTGTTTCCTATTAGAACAAAGTTTGTTTCTAATAATATATATTAAACTTTTGATGATAACAAGCATAATAAATTTTGTATGAATGAATATGATACTCTGACGTGTACATGTTTTATTTCAGAAGGTGTTCTGACTCTAGCGCAAAAATGTAAAATATCATGTTGAGCAGAAGATGATGTTAGAAGCAGAACTTCTTGACAAAGCACGCTCATAGCAACTGCTGACAGAAACACGCTTTAGAAGTTCTGAGCGATAACTTCTGGATAACACGCTCCAAAGAAAGCTTCTGAAGTAAAGATATAATACAACTTCTGATGGAAGCTAGCAAAGCGCAACCTCTGATAAAAAAAAGCACCAACAATATGTTCTGAATAGAATATGTATAACAAGGCTTACAGAAGATGATGTATTAGAAGTTCTGATGAGAATAGAACTTCTGGTCAAGCAAGCACTGCGCAGAAGCAAGCACAGCGCAACTTCTGATAGAAGAAAGCAAAGCGCAGAAGCAAGCACATCGCAGAAGCAAGCACAGCACAACTTCTAACAGAAGCAGGCAAGAGTAAACTCCTGATGGAAGCACCAACAGAAGTTCTGATGAGCAAATATGTAGAAGATCTTTTTCAATATGAACGTTATCTTCTAAAAGACAAAACCTGCCAATAGTAACATAGACCCACTGAGCGAAGAAAAGAAGTACTTGAGTGGTTCAACATCCAAGAAATATTCCGCAAGCTATTTACGTAAAAGGCTAAGCAAGTCACGTGAAGCTAAGCAAGTAATAATTACTTTTTCCATTATCCAAGACACGCTACTAGCAACGGAAAGATTTTGGAAGCATTATTTAAGGATTCAAATTCAAAGAAGAATTCAACAATTAACAATTCAACGAAACAATTTTTACATACAATAACTTTCACAAGAAGAGATACTGTACGAAAGAGAACAATTCAACAACATCTTCTAGCAACCTACAGAAATTCATTCCAAAGTAAACTTGCTGCAAGTACAATGAAAAATCTTTTGTAAATTAGTTTACTATTTATTGAGCTTAATTTTTTGTGTAAACTTCACTTAGTGAAGAACAGCTTTTTAGAAGCATTATTGTACACAGTCAGTCAGAATTAACATTATGATAGTTGTTCCTTGAGAAGACCAGTTTGGGTCATAATTCTTGAGAGGGCTAGGACTAGTTGAGTCTTAGAGGTGTTAGTCACAACGGTTGGTTGTGCGGTTTGTTCCTTGAGAAGACCAGTTGGATAAGAATTCTTGAGAGGGCTAGGACTAGTGAGTCTTAGAGGAAGTTAGTCACACTGGTTGGGTAGTGCACTCTGTAATCGTTGATTATAATGGATTAAGTCCTCGTTGAGAGAGGCGAAATCACCTTGGCGGGTGGACTGGAGTAGTTTGAGTGTCAAACGAACCAGGATAAAAATACTTGAGTATTTTATTTGTTGTTTGGGTTAAAGAGACAAAAAGTAAGAAAAACTTATTCAACCCCCCCCCCCCTCCCCCTCCCTTCTATGTGTTTTTCCAAGCCTTCAATTGGCATCAGAGCTCTTGGTTTTGGGTCCAAACACTTAACAGTGTCGAATAAAGATCTAGTTGGGAAGAACACAAGATGGCAACAGATAACAAAAACATTAAACCTCCAATGTTTGATGGAGAAGACTTTGAGTATTGGAAGGATAGACTGGAAAGTTTTATTTCAGGATACGACCCTGATCTATGGGAAATGGTGTTGGATGGTTACAAATATCCAGAAGATGGAGATGGAAACAAGTTTGAAAGGAAAGCAATGGATAAGGCGCAGAAAATAGAATATAAAAATCATCACGCAAGAAACATCCTGCTGAACGCCATTTCAAAAATGGAGTATGAGAAGATCACAAAGAGAGATACAGCATATGACACTTTTGAGTCTCTCAAAATGTCTCATGAAGTAAATGCCCAAGTAAAAGAAGCTAAAGCTCTGGCCACATGGGACGACTCAGAATCTTCTGATGTTGAAACTGATCCAGAAGATGAACATGCAAATCTAGCGTTTAAGGCAACTCTAGCAGATGACTCTGCTTCTGAATATGAGATAGAAGAGGTATTTTCTAATCTAACTAGAACTGAACTAGAAGATAGTCTATCAGAACTTCTGGAAAATTATAGTGAAATCAAAATCAAATACAAGAAACTCAAAAATAATCTTGTATCTGAAATTGAGCAACTTAAGGCTGAAAACTCTGAGCTTAAAGAAAATAATATTAAACTTAAAAATGATTTTAATAATTCTCAAAAAATTTCCAGCTCAGAAGATACTTCAAGTTCTAAAAATATTATGAAAGAATATGACTACAGTTTTCAGAAGTTTCTAACTAGTAGCATAGACAGAAGCAAAATGGCTTCCATGATCTATGGAGTTTCTAGAAACAACAGAAAAGGTTTAGGATATAAAGCCTCCAGAAGGAAAGAAATATATAAACCAAAATCTGTTGATGAAATGAAAATCATGTACAAACCATTACACAAACAATTTGAGTATGGTCACACACACGATATTAAATACACATCCTATAATGAAAATTTTCATGTTAAACCAAAGTTCAAACAAAACTTTAGGAAAACTAACCAGAAAGGACCCAGAAGGATATGGGTACCAAAAGAAAAAATTATCTATGTTGCAGATATTCTAAAGGGTGACGTTGAAATACTAACCTTAGCACCTGGACTCTGGATGCTAGCTAGACATGATGGGAAGAAGGTTTATGTTCCAAGTTTTGGAACTTAAAGGTAACCAGAAGGAAATAGTCAGAGGCTTTGGAACTATGGGAAATGGAACAGAAGTTCAGTAGTCAACCTCTGAAGAAACAGAACAGAAGATCACACAGAAGTTGCATAATTTTCAGAAGGTCTGGAACTATGGAAAATTGATCAGAAGTTTAGTTGCCAACTTCTGAAGAAACAAAATAAAAGTACAACTCAGAAGTTCTGGATAAAAAATTCAACCAGAAAATTATCTTTTGAATGAGTGTAAGACTCCCTATCTTCTGTTACATTATATATGTTTTATATGAATGTTCAAACTAACATCTCTTCAGAAGTTATAAGAATTGTTAGAGCAAGTTTGATTCTAAAGCACAGAAGTGTATTCTGCTTGGATACTCTGAACTCTCAAAAGGCTATAGAGTGTACAACACAGAAACTCTGATTATGGAGGAATCAATCAAAGTAAGATTTGATGATAAGCTTGGCCAGCAAGTGCCAAAGCAATTTGAAAATAATGTAGGTACAGAAGTTCTATTGCCAAACTCTGACGAAACAGCACAGAAGGAAAAATCAAAAGTTCAAATGTCAACTTCTGAAGACTCTGAACAAAAGCGTCACCCAGAAGTTCTAACTTCTGAAGAAAATCTGAACAATGTTAGAAACTCTGAAGAAACTTTCTACAGAAAATATCCAAGAATTATCTCAGCTCATCCAGAAGATGTCATTATAGGAAAGAAAAATGACCCTATCAGAACTAGGTCCACCCTTAAAATAAATGAAGAATCTCTTTTTGGACTAGTCTCCATGATTTAACCATCTTCTATAGATGAAGCTCTGAAAGATAATGATTGGATTATAGCTATGAAAGAAGAACTCAACCAATTCTCCAGAAATGACGTATGAGATTTAGTTCCAAGACCAAAAGGATTTAACATCATTAGAACAAAGTGGGTGTTCAGAAACAAGCTAAATGAGCAAGGAGAAGTTGTCAGAAACAAAGCACGACTGGTTGCACAAGGTTATAGTCAGCAAGAAGGTATTGATTATAATGAAACCTTTGCTCCAGTTGCCAGGTTAGAAACCATTAGATTATTAATTTCCTTTGTTGTACAAAATAATATTACCTTATATCAAATGGATGTTAAAAGTGCATTTTTAAATGGATATATAGAAGAAGAAGTTTATGTCCGTCAACCTCCTTGTTTTGAAGATTCAAAATTTCCAAAACATGTGTTTAAATTGAAAAAAAAAAATCTCTATATGGTTTAAAACAAGCTCTCAAGGCTTGGTATGAGCGCCTTAGTAATTTTCTTCTAGAAAAAGACTTTACCAGAGGGAAAGTGGACACAACCTTATTCAGAAAACCTTTTAAAAATGACATTTTAATCTGCTAGATATACGTTGATGATATTATATTTGGAACTTATAATGTTTCTCTTGGAAGAGAATTTACTAAGTCCATGCAGGTAGAATTTGAAATGACCATGATGGGGGAGCTAAAATTCTTTCTAGGAATTCAAATCAATCAATGCTCAGAAGGTACCTATATACATCAAACAAAGTATGTAAAAGAACTTCTGAAGAAATTCCAGTTGTCAGAAAGTAAAGAAGCTAAGACTCCAATGCACCCCACATGCATCTTGGGAAAAGATGAGGTAAGTAAGAAGGTAGATTAGAAGCTCTACAGAGGTATGATTGGCTCTCTTCTATATCTAACTGCATCTAGGCCAGATATTCTGTTCAGTGTGTGTATATATGCTAGATTCCAATCAGATCCTAGAGAATCTCACTTAATTGTTGTTAAGAGAATTCAAAGGTATCTGAAAGGTACTACTAATGTTGGTCTATGTTACAGAAAATCCAAAGATTTCAATTCAGTAGGATTTTGTGATGCTGACCTTGTTGGAGGTAGAGTGGAATGTAAAAGTACTTCTGGAAGTTGCCAATTTATGGGCAACAACTTGATATCATGGTACAGCAAGAAGCATGCCACTATAGCACTTTCAACAACAGAAGCAGAATACGTTGTTGTTGCTGGCTGTAGTACCCAGATGCTCTGGATGAAGAGTCAATTAGAAGATTATCATCTGTATGAGAGTAAGATCCCTATCTTTTGTGACAGTACTTCTGTTATTTGCCTTTCTAAAAATCCTATTTTACACTCAAAGGCAAAGCATATTGAAATTAAATATCATTTCATTAGGGACTATATTCAGAAAGGAATTTTGAATTTAAACTTTGTTGATACAGACCATCAATGGGCTGACATTTTCACAAAACCACTTTCTGAAGATATATTTAAATTTATTTTGAAAAATTTGAGTATGGAAAATTTCCCTAAATGAAATTTTGTTCAATATCATTTTAGTCAGAAGTTTTGTGTTAAATGAACCTCTAACTAATTAACTCTTCAAAAGTGAGAAGAGAAGTTAAGTTAGAAACCATATCTAGAAGTTCTGAAACCTTCAAACGTTTCAAGTTCTGATTATGGTCAGAAGTTCATTATAGTAAAACAGTTGTAACGCTGTAACCCAGAAGTTGAACACGGATTCAGAAACTTCTGATAGGTTACTTAACATGCGTGCTAGCTATTGACAAGAAAATTCTTAGTAACTGTTGATATTTTTTCAAATCTCAAGAAATCCCTCCAGTGTCAAATGCTACTTATAAGTGATGACTACTTTGCTATTAAATTTTTAAATATTTTGGTTTGTGACAAACCTTCAGGAACTATTTCTTTTAAAGTCATCAGAACTTCATTTCAATTTACAATTCTTTTTAAAATGAATTTTTGATTATGACAAAAAGGGAGAGAAACTGAGATTTTGAAATGATTCACTATAACATGTTGCTGGAACAAAATGTCAAACATTTCTAACAAAATATACAAGTGTACTCTTTTGTTTCTAAGTGATACAGAAAAGTAAACTCTGGATGAAAATAAATAAGCAAAAGCTCAAAAGATCAAATGCTGAAAGCAAACTCTAGAAGCTGCTGAAAGCAAACTCTGGAAAACTCAAAAGACCAAGTGCTGAAAGCAAACTCTGAAAAGAAAACTCTAGAAGAAAAGAAAAACTCTGGGAAGTTCTACCTTGCAACTTTTTCTTTTCAATATTTAGTTCAAGGGGGGACTATTAATTTCAGGGGAGATTATTAATCTCAGGGGGAGATATTTATTTCATATACAAAAAATTTTAAATCAAAATCTAGATAGTTTTGTCATCATCAAAAAGGGGGAGATTGTTAGAACAAAGTTTGTTTCTAATAATATATATTAAAGTTTTGATGATAATAAGCATAATAAATTTTGTATGAATGAATATGATACTCTGACGTGTACATGTTTTATTTCAGAAGGTGTTCTGACTCTAGCGCAAAAATGGAAAGTATCATTTTGAGCAGAAGATGATGTTAGAAGCAGAACTTCTGGACAAAGCAAGCTCATAGCAACTGCTGACAGAAACACGCTTTAGAAGTTCTGAGCGAGAACTTCTGGATAACACGCTCCAAAGAAAGCTTCTGAAGTAAAGATATAATACAACTTCTGATGGAAGTTAGCAAAGCGCAACCTCTGATTAAAAAAAGAACCAACAATATGTTCTGAATAGAAGATGTATAACAAGGCTTACAAAAGATGAAGTATTAGAAGTTCTGATGAGAATAGAACTTTCGATCAAGCAAGCACAGCGCAGAAGCAAGCACAACGCAACTTCTGATAGAAGCAAGCACAACGCAGAAGCAAGCACAGCACAGAAGCAAGCACAGCAACTTCTGATAGAAGCAGGACAACACAACTTCTGATAGAAGCAAGCACAGTACTTCCGGAGCGAGAAGTAAACTTCTGATGGAAGCACCAACAGAAGTTCTGATGAGAAAATATTTAGAAGATTTTTTTCAATATGAATGTTATCTTCTAAAAGACAAAACCTGGCAACAGTAACATAGACCCACTGAGCGGAAAAAAGAAGTACTTGAGTGGTTCAACATCCAAGAAATATTTAGCAAGCTATTTACGTAAAAGGCTAAGCAAGTCACGTGAAGCTAAGCAAGTAATAATTACTTTTTCCATTATCCAAGACACGCTACTAGCAACGGACAGATTCTGGAAGCATTATTTAAGGATTCAAATTCAAAGAAGAATTCAACAATTAACAATTCAACGAAACAATTTTTACATACAACAACTTTCACAAGAAGATATATTGTACGAAAGAGAACAATTCAACAACATCTTCTAGCAACCTACAGAAAGTCATTCCAAAGTAAACTTGCTGCAAGTACAAAGAAAAATCTTTTGTAAATTAGTTTACTGTTTATTGAGCTTAATTTTTTGTGTAAACTTCACTTAGTGAAGAACAACTTTTTAGAAGCATTATTGTACACAGTCAGTCAGAATTAACATTTTGATAGTTATTCCTTGAGAAGACTAGCTTGGGTCAGAATTCTTGAGAGTGCTAGGACTACTTGAGTCTTAGAGGTGTTAGTCACAACGGTTGGTTGTGCGGTTTGTTCCTTGAGAAGACCAGTTGGGTCAGAATTCTTGAGAGGGCTAGGACTAGTGAGTCTTAGAGTAAGTTAGTCACACCTGTTGGGTAGTGCACTCTGTAATCGTTGATTATAGTGGATTAAGTCCTCGTTGAGAGAGGCGAAATCACCTTGGCGGGTGGACTGGAGTAGTTTGAGTGTCAAACGAACCAGGATAAAAATAAGTATTTTATTTGTTGTTTGGGTTAAAGAGATAAAGAGTAAGAAAAACTTATTTAACCCCCCTAAGTGTTTTTCCAAGCATTCATTTCCCTTAAGTTAAATCTGCCTGTTGTCACGAGAATCCATTCGATTTTTCATGTTTCTCAGTTAAATAAGACAATTGGGAACTATGCGGCACCGGTGAAATCGAGTTATCGGTTGGTTTGGAAATGGAGAAAACAGATGTTGAAGAGCCAGAAACATTGTTGGCCTCTAGAGAAATCAGTAAAGGCGTCCATAAGGTGAAGCAATGGTTAGTTAATTGGAAGAAAAGAAGCATGAACGATACCACTTGGGTAGATAAAGACTTCTTGCAGAGTCAATTCCCTCAAGTCGGCCTTGAGGATAAGGCTGATGTGGAAGGAGAATGCAATGATAGAAACCATGGGCCAGAAGTTGATGTGGGCCTTACCCCTACAAGGCCTATTATTTAGAGGGTGTATTCTAGAAGAAATAATATAGAAGGTTGTTAGTGAGGTGGCACGAGATTCCATGTGATTCTGTGAGAGAAATATATCACGAAGTACGGAGAGGAATGATGGTATCATGAAAAATGACAAAAAAACGGTTAGACGGAGAAAAAAATTTTCTCTGGCGAGGAGCAAGGGCTCTGAATTATCCTTTTATCAAGGAATTGTACTCTCCTATCAATTCTACTAATACAACTAACCATTCATATCTAAATTCCTCTGCTGTTAGCTTTTAATTGTTATATACAGTTTTATAATTTTGTTTGGTTTCCATCAAATTTACTCACGAGGTTTATTCCAAGAGATAATGGTTGGTTCAGATTCACACATAATTAATTAAAATATTACATACTTTTAAGAAAAACATTTATATTAAATTCCAATATTTGAATTAAACTGAAACACTACTAAACGACTTTAGATTTGGTCAGTTTCATTCATGTTCAATCTTGACTTAATTAAGTAAAATATTAAGTATATAAGAAAAACATTTACATTAAATTCCAATATTTGATTTAAACTGAAACACTACTAAACGACTTTAGATTTGGTCAGCTTCATTCATGTTCAATCTTGACTTAATTAATTTAAATATCAAGTATTTTTAAGAAAAACATTTATATTAAATTCCAATATTTGAATTAAACTGAAACACTACCAAACCGCACGGCAAAAATTCAGTAGACCAAAAACAACATTTTGCTACTTCTCCAAATCACGGTCAGAGCAAGAAAATGTGCGCTACAAACGCAAACGCCACACTAAAAGCAATTGTGTAGCAAGAAGCTATTTACCCAAAGAAGAGTGTCAAAATTAGGAGATCTAAATATATTGCAATACATGGAAATCAATAGGTGCATATAGATTTTAATCAAGGGTAAAAAGAGTGACTCCTTAACCGTAAGTAGATAAAATATCAAATAGAGTATCTCTCAACATTCAAACCAAACAAAATAAAATTCAATTCGACAGACAATTCTCTGTCACTCAAATAAATCATAAACCTAGAAATATAAAATATTCTGATCCAAGGAAATGGGTATGGGATCATTGAGTACTAATTATTGAACAAAATTTTCCGCAATAATGGGTCAATTCTCAGAACTAAATTATTTTCATCAACATCAAAAACAAATTAAGCACCACCAGATCCGTACTTCTTGCCGAGCATAATGACCTGCAACTTATCGTAACCGGCAAGCACACCAGCACCAGCGACAGCACGAAGGATGTTAGCACCAGCTCCCTTGAACAAGGACTTGAAACCCTCGTTCTTGAGGATTTGTGAAAATGCATCCATAGAGCTCTTGTACTTGACTGCTTCACCAGATGTCATCATCATTCTTCTTCTGACAGTGTCAATTGGGTAAGATGCTAGACCTGCACCATTGGTGATGAGCCATCCGAGGCCAAAACTAGCAAAGAAACTATCCTGCAATGATCACGAGACAACAAACAAAATGGTAATAGTTATCAGTAAATGATTCTACTCAAATCCTCAAAAGAAAAATCAGAACCAACTTCTCTTGCATTATTTTGGTTTAAGGCCACATTTGGATAAACAGCTTAATCAAATACATAACATAGATTATGTAAAGTTAAATGGTTTTCATGTAAATTATAAACTGTTTTTCAAAAACTGAGCTTGTGGAATTAGGTAAAAAAACAGCTTATACACATGTTCTAAATTATTTTCAAAAGCTCGCCCAAATAAGACAATCCGAACAGATCATAACTAACACCAATATTAATGTGAACGAGAACATATATCAATAGTCAACAGTTAACACACTTAAGTCAGTCAAACTAAAAGAACTTGGGATGCTAACCTGCAGAGATCCAGTTAGGAGAACTGGCTTCAAGGAATCATACATTCCAAAGTAGAGACCACGGTACACAATGATTCCAACACATGAAATGTTGAAACCACGGTAAAGTCCAGCAATACCATCAGTTGCCAATGTCTTCTTGTAGACATCAACAAGACCATTGAATTGTCTTCCTCCACCACCTTTCTTTGCAGCCTTTGAATCATTTGCAAGACGGGTACGAGCATAGTCGAGGGAGTAGACAAAGAAAAGGGATGAAGCACCAGCAGCACCTCCTGAGGCCAAGTTACCGGCAAACCATTTCCAGTAACCATCCTTGTCCTTCTTGAAGTTGAAAAGCCTCTTGAAGTAGTCCTTGAAGGCAAAGTTCAAAGCCTAATAGAAATTTAAATTACACCGTTAGCATCAAACACGACAAAACAAACCAAAACAATTGTAAAGGGGCAGTAAATAAATCCGCTATAGCTACTATTTCACAACAGTTTGTACTAAATATTGTGCATTGCATTGTAACAGGGGCTTGTTAAAATTCTACTATTCTATAGACACTATTAAGCACTCTGAATCAAAAGGGAGAAACAATGAAACTAACCTGAGTGGGGAAATAACGGATGACATTTGCGGTGTTACCCCTCCATAAGGCAACAATACCTTCATCAGCAGTTGTCCTCTTAAAACAGTCACCAATTCCCTTGTAGGGTTCAGAAAGTCTACCAGCTTTAATCATCTCATCTTGGTTCTGGATCAAAAGCTTAATCCTTTCGATCGGAGCAGCAGCAGTTTTGGATACGGCAGCAGAAACTCCTCCCATGAGAAAATCAACAACAAAGTTTCCTTTCTCAGCAGGAGCTGCAACAAAAACAGGAGAAGCTGTCGTTGCAATAGTGGAGAAATCAGTCATTGTAGCTCCACATGCCGGCATCACTGGATACTGGAATGCAGGGTTGGTGTAATTCCCGAATGACCTCTGTTGGCACATTGAGAGACCAGTGTGGCGTGCAACATTCTGGAAGAGTTTAGGGCGCTGAACCTGATCAACCATGGTTACTTTCCTGAACAATACAAGTTACACAAAGTCAAATATTATTCCACCATTGATAGATTCTAACTCAAAAGGAATTAACTGTTACAACAAAACTCATTTTTCCAGATCAAATGAAAACAGAATTCCCTATTACACCAGATCTGTTATGCAAACCAAAAATACATACACTGAAACATCAAACTCCAAGAGAATCTTACTAATAAACAATATAAATCATAGATCAACACAATTCCTATCAACAAACAACACAATTCCAAAGCAAACAAAACTTGCAGGCTCTGATCCGATCTCAGAAACGAAATCGAAACAAACGAGAATAGATCTAAATAACTGATTAATTATAAAACGAATCAAAAGTGAGAGATTCCGCTTACAAGCAAATTGAATCAGCGGAATATAGATCAACCTAAGAAACAAGAACAAAAGAGAAAACCTGATAGGTAAATAAACGAGGGGGAAGAAGGAGAGAAGAGGATGAGAAGTAGGTTTATTACCCTAGAAAAAGGAGTGTTGGTGGCTGCGCGAGTTTGTTGGAGACTTCGCAAATGCAAATGGTTTGCAAGTGCCGGAGAGAGCCGAGTCGTTTGGGGTTGAGAGATAAATACGTGAAGTGATAGGTGATTTTAAACTCAACCCACTCAAACAACCCATTGGGCTAGTGGGTATTTTGCGAATCAACTATGACACGTGGGCCCATTAATAATAAAATGAAAAATGAATTTTTTATGGTGTAAAAATTAAATATAAACTCGTAAAAAAACATTAAGCTCATTTATATTAGAGTTGTCATAACGGGCTACCCCGCATGCTTTGGGTCTGCCTATGAAGAGTTTAGGGAAATATTTTATGTCACCTTTAACATTATTTCTGGCATTCCCTTAAAGTTTTAAATTTCCACTTTATCCTTGACCATTTACAAAAAAAAAAATTGACGAAATTTCTGGTAGACCAATTTGAAATTTCCGATATACCAAAAATTTTCAAATTTCCGGTATATTTCCGGTTTACGCCAAATTTCCGGAAGGTTATTTCAAAAAATTCGGTATACCGGAAATTTCAAAATCTTCAAAATTTACGGTACGTGCCAAAAATACGGAAGTGTTTTTGAAATTTCCGGTATATCGAAAATTTATCAAAAGGCTGAAATTTCTAGTATGTTTCATTATCTTGTTTTTTTCAGCGGTTGAGATTTTGTCGACACTTTTGAAGGGTCCAGATCGCACCGACACTTTTGTGTGGTCTAGAACGCATAACAATTTGTATAAATATGAGTTTTAGGTTATAAGGTATCACATCTCAACAACATGCTTCTTTCTCAATATCTAATTAAGGCAGAAGTGTATTACAACGGCCGCAAACCTGTCGTTGAGTTCAAACTCTCTGATGGTTATGAATCCTTCGTCGCGTTGAAGGAAACGTTGAACGGTTTGCTGCCTGATTCCGAGAACAGAAGGGTGACAAGGATCTAGTTTCGAGGGGATTACATTGGTACAGATGGTTAGGTGAAATATAACCTAATCAAGCTGAAGAGTGATGAAGATGTGAAGGCCATGTGGAAATCATTTCGTCGTAGGATAACCAAAGGTCTGATCGAGTTGGACGCGGAGATCCGGAGATCTGTTGACGACATAATGAAGTGTCTAAAACGTCCAGATGAATCTGAATCCGGTAGTTCCTAAGTTTTCATGTATCGGAGTACTGTTTATTTTTTTTATTTGTCATGTGATGTTTGTTAACTTATTCGAGTTTCTTATTTATGTTATTTTGTTTTCTTTATGTAATCAAAAGAAGAAGTATTAGCTAAAAAATGTTATGCAATAAAGTAAAGTCTGTTTGTCACAACATACACATAATGATACAATAATACAAAAAAAATCTACATAAGCCCTCCACAGGAAATATCGGCCAACCTATCTAACCCCTAATACACCTCACTGATCGCGACTTTATGTGTCTTAAAGAATCTAGACCGCAAGTATACAGTCCTATCACGTGTAGCTTTAAAGATTATCGAATTCCAAGGGACTAAATATCGACATATCGTTATCTAAGGTTACTATGTAAATCTAAGGCTAATAATGTAAATAGTTGGATTTAGGCAACCTAACTGATTATAATCTAGTTTAGATTCAAATGGGGAATATCGGTATGTAATGGTCAGACTTCGGAGATTTAGCAACTCATCGACTTAAACTCGTATTATCAAAATAGTTTCAGTAGGAAATATTTATTTGAAAACCCTATTCTCACACTCTCGTGTTTATTGATTCAGATCTTATAATCAAACCTAAGTGAGCGCTCTCGCTGTTTCAATTAGAGTTTAAAAATAGTTTTTGAAAATAAATAAAACCTTATCAACTTAAAAGCGCTCCCGCTATATTTTAAGTTGATGCACAATTACTAATGTCCAATTATTATCTCAAACTCTCGCTTTATTGATCTTAACTTTTAATCTGTATTTTACTCTCGTAACAAAACAGTTTGTATTAAGAACTAGTAATTGAAACCAGAAAATTATTCTTTTTAAAACGGAATAGATCGAATGGCGTTGCTAAAGCCCGTCGGTTATATGATCTTACATACCGATAATTAAACTTAGCCTAGCATGTTATATGATTCAGTTATAGTGCAACGGTAATAAACAATATCAGATAGTTCGGATAACACATGTATTTCAGATAATTTAGGCATAAAATAAATAAACAATTAAAATAATCCAATAAATAAATAAACAATTAAAATCAACCAACAATTAAATTAAACAATTAAAATAAACCTAAAAATAAAAAGGCAGAATATTTGGCAAACTTCAGGTGTCTCCCATAGGTCGGTGAGATCTGTCATTCGTTGCTCCAAAAATTAAATGCGATGAAGGAAATTAAAAGACGCAGTTCTAATGTAAGGTTTGAATCGGCAAATGTTTGCAGCAATCCCGGATGTGGAAATTACTACTAAAAAAGAAAGCAGATACTAGACTAAATAAACTGAAACTGGTAAAATAAAACTAAACTGAAAATAATTTTGGCAGAGTAACAGTAAAGAATGTAGAAGAAAAAGTGTTTTGAAAAGTGTAGACTGACGACCTATTTATAGAAGTAGGGTTGTGCTTGGTAGCTGGGTTGGTTGCGGTTTTCTCACCTCTGATATCTCCTCCGTAGCGATCGCTACAGACTTGCTGAGTGATGCGTAACGGTCTTCACACTTTTGCCTTAGTGAGGAAGACTCGCCTCCTACTCCGTCGCGGTCGCTACGGCTCTAGGGTTAGCGTGTAACGGTCGTTACACGTTGTTGCGTTGTGGGCTTAGCTTGCTTATTGGAAGTGGGTTGGGTCTGCTTGAATTCCTTTTTTAATTTGCAAGATGTTTTTACTTGTCATACATCCTCTTCTTGTCATACACCCCACATTTGCATAAATGCTATTCTTTTGTGGATTTTGAGTACGATTTATCCGACTTTTCTCGACTTTCTTCGCACATGCCTTATAATTAGTAAAAACCTGAAAACATAGAAAGTACCGACATAATATGAATAAAGAGTAATTTAATTAAATAAAATATGGATAAAATTCATGTAAATTGATCTAAATAATCGACACATTTCCGGTTTATCAAACTCCCCTACACTTGAACCTTTGCTTGTCCTCAAGCAAATAATAGAATAAAAATCGTTTATCACAAAATCTCTGACACAATTGCACGACACGACTCAAATCGTACGTGGTTGAGGGGCGTTACATTAGAAATGTTAGTGTTTTTAGGTTGGCATTAATTTTGGTAAAACTAGGCTTTAGCAATGTCATGATAGATGTCATGACATTCAGAGATTGAAGATAAATCCTACCTGCTAAGGATGTTAAAAGACATTTCGAGCGGAAGCTAAAGCATCTTTGAAATTCGATGTCATAACAGATGTTATGACATTCGATGTGACATTCACAGAATCTGTTTGTTCTGAGATTTTTCGGGAAGTTTGTTGATGCTAAATATTGTTTTTCATTATTAGAAAGCATGCTCACGTGGTTGCTAGGTTAATCTTAATTAAACCTAAATTGGTTGTTGAAAGACCATGTTTTTAGGATTAAATTAAGTGAACCCTAGCTATCTTTATGGAAGCCCAAAGAAGTTTCGGAATCGCTTCTATAAAAGGAAAAGAACCACAAGCGTACTCGCCCTTTGAATGTATTGAAGAGATAACACTTGTGTTTGTGTCTTTTTAGGATTAGTAACATTGATATTGTGTAATTCTAGTTTCTCTTGTGAGCCAAGCAACTATCAATTGATAAGTGCATTGGACTAGGATTTCTTTGTAAGGGTAGTTTATCACTCAAAGCTTTAAAGCACGAGTGTTTGTCTCTTGATTGAAGCTTTGAAGCAAGATCAAGATATTTTATTGAAGTGTGTCTTCACAATTCAATTAGTCAATAGGTTGATATCACTGTGATTGAGGGGAGTGAGTGGGTACTCGGATCTAAGTAGGACTTAGGTTGAAGTTGCATTGGGTAGGTTTTAAGTGAAGGAGATAAACGGTGGTTTATTCACGAATTAATTCTACTAATAGTGAATTTCCTCCTGGCTTGGTAGCCCCGGATGTAGGTTTGTTGAACCGAGGCGGGTGAACAACTTATTATGTTCTTTCTTGCTTTGTATTTCTTGTGTGAGCTGTTAACATAGTGTCGAATCTTGTGTCATAACATTCTCTGTGACATCACGTCTGCTTCCGGAATTTCAATTGGCATCGAGGCGGGCACCACCTTGTTATTGGTGAGATCTAGGGATAATAGTTTACGCGTAATGGATAAAGAAGGAGGATTTGGAGGAAGACCACCTATTCGGATGGGTCTAATTATGATTCTGGAAGCCTCGTATGGTTGCCTTCTTAAGATCGGTGGACATTAAAGCTTGGAGAGCTGCTGATAAAGGATGGCAAGCTTGAGAAAGATGGGACTCTTGTCTTGAAACACGAGGAAGAATGGAGCAAAGAGGAAGAAGAGCTAGCTCTAGGGAACTCTAAAGCATTGAATGCTCATTCAATGGTATTGACAGAACATCTTCAAATTGGTCCATCAATGTGAGGCCAAGGATGTTTGGGACACTCTAACTACTCATGAGGGACATCCAAGGTGAAGATGTCAAGACTTCAGATGCTCACTACCAAATTTGAGAATTTGAAGATGAAGGAAGATGAGAATATTCATGAATTTCACATGAATATTTTGGAAATTGCCAATGCCTCGGGAGCACTTGGTGAAAAGATGTCGGAAGAAGGCGGTGAGAAAGATTCTCGGATCCTTGCCTAAGAGATTTGCAATGAAAGTCAACTGCAATAGGAGGCTCAAGACATCGACACCTTGAAGGTTGAAGAACTTATTGGATCTCTTATGACTTTTGAGATGGGAATCGGTGAACACATTGACAAGAGAAACAAGAGCATAGCACTTGTATCCAATCTTGAAGAGGATACAAGGTGGAAGATGAAGAGAGATATTTGAAGCTATTGCCATGCTTGGAAGACATTTCAACAAACGATCGGGAGGATGGATCCAAAGTCAAGGTCAAATGTCAAGGACATTTCATCGACATTAGGATCTTATGACTCAACAAAAGATCCAAGTCGAGGAAAAAGGAAGTCAAGGCGATAAGTCCAATTTCATGAATGTGAAGGATTTGGACATATTAGAGTGAATGTCCCACCTTTCTAAAGAAACAAAAGAAAGGAATGGTTCACTTGGGTGATGGTGATTCGAAGTGAATCGAGGAAGAATGTGCCAAACTTGTCACTTTCTCTCTGGAGTGTACAACTCGATATGGATTCTAGTGATGAGGAAGTGACATTTGAAGAGCTTCTTGAAAACTACGAGGCGTGTATAAAAATGGTGAAGCATGTCGTGAGAATGAGGAGCGAGAAAAAGGCGATTGAGAAGTTGGAAGCGAGAATGTGAAGTTGGAGGTGAGAAAGAGGAAAACAGCCACTATAAATCACCTCAATAGTGATATTGTTATCTTGAATTCAAACTTGATCGGATGTCTAAATCTGTCAAAATGTTGACATCTGTCGATAAGTTGGTAGAAATTCTTGACTTGAACAAAATGCGTGAAATAAGCATGGTCTAGGATATGTGGTGAAAAGCAACCTGTTGGTGACATTAAAAGAAGAGACATAGGAAAACAATGTCAAAGCGGTGTCCTGACCCAAAAGGAAATGTGTGCTCGGGCTATGTGGCAAAGAGATTTGCAAATAACCGGAATGAAACAAACACAGGAAGTCAATGACAAAGAAGATGTCATACCACAAGCCGTGAGCAGTGCGCCTCGGGGTATATGAAGACTAAGTTTGTCTATAACAAAGGAAGAACAGACCTAATAGACCAATGTCAAAGCAGATGTCACAACATTGGGTGCAACATCAAAATCATAGAAACATGAACAAACAGTTTCAAAGATGGAGATGTCATTATTGTGAAAGGTTTGGTCACATAAAATCTTTCTGCTACAGACTTCATGGATATCCTAATCAAGGGTCTTATGTGAAGCCTAAAACCAACGGGGTATCATACTCTCATGGAAGAAGAAGATTGCTCGGTAGCTAACACTTCTCTTAGTATGTCTACCAAGAAAGAGTGGTACTTTGATAGTGGGTGTTCCAAGCACATGACTGGAGACAGGAATCTTCTCAATGATGTTAAGCATCACTCTACCAGCTGTGTTACTTTTGGAGATGGAGCCAAAGGAGAAATCAAAGGTATTGGAAACTCAAACTGCAGGTTCCAAATTTAAATGGAGTATTTGGTAAAAGGTTTGTTGCAAATCTCATTAGCATAAGTCGACTATGTGATATGGGATTCACGATCGACTTCACCAAGTCTGAATGTCTTGTAATCAATGGTGATCAAGTAGTGATTATGAGAGGAGTCAGATCAAAAGACAACTGCTACAAGTGGGATTCTGAGAGCACCACTCTGTCCTCTATGAGTTCTACAGTCAAAGATAAAGAGGAAGTAAAGTTGTGGCAGCAAGAACTTGATCAATTACATCTCAGAGGAATGAAAAGGATCAATTCCATGGAGGCAGTCAGAAGGATACCAAGACTTCACACTGATAAAGGGAGAGTCTATGATAAGTGTAATATTGGAAAGCAAACTAGAATGTCACAACCAATGTCTAGACATCTGACCACTTCTAGAGTGCTGAAGCAAGTTCCTAGGGCTTGGTATGATAGGTTGACCAAGCTACTTACTGATAAAGGATATAGGAAAAGAGTCTTGGATAAAATTCTCTCCTTCAAGAATAAAGGAGGAAAGATAATGGTGATTCAAATTTATGTTGGTGACATAGTGTTTGGAGGAATGTCAGACACAATAATGGAAGTCTCAACACAACTTTCACAGAGCAAATATGCAAGGAGGATTGTCAAGAGGACTGGGATGAAGAATGTCAGCCATAAAAGGACTCCTGCTCCTACACACTTGAAGTTGTCCAAGAAAATAAGTGGAGAAAGTGTTGATAAATGCTTGTGTGAAAGCTCTTTTGAAGGATGGTTCATCTTGAGAAACCATCCTGTTTCTTGGGTCAGCAAGAAGCAAAACTGTGTATTCCTGTACAATGTTGAGACTGATCACATAGCAGCTGGTAGCAATTGTTCTCAAATGATCTGGATGAAGCGGATCTTGTTGAATACAATGTCATCAGGATGTCATGACATTGTCTGTTTTACTAAAGTGCTTGAGACTAGCCAGTTTGAAATGTTAAGGGGCAAGTTGGGTAATTGTCCAAATGAGGAATTGTAGCAATTAACCTTGTATACAACAAGGAATGGAAAGGATCTTTTCCTTCAAGTATTTATAAGTAGGTTATTTAAGTATTTTCTCTTATTTTAAAAGGTCCAAGAATAGGAAGAGACTCCTTCATATAATAGTTTCTTCTTTTGAAAGTATCATATTTCCTTCATCTAAAAGAAACTTTCAAAACCTCTGTCATTCTCGCTCTCATTTCCTCAAAATCTTCCAGCAAAATATGTCTTCATCATCTTCATCGTCTCAAAAATCTGGTTCATCATCTCCTGCCATGGATGAAGTTAGGGCAAATCGATGACATGCATGTTGAAGCTCGAGAATCACTCCTCTGCGCGCAATGGCCACAGACCCAGAAAAGGTCAAGAAATTGCGTACAAGGAATGCAAGAAGGACGCAAGCATCACCTTCTGGTAAGACTTTTGTACCATCCTCTTCTGTTCCCTCGGAAATGGTAAACACAGAGGAGTCTAGGGCTGTGCATATAGCCATTGCTAGATTGGTAACCGGATCCTCAATGAAGACCAATCTTCTGGGGTTCAGTCCCTCTAAATGAAAAGTCTGCTAGCCCTAGCTTAGCGGTTGATCCGAATGTCACGGAGAATGTCAAGACATCTGGTGATCATGTTGATTCTCCTGTCAAGAATGTTGTTGATCCTTCTATTAAAGATTCTGAAGTGAGTATTAATGAT
The DNA here is from genome assembly GCA_021764765.1 of Vicia sativa. Taxonomy (NCBI): domain Eukaryota; kingdom Viridiplantae; phylum Streptophyta; class Magnoliopsida; order Fabales; family Fabaceae; genus Vicia; species Vicia sativa. The sequence goes on along the minus strand of CM038796.1, from coordinate 67,176,159 downwards.
GCTTGTAATGAAACCCCTATTGCTAATGAAGATGTGATTTCTGATGATGTTCTTGAGGAATCTCCAGTTAAGTGTATTTCTGATGAAACCCCTGCGACTATATCTCGATAGTATCCTAGAAGAGACTCTAGAGAAACCAGTTTGTGATAATCTTGAAAAGACTCATTCAAGATTAGAGAATTGGATGAAACCCTTGTCATAGACACGGATGAAGTGTTCTCAGACAATGACCTCATTGCCAATGTTAATCCTAGCATTGCAAAGAGGATGATGAGAAGAAAGGAAAACAAGTCTCTCAGCCTGTCAAAGAAAGGGTGTGGAAGATGTGCATAAGATGAAACGTATTCAATATGGAACCTCTACAAAGAAATGTAGAGTAAAAGCTGTTGTTGGTGACTCTAGACAAAGAGAACACCTATTGTTAAAAGAGGAAGGAACTGAACACATGGAGTCGATCATGACTCGAGTTTGATGTTGAGGAGAATGTCACGACATACATTCAAGAAAGAAGCCAACTCTTGGAAAACTTTCCAAGGTGCTGAAGTGGCAATTGATAACATCTCATTTCATCATCCCGAAAGTCTTTGGAAGGTGGAAGTATGTTTGCTTAAAGAGGATTGCACTAGAAAGAGAGTTGAACAAGAGTGCTTTAGAATGCAAGGAGATTGTTAACCTGATTAAGGAGGCAGGACTGATGAAAACAGTGAAGAAGCTCTCAAGCTGTTATGAAGCTTTGGTGAGAGAGTTTATTGTCAATCTCACAAATGACTGTGGGGATAGGAATTCTGATGACTACCAGACTGTGCATGTGAGAGGGAGGAAAGTCAGGTTTTCTCCAAATGTGATCAATAGATTCCTGGGTAGATCTGATAATACTCGGCCAGGTGGAGGAAGCCGACAACAAGATTTGTCAAACCATCACCGCAAATCAAGTAAGGCAGTGGCCTCTAAAGGAAAACTCTCGAAGCAAGTTGAGTGTCAAATTTGCCATCTTGCATAAGATTGGTGCTTGCGGGTCCCAACCAATCACAAATCCACCATTTCAATGGATTGGGAAGATTCATATATCAGATGGTACTCATTTGCATTTGACTATGGATCATACATATTTGAGACCCTCAAGCATCTTTGCTATGCAATCAAAGGACCTATAGCCTTTCCCTACGTGTGGAATTATCAGCGACCAATTTCACGATATTCTAGCCGAAAGAGATGCGATGCATCGAGAGCCCCGCTCTTGGATTCCACTACAAACTTTCAAGGGAAGCATGTCGAGACATTGTCATGACATCTGCCGAGACATCAATGTCAAAGAAAATTCTCGAAGGCAAATATCATTGTTGTGCTAAGAGCAACTTGCAAGGAGCTTGAAGCAAGAAAGCAAAGTCTGGAAGAGCTAATCTCTTAACTAGGCGGGATCTGAGGTTGAGGATGAAAGGAAAGGCGATAGTGATCTTTGGTGATCTCAAGATGATGATAGTCGGATGGTCTGAAGAAGGTTAAGATGCTTCTTCCACGTTCTTCGGAGAAGAAAGCACTTGAGATGTTGCTCCTTGCCCTATTCTTCTTTGTTTGTCAATTTTCTTGTCATTTTTTTTCCTTGTTCTTGTGTTGTTTCCTTTTCCCAATTTTGTTTGGATGATTGTAACTTATTGTTGACAGCATTGTACTCTTGACAATTGTTGGTACCTCCTTTAATTATTTGCTTGAATGTTTGGGGCAATTGTATGGTTTCCTTTGGCCCTTTATGGCTAAAGGGAGAAGAACTCTGTGATGGTATGGGACTTGGGACTTTGGGGAAATTGTATGCCTGTTTAAAATTTTGTATATGGGGCAATTGTGGGAATTGTGGGATTTTTGTATGGGTAGAATTTATCTCTTCTCTAGGTTCTAGTTTATTTAAGATTAGAACTAGTTTGTCTTCTGCTGCATATGTACTCTGATAGGTTAAGTAGTTTTAGCCAAAAATGTGCCAAAGGGGGAGTTTGTTAGTGTTTTTAGGTTGGCATTAATTTTGGTAAAACTAGGCTTTAGCAATGTCATGGTAGATGTCATGACATTCAGAGATTGAGGATAAATCCTACCTGCTAAGGATGTTAAAAGACATTTCGAGGCGGAAGCTAAAGGCTGTCTTTGAAATTCAGAAAAGCAGTCGATGTCATAACGGATGTTATGACATTCGTGACATTCATCATAGAATCTGTTTGTCCACGAGATTTTTAGGAAGTTTGTTGAGTGCTAAATATTGTTTTTCATTATTAGAAAGCATGCTCACGTGGCTGCTAGGTTAATCTTAATTAAACCTAAATTGGTTGTTGAAAGACCATGTTTTTAGGATTAAATTAAGTGAACCCTAGCTATCTTTATGGAAGCCCAAACGAAGTTTCGGATCGCTTCTATAAAAGGAAAAGAACCCTTACAACTCGCCCTTTGAATGTATTGAAGAGATAGCGACTTGTGTTTGTGTACTATTAGGATTAGTAACATTGATATTGTGTAATTCTAGTTTCTCTTGTGAGCCAAGCAACTATCAATTGATAAGTGCATTGGACTAGGATTTCTTTGTAAGGGTAGTTTATCACTCAAAGCTTTAAAGCACGAGTGTTTGTCTCTTGATTGAAGCTTTGAAGCAAGATCAAGATATTTTATTGAAGTGTGTCTTCACAATTCAATTAGTCAATAGGTTGATATCACTGTGATTGAGGGGAGTGAGTGGGTACTCGGATCTAAGTAGGACTTAGGTTGAAGTTGCATTGGGTAGGTTTTAAGTGAAGGAGATAAGCGGTGGTTTATTCACGAATTAATTCTACTAATAGTGAATTTCCTCCACGGCTTGGTAGCCCCGGATGTAGGTTTGTTGAACCGAATGGGTGAACAACTTATTGTGTTCTTTATCGCTTCAGTTCTTGTGTGTTAACATAGTGTCAGATACTGTGTCATAACATTCTCTGTGACATCACGTATCTGCTGCCAGGAATTTCAAGAAAGATGGAACTGGGTTCCGACACTAATGATACATAAGTGACACGAAACCATGGAACATGGTCGAAATCCTTCTTCTTATGTGAACCAGTCCGAATCATGCTATCATAGCTCAACCTAATTCTTTTCGTTCAAAATCAACCGCTTTCGTTCTAGTGCAATCACATTAAGCCCTTTATCTTTCGCACGCACATAGTAAAGTAGCCGGTTAGTGATTCTGGTCATTTTTGCATGGGGTTTTGGTACACAAGTTGGTAACCCTCTCTCTTTCCCAAATTATAGGCCTTGGGGATCAAACTATGGTCCGCCCTACCAAGTTTAGCACCAGATACCACTGAACAAGCTTATAACTGGTTGTTATATTAGTTTCTTGTAGGTTCTGCAACTGTTGGGTTAAATGACCTGGTGAGGGTCACCTAACTTAATTAGCGCATTCTGTAACGCCCTGTTTTAATTAATATTATATTATATTAATATTTTTGAATTACCGATCGATATTTATTTTACGATGAGAATAAATATATTAATCGATATATATGATAATATATTTGGTGACGTTTCGCTCGATCCAGTTTTTATTGCGTTCGGTTCGGTAAAATATTATTCGGATCCGATATTTAATTCCCCGAAATTATTTAATTATTTGAGTTAATGATATAATTAAGTTAGGGGTGTGGGGAGCAATTAGTGAGGATTGGGTTTTCACCCTTGTTGCTAGTAAGAAAGACATTATAAACTATTTCTCCTCATTTTCCTTCCATTCAAAATACCAAAACCAAACATAGAACTTGGAAGCTAGTAAGAATTATAAAACCATTTTCTTTCCCTTTTCCTTCCATTTTCCAACACCAAGAAAACATAGAGGCTTGGAAGAGAAAAAGAAAGGGTTTTGAGAAGAAGAGCAAGAGGGGAAGAAGAGGAAGAACATGAGCAAGCTTGATGATGGAGTCTTGTAGAATCATCATGGATCATTCAAGCTAGAGGTAAGGGGTTTGATTTCTCTATCTCATATGGTTAGGGTTTGATAGTTGTATTTTGGATTTGGGGAAAAATTGATAGTTCGTTTATAGGGTTTGGTTGGTTGATTGTTTAAGGGAAATAGATTAGAAGAGTTGGAATATGAGTAGGGAATATGAGGTTGATGATGATTAGAATCAATGGGAATGGAAAAAGTGAAGTTAAGAATGTTAAAAATGGAGTTTCCACACAGATCAATCAACACGGGCCGTGTTGATTCACACAGGTGCCCGTGTTGATCCCTTGAACGAGGAAGAGTTGATGCAGGCCAATCAACACGGGTCGTGTTGATGAACACGGGTGCCCGTGTTGATTCACTGACTTGGTGTTTTTTTGTGGTTTCTGGTGGCTTTTCAACACGGGCCGTGTTGATGCACAAGGGGGCCCGTGTTGATGCATCTGTAGCCTCAAAAATTCTGATTTTTCGCACTTCTTTTGGAACCCGATTGTGTTCTGATTTTCCGATTTCGGCAAATTTGACGATGGAGCAAGTTGCTCCGAATTCAACGAAAATTGACGTGCTAGCTAAGTTCGACGTGTAGAACGTAGTGGTGAGGTTAGTTTTTAGAAATTACGAGTTTTTAAGAGATGACCCGAAATAGGCCAAAATATGGTTAAATTGAACCGGATTGCGTTTTAGTAGATTTAGGGCACGTATGGACAATCTGATTTCAATGTTGACGATTATGATTAATGCCGGTTATTAGATATGGCTTTCGCGACGATTATAGGTGTTTGACTAATTTTCCGTTTTTGGGATTTGGTGAATTAATTGATAATGATGCGGCGTGAATAAACATAATGTTTGCGACGGTGTATTTACTAATGAATACTTGTTGATTATGCGATGCGATGATATATGTCTTTGTACATGATGATGTGATGATTATATTGATGTTGTTAACAAATGCTTCCAATTTGTGAATGCATGATTTTGATGATGATGAATTATTAGTGATGTTTTGCATAATGCAAATATGATGCGATGATATATTTATCTTATGTGGATAAATTATGGCGACGTGGGCTTTATGCCAATTTTGATGAGCGATGATGGTGTTTTTGTGTTGTGTTGCTTTATTGTCGAGTCACATACATTGCATTGGAGACGAAGGGCTTTTATGCCAAGCGACGAGGCTTTTATGCCAAGCGACGAGGCTTTTATGCCAAGCAACGAGGCTTTTATGCCAAGGGTTCCTAATTATGGACAAAGTGACGGGTACCACATGCATAACATAGTCGTGTCTCATGGAGTCGGTTATGTTTATGTTTGAGTTGTTTGGCGTTGGGTTTTAATTGATGAATGATGTTGAATTGCGATGATATATGATGCTTTGTTTGGTGATGATCTTTATGATGAACATGAAATGAATATGAATCGATAACTATGCGATGAATATAAATGATGAGTTTTGTGATGATTTAACTTGATGAAATGCTTAATGCAAATAGGATGTGATGATGTTTGTGATGATGGGCTTTGTGCCAAAAGCGACGATGGGCTTTAGCCAATTTGTGATGATTTTGTTTATATTGCTTATGTTATTAGCATTGATTGGTGTTATTGTTTGATGTTGTTGTTCATGATTGTCGTGTTAATTAGTGATGTGTTATCTTGTGACGATTTCGTGGTGACGGAGGTTTATATGTTGTTGTGACGATTTGTGTCGATGAGGCTAAGGCGATTAAGTGTCGATTATACACTTTAGAATAACGATAAGAGTAAGTGAGTTTTGGATAGGTGTTGGAATGCACTCACTAACCTATATCTTTTATAATTCCAAAACTATATATATACTTATCATGCCTTTAATTATATGTTTTGGAGTATCTCACCCTTTACTTGTTTCGCCGTTACCTTTATATTGGTAACGTGCAGGTTATGAAGACGGAGTTTATAGCTGCTGTTAGTTCAGTCGGTGTCGCTCTGATACGTAGCACTCGGGGGGAATATTTATGTTGTCTTGTTGTTGTTCTTTTGTTGTTCTTCCTTTTGTAAATAAGAATCATACTTTATGAAAACATGATTTGATGAGGAGGTTTTATAATGAAGATGTTTTGATCTTTATGAATCAATTTATGATTTCCGACGATGCTATGTATCTGAGATTTATACTTTAAAGTAAATAGTTTAAAGTGAGTTGTTTTTGAAGGTGTGATGCCTCAGTATTGAATTTGTGAAATTTTAAATTACTCTGATGTTTGCATATTAAACATTGGGTAATATTGGTGTGTTACATGAGTGGTATCAGAGCAGGTCGGTCTGTCGACCAGGTTATTAGTGTGTTTAACCCTTTTGTATGCGACATGTGTATGAAACACTGTCGGTACTTGCTTGTTTCTATTTGTTGTCTTCAGAGATGAGTTTGAAACAAGTGGGGGAGAAGTTTTACTTCTTGGTGGCGCTTGTGGCTTAGGTTGGAGCCTCAAGCAGTGTTACGCTTTGGTAACTTGAAGTGTAAGTTTGAAGGCGCTGTTGTAGTTTGGTAGAGATGGTTTATGTCACCATCCTGATTGTCGACTATCTATTGACAAATTGAGGGACTGATCATCCTTAATCTCTTGTTGATAGTAGTCGAGAATTGTGTTGGTTGGGATAGACTTGTCTTGCCAACTTAATAGTGTATGAAGCAGACGAGTTGGCACAAGGCGGTGCATGGTTACTTGAGTTGTGGGCGAAATTGGATTTTGGTGAGGAACAAGATTTTGGCAAGCGAGCTTCTTGTTGTGATTCTTCCGAAGCCTTTTATGGAGATGTGAGTGAATTACCGCAGTCGTGCGAAGTGAAGTTTTGATGGATTTAGTTTCTGGAATTAGTTGTGATTCGAAGTATCCTTAAGGGATGTTTGTTTTTGAGTTAGAGTTGAAGAGTCAACTTAAGGATTGGTTTTAGTAGAGTTTGTTTGTTTGTTTATTCGAGCAGGTCACCGTGGAGTGCGACCGTTGTGTTGTTCGAGAAGAGCAAAGGTTACTCGAGTTGGTGTGCCGTTTGTAGTCAAGGAACGAAGTGGATATTGAGTGCAAGTTTCTACTTCCGAGGATCGATATTTGGATGAACCAGTCATTTGGAGTTTATGTGTTTAGTGAGATCGATGTGAAGTCTGGCTGTCTACGGGTTAGTGTGACAACTGAAGATGTTTAGACAATGCTTTTCAAGATAGTGTATGGTCCGGGCGAGTTTATGCTGATGTCATTAGTGTGACTAATGCGTCAGGTACGATTTTGGAATGTTCCGACAGTACTCTCATGAGTAGCTGTAGAGTTGTTTCGTGTTCATGGATATTATTTGGTTCACACCAAGTTAAGGAATCATAGCAAGCATCCAAGCTTTGCGTTGTTGGTAGTGAAGTTAGACCGGTGTATATCGAGTAATCTAAAGATAGAATTTTGAACTGTTGGACGAGAGTGTCTTAAGTAAGCGACTTAGATAGTGATATTTTGGACATTTCCGTGAAGATTTATTTTGTATCTTGTAGGAGACCTCAAGAGGTATTTCAGAGCTTAGAAGTTCTTTTGTTGTGGATGATTAACTTTGTGAGTTTGATGGAAGATCTTTTAATAAGTTGGTATTGATCGTGAGTATTTTGACCCGAGATGGTTGAGTCACTAATTGGACTTCGCAATGGGAAGCGAATTTGTTCGAACCAGTGCAGAGTTAGCGAATGCTTTGATTTTGGTTTTGTTTTGTACTGGAGGACCTTGTGCGGCGTACTGTGATATTTTATTTTGGACTTAATATGTATTTAGACGTAGAGTTGGACAAGTGTATTACTACCTTGGGACAATTTGATTTTTCATAAGGAAAAATTGTCGGACGCGTGGGTTAGAGTTTGATGTGGTTGCGTTCATTTGAAATTTTAAAGGTGCAGATGTTAACTACGAGGAGATGAGAATTGTTAAAGACAATTCAAGTTTGAGTACGATCTATAAAAAGACTTCGTCTGGTGATGAGTTTAGTATGTTGATATCACAGATAACCCAAGAATATATGATTTGGGATCTATTATTTTGAAGAATGTTGCATGTTTGTTTTGAGACGCTTGTTGAGATTAAGCTCAGAAGGTTATTAAGGATTTATTCACTACTAACATATGGATTTCGTTGGATACTAATAGTCATGGTGGATTATTAGATTGCGATTAAGACAAGTCTTGAAGGGAAAAAATTTTGAGATGGTTTATTAGCCACGAGTACCTTAAGATGATTGATGTTTTATAGAGGAAGGTGTTCTATTGTGACTTAAGTCGGTCGCGACAGTGTTCATGATTGGATTCCATAGAAATTGACGTTATGGTTCTAAGTCCAACATGTGTTGTAAGCCATGAGTATGAGACGACGTTGATGGGTAGGGTTCTTGAGAGAGTGTTTTGGTCTAAGTTACCACTTTGAAGGATTAAGAGTTATGAAGGTGTTTTGAATAAGAAGCCTGTGTATTGATTGTTGCGACGGTGCGAGGATGGTGATTACTTATTTATACTTTGGGAATTGAATTGTTATAAGGGAAGACTTCGTTGAAGTCGAGTGTATACGTTGAAGTTTCACAAGTGAATATTTGGACAGAACTTGAAAAGGTCGAACTATGTCATGTATTTAGAGGACCAATGGACGTTGATCAATCGAGAATGAAAGAGTGATTCTTCGAGTTGATGAAGCTGATGTTGCGAGGTGTCTTGATGGGTGTACGCTTTGAACGTATCCATTCTGAGTAATTGTGAAGTTGAGGATTAACCAAGTTGTTTTATGGTTGGCATTGTGATACGGTGAACTGACTTTTTAGTTTTTCTATCGCAAATGTGCGGATAGCAAGAGTCGCCACCGAATTTTATTTTTATCCAATTAAGGGAAGGTAAAAGTACAGAAAAAGACCTTCGTTAGATTCTGAGTAAGGGAGAAGGTTATGAAAAGGGAAGGTATTAGCACCCCTTTCCATCCGTAGTTATCTACGGGCTCTTAGTTGCTCTAGATCACTTTAAAATTGTGCTTTCTGTGTGTTTGACAAAAATGTTTTGAAAAGGCATTTCGCTTTGACTTTGTAATGATTCATGTAGGAATGTATACAAAGTGTTTGGAAATGTTTTGTTTTGAAAAGAGTTTGAACTTTGACAAAAGTGTGAGGTGTGAAAAACATTTGATTTGAGCAAGCAACTAAAAGTCTTATTACCTACTCAGAATTGGTCGTTTTCGTGTTGTTTTACGTTCCTTTAGAATAGGGCTATCCATACCATTAGTTGGTAGGTAACTCCATTCGTTGGATGTAAGCGGGACGTTCGAAGGGACATCGGATGGTCATAGAAAGCAACTTGTAGGAAGTATCCTAGCACATTCGAAGGGACTATCGTCATTTTTCGTAGGCGACAATCGAGGGTCAAGATCATGTATTCGGAGGCGACATCGTGGGTCTTATGATCTTTGTATCGAAGGGACTATGATGATTTGTTTGAAGGCGACGGTGCTAGAATACCTCTACGTTCGAGGGACATGACCATTTGAATTCGTAAGGCAACGAGAGAGAATTACCCTAAGGGGTAAGTGTGTGAGAGAAGTGTGTTGATTTCAGGTATTTTATCTTGCAAATTAGTGAGCTATGTTCAATTATTATCTTGCCATACACGCCTAGTTACTAGCAATTTATAGGGTGCGGAAATTAAAATGCGGAATGTAAAGTGCGGAAAGGTAAATGTCCTACGCTATTACATGGCTTTGGGGCAGATACATAATTTAAACTTGCGGAAAATAAAAACCTAATTTAAACTATTACATCCCATGAGCAGTTACATTATTGGAAAAAATAAAATGATAAAGAAAAATCGTCTGAATCGAATCAACCTGTAAAAGAATGAGAAATCGGAAAATATGATGAAATCGAAATAAGAGAAAATGTTAGAAAAAATGCAAATTTTAAAATAAGAAAAATATGACATGCTGGAAATAACATAAATATGTTAAAATAATTTTTTGGGATTTTTTGAATGCAATTTAATAATTAAAAATGAATTAAAAGTGATTTAAATGCAAAATTATGAATAAAAATAAATATGCATGCAAAATTGTATTTTTTAATTTATTAAATTAAATAAACATTTTCTGGAAATAAATGCAAAAGGAAAAATATTTTTGGTATTTTTTAATGCAGAAATAAAATTATGAAAAGAAATTAAAATAACATGTAAATATTAAATAATATAGAAAATAGAAAAATATGAAAATAGTGCAAGTTTGTAAAAGAAAAAGAATGAAACCGGTCCTGGTGTGGTTCGAACCCACAACCCTTGAGAGCATCTTTGCACATGCCAAGCCTTAACCACTGCGCCACTTGACATTTGGTGTTGGAAAGCTGGAAATCAATGGCACTTGAATGATGACGCGTCAGGGGAATGGTTTGAAAACGAGTCAGCACGCGTGGACCCCAGGCTGACTACACGGACGAATCAGAACACGCGGAATCGCCACACATGCTCGCTGCCGGTCAAAGAAAGTCCACGACGCCGGAGCCCTAGCTCCGGTCGTCTTCTCCAGCGAGGAGGTTCTTGGATCCTGCAAAACACGCGAAATAAACAGAAAAGAAAGACCCTATCCCCCTAAATTGGACCTCCTGGATCCAATGGTGATGTTAGTTTCAGTTAAAAATGCTTGTATAAAGCTACCCGATTCAAACAGCCTTTCGAACCCTAACAATGGCAATAGGGTTTCTGGACGTTCAAGCTCACATGTAAGGGTTCTAATGTGACCTAATCATCATCCTGAATTCAAATAAACACAACAAAAACATTAACAATGCATGAAATATCGAAATCGAAATTGAGAAGATTCCAAACCGGTGAGAGTTAGATGGCTTGATCTGGGACGATTTGGCTTCGAGCAAGAGATGTTTTGGACTCCTGGAAACCTCCTGAGCACGTTTGAATGCTCAAATTAGCCTGAAACTTGCTGAAAATTGAAACACGATTTTTCCAACTTTGAAAAATATTTTGGCAAAATAAGGGTTAGTGCAAGAGCTAGGGTTTCGTCCCTTTGTTTGCACACAATGCTGAGTATTTATAGAGGCAATTTGGAGAGAAAAAGGAGTGAAAAAAGATTCATCCATCAATGTGCAATATTTTTTCATTTAAAATAAATCAAATCTTTGAAAAAATTGATTTTCTCATGAATGCAAAGGCTAGCAATTTGGTATGAATGTTGGGCTATCTTGGACTTCAAGGAAGATATAAATCCAATCCTTTTTGAAAAAAAATCTTATTTTCATATTTTACATGATTTAATTTTGAATTAAATGTTTTAAAATTCAAATATAAATCATAAAAATAGAAAATTACCATGGCCAAGCATTTATGGGTCAAAAATCATGTCATGAACAAGTTTGGATCAAAAGATTTTAGGCCCATTTGGAAAATTTTGCATTTTGACCAAAATGTCCTTTTGTGTCATTGTCCAAAATTGCCCAACTTCTGAATAGTGTATCTTGCTCAATTTTCCATATTTTTGAGCGTTCTTGGACTTTTTAGAAAGCTCTAAGAGTCCTCTAACCAACCTTTTTGGTCTCATCTCAATTGGAGTTTCCATGCTCAATATATCTTCAAAACAAAAAGTTGACTTTTTGTTGACTTTGAAAATGACCTGTAATGTTTTGAGCCATACCTCTCAAATGAAGCATTTTTGGACATCCTTGTGAGACATGAATTTGTAGAGAATTGAATTTCCTTCAAAACAAGAGGTGGTGGAAAATTTACGAGAAAGTATGAGAAAGTTATGATCGGTCAAAGTTCGATTGACTTTTCATCTAGAAACCTAATTTAGAAAGTTTGACTTTTGAGCAAATCTTGAGTTTTCTTGATGAATCATGATCAACCCTTGATCAAATGATGAATGTAACTTCAAAATGAGGATGTTGACCCAAAATTATGAAGTTTGTTGTATGTTGACCACAGTTGACTTTTGTCAATCTGTTGATTTTCAACCATCGAGCAATTGTATGAAACTTGACTTGTAAGGCTTGAAACATGACATGGAGAATCTTTGAAGCATATGAGGAGGCATGAAGGACATTGGAGATGTTGGGTCCATCTTGACACGAGAGTTGCCAAACCCTAGTTTGGGTTGATTGTTTAGAAGAGAGTTTGTCTGATCAACTCTTGAGGAATCCTTGAGTATGGATGTATGAAATATCTTGAGAGGATGGAGGGCAAATTTTGGGGTATGACACTGCCTGTTCAATCTTCTTGTCTTTGGAAGGGTTAAATTGACACTTTGTCTTTCGTGACTGAAGGTAGGAGATGATTGAACACTCGAATACACTTTGCACTTTCATTGTTGGTGGATGATGCGAATGGGCTTCGGATGCCATTTGGAGAAGTTGGATATTTCGCTGGGGGATGAGTCGTACGCTAGACTTGAGAATGTCGATAGGAGAACTGACGGGGATGGGCTTAAGATGCCATCTGGAAAGATCGATGCTGGGGAGTGAGCCGTACGCTAGGCTCTATAGTCGTTTCTAGAAGGAGCATGGAGATGGGCTTAAGATGCCATCGGAGGTCGTCACGTTAGACTTCGTGCTCATTTTTTAAATGAAGTTATTGGTTTGCATTGATTTTTAACCAAATATGCGATTCGAAAGTGGAGAAATGTTGACAAGTAGTTGGAGATGGGCTTAAGATGCCATCCAAGGCAAGTCGCGGACTACTGTAGTTGGTTGATAATAAGAAGGATTCAAAATAGATCTTCGTCTTGATTACTACGGGGAATAGTAGTTGGCAAAATGTGGATAGCTTCATCGGTGTTGATCCATTGCACTTATCGGAGGATAACCAGGGGCGGTCTTTCAGATAGTTTTCCTGTCGGTTCGGGGCTTAATCCTGGACCAGTCGTCGGAGGACAACTAAGGGTGGTCTTTCAGATAGTTTTCCCGTCGGTTCGGGGCTTAATCTGGACCATCGTCGGAGGACAACTAGGGTGGTCTTCGGATAGTTTTCCGTCGATTCGGGGCTTAATCTGGACCGTTGTCGGAGTGACTTTCACCTGTTTTGGAAAAAAACAAGAGAAACTTTGATAGAATATTTGTTAGTCTTATGCAAAGTATGATGCATGACAATGTGTGTAAATGACATATGCATGAATTATGACTTTATGAGTAATGTATGAATGATAGGTGTTGTGGTATTTCAAAACATATCCATCTTGAAGAAGATGCGGATGTTACTTGAGGATTCGATTTACGCAGGGGATTCGGTGGGTGAGAACCCGCTTTTGAAGGAGAATAAAGATATCTGGATTCCTCCGATGCACTATCGACCAAGTTTGGGCCTAGATATTGTTGAGGAAGGTAGAGATTTGAGAAGCTCATTGTTGGAGATCTCATACATAGACCTATTTGAGAAGAGTCGGGAGGCAATTTGTTGGGGATCTTGCATGTAGATCTGTTGGGAAGAATTAGGAGGCGCTCTCGGGGATCTTGAGTGCGGATCTTCAGGGAGAGCATTTGATGGTTCTTTGGGTGGCGGGTTTGGGTCCGTTGGAATCTCAGGGAATAGGAGATGTAGATTTTCTCGGTGTACTATTTGACCAAGTTCTCGAGTGCGGATACTCTTTGAGAAAGGAGAATTGTTGAGAGGTATCCGGGGATAAACATCTTAGGGGATGAAGTGTTCTTGCTCGGGACCGATGTAACATTTCTTAGTTGAGTGGAATCCTTGCTGGTGGATTGACATATACTCATTGGGGAGGTTTGTGAGTGACACCTCTGCGGGGTTTATGTTCTGTGGGGGAATGCTCTTGGTGACCTTCGTCATCTCAATTCCTAGAGCTGTAGTAACTACTTTTGTATGCCCTTTTAGTATGTTTGCGATTAGATTCTTATTGTCAAATCGTATAGTCATTCAAAACAAGCGTTGGACTTCATACGACAACAACAAAAATTGTAAAGAGAAAGAAGTTTGCGTTTATTTGAAAGGTGGCGTATGGCCAAGTGGTTTGTACACAAGAAAGGTAAAAGCTATCACGGAAACAATCTCGTTAAGTTCCAACTATGCTAGTACTCATATATTTAGACTATCTCATCTCCTTCGTCGTTAGAAAGTGAGTAGGTGATCTTAGCCATTTGAATCTTGAATCTTGATAGTAGTAGTGGAAGCGGTGATCTGGACGAGACATAGTCGTGCGCTTAAATCTAACTTTTGCCTAGACCACCCTTTCGGGTTTTGGTCTGGGATACCCTTTTTGCCCAACCGCCTTTTCGGGTTTTCGACTTCTTGGTGTACATGTTTTGTATATATCCTTAACTTTTGCCCAAACCCTTTTGGTTCGCGGGATGCCCTTATTTTTGCCTAGGTCGATCGACCTAGCGGGTCTCTTTATCGTAGTATTTTTTGACTATGTCTGCGTTCACGGTGTGGGGAAGTCTTCACCATCCATGGTGCTAAGTATCATAGCTCATGGAAAACACTTTTTGACTACAAATGGTCCCTCATGGGTGGGAGTCCATTTACCCACAGGATCACCTTGTGGAAGGATGATGCGCTTAACTACTAGATCACCGACTTGGTAGACTCGGTGTTTGATCTTCTTGTTAAATGCTCGATCATTAAACGATAGATCATCCATGGCAAATGGATGCGAGTCGTTTCTCATCAATCAAGTTAATCGATCGGTGATGCGGACCCATTGTCTTCGTCTAACTCTGCATCTGGAGGACTACGGTTGAGGAATCGAACCTCGATGGGTAAGCCTTCCATCTGTATACAAGAGAGAAGGGGTTGCCCTGTTGATGTTATAGTAGTCGATAACCATGAAGAGCAAATGGTAACATCTCATGCCAATCTTTGTAAGTCCTTCATCTTACGTATAATCTTCTTAATGTTCTTGTTGGCGGCTTCCATGCGCCATTCATCTTAGGCCGATAAGGAGAAGAATTGTGATGTTTGATCTTGAACTGCGTGCAGAGTTCGGTGATCATCTTATTGTTGAGATTAGAGCCATTATCTGTGATAATCCTTTCGGGAATGCCATATCGACGAGATAAGATTATGTTTGATGAATCGAGCCCAACATTCTTAGTATGAGATCGAACAAGGCTTCACCCACTTGGTAAAGTAATCGATTGCCACAAGGATGGAGCGATGTCCGTTGGGCGGTGGGCTTGATTTCTCCAATCATATCAATGCCCCACATTGCGAAGGCCAAGGAGTTAGGACATTCAGTCTTGGAGTGCGTGCACTTTGTCGGCATAAATCGGCACTTGTGACATGATCGGCGTAGCGGTGACAATCGACTTCCATGGTGGACCAATAGTAACTTTGTTCTCAAAATCTTCTTAGCCATGGTGTGTCCTTTGGGTGAGTACCAAATCTTGGTGTAACTCTTCCATGATACGTATTCTTTTTTTGGTCTACAGTGGAGTAGGCACAAGTCGTGGTTGCGTTTGTATAAGATGCCGTTCTTGAGGAAGAATTTGGATGCAAACCTTCTCATGAACTTCTTATCGTTGTGGATGCCCTGCGGGATATTCACGAGTCTCAAGATACCTTTTACGTCATAGTACCAAGGTTTCTCGTATCAAGCTCATAACAATCTGTTGGTTTGTCAAACTTCTCAATGATGATCAGGGTGCCTCGTTGTCCCATCTAACCTTGAACATAGGCGACATAGTAGCCAATGCATACCTGATTCTCTTCTCGTGGAATATGATTGAAAGTAATCTCTTGAGTAGGGATCAAACTCAAAACATGCTCTCGATCGGAATGAGATTCGGATGCTTCGTATCCCTCATATGTCGGTGATCACTAAAGTTGAGTCTCCATATACTTGCAAGAACTTGATTCTTAAGTCAATAGCGACTTTGATACCCATGATGCACGCTCATATTCGGCCATGTTGTTGGTGCAAGTGAAACATAATCTGGCGGTGAAAGGCGTGTCACTTTGTGGGGATGTGATAATGGCGCCAATGCCATTGCCAAGTGCGTTTGAGGCTCCATCAAAGACCATGGTCCATCGGGATCCTTGTTCGGGTCATTTATGCGGGCTTGGTTCTTCATACTGTAACTAGTAAAACATCTTCATCTGGAAATTGACTGCATAGGTGATAGTCATCTATGGCTTGATGAGCCAAATGATCGGCTACTACACTTCCTTTAATTGCTTTATGAGAAGTGTCTTGGATGTCATACTCGGTCAAGATCATTTTCCATCTTGCTATTCTTCGAGAGTGGTTTCTCAAATATGTATTTTATCGGATCCATCTTGAAATCAACAAGGTAGTGTGAGTCAACATATCTTGTCTCGATCGTGACGACCCAAGCCAAGCGTTGCAAGTTTTCTCGAGCTATGAGTATCTTGTTTCACGTCGGTAAACTTTTGCTAAGGTAGTATATTGCATGCTCTTTTCGACCGGACTCGTCATGTTGCCCCACACACACCCCATTGAATTCTCTAACTTTATCAAGTACATGATAAGAGGTTTTCCTTGATGACATCGGGATAGGAGGATTCTTTAGGTACTCCTTGATTTTGTCAAAGGTGATCTGGCAATCGTTGTTCCATTCCACTACTTGATCTTTCTTTAGTAACTTGAAGATTGGCTCACAAGCAGCAGTTAGATGTGCAATGAATCTGGCAATGTAGTTCAATCGGCCCAAGAAGCCTCTGACTTTCTTCTCGGTGCGGGGAGCTAGCATCTCTTGAATAGCTTTAACCTTGGCGGGATCAACTTCAATACCTTTTTCATTGACAACAAACCCTAGGAGTTTTCCAGATCTGACTCCAAACGTGCACTTGTTAGGATTGAGTCTCAACCTGTACTTCTTCAATCTGTCAAACAATTTCTGCAAATGATCGAGATGTTCTTCTTCAGTCAGTGACCGAGCTATCATGTCGTCGACGTAGACCTCTATCTCGTGATGAATCATGTCGTGGAATAATGTCACCATAGCACGCAGATAAGTAGCACCCGCGTTCTTCAGTCCGAACGACATAACCTTGTAGCGAAAGTGCCCTTGTGTAACAAAAGTAGTCTTCTCCATGTCTTGAGAGCCATTTTGATCGATTGTAGGAGAAACCATCCATGAAGGAAAACCTTATCTTGGCGGTGTTGTCAACGGATCATCAATATGAGGAAGTGGGAAATCGTCTTTCGGACTCGCTTTATTCAGGTCTCGTAATCCACACACATTCGTACCTTGCCATCCTTCTTAGAGTACAGGCACCACATTTGCAACCCTGCGGATAAGTATGACTAGAAAACCGGCGTTGAGCTGTTCATAACCTCGGCTTTGATTTTCTCGACATCTCGGGACGTATCGGCGAACTTTACATTTCCTTGGGAGAAAACCTTCTTTTGTTGATCGGTGTACCACATGTCAATGTCTAAACCGGGCATGTCTTCGTATGACCAAGCAAAACCTCAATATAGTCTCGTAGCATCTGAACCATCCTTTCTTTAACACTTCTCAAGACCCGCTCCTATCTTGATCTCTTTTACATCTTTGTCGGTACCCAATTCACAACCTCACTTGCTCTTCGTGTGGTGTATAACTCGCTCTTCTTCTGTAGATCGACAAGTTCTCCGGCACTTCACAATCTTCCTCACTTTCGTCTTGACTTGGTAGATCGGATTATCGAAGTCATATTTAGCAATAGCATAGCTATTATTAACGAGATTCGGAGTGATTACGCGTGTATCACGTGGGTGTGTGTAAAACACATAGCTTTTGAAGGGTGATAAAGTAAAGAAAGAAAACAAACAATTGAATGCAAAGTCCAGCAATTTATTGAATGAAAAGCGCGAACAACAGATAATAACCCTACATAAGCGAGCCATGATGCTCGGGCAAGGCACTAGGCTTTCAAAGTTTATTGTTCAAACATAAAGAAATACGAAAAGCAAAACAAAACAAAAGCAATTACTCGACTAAAGGAGATTGGTATGGCGTCTTGATCTTCCAATTCTGAGCCCTTGATGCAGTTGGGAAGATCCACTTGCGATGTCGAAGTCGTTGTCGTCGTCTTCTATAGCATGGATTCCACTACGGGCGATGCGGAAAGGAAGTTGGCGGCACATTCGCGGCGTATCATCTTGACCCTTGATGGTGAAGCCTAAACCGGTCTTGTCAAATTTGAAAGGAAGATCGGGGCTGACCCCAAATAGTACTACCTTCTTCAACGAGCATCTTTCGTGAGGCCATCCTAGGCGGGACTTGTGTAACCGGGAGGCGGCAGGAGAGTCAGCAGGCGTGACTCGGGCATTGTTTCAAAAGCTTGAGTCTCAAAGAATTCACCCTCCACCTCGAGGTATCGGAATGATTGTAGATGGTGACCATATACTCTTCTTCACCACATCTGTGACAACCTTCCCTTTTGGGTACTTTAGCTTCGATGTAAGGTAGAGTATGACGCCCCCCATGTATCCAGGCGTCAAGTAGGCAAGAGTAAGTGGACGAATGTCCATAACAAAGAATGTGGAATTAAAAGTGCGGGAACCGACTTTATGATGAGCTCTCCAATCTTGTTCGCTTAGAACCATCAAAAGCTCTCACGATAATGTCACGGGTCTCGAACCAACCCTTGACATCAAGTCGATCAAAAGCGATCTTGGAAGGATATTGAGCGAACCGGTATCCACCAAAACATGAGATAGTGTAGTGCCCTTGCATTCAGAGAGATGTGCAAGGCTTTGTTGTGTTTCTTTCGGCGGAGTTAAATCAACATCGAGAGAAACCTAGGCCGTTGTTGGCAGCCGGCTAGCAATACAAACTTCAAGTGGGTGGTAGTGTCTTGCGATGCGTGGCGTTCTTGAAACTTCACCAAGGAGTTAGCATGAGCCTCGGACCTGAAGCGAGCAAGCATGGAAATTTTGGACGGAGTTTGTCCCAACTGTTCCACAACATTGTAGTCACTCTTCTTGATAATCTTGAATTTCCTCCATTTCTTGTTTGGAGGTGTCTTGATAACTTCCTTTGGTACTTGGTTGAGCGGGATGAGTCAGGTTCTTTCCCTCTAGCTTGGGGAATGGATTGAATAAATGGAATCTGTTGGAGTCGCGGTGTCTTTTGGAGGAGAGATATGGAGAGAATACCCTTCGGTTACGGTCACCTTAGTAGATCCGGTGATGTTGTCAATGTCGGGAATGGTGGCTTCAAGTAAGATCTTCAATGGTCGGAGGTCTTGCTTGGCCATGATAGTAAACATCGACTCCATAGTTCCAAGGGATAGCTTTGTCGGAGGAATATGGGCTGTGCAGGAGAAGTAATGATGAGAGGTGCCACCCTAGGCACAGGATCAGCAGAGGAAATCCTTATTGTATTAATATCAGCATAGTCTTTTGGGAAATCGTCACCCCATCCGGTTACCTCAACATCTTCAATAGGAATCTTGTAACTACTCGAGGTGTACTTCACCATATAATCATACTTTCCACTTGGCTGCCCCAAGGTATCCCACAGATAGTGCAGTTTCGTTCGCATTGCCAATCTTCAACTTAGACATTTCTTCACAACTTACGCACGGTGGTTTGAAATAGTATCTCACGGTTATCCATCATGCCTTGAACATGTCTTCTCAACCAAGCACAACCATCGGTGCGGATGGGCACCAGCGACAGTTCTCTGGGCATCTGGATTGACAAACTTGCAAATTCTTCTTAATCATCGGAGGAATGGTCAGTCATCTATGTTGAAAACATAAGTGTCGTCACCAACGACATTGGAACTCTTGTCATGATTAGGCATAGGCGCGTTGATCACATTCGGAGTCTCGGGAGGATCAAATTCAATGCGCTTAGCTTCAATCATATCTTGAATCTTGTTCTTGAGCCCAACAATTGTCGATGTGTGGGCTATTGGAATGGTAAGCACACTTAGCATTAGGATTGTATTTGGGAGAGGAGGTGTTGACATTAGGAGGACCCTCAAGGTGTCACTCTGCTTTCAACATGTGTTGCAAGGCTTGCGACAATGGCATGTTGATCTTTATGCTGTCTTCGTTGCGCGTTACGTTCGACGTCGTCTCATTGAGGTTGTCTTGATGTAGGATTGGAGATCACTGCTGCGCCCAGTTGAGCACGGTCGGTCTTGGCTCGGCTTTTCGACCATTCACAACATTAACTTCTTTCTTACCACCAAAGATCTTTTCGCGGTTTGAAGATGTCTCTATCGAATCTTCCCACTCTTGATACCGACTTCATCGCTCTTTGTAAGTATCATTTCGGTGAATCCGGTGAAGAGTTTCAATCGAGATGATTGAAGAGCGGACTGTCGGTGTTCCCATGAACATATCAACTAACTCCTATTGGACAAGGGTGGTTGAACTCTGCTAAATCTCTCCATTTAGAGCATACTCCTTGAACTTCTCATCACGACCCATAGACATGCTTTGTAGTTGCATGCGTGGGTGTCAATTCACATTGTACTCATCTTGTAGAAAGCATTAGCCAAGTCACTCCAATACGGATACGGTCATTCTCTGTGATAGTACCACTCTAGCGAGTTCGGACAAACTCTCTTGAAAATAGTGCATCCTGACTTTACATCATCGGTGTGGGATTGATCTTACGGACATAGGATTTCAAATGCGACTTAGGGCAAGACATGCCATCATACTTAGCAAAGTTGGAACTTTGAACTTGGGAGGAATCACAACACAGGGACAAGACTCGGTCATCAAAATTCAGCCGGACATCTTGAGTTTTCCACGACATTGACGGTCTTCAAGTTGCTTGTACTTGTCATCTTCATCAGTATTGGCCACCATCATAGTTCTTCTCAAGTTCGGTGTTGCCTTCACCACCACCTTTGTTACTTTGCTCATCCTCCTTCTTGACACTTCCTTGAGAGCTCAATTCGACTAACCACTCTAGGACCTCCTTTGTAGCGTCGCCCATGTTGAGAAGACCAACAACCTTCTTCGTTGATGAGCTTCTTGGATCTTCTTGGCCTTGGACCAAGTGGTAAACATCTGCTGGCCGAGGCATTCGAGCTTGAAGATCTTTGTGTGTTCAAGAGCCATTTACGCTAAAATAAATAGCGAGCAAATGAGAAAACCAATCTTCAATGTACAGTGATGCAATGTTATGCTATGATATGCAATGTTTATCGAATGCAATGCAATGTTTTCAAGGACCTTAGAGATTTAAATTTGTTAAACAAGCAATGAACACACATTTATTAGTACTTTTTATTATTCCTTTTTAAGTACAAAGATAGTTCAAAACAATAAAAGAAAAAGCATAAAAATCCTAAAGCTCTAAGTCTCCCAGGGCTTCCTCTTGGTGCCGATGTGGCGTTGATGTTTCGCTCCTCGTGAAGTAGCTTGGTCAATTCTAGCACTTTCTTCTCACTTGCATAGCAGAGCTTCAAGGTATCCTCTCTTCTTTGAGTCCGGATCTCTTCAGTCTTCAAAATCGGTAGGCATGTCGGGATGGAGAACGGTATAGGTCGTCACCTATAGCAGGTTCCATAATTCTTGGTAGAGCAGTGAATGGCATCATGAGGTTTTGAGCTCGAGCTCGCACCCATTTGAGGTAAGGTTCCCAAGGAATGGAGTTTGGTGCCCCAAAGTCTTGGTATCGGACTTCTTTACCATGCCCCAGCGTGTATAAACCTTCATCGGTAATGCGGAGATCGTGATTGTAGTCGAACACAATATCTTGGAGAAGTATATCATGTGGGCCATCTCTTGAGCAAAACCAAGTGACGTAGAGCTAGAGAAGGGTTATAAGTAATACCTCCCTTATACCAAGTAGTGGTACATTAGGAATTCTCCACAGCCTCAATGAATGTGAAGTCCTTTTGAGAGAAAAGATTCCAGCGGATATCGAATAAGAGAGTGATATTAGTCTTTGAGACCATCTCAACCTTTGTTCGTTCTTCAAAGCGATGGAGGAAGGTGCGAAATAAACCACCTAGAAAGTAGCGGTATGCAACACATGGGAGTTCCTTGTCTCTTAGTAGTGCAGTGTGGAGAGAATGCGAGAATGTCTCCAGTAAAGTAGGCACGAGGATTACGGGTGAAACAACTTGATGGCGTTGACATCTATGAATTGATCGAGTTAGGGAATAGAACCAAACCATAAATTAGCAAGGCCACAATATCTTCGAATGCATGGAAACTCATAACTTTGAGGAATTCTCGGGCTTTCTTAATCAGGAACTTGGTAAGTAAACCCTTAACTCCACTTCTAGTTTCCCAATTAGCTTGATGTCCGGCTTAAGATGTAAAGGCGATGCAATGTCTTCGTACTAGGGACCTTTTCTAAACCGGTGAATGGCATTTGGTCAAGAATGGGTACCCCAGTAGCTTAGAGAACTCTTCAAGGTAGGAACCAACTAATAATCAGGAATGTAAAGCAATGGTGTTTGGATCGAAGAAGCTGGAATAGGACATGCATTATATCTTCTTCAAAGGAGATAACCAAGTCAAGTAGATAACCATGTCTTTTGATGGTGAGCATGGTGGGAATTTACGAAACCAATTCTTTGAGTGAGAAGGTATACCCATGAAGTTGATTCGGATAGTCTTTCTAGAAGCCATAATTCTCCTACAAAGCAGCAAAGATAAATCCTAGGTCCTTGAAATAGTTAGAAATGATATGCAATGCAAATGATGTCATGATGTCATGTTTGGCACACAAACAATTCACACAATGAGCCTAGGTTTAAGGCTTGCATGAGGTATAGGTGATTACCCACCAAAAGTTTGAGTTGGTTCATCTGTCCTATAATAGTAGGGTTCTAGGAATCTCACATCATTGATCTTTCTCGTAGGCGCTTATTTCAATCGACTACCAAGTGGTCGACGAAAATGTCCCAAAGTCCGATCTCAATGAGCGTAGCATCGGTATCAACCAACCTCGGTCTACACCAAAGCCGCCATCTCACTACCTTCTAATGGCCAAGATGGGTCAATTAAGGTTCTAAAAGTTTAGTTAGCGCTTGATGACACCACGAAGCCAAATACTATCTTCAACTTGGGAATGAAGAGTATCGGGACAACCAAAGTGTCACGCTAACGTAGCCATCATGTTGACCGTTTTGATATCGTCTAGCGGTCATGACGATTTATTGCTACCTAAAAAAACCGGATCCGGTGTAGGATCCCCAACAATATAATACCCAAACCCTTAAAGATAAAGCAAGCAAGTCAAGCGAAAGCAATAAAGGTGATTTAGAAATCCCTAAGGCATTCTCTCTTTAGGGTGTCTCCCGTGAGTCGCGATTACGTGATACGGTGAGCCCGACTTTTTAGTTTTTGTATCGCAAATGTGCGGATAGCAAAGTCGCCACCGACTTTTATTTTTATCCAATTAAGGGAAGGTAAAAGTACAGAAAAAGACCTTCGGCTAGATTTGGAGTAAGGGAGAAGGTTATGAAAAGGGAAGGTATTAGCACCCTTTCCATCCGTAGTTATCTACGGGCTCTTAGTTGCTCTAGATCACTTTAAAATTGTGCTTTCTGTGTGTTTGACAAAAATGTTTTGAAAAGGCATTTCGCTTTGACTTTGTAATGATTCATGTAGGAATGTATACAAAGTGTTTGAAAATGTTTTGTTTTGAAAAGAGTTTGAACTTTGACAAAAGTGTGAGGTGTGAAAAGCATTTGATTTGAGCAAGCAACTAAAAGTCTTATTACCTACTCAGAATTGGTCGTTTTCGTGTTGTTTTACGTTCCTTTAGAATAGGGCTATCCATACCATTAGTTGGTAGGTAACTCCATTCGTTGGATGTAAGCGGGACGTTCGAAGGGACATCGGATGGTCATAGAAAGCAACTTGTAGGAAGTATCCTAGCACATTCGAAGGGACTATCGTCATTTTCGTAGGCGACAATCGAGGGTCAAGATCATGTATTCGGAGGCGACATCGTGGGTCTTATGATCTTTGTATCGAAGGGACTATGATGATTTGTTTGAAGGCGACGGTGCTAGAATACCTCTACGTTCGAGGGACATGACCATTTGAATTCGTAAGGCAACGAGAGAGAATTACCCTAATGGGTAAGTGTGTGAGAGAAGTGTGTTGATTTCAGGTATTTTATCTTGCAAATTAGTGAGCTATGTTCAATTATTATCTTGCCATACACGCCTAGTTACTAGCAATTTATAGGGTGCGGAAATTAAAATGCGGAATGTAAAGTGCGGAAAGGTAAATGTCCTACGCTATTACATGGCTTTGGGGCAGATACATAATTTAAACTTGCGGAAAATAAAAACCTAATTTAAACTATTACATCCCATGAGCAGTTACATTATTGGAAAAAATAAAATGATAAAGAAAAATCGTCTGAATCGAATCAACCTGTAAAAGAATGAGAAATCAGAAAATATGATGAAATCGAAATAAGAGAAAATGTTAGAAAAAATGCAAATTTTAAAATAAGAAAAATATGACATGCTGGAAATAACATAAATATGTTAAAATAATTTTTTGGGATTTTTTGAATGCAATTTAATAATTAAAAATGAATTAAAAGTGATTTAAATGCAAAATTATGAATAAAAATAAATATGCATGCAAAATTGTATTTTTTAATTTATTAAATTAAATAAACATTTTCTGGAAATAAATGCAAAAGGAAAAATATTTTTGGTATTTTTTAATGCAGAAATAAAATTATGAAAAGAAATTAAAATAACATGTAAATATTAAATAATATAGAAAATAGAAAAATATGAAAATAGTGCAAGTTTGTAAAAGAAAAAGAATGAAACCGGTCCTGGTGTGGTTCGAACCCACAACCCTTGAGAGCATCTTTGCACATGCCAAGCCTTAACCACTGCGCCACTTGACATTTGGTGTTGGAAAGCTGGAAATCAATGGCACTTGAATGATGACGCGTCAGGGGAATGGTTTGAAAACGAGTCAGCACGCGTGGACCCCAGCCTGACTACACGGACGAATCAGAACACGCGGAATCGCCACACATGCTCGCTGCCGGTCAAAGAAAGTCCACGACGCCGGAGCCCTAGCTCCGGTCGTCTTCTCCGGCGAGGAGGTTCTTGGATCCTGCAAAACACGCGAAATAAACAGAAAAGAAAGACCCTATCCCCCTAAATTGGACCTCCTGAATCCAATGGTGATGTTAGTTTCAGTTAAAAATGCTTGTATAAAGCTACCCGATTCAAACAGCCTTTCGAACCCTAACAATGGCAATAGGGTTTCTGGACGTTCAAGCTCACATGTAAGGGTTCTAATGTGACCTAATCATCATCCTGAATTCAAATAAACACAACAAAAACATTAACAATGCATGAAATATCGAAATCGAAATTGAGAAGATTCCAAACCGGTGAGAGTTAGATGGCTTGATCTGGGACGATTTGGCTTCGAGCAAGAGATGTTTTGGACTCCTGGAAACCTCCTGAGCACGTTTGAATGCTCAAATTAGCCTGAAACTTGCTGAAAATTGAAACACGATTTTTCCAACTTTGAAAAATATTTTGGAAAAATAAGGGTTAGTGCAAGAGCTAGGGTTTCGTCCCTTTGTTTGTACACAATGCTGAGTATTTATAGAGGCAATTTGGAGAGAAAACGGAGTGAAAAAAGATTCATCCATCAATGTGCAATATTTTTCCATTTAAAATAAATCAAATCTTTGAAAAAATTGATTTTCTCATGAATGCAAAGGCTAGCACGAATTTGGTATGAATGTTGGGCTATCTTGGACTTCAAGGAAGATATAAATCCAATCCTTTTTGAAAAAAAATCTTATTTTCATATTTTACATGATTTAATTTTGAATTAAATGTTTTAAAATTCAAATATAAATCATAAAAATAGAAAATTACCATGGCCAAGCATTTATGGGTCAAAAATCATGTCATGAACAAGTTTGGATCAAAGATTTTAGGCCCATTTGGAAAATTTTGCATTTTGACCAAAATGTCCTTTTGTGCAATTGTCCAAAATTGCCCAACTTCTGAATAGTGTATCTTGCTCAATTTTCCATATTTTTGAGCGTTCTTGGACTTTTTAGAAAGCTCTAAGAGTCCTCTAACCAACCTTTTTGGTCTCATCTCAATTGGAGTTTCCATGCTCAATATATCTTCAAAACAAAAAGTTGACTTTTTGTTGACTTTGAAAATGACCTGTAATGTTTTGAGCCATACCTCTCAAATGAAGCATTTTTTGGACATCCTTGTGAGACATGAAGTTGTAGAGAATTTAATTTCCTTCAAAACAAGAGGTGGTGGAAAAATTTCTGAGAAAGTATGAGAAAGTTATGATCAGTCAAAGTTCAGTTGACTTTTCATCTAGAAACCCTAATTTAGAAAGTTTGACTTTTGAGCAAATCTTGAGTTTTCTTGATGAATCATGATCAATCCTTGATCAAATGATGAATGTAACTTCAAAATGAGGATGTTGACAAAAAATTATGAAGTTTGACTGTATGTTGACCACAGTTGACTTTTTGTCCAATACAACTGATTTTCAACCATCTGAGTAATTGTATGAGGAAACTTGACTTGTAAGGCTTGAAACTTGACATGGAGAATCTTTGAAGCATATGTGGAGGCATGAAGGACATTGGAGATGTTGGGAGTCCATCTTGACGTGAGAATTTCCAAACCCTAGTTTGGGTTGATTGTCTAGGAGAGAGTTTGTCTGATCAACTCTTGAGGAATCCTTGAGTATGGATGTATGAAATATCTTGAGAGGATGGAGGGAAAATTTTGGGGTATGACAGGCATCTTATGCATAAAAGTGACGCAGCATGGTTTAGATATCGAGCATTGAGTTTTAACGAGTATGCGGGATTGTTGGATTTGGGCTAGTGAGTTATAGTCGCAAGTCGTCAGTATACGCCCTAGGATGAGTGGTGTATCGCAGTTCAGTTATGTTTGGGTAACTTGTTATTGTTCAAGGGTTGTGCGTTGGTGATCTACAAGGATGATGTGACCTTGTGATTTTCTGGAATGAAAGCGATAACTGCAAGTGTAATTCTTGAGTTCATGCTTATGTGTGAATGAAGGCGTCTTTTTCTCTATCCTATTCTGATTGATTCAGTTTTGGTTTGTATAACCATTTTGTTATTTTTGTTTTAGCGATGGTGTCGGTGTTGTGTCGTAGGACTTTATGTTCCTATCTTTGGTGACTCATTTCCGAGGCGTCGGTTCGAGTGTGTGACTAATTCCATGATTGAGATGTTAGGATGGTATTGATCTTGTTTGTTTGGTTCTCGAGTGAACCAGTGTGTCTGCGACTTGTTCAGTTGTTGGGTGTTAGTTGGTTGTCGAGTGCATTGTATGGGCTTTGCATCTTGGCACGGTTGTTCTTGTTTGGACGTTGTGGTTAGGGAGATACCCTTGTGTTTGGTGTGTTTTGTATGTTGTTTAATTGACGCGAGGATTGAGTGGACGAATGCGTAGACATGTCCCGATTTGTTCGTTTTGGTCGAAGTTTCGAGGACGAAAAGTTTATAAGTGGGGGAGAGTTGTAACGCCCTGTTTTAATTAATATTATATTATATTAATATTTTCGAATTAACCGATCGATATTTATTTTGCGACGAGAATAAATATATTAATCGATATATATGATAATATATTTGGCGATGTTTCGCTCGGTCTGGTTTTTATTCTGTTCGGTTCGGTAAAATATTATTCGGATTCGATATTTAATTCCTCGGAATTATTTAATTATTTGAATTAATGATATAATTAAGTTAGGGGTGTGGGGAGCAATTAGTGAGGATTGGGTTTTCACCCTTGTTGCTAGTAAGAAACACATTATAAACTATTTCTCCCCATTTTCCTTCCATTCAAAATACCAAAACCAAACATAGAACTTGGAAGCTAGTAAGAATTATAAAACCATTTTTTTCCCTTTTCCATCCATTTTCCAACACCAAGAAAACATAGAGGCTTGGAAGAGAAAAAGAAAGGGTTTTGAGAAGAAGAGCAAGAGGGGAAGAAGAGGAAGAACATGAGCAAGCTTGAGGATGGAGTCTTGTAGAATCATCATAGATCATCCAAGCTAGAGGTAAGGGGTTTGATTTCTCTATCTCATATGGTTAGGGTTTGATAGTTATATTTTGGATTTGGGGAAAAATTAGTAGTTGGTTTATAGGGTTTGGTTGGTTGATTGTTTAAGGGAAATAGATTAGAAGAGTTGGAATAGGAGTAGGGAATATGAGGTTGGTGATGATTAGAATCAATGGGAATGGAAAAAGTGAAGTTGGGAATGTTAAAAATGGAGTTTCCACACAGATCAATCAACACGGGCCGTGTTGATTCACACGGGTGCCCGTGTTGATCCCTTGAACGAGGAAGAGTTGATGCAGGCCAATCAACACGGGCCGTGTTAATGAACACGGGTGCCCGTGTTGATTCACTGACTTGGTGTTTTTTTGTGGTTTCTTGTGGCTTTTCAACACGGGCCGTGTTGATGCATACGGGGGCCCATGTTGATGCATCTGTAGCCTCCAAAATTCTGATTTTTCGCACTTCTTTTAGAACCCGATTTTCCGATTTCGGCAAATTCGACGATGGAGCAAGTTGCTCCGAATTCAACGAAAATTGAGGTGCTAGCTAAGTTCGACGTGTAGGACGTAGTGGTGAGGTTAGTTTTTAGAAATTACGAGTTTTTAAGAGATGACCCGAAATAGGCCAAAATATGGTTAAATTGAACCGGATTGCATTTTAGTAGATTTAGGGCACGTATGGACAATCCGATTTCAATGTTGACAATTATGATTAATGCCGGTTATTAGATATGGCTTTCGCAACGATTATAGGTGTCTGACTAATTTTCCGTTTTTGGGATTTGGTGAATTAATTGATAATGATGCGGCGTGAATAAACATAATATTTGCGATAGTGTATTTACTAATGAATACTTGTTGATTATGCGATGCAATGATATATGTCTTTGTACATGATGATGTGATGATTATATTGATGTTGTTAACAAATGCTTCCGATTTGTGAATGCATGATTTTGATGATGATGAATTATTAGTGATGTTTTGCATAATGCAAATATGATGCGATGATATATTTATCTTATGTGGATAAATTATGGCGACCTGGGCTTTATGCCAATTTTGATGAGCGATGATGGTGTTTTTGTGTTGTGTTGCTTTATTGTCGAGTCACATACATTGCATTAGCGACGATGGGCTTTTATGCCAAGCGACGAGGCTTTTATGCCAAGCGACGAGGCTTTTATGACAAGTGTTCCTAATTATGGACAAAGTGACGGGTACCACATGCATAACATAGTCGTGTCTCATGGAGTCGGTTATGTTTATGTTTGAGTTGTTTGGCGTTGGGTTTTAATTGATGAATGATGTTGAATTGCGATGATATATGATGCTTTGTTTGGTGATGATCTTTATGATGAACATGAAATGAATATGAATCGATAACTATGCGATGAATATAAATGATGAGTTTTGCGATGATTTAACTTGATGAAATGCTTAATGCAAATAGGATATGATGATGTTTGTGATGATGGGCTTTATGCCAAAAGTGACGATGGGCTTTAGCCAATTTGTGATGATTTTGTTTATATTGCTTATGTTATTAGCATTGATTGGTGTTATTGTTTGATGTTGTTGTTCATGATTGTCGTGTTAATTAGTGATGTGTTATCTTGTGACGATTTCGTGGTGACGGAGGTTTATATGTTGTTGTGACGATTTGTGTCGATGAGGCTAAGGCGATTAAGTGTCGATTATACACTTTAGAATAACGATAAGAGTAAGTGAGTTTTGGATAGGTGTTGGAATGCACTCACTAACCTATATCTTTTATAATTCCAAAACTATATATATACTTATCATGCCTTTAATTATATGTTTTGGAGTATCTCACCCTTTACTTGTTTCGCCGTTACCTTTATATTGGTAACGTGCAGGTTATGAAGACGGAGTTTATAGCTGCTGTTAGTTCAGTCGGTGTCGCTCTGATACGTAGCACTCGGGGGGAATATTTATGTTGTCTTGTTGTTGTTCTTTTGTTGTTCTTCCTTTTGTAAATAAGAATCATACTTTATGAAAACATGATTTGATGAGGAGGTTTTATAATGAAGATGTTTTGATCTTTATGAATCAATTTATGATTTCCGACGATGCTATGTATCTGAGATTTATACTTTAAAGTAAATAGTTTAAAGTGAGTTGTTTTTGAAGGTGTGATGCCTCAGTATTGAATTTGTGAAATTTTAGATTACTCTGATTTTTGCATATTAAACATTGGGTAATATTGGGGTGTTACACATTCCTTATTATATCTTGATGCTTAAAAATTTTCTGATTAGGACCAGTAACTTATATTCATCGGCTCCCTTCGTAGTTTGTGGATAAAACGGTGTCGACTGCTTATATAAACTACTCGGAGTTGATCTAAAACGTAAAACTTAAGGTCTCGGTATCATAACTACTCAAACAGATCTGCATGATCTGGAAGATTTAGGTGTCAAGGCGGTATTATTTATGTCGAATCTTGTTCAAAAGTTCTAATGAAGCCTAGTTGAGAAACCTATATATTTTTTGAATATGGCGAGCTAATGTGTCGAAAATAAAATAAAAAATAATTTTGTTATGGTTCAAGAAAAATGTGGAAGTAAGAATAACTTACGGAAATGAATACCGATCTGATAAGAATTTTTTTATCGAATGAAAAGGGAAATAACTGAAATTCAAAACTACTTACTAAAAATTTAAGATAAAGGTTTCCTCCCCTACACTTAAACTGAGCATTGTCCTCCATGCGACAACTAAAGTGAAAAAATAAAACTAACAAGAAACTTAAGAAAATAAAATACAAGGAAACAAGAAAACAGATCACTCCTCATTGTTGTCTTTGACATTTTTGTTGCTCGATGCCTCACCTCGTGCTCTTCCTCCACCGTGTATCCTCACTCCACCTCTCCTGGGTCTAGTAGGCTCCTCATCAGTGTTGTAAACATAAGCATGCATGCCTTCAATGTAGAATGATAAGTAGAGCATTTCATCAGTCAGGTCAGAAATGTCGCAATGGTTCCAATAGACGGCATCGTGTTGATCGCGTTGCAGTTCTTGCATCATCTGCATCAGTTCTTGTTGACGCTAATCTTGAAGTAAAAGCGATGCATATATTATTTCGATGGTGGATGGCTGAGGATCATTTCCTGCTTGGTCTTGTGGCGAGACATCTGGTTGGGGTGTTTGTTAATTTACTTCTAATGCTGCATTTCTTACACCTGCTTGATTGTTTTGCACATGTGCTCCAGGGGCTGGTGCTTGAAGATCATAAATCCAATTTGCAACTACGTCAATTCTTGTTATATCTGGATTTGGCAGAATAATTCCTGGAACGACCCTGTGATGCACCATCAGGTTGTACCTTTCATCCCTTCTTGCTTTGACAATATGACTAGCCTGGCAGTAATCAATATCTAGAAACTCAGCTTGCCAATAAGGTAGTTGATCCAACCTGACTTGCAAATTCAGATACTGGGCAATAGTGGTGACTATGCCTCCTATACATAAAGGTGATGTGCTGGCGTTTCTTGATAAAAGCGACTGGACGTGGTTGAGAAGGAACGAAGCAACATTTATCCTCAGATCAAGATTAAAGGTGCAGTGCATAAAATATATCTCCCTAGCGTTCACTTTGTTGTTGTTTGCTTGCCCGATCACTGTATTAGCTAGGACACAGTAGAAGTAGAGGATGCACGGGTTATGGATATGAGTGGACAAAAGCTCTACCCAATCATCAACTCGAGTGCCAGTTAAATGCTCCCAAATTTCAAACACCTTGTCGTCTAATCTTCATCATGCGGAATTCGGTGTTCCATACCTTCTCCATGGTTAAAGTGAAATACCTGCTTAGAGTCTCCTGGTTCATGGTGTACTCTATGTTAAATAATCTGAAATTTGTTGTTGATCAGGTATTGACCGGCTTCTGGAGTAGGTGGTGTTTGGTGTGCAAAAGAACTCAAAACTCCAACATGAAGGGTTCATAAGTTGGCAGATTCATAGTGGCAATGTGGTGTAAACCAGATTCATGAAGCATGAATTGCACAGTATCAAGCAACCCCAAGTCACGTAGACAATCTTCATCGGTATACTTTGTGGGAAGTATACCTCTTTGGTGAAACCTCCAGTAAAGTTGCTCTTGTCAGATTTCGACTTCTCCATCTCTGAACACCATATCTGTGAGGTCTGGTTCCTCTCTTTCTTCTTGAGCTCTTCTAGCCATTTTTGTGAAAGGTTTTGGAAATGGAAATGTGTAGAAGGAAAAAGAGTTGTTGAAGAAATTTGATGTAATGGTGATGTTCTTCTCAAGAGTTTATATAAGAGTAAGATTTTAATGGTGGAGAGAAGGTTTGTGAAGGAATTGAATGGGTATTAAGGTGGTGTTTAT
This sequence comes from Vicia sativa, assembly GCA_021764765.1. Lineage (NCBI taxonomy): Eukaryota > Viridiplantae > Streptophyta > Magnoliopsida > Fabales > Fabaceae > Vicia > Vicia sativa. Next base: position 67,143,830 of record CM038796.1, on the reverse strand, counting down.
AATGGAAATGAAACGGGTGGAAGTTTGAAATGGTTTGAATGAAGAATGAATGGGTTATTGGCCGAGTTATAACGTTTGGGTGGTCTAGGGTGTGTAACGGTCGTTACACATGGCTTCTTTTTGCAAGCCAAGCATGCCACCCTTGTAACGGCCGTTACAAGGTGTTGACTCCTAGAATTTTGCGTGCCTGCAATGGTCGGGACATGGCAGTATGCAACGGTCAGGACGTGTCATTTCAATGTCTTAATTGGAAAAATAAATTGAGCATGAGAGACAATGAAGTGACTATTTAGGTGTGTCATAGGTGCATCATTCAAAGATAATTATATACTATGTCTACTAGATAAATATGCATGCATTTTTATTTTTTAGATGAATACAATAATAACAAAATAACATCATATTATAATAATAACATAGCATAATGAGAGAGATATTTTGATAACACAAATAAATAGAAAATAAAGTGAATATAAAATGATGAACTAAAATAACCGAAACAAATAATAAATTCGAAAAATGAATAACCAAAATAAATCTAAAGTGATGCTAATGAAAAACTAAAATAAAAAATCCTCTAAATAGACACTCCTCCCCTACACTAAGAGTGCACAGTACCCTTAATGTTCTAAAATCATAAGTTAGCCACCTCTAGAATTGAACTGTTGAAATAGGTGATCTAGATTTTCCGTAACAAGGTCCATGAAACCATAAAAGTCAGTGCGGAGCGAAGTAAGATCTGAACGAATATCAACAAGATCCGTCGTGAGTGCATCAATAGCAACAGCATAATCAGGCTGTGGAATCTGGACAGCGACTACAGCAGGGGCTATGGGTGGATTCCAAGCCAGATGGCAGTCAAGTAGAGGTGATGTAACAGGATCAGCCTCTATCATCTCAATCAACTCGACCATCTCTGGGCTTGGCTCGTCCAATGCTGTTGGAGAGTCATAGTAGTGGGGCGGTGTCAAAGGATCATATTTTTCTTCCTCCATGTCATTCTCAGCTACGCCTTCTAGGTCATAAATCCAATTCTTCCTGTCGTGCACACTGGATCATGCAATGTCAGAAAGTGTAAAATGGTAGATCGGCTCATGATGAATTAGTAATTGAAATTGATTAGGCTCTAAATATTTGATCATCCCCACGTTAAAACAAAGAGACAAGTCTAGCGGGATAAACTCGGCAGCGGGGGCCAGACGGGACAATGGCTCCCTAAAAAATAGATCAGTAGCAATCATAGTCACTAAGCCTCCAACACATATCGGGCCATGAGGAGCCTAGGCTATACTCAGCAGATGAGCAAGCATAAAAGAAGCACCAACTACCAGTCTAGATCGAAACACACAGAACATAATAAACAACTCCTCCTTAGACACCAAGGTATCATTCTAAGGTTTTCCAAATAAGGTAAACACCAAAATCATATGGAAATACCTAATAGTTGGGTTATGAATCTCGGACGAGTGTCTAGGAATATAGCTCTCCTATCGCAGATCATATATCTTTCCATAAAAGTAGTCAAGTTGGCTGTCCATATACCCGTCATTTGGAATCTCAATGACAACATCGATACTAACCGGGAAATACAATAGAGCAGCAAATCCACGGGTGGTGAACTTGTGAGTAAAACCAAATAATCTAAATGAGACGACTCCTCTAGCCAACCCTAAACAAACATCAGGGTTGTAGTGTTGGTGTAAGCCCTAGAGGCCAATACTTTTGGCACTTATATCGAATTATTTATTAATAATAGGCTTAAATGCACTTTTGGTCCCCTTATATTAATTTTCTAAACATTTTAGCCTCCCTATAAAAAAAACTAACTTTTAGGTCCCCCAATACCATATTTCATGTTTTTTTGAGGTCCCCCATGACAAACTAGTCTAATTTGCATATGTGGCATTGAAATTATGAGGTGACATTTTTTAATTGTTGTCACGTCATTAAAAATAGACAAAAAAATATATATTTTAGAATTAAAATTTATAATATATAATTTCTAAATAAATATTTATAGACAAAAATAACTAAAATAATTAAAAACGTTTAATTATTATAAAGAAAACTTTAAAATAATAAAATAATAAATTTTTAAATATTTATAATGACGTTACATCAATTAAAAAAATGTCACTTCATAATTTCAATGTCACCTATGCAAATTAGACTATTTTATCATGGGGGACCACTAAAAAACATGAAATATGATATTGGGGGACCTAATAGTTGGTTTTTTTTTATAGAGGGACTAAAATGTTAAAAAAATTAATATAGGGGGACCAAAAATGCATTTAAGCCTTAATAATAAAAGGCATTTCTTTATTATGTTTGCTTTTCCAAAATAATAAAGTCCCTAGAATAGTTAGTCTGTTTAATGAAATATTAAGTGTGACTTAATCATGAGATCCCATTAAACATAAAGACATTATTCTTAAAGTATCCATAATCGAGCTTTATTGTGAAGTGAGATAACATTAAAGCATTAAGATTATTATGAAGATAAACTGATGATCACATCTCATGGATCATGAATAAGGAGTTATCAAGTATTGACATAAGTATGAATATTAGGGTAATATTTATACTGGATTGACCCGCTATGAGAATACTACATAGAATGTTATGCAAAGTGTCATAAGTTATTCTCATGGTGATAAGTAGTGTATACCACCATTCGACCTGAAACCACTATGGACCTTAGATGTAGAGTTAAGTGCTTTCTTGTTGCTCAAACGTTATCCGTAATTGGATGATAATAAAGACAATTGATGGGTACTTCACAAAGCATGATGAGGGACATGAGTGACCTAGATGGAATTTTCTCATCCTGCGTAACAGGATAAATGTTTAAGCGGCCAATATTGAACTGGATAAGGGTGACACGGTCTATGCCTTGTGTTCAATATAGACATGAGGGCAAAAGGGTAATTATATACGCAAGTATTATCACAGAAAGGTTTTGTCAGATCACATGACATTTTTATGACTTGGGCACCCCCTTCATCACCTTGCCTGCCGACCGGAAGAGCACCATGCCGACCGTCACCCTTCATTTTCTTTTATGCATTTGTATTCTTTTGTTATTTGCTTGATTACTAACTCTGAGTCTCCTTTGATTTCGACCCTTTTTGCCCCTAATTCCAACAAAGCTTCAAGTCCAGCAATGAGTGCTTCGTATTCAGCTTCATTATTCGAGCAGGGAGGGCCTTCTAATTTATACTTGAATTTTGTTGGAATTCCTTCAGGAGAAATTATAAGAATCCCAACCCAACTCCCTTCTTTGTGTGTTGACCCATCAAAGAATAGTTTCCATGGTTGTACTTCAACATAATTCAAGGTTAAATCTCCAACCACAGAGTGGTCTACTATGAAGTCTGAAACTATTTGACCCTTCATAGCCTTCAAAGGTTTAAAGGCCAAGGAGTATTTAGTGAGCGCTAAGGCCCATTTACCAATTCTGCTATGCATAATTGGTTTGGAAAGCATATGTTTAATCACATCATAATGAGATGAAACGTAAACATCAACAGGTTTTATATAATATTTAAGTTTTGTACATGAGAAATACAAGTAGAGACATAGTTTTTCTATATTACTATATCTTGTTTTTGCATTATTTAAAACCCTACTAAGATAATAAATGGCTCTTTCGATGTCATTACTGTCTTCCTGGGCTAACATACTACCTATGGTTACACTCGAAGCGGATATGTACAGCCTCATATATTTATCCTTAGAGGATGGTGAGAGTATTGAAGGATGCATCAAGTAATCTTTAATCTTTTCAAATGCTGCTTGATGCTCTTCCTTCCATTCGAAACTTTCCTGTTTGAGACGAAGGAGAGGAGAAAACGCTTGAGTTCGCCCACTTAGGTTGGATATGAATCTTCTCAAAAAGTTGATTTTGCCTAAGAGAGATTGTAACTCTTTCTTCGTTGGTGGTTTTGTCTCCATAATTGCCTTCGTCTTGTTTTGATTTATTTCGATCCCCTTCTTGTGGACCACAAAGCCCAAGAAATCACAAGCCTGCACAAAGAAGGCACACTTAAGAGGATTCATCTTCAAGCCATGTTTTATCATTCTTTCGAATGTTTGGCGAAGATGATCTAAATGACTTTCATCTGATACAGACTTTATTATTATGCCATCTATGTAAATCTGCATGAAAGATTCAATGAAGTCATGTAATATGGAGTTCATTGCTCTTTGATATGTTGCCCCAGTATTTTTTAGCCCAAAGGGCATAACTACCCATTCATAGGTGCCTAAAGCTCCTAGGCATCTAAAAGCTATTTTGGGAACATCATCCTCAGCAATGAAGATCTAGTTATATCGAGAATATCCATCTAACATACTTAGGTATTCGAAACCTGTAGTCGAATCAATTAACATTTCTGCTATAGGAATGTAATACTCATCCTTAGGGGTTGCAGCATTTAAATCCCTAAAGTCTATGCAAATTCTTAAAGAACCATTTTTCTTAATAACAGGAACTATATTAACAAGCCATTCGACATACCTTGTGGTCCTTATGAATTTGCAGGGAAGGAGTCTCTTGATTTCTGCCTTTATCTTTGAGAGGATGGCTGGTGCGAACCTTCGAGACATCTGTTTGATGGGCTTCTTGCCATCCTTGATCAAAAGCATGTGTTCGACCAGTTCTCTCTTTAAACCAGGCATTTCATCGTAATCCCAGTGTCGCACCCCAAAATTTACCCTCCTTACCATAATTTTTCTTGGAACATTCGTTCATGCTTTATTTCTTGTGTCCACCAAGATTAATTGGAATGTCGGTTCAAGTTGATTCAAGCGACTCGAAACGAATAATTTGGCAAGATTCATGGTTTTGAGTTTTTTTTTGGAATTCATGACTTATGATTTCAATTACTCCATTTTCGGGTTTCTTTCAAGTTCATTTAAAGGTTTTTGATCTATGCAAATATTTGAGTTTTAGGCCAATCTCGTATATCTAAGTTCTATATCAATTGCGGGATACAAGGAATAATTGATACAAGTCCATCCAAACTTCGAATTACAAAGAGTTGAAAATTTCTCAAGCCCAAAAGGAAATTCAAAGATTCCAAGCCAATGAAAAAGGATTGTTACGCTTTAATTTAACAAGTTGGTCACAAGTTTGAGTTCAAAGGAAATTTTGAATTCTACTTAAGGAATAATACAAGATAGAATTATCGGATTTTTTACAGCAACTCAAATGTTCAAGATTATAAATTCGGATTCTAGGTCCTAAATTATTGTATCAACATTGGCAAGTTGAATTTTAAACACCATCCAAATGCGAGTTTCATTCAAATGTTTCTAAACACATTACAAAGTCATTCAAAAATTCTTGCAAGCATGGAGTGATTATGTTACAAGATTCCTACGAGTTACAAGGAAACTAGACTCGGAGTTTTTACAATGCAAACTCAATTGATTGCTAATCTAATCTTAGGATTGCTAAATGAGTTCTTCGATACTGCTCGCAAATGCTTCCAATTCCTACTTCCTTTGCTTCTTCGATGTGAACCTTCCATCTTGGATCCATCCTCATCATCTCGTTACATGAAACAAGAAAGGGAAATCAGGTTAGCAAGCATAAGCATGAAACAAATACAAGAAATTATCAAGGAGTTATTCTTTTTGTCGAGGGATTCATCATTAGGCGTTGGTGGGAATCAGGTTTTGAACGCTAAGCCTTAGAATCTTGCTTAAAGATTAATCATCGGCGGAAAACAATTTGTTTGCAAATCGTGATTCGACTCAGTTCACAAACAAATTTCACTCAGAATATTCATCATAGTTTAAAATCCCGGGCAGCATACATATCAGTTCACAATTTAATATTCCGGGCAGCAAGCATATAAATCGGTTCACAGTCCGATTCCCAAAGGCAATAAGCATACAAGAGGCAACAAGGCAGCAGGCATTAACACACAGCAGCAGCAGAGAAAAAGGGCTTGGTTATCAGCAGAATTAAGCCAACAGCAGGGTATAGCAGGGACAAAAGAAGTAAATTAAGCCACACAAGTAATTAATACAACAGCAGCATGGAAAAGGGAAGAGTGTTTTCTAAGCATGTTTTCACCCAAAGGTGAAAAGAAGTGAAAACAGAAAAAATGAGAGTTCCTGAGAAAAAACCAAAACCAGAGGCATAGTATCTGAGGCATCAGTCTTGAAGGAAAAAGAAAACAGAAAAATAAGCATCAAGGCAAAACAAGAAACCACCTGCCATAGCAGTTTTTTGAAAGCCAAAAGAAGAAATTGGTATCTGTTCTATTAGTTCATTGAAACCAGGAAAAAGCAAAAGACAAGAGATATAAAATTTGTTCCATCAGTTTGAAAGGGGGGGCATTCATCCAAAACACAGAGACCAAAAGCCAAACCTAAGGGCATCAGTTCTAATTTTTTCTCAAATACACAAGTCCAAACCCTGATTGAAGAGAAAAAAGAAACCATTTTGAAAAACCAGAAAAAACATAGTATTCTATTCTACCTTCCAAACCTAAACCAAAACAAAGCAGACACAATTCCTTCAACCAAAACCGAAAACCCAGCATACAAAAAACCAACATAGTTTCTATACTCAAACCAACACAAAATGTAAACAACCAAGACGAACAGCATATACTCATCATTTTCCCCAGAACCAAACGCCTTCAGTAACTTATCTTTTTTCAGAAAATACAAGTTCTGATTGCAAAGAGAGAAAGAATGGAGACAGAGTTCAGAAGCCACATCACAGGGAAACAATAATGATAGCGAATCGGAAAGAGGTTACCGGGAGAAGTCTCGTCCGCGTGTGAGCCTCCTTCAACTGTGGCCTTCCTCTTTCGATTCACCCTCGCCGCTGTAGCAACAAGAACCGTTAGGTTTCCAAACCCCCTTTTCAATTTCGGTCAAATTCCTGCAATAATCAAAACAAACATCAGTGTCAGAAATCGGCCAACGCATGCAAACAGTTCGAGAGAGATAAGCCGTTTCTGGTAAGGAATCGCGGCGAGAGTGACCGGTGAAGAATCACGGTGAGAGAGACAATGAGGTTTTTTCTTTGAGAAACGAAAGAGGATCGAGAGAGAAAGACAAAGTTGTGTTTTCCAATTTTCCTTTTCCTTTTTTCTTGTTTCTTAAAAAAAATATATAAAAACTATATTAAGTTATTTTTATTTTTTATAATGGGGTGTTTGGTGGTGACAAGTGTCACCACCTTGCTTTTTTTAAAAAAATAAAATTTCTTTTATTTCTTTTTAGATGTTTTTATTCTTCATGTTTAGTTTAATGTGTAAAAAAAAATGTTAATTAGAAATTTATAAGTGATACAATGATATATCGCTTGGGCCGGTCGGAGTATTTTGGATCGGAAGCTGTGGTACTCAGTTCGCTAGCACGTGGAGGTATTTCGAGCCGGTCAAAGATCAGACGGGTTTCTTTTATACTTCGCGGAATCACTGCAATACAGGCTATCTCTGAATTCTTATATATTTCCATTAATTTATTTTATCGTAAATAATATTTTTATTGCGATGTACTAAATAATTATTGGATCTGATAGTTTGTGTTTGATGATTTATCGATTAAACTATTAGCCGATTTTTCATCAAACAGAAAAAATCATCTCTAATAATTATTTAAATTTCCCGATTGTATTGTATGGTATTTTTGTCTGTTTATTTACTCGTTCAGTATTTATTCACCAATGTACACTATGCACACAATTAAAATTAAAATCAATTCGATTTCATCCTGATGGGCTCATATGCCGATTTCTTAAAGGGTCTCATGGTTGGGGATGGGCATGGCCATCCTCACGAGATTGGTTAAAGCCCTTGTTGCTTTAATCGATCATAACCCGAAAACAACATTGGTCTATATACCAATTACCATGCACCAGGGTCTCATGGTTGGGGATAGGAGCACCTATCCTCACGAGGTTAATTAAGTCCATATACTTGATTAATCATAACCCGCCTCCATTCCATCTCAGCACGCGTACCAGAATGCTTTCGTAATTTAAGGTTTCAAACCTCGATCCAACGTCGAGTGCATTTTCAAAACTTTTTCATAATAAAGTACAAGTTTTTTAGTCGTTGGACGCTAGACTAATTGCTAAAAAACTTGTCCCCCAAACAAACTTTAGTCTTTAAGTCGTTGGACGTTAGACCAGTGGCTTAAAGGCTCCTAAATAACGTGAACTCGTTTCACTTCACTTTTTCTCAAGAAAACTTTTTGGGTGATAGACGACTCGTGCGAGCATTAGTTCCTCGGGTTTCTAGTATTTGAATCGTGAGGCGTTAGCGTCGTTGTTGATATTTCAACTCATTCAAATTCTCTTATCGCTCATATGCGATCGTAAAAACTCTTTTCGGATAAAAGGGTGTAATAGTCGTTTCAAATACGACGAGGACTTAAGCTTTTCAAACAAACAAAACAAGTCCTAGTTCAAAGTATTTGAAATGTCTAAAACACGATTTTTCTTATAAAATCAATACAACAAATTTAAAACCTTTTGAGAGGAACTACGAGTTTTGACTTTCCCATTGCACAAGGAATATGTAGGCACACGGTTCCAAAACCGTGCCAAACTCAAAATAATAATAAACAATTTCTTTTCCTTTCGGTATTCATAACTTAGCAATAAACACACACACGCGTAGAATTAAATGGGTCCCAGTACGATGGATGTAAGGGATGCTAATACCTTCCCACATAAGACTCCGATCCACTTTTTGGTCACGTAGACCGCCTTATCCGCTTGTTTGGGGTTTTATCTATATTTTTCCGTTCTTTTTAGAACAAATAAAATTAGGTGGCGATTTCACTAGTTTTCGAGAATTAAAAGATTTTTGAAAATCGAGTTGCTTCACCCAGGCGAAGCAGTCTTTGTTCTGTTTTAGTACTTCGATTAACCTGCTCTTTAAGCTTGGGCTGAGTTTGGCACTGATGTACGTCACTCTTTTTTCAACGATATCTCCTATATTGACTTCTTCGAGTGGATTCTACGCTAGCATCTTCGCGCTTATCATTTCTGGATCCCTTTCGAACCCCAGAGGCTCTTGATCATAAATTGCATCCAGCCTCTGATCTAATAGTTCTGAAGCCTGTCCATCGAAGGGTGGAGATTTATTGCATTCCCTAGGACTTGTATTTTTTGTTTTTTTGTTGTTATTTATTTATTTATGGCTTCGATGGCCATATTTTGCACTTCGGCTTCGAGAGCCGTCTTCATTTTATTTTCAGCCAAATAGGTCGAAATCCTTTCGAAAAAGAAAGACTCAGTCATAATCGACGTCTTCATCTTCCCAGCCAGTTGGCCGTACACCTGAAGGTTCTTCAACTTCTTGTCCATCCCACATGATTTCTCTATCCCATTGGAAACCATTGGGGTGTAGAGTCAGGAAATATAAGACATTTTTATTTGGTTCAAATGCCTCCTTTGCAGGGTTGCATGGCTCAATATTGGCCATATTTCTGTCAAAATTTCTTTTATCCACATGATTAACTTCCATCATATAATAGCTTTGATCTGCTTCTATATTTTCCATAATTCCATCATCCCTCCATATAGCCAATCTTTGGCGCATAGATGAAGGGAATGCACCTACTCCATGAATCCATTCTTTTCCCAATAATAAATTATAGTTTGCCTTTGAGGCAATTACCATGAACATGGTTGGCCTTGTAATAGAGCCAACAGTCAGATCAACTTGCACTACACCCAGAGTTTGTCCTATCTTCCCTTCATAATTTGATATCACCATGTCGTGAGGTTTTATGTCTAAATCGAACATACCAATTTTCTTCAGCATGAAATGAGGCATTAAGTTTGCAGCAACACCTCCGTCCACCAGGACCTTATTTATTCCAAACTTCTCTACTTTCGCTCGAACGAATAAAGGCTCCAAGTGGGTTTTCATTCCTGTATCTGGCCTCTCGAAGAATGCATTATGCTCTTCAACTGCCCCATTGTTCATGACGTAGTAACAGACAGGTTTGTGCTTCATCATTTCTTCTTCATCATTCTCCTCACTTATATCTACTGCAGTTTCCTGATTGTACTCATAGGGTAATACAGAGACAACGTTACAATTTACATTAAAAAAAGACTCTCCTTCTAATTCGAAGTCATCCATTAACATCTCTTCTTCGTTCACAGTTGTTTTTTCCACTTTCTCTACACTAATTTCCTTTTTTGGTGAAAAAAGTCTTTTGGTTACTGGAGGTTTGCCCCCAGTTTGGATTATGGATGATGGTTTGTTCGTGCTTGACTCCCCTACTTCCATTGACTTCGATTCTCTCTCAGCTTTTTTATTCCTCTGATGCCTACGCCATTGAGATCTAGACCTGGGGTTTTTTCCCTTGTAGTTCTCTAGTCTGATTTCCTCCCTTTTTGTTGTGTTAAACTGCTTCCTATACGCCATTGCAGTTCTGCCCCCCTGATCGAAGCTTTTCCATTTTCCTTTTCCTTTGTTAGATTTCGCCTTGAGCCATCTATCAGTAGGGACTTCATCAGGTAATTTGAAAGAAAATCTTTTCGCTCCCCTAGGATAGGGGCCTCCTTTTCATGTTTCTTTCGCCAGGATCGGGTTCGAAGGCATTCCACCTTGGTGGCCCCAGCAGGGCGCAAAAGGGACTTTTTCGAAGGCGTTAACCATCTCCTTATCATAAACAACAGCTCATTTGGGACACATTAAACATTTTGTCCCAATCTTGTGGTATCAAACCAAAAATCCTAACAAACTTTCATCAACTCTTGGGTACACCTTAAATAATTGATTATCTTGCCTCCAGTTGACTCCTGTTCATGTACGTTAAGCCCTTTCGAATTTAGCAGCGACTCTTTGATTGCATATAATGCTGCACCTTGGGCACAACAACATCTCCTGGTTCCTTCTGTGGAAATGGAACAAGTAATCACGCAAGCTAGCATCGTTCTTAGGATAACCTCCCCTCCTCTGTTCTCTTTCCATTTCTAGACATCTTTCGACTTCCTCCATATCTGCATTAGGCTGTTTGAAATCAACCATATGCACACCCAAAGCATGACCTTCAGTGATCTGGACTTTCTCAAATTTTTCCCTAAGGCCCTCAGTAGCCTCAGTCATTTCCTTATCAACAAAAGTGGAGCCTTCAGTAGCCCTCATTGAATCATTAAGTAGTTTTTCCCTAAGCACCTTTGGAAGACTTTCAATAGTCTTCACTTTGTCCTTGACTATGAAGAAGTCTTCATCCTCTTCGAATTCACTATCCTGTTCAGCTTTCTTCTCACCAACTTCTATCATGTTGACATCCAATGGTTCAGCATAGTTGGTCTCCGCCATCAGCAACAAATCAATATCAACCTTCCTTGAGTTTTTTGCCTTGTCAAAAAACTTGAGTCTTCCTTCCTTAATAGCACTCTGAATCAAATCTCTGAAAAGAAAGCACTGTGAGATCTTATGGCCTAAAAAATTATGATATTTACAAAAGCCTCTCTTCTTCCGTTGTTCCAACGGAGGAATTTTAAGATTAGGAGGCACTACCAATTGACCATCTTTGACAAGCAAATCAAATATTTCATCACATTTAGTTATGTCAAACGTATAGACTTTCTTAGGGAATTTATCACTTTTCTCATTTCCGACAGGATTTTTGCCATTCGAAGGGATCAGAACTTTGCAAGAATAAGGGGGTTCTTGCTTTAATTCTGCAAGATCCACTTCGAGTTGATCGAATCCATAAGGATCCTGATACTCATCTGAATTCTCTTCTTCAGCCTCTATGTAGGCTATTCTTTCTTTTTTGTAATTCTTACTAGCCCTAACCTTTTATGTTTTTAATCTTTCTACTTATCGAACCCTGTCTGCTAGTTGGGCCATATCCCTTAAGTATTGAGTATCTAGTTTCTTTCGAATAGAATAATCCAGACCACCAGCAGTCATCTATTGGTTATGTGAATTTTCTCTTAATGCTTGCTAATTCCTTTAGACTTATCTTAGACTGGCCCATCTAAAATTGTTCATGGAATAACCTTTCTAAATAGGGCCAAGTATCTATGGACCCTGGGGGAAGAGTTGTGAATCACGTAAAAGCATTTTTAGTCAGAGAACTTGGAAAATATTTTATCCTAAGGTTCTCATTATTTGCTAAGTCTTTTGCTTCCGTTAAGTATCTCGCTATATGTTCTACTGTTGATTCACTTGTGTCCCCAACAAATTGTTCATGGAATAACCTTTCTAAATAGGGCCAAGTATCTATGGACCGTGGGGGAAGAGTTGTGAATCACGTAAAAGCATTTTTAGTCAGAGAACTTGGAAAATATTTTATCCTAAGGTTCTCATTATTTGCTAAGTCTTTTGCTTCCGTTAAGTATCTTGCTATATGTTCTACTGTTGATTCACTTGTGTCCCCAACAAATTTTGTGATTTAGGGACTTTACAGCCCCTGGGTAATTCAGATTGCAAAATATAATCTACAATAGGAGAGGTGTAATTTGGTCTCCTAAATCCTGAGTTTAAACCATTATGGATCATGATTCTTTCGATCATGGTAGTCAGATTATTTTCTGCCACCATATTATCATTTCTAACCCTATGAACAACTTCGTCTGCATTTTGTTCCCTATTTACAATCATCATTCTTCTAGGTTGTTCCTCTTGTATTTCCTGAACTTCTTATTGCCTTAACCTTGCCCCTATATTTCTATCTTCGACCACTTGTCTAGGGGTCGAATTTGTTCAATGGTGGGTTCTTCGTTTCGAACCACTGTTTGATTTCGCCTATGTCTTATAGGCGCATCAGGGGCGCCAAAGAAATCCGCTATTCGAGCCATTTGGACAAAATTTTCTTGGTTGGTTCTATTAATGTTCTGTATTAAAGGAGTGAAGATAGCATTCATTTCGCGGGCTAGGAGTCCTATCATATCATGGTTACTATCATCCATTTGCTGCCTAAATGCTGCCTGATTATTTGTAGTGAGGGTAGGTATTCAGGTGAAACTCCCTAAATTTTGGGTATTTGGGCCTAAATGATTCATTCCAGAACCATACCCTTGGATTAGGGAAGAAGTTGATATAATGTGTAATCCTTCCATGAACGAAGTTGGCATTCCATATTGGGGATTTCTAGGTCTAAAGTCATCGAAGCCTAGAGGCCTTATAGGAGTCAAATATTGTTGGGCTTGGGTTCCTACGTTTGTCAAAATTGGCACTGGTGACAAGTTCAAAGGCATTTCCATCGTGCCTGTAGGGATCGAATTCGAACTACCTATGGCTGCAGTATTTGTGGCCACTGGTATGGCCTGCGAAATAGGGATTGTATTAGATGTATCAGTCCCTTGTGGGGGATTTTGTCCCCCATCTTGGTTAATTGTGTTAACCATTATTTTAGTATGTTTCCTTCTGGGAATTCGTTGATTACTACTTGTTATTTTACCACTTCTAAGGTTCATATTACAACACGAATTCTAGACTCAGAAGATCTTTTAAAGGATTCTAATGGAACTAAACACATGAATTTATTTATGACACCGTCCCACCGGGTGTGCCAATTTGTTTACGGTGATTTCTCGCAAACAACCGCTATTCCTCCAAATTACTGATTTTGGTTACTTGTAGGATCGACTAGATTGATCCTAGGACATGTGTCATAATTAATTAAGTCTGAATTAAATTCCATGTTCACGTTTATTATTATATAGATTTGCATCTTCAAATGTATAATACAAAGATAATTATGTGGATTTGTATAGTAACAATCCCTTATATAATGCAATATACTAACGAAATAATGTTTAAACTAAAGATTGACTTTGATTTGAGAAAAGACTTTGAAAGTTAAATGTAAGACTTTGTAAAGTAAAGTGGATAAAAAGTATAAAAGACTTTGACAAGAAAGTAAAAAGTATAAAAGACTTTGACAAAGAGCAAAAGTTTCTGGAAAAGTAAGTGTTTGATCGAAATGTAAAGAAAACGAAAGGACTTAAAAGAGTAAGAATACTATAAAGACAAGATGAATGTAAATAACTTGAATTTAAACTGCAAAGAGCATAATGATGGTGTTCTATACGTACATGGTATCTGCAACTCTTTTCCCTGAATCAATCGGTATTTTGAGAATATAAGATTTTCTAGTACAAAATGAACACACCCAATTCTAACATTAGAACATCTATTTATACTACTTCGACCCTAACGGTCTTACTCTAGAATTATGCCACGTTCGAAGCATGCATGCCTCTTACAATCAGTGGTTTCCACGCGTCTTCTAAGAATGACACCCTTTTATTTAAATTTCGAATTCTTGGAACTGACTTAGTAAATTCAAGTCCTTCGATTTGAATTCAAAAATCCCTTTGCTGGACCGCTTCAGCCTTTTGAATCGAATTTTCATAATAACAAGATATTCGAAATCGAAGTCCTTGTTGGCTAAATTCCATTCGAAATCGAAATGCTTCCAAAGTAATAATTCTAACCCTTCAACCAATTGTCTTTCATTTGAAACTCCCTGCTGATTAGCCAAATTATTCATCTTTAGACCATATTCAAATGAACATCTACCTAATTATTAAGCACTTCTTCAGCAAAACAGTCTCATCGAAATTACCAGCTAACACTTACATATATATTTAAAAAGAATAAAATAACTATGATATAGGGTTGAGACTTGAGAGTTTTGAAAAGTTATAAAATTTACCCAAGTGTACTATACAAGACACATACATAACCTATAGCAAATAATATAAGTTTAAAAAGAATAAGAATAAATAATAGGTGTAACGATAATAGTAATACTAATAATTAAAGCTTTAAAAAAAAAATACTACATAAAATTCAACATAAGGCAATAATAATAATATTTTAAGATTTAGATATTAAGTGTTTATTTTTTTGAATTTTATTGCTATTTAGATGTATGTTGCAATATTTTGAAATTAAAAAAATATTTTCCTTAAGACCGCATTACTAAAATAGCATCCGCACTGCTCCGCGCTTCTATTTTGGAGTTGACCGCGTCGCGCCGCTTTTCGATATTAATAACATAGAATAAAATAAAACACAAATCAAAAATCTAAATTAAAAGCAGGCTTAAATGTATGCGTTTGGTACTTAAATGTATGCGATTGGTACATCGAAGATGTATCTCTAAAACTTGATGACGTTAAAATATTTTTTAGGTAGTGTTATACTAACACAAAGAAATTTCCTGTTAGATTGATAACTTTTTGTTGATGAGTTTATTCGTGTTGAGTTGCAAAATTTTGGATTTGTGGATTTAGAAAAGCTTGTGGTTTTGAGAGAAAAAAAATGAAAAACAATAATTATAACTTAAATAATTTTGTGACAAATTTTTCTCTCATTAAATCAATCATAAAGTTAATCTAAAACACGTGTTATTCTATCATTGCCACATAATTTATATAGTTAACAGAATTTAATTGTTTTTTTTTTAATTAAGTGACTACAATAAATCTAAGCACAAAATACATAACCAAAAAAATGTATTAAATTTATAAAAGTAAAATATATATTTATTCTAAAGATCAATTAATTCATAGAGCCTTTGATATTTTTTAAAATCAAGGAAACTAATTTTATAGTATTTTTAATTTCAAATTTCAATCAAGGAAACTAATTTTTATAGTATTTTTAATTTCAAATTTAAAAGTTTGACGCTCTTAACCTATTTTTGTTCACATATAGGTTATTAGTTTTATGAGAAAGATTTATTCAAATAACATTTAACTTATTAATCTTAATATATTTAAATAAATATATAAGAAATTAATTGATACACTCTCTCCATTGTCTTTGTCAAAGTTCATTCTTCACTACTTTTTTATATTTTTTAAGAGTGTCTTTAAATTTTAGATAAATTCATAACCAATTATACATATCTCTCAAAAGAATTATTCAAAAACTCCTCCTCCGTTAGAGAATTTCTTCACCCACTTAATAATTTTTTTTACAATTCTGAAAAATTAAAAATACTTTCGTAAATTAACTTATGAATTTACCTTGGTGGAATTCGCCCAATATCCCAATTTTATTAAGATTTTATTTTGAAAAGATATTTTGGATAATAGATCTAACGTAATTTATAATACAATAAAAAAAAAAATTTTGTGAAATATAATTTTACATGTAATGTTGATTTAGATTTATCAATATAATTATATACCATTTTATTATACAATGAAAAAAAATCATATAATAGAATACTTTTATAGTAACTAAGATTTTATATGTAATGTTAGTTATAATTTATTATATTGTGAAAAAATATTATATTATGGAATATGTTTATCATAATTTTTTATGACAATTCGTTCAATTTTATTATACAGTTTAAAAATATTATACGGAATATTTTTATAGTAATTTTTTATCTCAAAAGATTTTATATGTAATGTTAGTTCTAATTTATTAAAATTATACTATTGAAAAATATCATATTGTGGAATATGTTTATAGTAATTTTATGACAGTTTGTTCAATTTTATTATACAGTGTAAAAATATCATATAATGTAATATTTTTATAGTAACTTTTAAAACAATACGCAGACTTCGCAAGTTAACTTGCGAATTTCCCAAATAAGGTGAATTCGTAAGTTAACTTGCAAATTCACCTTATTTTTAAAACAATAAGGTGAATTCCTAAGTTAACTTGCGGATTCAACTTATTTTTTTAAAATCGTGGATTATTTCGTAAGTTAATTTACGAATTCACCTTATTTAGAGAATTCGTAAGTTAACTACTTAACTTATGAAGCTGGGGTATTTTTAATTTTACACTAGGGGTGAAAAAGAACTCCACTAGATGGGGGAGAAATTCCCCTCAGTTATGTAACACTTCATTAGAAAAACACTATTCCACTAAACCATATCACTTATAATCCATACTAAAAAAATATTATATACCTTATCTTAACCACTAATCATATCTTTAAGTGTGTGTTAGAAAGACTTAAGTCTCAAGAGAGTTGTTCTTAAGGTGTTAAATTCGAATATCGCTATATAATAACAGTTTCTTAATTCTTAATTCTTAAGGTCTTAGGTTCGCAACCACTATATGCTAACAATTAATTCGATCATCCCACAAAATGGAGTCCCCGCAATGACCTGCAACCTATCATAACTGGCAAGCATACCAGCACCAGCGACAGCACGAAGGATGTTAGCACCAGCTCCCTTAAACAAGGACTTGAAACCCTCATTCTTGAGGATTTGTGAAAATGCATCCATGGAGCTCTTGTACTTGACTGCTCACCAGATGTCATCATCATTCTTCTTCTGATGGTGTCAATTGGGTACGATGCTAGACCCGTGCCACTGGTCACAAGCCATCCGAGACCAAAACTAACAAGGAAACTATCATGCAATGATCAAGAGACCAAACAAAATGGAAATAGTTACCAGCAAATGGTTCAACTCAAATCCTCAAGAAAAATCAAAACCAACTTATCTTGCCTCTTATTTTGGGTTAAGGCTGTGTTTGCATAAACAGCTTAATCAAACAAATATAACAAGATTAAACAAAGTTAACGGTTTTCAGGTAAATTATAAACATTTTTCATAAACTGTCATGAGGAGCTTATGTAAATAGGTTCGAAAAACAACTTATAGACATGTTTTAAATTGTTTTCATACAAGTCAATCCAAGTTCAAACAGACCTTAAATAACGTCGATATTAATGTGAACGAGAATAATATGCTGCAGAAGATAATGCATGCTAACCTGCCAAGATCCAGTCAGGAGAACTGGCTTCAAGGAATCATACATTCCAAAGTAGAGACCACGGTATATAACGATTCCAACACATGAAATGTTGAAACCATGGTAAAGTCCAGCAATATCATCAGTTGACAATGTCTTCTTGTAGACATCAATAACGCCATTGAATTGTCTTCCTCCACCACCCTTCTTTGCAGCCTTTGAATCATTTGCAAGACGGGTCCGAGCATAGTCAAGTGAGTAGCCAAAGAAAAGGGATAAAGCACCAGCAGCACCTCATGAGGCCAAGTTACCAGCACACCATTTCCAGTAACCATCTTTGTCGTTGGAATTGAAAAGAATCTTGAAGCAGTCTTTTAATGCAAAGTTCAAAGCCTAGTAGAAATTCGAATTGCACAGTTAGCATCACACACAAACCAAAACAATTGTAAAGGGACGGCAAGCAAATAAATCCATTGATATCAACCTCAGATCACATACATAACTCAGACTCAGTCATAGCCACAATTTCACCACATTTCCTAATAAATTATATGTTACATGTCAACATGGACTTGTTCAAATTGTTCAAATCCCACTATACAATAGCCACTATTTAACACTAAAAATCAAAAGGGAGAAACAATAACACAAACCTGAGTGGGGAAATAACGGATGACATTTGCAGTGTTACCTCTCCATAGGGAAAAAACACCTTCATCAGTAATTGTTCGCTTAAAACAGTAACCAATTCCCTTGTAGGGTTTCAAAAGTCTACAAGCTTTAATCATCTCATTTTGGTTTTGGATCAAAAGCTTGATTCGTTCAACGGGAGCAGTAGCGGTTTTTGATACAGCAGCTAAAACTCCAACTCCAACAATGAGAACATCAGCAACAATGACAGTAGAAGCTGGACATGTAGCTCCACATGCCGGCATCACTGGACATTGAAATGCAGGGTTGGTGTAGTTCCCAAATGACCTCTGTTGGTACATTGAAAGACTGGTGTGGCATGCAACATTCCGGAGAGGCTAGTCGTTAGGGGTTGAGAGGCAAGTCACAAATGCAAAAAGTGTTTTCAATTTGTTTCCATTTTGAGGAATAAAGTAGTATTTAAACTTCTTTCTTTTAGCAAATGCATAATTTGATTTTTTTATATCCGTACCACTATTATTTGTTATACATTCATTTAAAATTATTAACTTACATATATTTAACGTTGAAGTACAAGATTTTTAAAAGTGTTTAACACCTAATTTAATTTCTCACACATGATTTTTTTTTTCATTTTCTTTATGAAATTTAAACATAATTTGACAAATAAAAACATTATTAATTGTTGATGAAGTGACTCTAGTGATATTTATTTTTTTAAATTGATTTATAAAATAAATTATTTTAAATTTTTTATAATATATGATAGAAGAAAGTAGAGAGAATAAGCAACACAATAGAGAAGATAAGAGGAAAAAAAGTAATCAAAATTAAATTAAATAATAAAAAATAAAAGAGATAATTGATAGAAAAATCACGTCAGAGAATTATTATAATTTAGTCTAAATTATCTGAATCGAATCATTTTCTAGGAGATTTCTCTCAGATTTTCACTAAAACAAACTTAAGCTTTTGTACAAAATCAGTTTGCCAACCTTACAAAAAAAAAAAGATTGAGTTTCTGCACAGGATTATGCCAAAAACCTTACAACAAGTATCAAAACTTTTAGATAGGCTCAACTCAATAAGCTTCACTCAAACTTGTTTTTCAAATTTAGTTTGCAACCTTCTAATCTTATTACAAAGAGATCAAAAGAAAACTATGTCATTTAATAAACACTTCATATCACATCATCAATCCAACACAACTCTTTGGTAAAATTGTTTACTCTCTTAACATTAAGACGGTTCTAGTGAAAAATAACTTTATAAAAGAATGAGAGAAAAAATAACAGCGAAAAATTTCTATTCAGAGAATTGATATGTTTTAATAGAAAAAATCTCCTTTATATAAAAATATGACTAAAAAAGAAAATAATTCATGATTCTTTTTCAAAGTTTTACCTTTTAGTTTTTAATTGATTAAAACATGTTTTAATCAATTTGTCCAAGTCAACATATAAAAATTTGATTTTCAACGCCATGTAATCGATTAAGAGGCATTATAATTTGATTTAGTGTATGTTTAGTTCTGCGGAAAAAAAATTAATTTTAACATAATTGATTTTAATAGAATTGAGTTGATATTAATTTGATTTATGTTTGGATACAATAACATAGAATTGATTTATTGTCAATTCATGTTGTTTGGATAATTTTGAATAAAATTGATTTTGAGTATATAATTACTAAAAAGGACATAAACAAATACATATAAATTACATAATACATAACAAATACAAATAAAATTATAAGTATAAAACATAATTTAATGTCCAATATTATATTACTAAAATATTAATATATTATTTTATTTGCTTGTACTCTATGATCTGATCGTGAATCGAGTCTTGAACTTGATCCATCTCTGATGAAGAAGAAACATTTAAAACTTGCGATTGATCCAAGTTAGTTGATCTATGATAATCTTCATGGTTAATGGTTGTGTTCTCATCTTCATAAATGTTAAAATCAGAATCAATTTCTGCATTTCTCCTAATAAAGTTGTGTATAGCCATTGTTGCGACGACTATTTGAACTTAGGCATGCGACATAGAATTGCAAATCTATTCTTCCATACTCCAAAAGTTCTTTCGATTGTGCACCTTAAACTTGAGTGGTAATAATTGAAAACTTCATTATGATTATCAAACCCGTTAGAACGCCTAAAATCAGGAAGGTGATAACGTTCATATATGTATGGACCAATGTACCCTATTGGTGTCGGATAGCCAGAATCAACCAAATAATACTTACCTAAAAATTTAATTATTTAAATGTGAAGTAAAATACTATTAATATATCAATTAATTTTTAGTAATATAAAAGAACAAACCTGAAGGAGGACGTGGAAAATTAAGGCTTGCAATAGTGAGAGCCTGATAAAAAACACGAGCATCATGGGCAGTGCCTTCCCAACCGGATAATACAAAAGTGAAACACATATTCCAATCACATACAACCATTACATTTTGTGTTGGATATCCCTTTCTTCCAATAAACCTGGTTTGCTCACTAGCACTAACTACACATGACACATGTGTACCATCAATTGCTCCTATAGCAACTTAAGAAAGGGCCAATATTGTTGGTCATTTTTTATTTTGGAATGACAATGAAGAAACATAGGATCTTCAGGTTTAATATATTTGAAGGACAACTTAAGGCAAGCATGAAGTAACCGATGAAAATGTCTACTTACAGTCTCACCCGAGTGTTGAAATCTTTCTTGAATCATTCTATTACCTACCCCGTGGCCAACAACAATTAAAAACATTGCAACCATTTCTTCGACCCTCATTCTATTAGAAGACTTTAAACCATGGTCTACTAATTCAATGCACAATTTATTAAAAATATGTTTTTCCATCTGAAGCATCTCATAACAACGAGTGGGGTTTCCTTGTAATATTTCTTGAACTCATGCATGACCCGTTAGTTCACTAGTTCTACATGATTCTTTGCATAAATGATTTACCGCATACTCACCAACTAATGCAGCCACGAAAAGAGATTCTTGAAAAATATCATCATTCTCTTCTTCTTCATTCAGACCATTCATTTTATCCTTTAATGTAAAGTAAATAAAATCAAACATTAGTTATAGGAAAATTCAAAGACCCATGTTAAAAAAATGTATAATGTCAGTAACAATTTTTACTAACAATATCATTACACAAAATAACTTGGGTCAAATGGTATTATGCTAATAGCAAAGAATACCCTATTGTACTATAATTTTGATAGTACTATAATTTTGACAAAAACAAGTACTATAATTTTAACAAAAACAAATACTAAACATTTTGACAGTATAATTTTTTTGACAGTAGTATAATTTTTACAATGTACTTCAATAAAGATATCATAACACAGTACTATAAAATACCATTGTTCTAAAAAGTAAAACATCATTACATTACAAAGGATATCATAATTTTACTACTACTATAATATTGACAAAAACAAGCATAATTTTACTACTACTATAATATTGACAGTACTTCAATAAAACTTTATAATACATTCTTAATAGATTAGTTAATATAGTTCCTAATAGTTAAGCAATTCCTAATAGATTAGCTGATATAATATAACATAATCCTACATCTTTGTAAATGACATAGGATTATTTGCTACAAACTTAAGCCAATGCAACCTTATATCCTCAAAACCTTGAAAGGAAACAAACATCTCCCTGGCTGGCTTGAACATCATTAGTTGACAACACTTTGATAGTAATTATATATCATTTGTAATTTCCTTCATGTTATGGAGCTCATCCATCACTTCGCCAATGGATGCACTACATATAACATCGTTTAGGGCCTTACATGTCTCCGCAATCACACTAACAACTTCAGTTATTGTTGATGAGGGAGTTGCTTTTTTCTTGGTTTTCTTTTCAACAACACTAGCTCTCTTTCTCTTTTGTCCACTATTTTGGCTAATAGTTCCTTGTGAAGTGTTCAAATTAATATTAGAAAATTCTTCCGTTGCTCCAACACTTTTATCTTCACTATCACCCGATCCTTCCTCATCCAAACCAATATTATTTAGTGATGGGAGATACACATCACCATCATTACCATAATCCACATTGTGCAATATGCCACTTGAAGGTGCCCAAGCATACTCTCCGTTAGCCACTATATCTTTGAAAAGCGTGGTTAATTGGTGAGCAAATTGAAGTCCCTTATCTCTAAATTTTCCATATAGAGGATTTTCCTGCATTTCATAACCATCATCATGTAATAAACATGGTAAATATAAACCCAAGCAATATATAATTGTGTTTCACATACCAATTGTTTGTTATTCCACCAATCATTTGGTGCATCAAAGGTATTTTTCTCAAGATTCCACCCTAATCCAGTAACTTTTCCAAATAAGGTATACCATACTCTCCATTCCTTTCTCAAGCTATCATACCTATTCTTCAATTTTACCTTGTCATAATTTCTCCCGGTTGATTCATTAAATTGGGAAACAATGTTTTTCCACCCTTTCTTAGTAAAGCTAGTGTCAACCCGTTCACCTTTGACAAGTTGATCTAAACATGCTTTGATGAATTTTTCATTAACGTTATGACCCCCCATCTAGCTTTAGACCTTTGATCTTCATCATTATTTGAAACAGAATTGGCAGAAACTTTCTTTTGTGTAGCCATAATACTACTATGTTTGTGACAATAAAAACTTTAATTATATCATTTTATACAATATAAGGAAAACTCCATAAAAATAAAACAAAAAGTATTTATTATCATATTTTGAACGCAAAAAAAAAAAGAACGAAAAACTTCATTGTTAAATTATGTGACTTTGAGAACTGAAGTACATTCACATAAAAGATGTCAAACCAAGCAGATAGATATAATTTGTTTAGACTCTTGTTAATGTATGACGAATGTGATGAACAAGGTTTATAAGCTATGATCACCTTTAAGTGATGTGGTTAAAAAGTATATAAATACACGTTTTGAATAAAAATAGGTAAAATCTACCATAGAAATACAAAGACTAAACATCTATTCCTATAAACACATGCATTATTCACAAAACAAAGTCTCAAATATATATTTATATGTACACAAAGTATGATAGAAAAATAATATGACTAAATATTAATAATAATAATAATAATAATAATAATAATAATAATAATAATAATAATAATAATAATAATAATAATAATAATAATAATAATAATAAGGGTTAAACTTCTTTTACCCCTTGTCATATGAGCGTGTTTTGGTTTTCCCCCCTTAAAATTTTTTTTTGTTCCTAGACCTCAACAAATAAAGGTTCCAACGCCAAAGACCCTGATGCATTTTTTTGACGAAGATTCTAAGAATCTGGCCTACGTGGAAGTCCAGCAGGATTTTTTTTTTATTTTTAATATAATTTTTACTTTCCACGTGGATTTTTTTTTTAAATTTATTTATTACTGTTTTTATATTATATTTTATATATTAAAGCCTTAATTTCGTTTTTTTTAAATGCCACATAATTTTACTGAACATGTATTAATTATTTAATTATTTTAAAAAATATCTAGTATGTTATTTATTTATAATTAAATTATTAATTATTAAAAATTTAGAAATTGGGCCTAAAGCCCTTGTCACTTATAATGGTAGCCCATTTAATCTCAGTCCATTATTAAGTTAGTAGCCCTTATGCATTTTTGCTTTATATACATTAATGTTCTTTACTAAAAACCGATGTGGGACTAAAACAAATCTGCAATTCAAACAAAACTGCCACCACCAATACCACTTGAA
Organism: Vicia sativa; assembly: GCA_021764765.1. Taxonomy (NCBI): domain Eukaryota; kingdom Viridiplantae; phylum Streptophyta; class Magnoliopsida; order Fabales; family Fabaceae; genus Vicia; species Vicia sativa. The sequence goes on along the minus strand of CM038796.1, from coordinate 67,119,701 downwards.
GCTGGACCAAAAACCCCCAAATTCCGTCAAAAAGCAGAAGCTGTGAAATTTTGTGGGAATAAGATCACAGAGAGTAGTTACTACGGATGAGGCCACATTAACTTCTTTCTTGTTTACAACTTTGCTGCCATGTAAACCTCTTTCTCACTCATATGCACACAATATTCTGCTCATTCAACATTATCTTATAGTAATCCAGTTGTTTATAGAAATCTTGTTGCTCAGTAAATATACGAAGGAAAACAAAACCTTGTACATAGAGAGCCATGAATGCAAGCTTACCTTGTACATAGAGAGTCGTGAATGCAAACTTGTTGTATACTCATGAATGAAAACTTATATCAAAATATATATTCCTACCATACCAGGATCCTCTATGTAACATTGTAGCTTGGTAATATTGTAAGTTCATAAATAGACACAAGGTTCATAGAAAAAAAATAATCTAACAAATATTATGAATATACTACCATTTGGTAAGCGAAGAGGAATATGGTCATGATATATCAAAGCAATTCAATGAAGTGATAATATGATCATGATATAAGCCAAAGGAGTACTTACTATCCATACTTGACTAGCTTTATTTCTTTTATCCCTTCAACCAATATCATGCAACCAGTTTTTCTAACACTATGCAGCCAGTTGTGCTTCTTACGACATAAGTTTCTATAATGTGGTTATAGTAAAACTATGCAGCCAGTTGCAGTGTTGGAAGAAACTGGTGGTAATGGTGTAGAAATTGTCCACACATTACAGTATAGTGAGTAAAGTGATGAAGAAGGTGATGATGATGATTCTATTGTGGAGAGTATCAGTGCTCTTGTTGTTTATGATATGTTTACTTTTGGAGAGTATTGGTGTTGTTGTTGTTCCTGGTTGATATGGTAGGCATAACATAGTGATGCACGAGAAGACATGTCTTGCTTGAGAACACAGTGGAATATAGCATGATGAATAACAAGAGTCCCATATCGATTGTCACTAAATAAATATTAGTGTTTATATACCAAAAACACATATGCTTAAATGAATTGAAATCAGGTTGATTAAATGGGCCTCTCTTGAGACAAATAAATATGGATTTAGGCCCAATTGCCTAAACGAAATATTTTTATAATTTAAAAAATTAATTCATAAAAAATATTAATGATAATAATTTAAGAAAACATAAATAAATATTAATAAAAAATATAATATAACAACAATAATAAATATTAAAAAAAAGAATTCCACGTGGCAAGTAAAATTATATTAAAAATAAAAAATCCTGCTGGACTTCCACGAAGGCCAGATTCTTAGAATCTTCGCTAAAAAAATGCATCAGGGTCTTTGGCGTTGAAATCTTTATTTGTTGAGGTCTGGGAATAATTTTTTTTTTAAGGGGAGAAAACCAAAACAAGTTCACATGGCAGGGGGTAAAAGGGGTTTAACCCTAATAATAATAATAATAATAATAATAATAATAATAATAATAATAATAATAATAATAATAATAATAATAATAATAATAATAATAATAATAATAACAACAACAACAACTACTACTACTACCATGACTTGTATATGAAAAAAAAAAAAACTCTAAGAGACATTTTATCAAACACTTGCAACGCAACGGAAAAAGAGGGTAGAGAAGTTCAGAAGTCATTTTATTCTTTCGCACATATTGATATCACTTGTTAAACAAAACAAAATTTGTAACCATGAGCAAACAAAAACCCAAAATGAGTTCTCTTGAGCAAAATTTTATTGAGAAAAATTAAAGTGAAGTTACCTTGTTCTTGTAATTTTTTGTACTGAATTTTTCCTTCTTGTTGTTTTCTTGAAAATAATTTGTTCTGTTTGTAAAGCAAAGAAAGGATGATGATGTTAAATAAATGTGAGGGTAATCAATGGAGATCAAAATCTGTTCACCAAATAATAAATACAGAGAAAAAATTAGGATGGAAAAGAGAAATTTACAATAAATATCAACTACATATTTCTGATTTACTTGATTTGTTTATTAATAATATTGATTTTGTTGGTTTAAGACATTGATGAGGGAAATGAAAGCAGTAATTTCATGGGGAGAAAAAATAAAGAGGGTTATGAAGGAAATTAAAGAGAGCAGTGAAGCGAGTAAATGCAAAATTGATTCTACTCACCGTAGAAGCTAGGAATCTTGGATTCAATTAGAATTGATTTTGAATCTCTAAAATTGATTTTGGGTAACATAACCAAACATCAATTTTTTTTTCATTTTCACGGTGGGTAGCTGGAAAAGCACGTTGAAGACTGGTAAAAGTGAAACCAAACACTCACTTAATTAATTAGTAATAAGCCTTAATCGATTAACCAATATATTCTACCTTTTTAATTAATTAAATAAACTTTTAATCAACTAATCACTTGTCTGGATTATTTTTAGAAGTTTTATCAAAAGATAAGAGAAGTTTTGAATTATTTTTTTGTGTATACCCTTAGTAACTAAATATTTACTCTTGTTCCTTTCTAAATTTACTGATCAAGACTAGGTAAAAGCCTAAGCACATGTGTTGTACCTCAAAATTTGTCCTCTGTTGTACCCTAAAATTTACCCTCTTCATTTCGGCATTTCTGGCTTATAATTTCGTTATCATAAACATATATGCATATACATGCATAACATTAATCATATGGTTACCATGTTCACGGTATTTCAAATTGAGGAAGAAACTGTCCATTTCGGCCATCTCAGATTATTTCGAGCCAAAAGTTGATATTTTTCGGTTCATATGGTTGATGCAAGATTTTCTGGTTAGAAGGTCATTTTGGTTTGGTTCCACAAGCATTATAATCATATCAATGTGTTTTCCAGTTCATCTGTTCATATCGGAGGCCGTTTCGTCAAGAAAAGATTTTAATTATTCATTTCTTAAATAAGTGAGTTGGGTTTTTGGCGCATTTCGGGTGCTCTGGAAGGCATAACTCTCAATTTGTTGGGTATTTTATGATGATTTTCGACTGGAAAGTCCCTCTCAATATTATCTACAACTTTCATTCACAAGTCGGAAACAAATTGTGTGAAGAAAGTCCCCAAGAAAATTGATCTTTCAAGTGGGATAAACTAAATTTTAGTGTTGAACCGTGTTCTCGGTACGCTAAAAAGGTTATAACTCCTGGATGGAACATCAAAACTGAGCGGGGATGGTGTCTATAATTATGTATCAAAGTCCTGTACGACTTTCATTCACAAGTCCAGAGCCAATTCATTACCAATCAAGAGCAGTTTTTTATTCTTTAAAGTTGATTTTGAGATGAACCGAGTATTTTTCATCTGATATGTGATGTTCGAAAAATCATATCTCGCTCGATTTTTATTGAAACAAGGCGGGACTAGTGCCAAAAGTTCAAAAATTCCGTTTGTTTCATTTGTTATGAAGATTCCGAATTTGAATTTTGATCAGAAGATCCTCGTTCGAGGCTATTTCTCCGAAGAGCGCAATGAAAATTCTACACGTGTCAGATGTCCGAAAAGTGTGCTGAAACTTCAAAAATTCGTATCGCCTGGACCGTTTATCCGATTGAGTTGAAATTTTGTTTAGAGTTCGACTTCAAATTTTGCACGGATTTGGCTGTTTTAGACTGTAGACGAAAATAATTCGGATAATCGCGATTTGGTCCTAATTGTGGATCTAAGGCACCTCTGAGCCCAATTTCCCACCTATAAATATATTTTTCCTCTCACAAAGTGGAGGAGGAGTTTCATTTGTCAAATTTTCACCTAAAAACTTCAATTTCCTCTCTTAATTCTCTCTAAAATCATAAGAACAAAAAGGAAGAAAAATCAAAGTTGCTTCCCTTCCAAGCCAAAACCCCAACCAAACAACCTCCTTCCACCGCCGGTCAGCCACTCCTCCGACCACTCTGCCGCCGACTAGACCTCATACTGGACGGTGTAACACCCCAAATTCTACCTGTAAAATATAAGGAAAAATCAGAGTATTTTAATTTTTCATACAACACATGGGATGCCACATTTCAACTTTAATAACACAAACATATCAGATACATAACACTATTATTATGAGGGGATCACATAACTCTTACTTCAGATTTTAAAACAAAACAACCCTTTATTTAATATGCAGCGGAAATTCATAAGTATTCAATCCAAGCGACTGATCATCTTTATTCAATTAAGACAACTTGAAACATCATAGTATTTGTCATTAGTCAACTTAAAATACAACATCAATAACATATCTAAAATGACATAAACAAAACATCCCCCGAGTGCTACGTATCAGAGCGACTAGACTGACTTGGACTAACAACAACTAAATTCTTCATTCTCGAATACCTGCACGTTACTAGTATAAAGGCAACGAAGAAACAAATGAAAGCGTGAGATATCTACCAATATAATTGAATTCATGATAAATAATATATTAGAATATAGATCAATGTTTTAAAACCCGGACCGGTGATCGACTCGGTAAAGTTACTGGGTCACTTGGTTACTGGTCGGACCAGTGGGTCACTGGTCAGACCGCATGGCTTTTGACCCAGTTTCTATAAAAAAATATATTCATTATATGAAATTTGTAACTATAATAATATAGAAAATTATAAATTCAAATAATTTAGAATAAACAAAAGTATTAGTAACAATCAAAATAAGTGATAGAAACTTAATGTAGCAAATTATAAATTCAAATAAGTGATAGAAACTTAACAATTCATAAGTTATAGTATTATAATAAGTCACAAAAATCCACACTCAACAATCCATAATTTTTTATGTCCATGAAGTCAAATTGTCATAATCTTGATATTCATATTTATCTTCAGCTTCATTGTCTTCTCCCCCAACTTTATCTTCTCCGGTGTTGCTTTTTTCTTGATTCACAATATCAACAATAGTATCTTGTGTATTATCCATGTCTCCATCTTCATCCTCATCTAAATCTATTTCATCTATAACAATATTTTTAAAAATAATTAACAAAAAAAATAGTCAAACCCGTCGGTTCAGTCAAAACCGCCGGTTCACTGGTTTAACCGGTGAACCGACCGGTTCACACCAATTTCATCCGGTCTAAATGTAATTCCGGTCTTATCCCTTAATCGGACCGCCTGGACCACCGGTTCTCGGTCAGACCGGTCCGACCGGCCGGGTCGGGCTGGGTTTGAAAACACTGATGTAGATCATATAATTCACCGCTTCACATAATCCAAACAACAGTTATATCGACAAATACCAACAACGATTGCAACATCATACATACTAACAATTAGCAATGACAACAATTATAACAATTATATCACAACAATATTTCCAACACAACGTAATAACTATTTCACAATTTGTGAATAACAACAACAATGTAAATCAATCGATGCATCAACATAACAACTATAATTTTGTGACTTCGAAATGCAACTCAATTATGCATATGCATGTGGTACCATTGGAGTAAAACTCCCAACTTAGAACATTTGCCAGTAATTCTGAGGCACAAGGCATAAGCCTTCAACATTTTGCCAATCCAGGCCAACATTTTGAGCATTCGCTCCAACATAAAAATTGTCAATCCAGGCCAACTTAATAATGCAATGTATGGCATGCGACCTCAACCTCAATTGACAAAATCACGACAACGCAACAAAAAACAACACACGACAACGACAACATAACAGCTAGTCAACTAAAATTCAACATTGGCCATAGGCCTACACCTCAGTGCAATTCAACATTGGCTAAAAGTCTACAACATGATATAATCCAACATTGGCTAAAAGCCTACAATATAATACAATCCAACATTGGCTAAAAGCCTACAACATAATACAATCCAACATTGGCTAAAAGCCTACAACATAATACAATCCAACATTGGCTAAAAGCCTACAACTTAATATCAACGTATACTATTTTCATCCACTCATTAATCCATTACTATTTACTACATTAATCTCTAAGTAACTTATTCTACGATTCAACTTACAATCATTCAGATTGTTTTCATCTAATTCTAGTCAACTGCTCATCGGTTGGGATTGTTAGTATTTCGATTATGCACTACTATTAACAACCATCACGCTACTATTCATTCATTATTGCATTAGTATATTGATTCTAGTCATTAAGTATAATACTAGTCCATAATAGGACAACTAGTCGGCTTCTACTATTTCAACACTACTACAATACCTCGGCTAACCAAAACACCGTCCGCTATTGTCAACCATTTCGCTCTTGTCGATATTCATATAATCCACATAATCCAACTTAATTTAATAAAATCACACAATCATATTGTCACTTCATTGATAAGCTTCCTACTAATCTTAATCACTTATCTCAATTGATTCCAATGGCATACAACGACAACATAAACCAAACCTGTAGGACGACAAATCAACTATCAACATTGGCCATCAAGCCTTTAATGACAACAACATTCGACAAAACAAAAACAACGAACAATAATAACTCTCAACAACAACGACGTTCAACAACAACAACTTTCCGTAATATCGGTTCATTACATTCAACATGGATTCAACAGAACAAACATGCTACGATAGCTTACTAGCATATACGAGCCATTCCCTCAATTCTTCGCATTTTGATTAATCGGCCAAACCGCTTAAATTTACCGACATATTACTCCAGAACTATTTCTAATTGATTCCTATGTCATGCCTTACTAATTACTAGTAATATCTTACTCATAAAAGCCTACTAGAAGTTCCCTAGCCAAAGCACCTAGAATTGGGTAGAACTCAAAATCAGAAAATTAAGACCAAATCAATTAGTATGCGCTGCGAACCCCCTTTCGTGCCGCGACCTTAGTAGGTTTCAATTTATGTCGCGTCAGCCCGTTGGCACCGCAAATTGAGCATAACAGGTTGGGTTTTTGGATGCTGTCAGCCTCTCCTCAACACCCTCAATCCCAAATCTATGGCATTCAACACCCACACAACCCAAAATAAACCATTCTAAGGTATTATCAACATGTATTATCAAGCAAAACAAACATTAGCCACAACATTCAACAAGGTCCATAGATTTCAAGGTTCAAATTGACATTTCCACAACCACAACAAAACACCAAAACAATGGCAAACTATAAACTCCATCCCACATATCATCCATCATGTATTCCGTTATAGAGTTAGAACCCCACCCTTACCTCATTGATGGCAGCTCTAAGCTTGACTCTAGCTCTTGGTTCTTCTCCAAACCCTAGCCCTCTTTCTCTTCTTTCCTTCTCTTAAATGACCTCCTTTCTCTTTTCTGTTTCTTTTATAACCCCACTAGTAATAATAATACTACTAACTCATCATAATGGGCCTAACAAATAACACCTCCTCATTACTTTGCGATACCACAATTAAAACCCAATTCGATTAATAAAATAGTCCATTATTAAAAATAACATTATTTCTAATATTATTTCTTCAACGAAATCAACTTAATTAATTATCCGGCTAATCGAATAAAATCCGACTTCAACTTAATAATCCAAATACGTTTCCAAAATAATACCGACAAATCTGATTGATTCTCGAACTTCGAGTAAATCCTATAATCAAATCCTTAAATAATCTAATTAACCAATTAATTAAATTTGGGCGTTATAACTCTCCTCCACTTAGGATATTCGTCCTCAAAAATTCACCCAACACAACCATCCTTAATATCGTTTTCTCATCCAACCCTCTTATTCTCAAGTTCCGCTCGACAACAATTCGACCATTACTTTTCCGATATAACCGTATCTCAACACGACTTAGATCCAATACACATATAACATAACCTCTACTAACTTGCCAACCATTTTAGAAATATCTTGAAACAACACCTCATAACATATCAACAACCTTCGGTTGCTCATACTTGACTTACACTACTTCACATCATTACCGTCGCAACATAATTAACACCAAAACAAATACACATTTCTCATTCCATATCCGAGGTCACTCATCTGTGGAATAACGATAACTCTATTAATCTCGTCGTATCACTCTTATAGTGACATCGACACAGTCCATTTGATCAACTTTATCGTATCATAGGGTATTACTCATCATCTACGGTAACCAACAACAATATCATGCAACCGAACAAAATTCTATAATGCCAACTTAATACTGATAGTTCGACCACCAACCACACAATCCATAATAATTCATCGTCCTTATTGGAGTTCGTATCCCCTTATAAGATTCACAACATCAACCAAAATTCAGACTCCCTTCACATGCATCAATCTTTTGCTTTGCGACGTTAGCTCGCACATAAACCATCTATCCCGAATTGTTCAACGTTTGTCGTCTTTTCCATGGATACATCTTTGTTAATTCTCATCAATTCAGAAACAACTATCTTCACGACATAACATCCATTACTTATGCACTATTAAGATAGCAATTCCAGTCTACATACTCCAATACGGTCCCGTCTACTATCAACAAGAGATTAAGGGTGATCAGTTCCTCAATTTGTCAATGGATATCCGAAGATCATAATGGATTATAAAACATCGTCACTAACTATAATAATTTTCTTTTCCAACTTGTACTCAAGCACCATACTCCAAAGGGCATCTTCATTCCAATCACTAAGAGGTAACAATCATCTTCTAAATTTTTTTGCAAAAATCACACAGTACGCATCACGAACTATCCTTGGCGCCGCGATCCTTGCATGAACAACATTCCTCCAACACAATTAACACCAAACTTTCATTCGATTCTATCTCAGATTGAAAGCTAACTATCACAGTTTATGACGGCGATTACCACAAGGTTATTCAACTTAATATCACGAAGAAACCATTCAACCTTCCATAACAACTTATTTATCATCACGAGAATTTCCACGACACTGGCTACAATAATCTACTACTCTATCACCGTTCCAACATCGACATTCTACGAGAGGCTACATCAACTGACAACTTCACAGTCCACCAGCAACGCTAAAAAATCGCAACCTTCTAAATTCCTTATTCTTAAAGGTTTTGTCCTTATTACTTAACAATTCACCTTCATAAACATCATGAATTATCATCCTACTTGTATACCATCAACCGCTACATTACTTCTCATCCTTCGAGAAATAAACATCAACAACATCTGACCATGCTTCATCAAGACCTTCCAATTTGAACCACAAACAAAATCTTGAATCCATGTCATCTCGGAAAACAACACAACTTAAACAATACTTGCATTGTCGCCACCAGTAACATACGACACCAACATCTCACAATCGAAACACTTTCCTAGAAGCAAAGCTTCTCCCCCACTTATCTCTAAACCAACCCTATAATAAACAATCAAAAAAGAAACAAGTACAGACAGTGTTTCACACACTTATCGCGTACAGAGGAATAAGCAAAATTAGACAACACTGGCCGGACAGACCGACCTGCTCTGATACCACTATTGTAACACCCCAAACTCTAACCGTAAAATATAAGGAAAAATCAGAGTATTTTAATTTTCCATACAACACATGGGATGCCACATTTCAACTTTAACAACACAAACATATCAGATACATAACACTATTGTTATCAGGGGATCACATAACTCTTACTTAAGCTTTTAAAACAAAACAACCTTTTATTTAATATGCAGCGGAAATTCATAAGAATTCAATCAAAGCGACTGATCATCTTTATTCAATTAAGACAACTTGAAACATCATAGTATTTTTTATTATTCAACTTAAAATACAACACCAATAACAATAACTGAAATGACATAAATAAAACACCCCCCGAGTGCTACGTATCAGAGCGACTAGATCGACTTGGACTAACAACAACAAAATTCTTCATTCTCAAATAACTGCACGTTACCAGTATAAAGGCAACGACGAAACAAATGAAAGGGTGAGATATCTACCAATATAATTGAATTCATGATAAATAATATATTAGAATGTAGATCATATAATTCACCGCTTCACATAATCCAAACAACAGTTATATCGATAATTACCAACAACGATTACAGCAACATATATACTAAAAATTAGCAACGACAACAATTATATCACTACAACATTTCCAACACAACATAACAACTATTTCAAAATTTATGAATAACAACAACAACGTAAATCAACCGACGCATCAACATAACAATTATAATTATGTGACTTCGAAATGCGACTCAACTGTGCATATGCATGTGGTACCATTGGAGTAAAACTCCCAACTTAGAACATTTGCCAGTAATTCTAAGGCACAAGGCATAAGCCTTCAACACTTTTCCAATCCAGACCAACATTTTGAGCATTCGCTCCAACATAAAAATTGTCAATCCAGGCCAACTTAATAATGCAATGTATGTCATGCGACCTCAACCTCAATCGATAAAATCACGACACTGCAACAACAACAACACACGACAACGACAACATAACAGCTAGTCAACTAACATTCAACATTGGCCATAGGACTACACCCCAGTACAATTCAACATTGGATAAAAGCCTACAACATAATACAATCCAACATTGGCTAAAAGCCTACAACATAATATAATCCAACATTGGCTAAAAGCCTAAAACATAATACAATCCAACATTGGCTAAAAGCCTACAACATAATACAATCCAACATTGGCTAAAAGCCTACAACTTAATATCAACGTATACTATTTTCATCCACTCATTAATCTACTACTAGTTACTACATTAATCTCTGAGTAACTTATTCTACGATTCAACTTACAATCAATCGGATTGTTTTCATCTAATTCTAGTCAACTGCTCATCGATTGAGATTGTTAGTATTTCGATTATGCACTACTATCAACAACCATCATGCTACTGTTCATTCACTACTGAATTAGTAGATTGATTCTAGTCATTAAGTATACTACTAGTCCACAATATAGCAACTAGCCGGCTTCTACTATTTCAGCACTACTACAGTACCTCGGCTAACCAAAACACCGTCCGCTATAGTCCACCATTTTGCTCTTGTCGATATTCATATAATCCACATAATCCAACTTAATTTAATAAAACCACACAATCATATTGTCACTTCATTAATAAGCTTCCTACTAATCTTAATCACTTATCTCAATTGATTCCAATGGCAAACAACGACAACATAAACCAAACCCGTAGGACGATAAATCGACCATCAATGTTGGCCGTCAAGCCATTAATGACAACAATGTTCGACAAAACAACAAAAACGAACAATAACAACTCTCAAAAACAACGACGTTCAACAACAACAACTTTTCGCAATATCGGTTCATTACATTCAACATGGATTCAACAGAACAAACATGCTACGATAGCTTACTAGCATATACGAGCCATTCTCTCAATTCTTCCCTTTTCGATTAATCGGCCAAACCGCTTACATTTACTGACATATTACTCTGGAACTATTTCTAATCGATTCCTATGTCATTCCTCACTAATTACTAGTAATATCTTATTCATAAAATCCTACTAGAATTTCCCTAGCCAAAGTACCTAGAATTGGGAAGAACTCAAAATTAGAAAATTAAGACCAAATCAACTCAGTACGCGCCGCGAACCCCCTTTCGCGCCGCGACCTTAGCAAGTTCCAGTTTGCATTGTGTCAGCCCGTTGGCACCGCGAAGTGAGTATATCAGGTTGGGTTTTTGCACGCTGACAGCCTCTCCTAAACACCCTCAATCCCAAATCTATGGCATTCAACACCCACACTACCCAAAATAAACCATTCTAAGGTATTAACAACATGTATTATCAAGCAAAAACAACATTAGTCACAACATTCAACAAGATTCATAGATATCAAGCTTCAAATTGACATTTCCACAACCATAACAAAACACCAAAACAATGGAAAATTATAAACCTTATCGCATATATCATCCATCATGTATCCCGTTATAGAGTTAGAACTCCACCCTTAACTCATTGATGAAAGCTATAAGCTTTGCTCTAGCTCTTGGTTCTTCTCCAAACCCTAGCCCTCTTTCTCTTCTTTCCTTCTCTTAAATGACCTCATTTCTCATTTCTTTTTCTTTTATAACCCCACTAGTAATAATACTACTACTAACTCATTATAATGGGCTTAACAATTAACACCTCCTCATTACTTTGCGATACCACAATTAAAGCCCAACTCGATTAATAAAATAGTCCATTATTAACAATAATATTATTTCTAATATTATTTCTTCAATGAAATCAACTTAATTAATTCTTCAACTAACCGAATAAAATCCGACTTCAAATTAATAATCCAAATACGTTTCCAAAATAATACCGACAAATCTGATTAATTCTCGAACTTCGAGTAAATCCAATAATCAAATCCTTAAATAATCTAATCCTTAAATAATCTAATTAACCAATTAATTAAATTCGGGCGTTACAGACGACCTCTCATCGTCGGGCGACGCGCAGCCTTCCTCCTCCAATTTTCTTCACATTCTCATTGATTTTTGGTATTTTCTTCAACAAATCAAGACTTATTCTCCAATTATTCATCAAATTCAAGTCAAATTCTTCAAGGAACAAGTAAGTGATTATCTCAAATAAACACTAATTTTAATTGATTTTTCGATTTTGACTTTTCTTGAAATTGATTATTGGAATTGATTGCATTTATCGTGTGGATTCCGATTCTTGAATTGTTGAGTGGCAGTTGATTTATTTGAGTTTGATTTTCAAACGTTATTGTGTCGATGTGAAGGAAAATTGTACATAGAGCATGCATACACTTATATAATTTGTTTTCTTTGCATCTAGGCTTTGTAATTTGATCATTTGTATTGAATATTGCATAATCATGCACTACGTTGCATCTAGAGTGAAATTGAGTTGAATGAATGTTGAAATAAAGTTTAATTCATAAACATAATTGTGTCGAAATATAGTTTTAGGTGCATTTTGGTATCATGAAACATTTTCATTGTATATAATGCATTTAGGCTTGCATTTATATCATAATTTACATGTTCATGCATTGAAATACAAGTACATTAAATAATTAAATTGAATTCATGTGTCGAAACTTGGTCTTTGGTGACATTAAAGTGCGTCGGAGTTGCATTTTCATGTAGTAGTGACACATTCTTGATCATTTAATTGAAGCATCCGAACATAATAAATTCTTAGTTAAAGTTGATTTTAATTTGCATTTTTCCTTATGATGGGATATGATGTAGATTAAGTGATCATTTCACTTGCATTTTATATGTCATGCATCCATATTTCATCCAAACATGTAGCATTTTTATTCATAAATGTGCATTAAAACATGTTTAAATATGCATTTTTGCATTCTTTTTTATTCTAATTCCAATTAATCTTGCATTTGGTATGCATATTAAATTATTTTGATTCGTTTGCTACATGTACATGAATTAATCTCCAATTTAGTTCTCATTTAAAAAACCAAAACGAAAGTGAATTGGAAATTAATTCGGTATATGAATTTTACTTTCCATAAGCCTTTTTAGGCATTTTTGTTCATCAAACCTCATTTTTTCTCAAAGGTCCAGGGAAACGATACTTGTTCCTAATTTTTTTGGCATGCTCTAAAACCATTTTTGATGGTTTCAAAACCAAATTTCAAGTGCAACATGCCTAAAACGTTGTTGCTGCCCCGTTCCTTTAAGGTCCGAAAAACGTCGCTTCCACTCGGAATTAATTAAAACCGATCATATTTTTGAATCCCTTGACGTTTTTCCAGCAACCATGTGATTTTAAATCAATTCTGAGAAGTTGACTTTTTCACTCCGATTTCGAACAAGTGCTTTTCCAAGCCGATTTTTATGATTTTATTTCACTTCTTATATGCTTATACTAGTGTATTATCATGTGAATAGTCGGTTTTGCATTTGGTGCTTTCTTTCTAGCACTTGCTTTGTTAATTCTGACACTTTATTTTATGTGCGAGGTACATTGAGCATTTATATTTGAGATTAGGATGTGTAGGATCCATATCTCATGCTTGCACACATGTGTGTGCATTCTCTTTGTCTGCTTGTTTAGTTTTCACCTTTCTTTTAGGTTTATCGTTTGAGTTGAATGTGTATGAACGCACATTCTAATCTTATTTGCGTACGAACGCACACTCTTTGTCTGTATGTTTGGTTTTCACCTTTCTTGCAGATTTATCATTTGATTTGAATGTGTATGAACACACATTCCGATCTTATTTGCGTACGAACGCGCACTCTTTGTCTGCTTGTTTGGTTTTCACCTTTCTTGCATGTTTATCGTTTGATTTGAATGTGTACGAACGCACATTCTGATCTTATTTGCGTACGAACGCGCATTCTTTGTCTGCATGTTTGGTTTTCACCTTTCTTGCAAGTTTATCGTTTGATTTGAATGTGTACAAACACACATTCCGATCTTATTTGCGTACGAACGTGCACTCTTTGTTTGCATGTTTAGTTTTCACCTTTCTTGCAAGTTTATCGTTTAATTTGAATGTGTACGAACACACATTCCGATCTTATTTACGTACGAACACGCACTCTTTCTCTACTTGTTTGGTTTTCACCTTTCTTGCAGGTTTATCATTTGTTTTGAATGTGTACAAACGCATATTTTGATACTTATTTGCATACAAACGCGCATTCTTTTGACTGCTTGTTTGGTTTTCACCTTTCTTGCAAGTTTATTTGCGTCAAATGTGTACGAACGCACATTCTGATACCTACTTGCGTATGAACACGCATTATTTTGTCTGCATTGTCTGGATTGTGATTTCTTGCAGGTTATTGGATTGTTTCGAATAAGTACGAATACACATTCTGATATTTCATGTGATATGCATACCATTTATCTACTGTGCTTGGTTTTCACCTTCTCGTAGGTTTTTTGGTTTACCTCAGATGTGTATGAACGCACATTTTGATTGTGCATGTGATATGTGAATCCTTTATTTGTATTGTCTGGATTGCAATCTCTTGCAGGTTTATTTGCCTCGGATGTGTACGAACGCACATTCTGACCATACTTTGATGCCTCCGTGCATTACTCACTGGTTTTCTTCATTGCTTGGAAGCAGTAGTTGAAGTTTTCCGGAGTATTTCTTTGCTTGCTTTTGCTTTATGGATTGTTATTCATTTGGTATTTTCTATACCTTTTTATGGCATTCTTTTACCGCTTTTCTAGAGAGCATGAGATGTAGGGTTTTACCTCTTTCTTTTTCCATGAGAAGTAGGAATAGAGATGCATGATGGGGCTTTCGTAGTTGGAGCATGTTCAGGAACCCCTCTGGTTTATTTAAAGACCCGTTTAGGGCAGTTTTGTTTGCTACTTGTGTGTGGTTTGTTTAAAATTATTTTCCGTGCATAGGGAGGTACTTTCGGTCGTGTGTTTACTTTTGTGCTTGCATAGGTCAGGAGTGGTTAGGCAAACCACTAAGTGGCACCACCAAGCGAAGTCCCAATCTGATACTTTGAGATCTAAAGGTGATATTGATACATATGATGATTATATAATGGGCACATGGAAAGGGTTCACAATCAACCCCCACACAGTTCTAGTCTATGTCAGTTCAGCACACGCGAATCACGTTGCTTCCTTTATCGAGTTAATAATAAAAGTGGCAAGAGTCCCCTATTCTGACTCTTAACGCTTTCTCTTGGGGTCCGCATTCATTGCTTTGACACCCGCACTCATATGCTCCTCACACTTGATAATTCATATCATGATGTGATACCTTTCTGCCATAGAAAACTCCTATTTGACACGTTTAATTCCATTCATGGCTATGGTTTTCCTCCGAAAGTCCGATCCTATTTGACTATGGTATGCTCGTTACCATTGAGGCTATGGGACTTCTTTCTTCTTCCCCACACATGTGTGAATCATTTGTTTGTGCATTGCATTTGATTGTGTGCTTCTGCCAAAGCAATTACTTACCTTATCCCTTTGCATCCCTTGGTTGCTCAACCAAGGTGGATGTTAGGATAGTTTCCCTTGGTTTGCTCGGTTAGGATAGTCTTCGAGAATAAACTTTTTATCCTCAACCATAGGGCCACTTTTGCATGATAACATTGTTAGACGATGTGCGATCTAGAAGGGGGGGATGAAAAGATCGGGTTTTCAAAATTTACGTGTTTACAATATTTTTACGAAAGCCTCCTGGATTTTCAATCGTCTAAACGATCTGCTATTGAGAAGATCAGATATGAAAACCGTTAAGAAAAAGTGAAAAAAGTATTTTGAATAATGCACTTTGAGTACACTTTATTAATCGTCTTAGCTTTCACCTTGAGTATAAATACTTCCGATGCGAATAGTAAGAAACAAAGGTTAATCACAATAAATAATTTATAGGAGAGACAATTTATCAAACACCTTGTAAGCAAAGTTCACAAGTGTTGCATTAACTAATTTGTGTTGTCGATAATTGTCACGTAACGATCAAACGGAGCGTTATGAACGTATTTGTTAAACCTCGACACAATGGTAATTCATTTTATGCAAGTTTGATAATTTGAAACTAACAAATTTGATCAATCCAAAAATGAAAGTAAATGCAAAAAAAAAAAAACATGAGAATTTGTTAAGGCAGTTCCACCTTTCGTCCTCGCATGGTGTACGTCTGCCCCCAACTCTAAAATTTAGAGTTGAGAAGTTTTTCATAAAATTGCAAATTGTAACAAGTGAAGAAATAGTTCCCTTTTCACACAATTCAATTATTGATGACGAACCTATCTTCTTCACAATCCTTGGTTCGAGCCAAAGCAAGCTTCGATCTCTTCGAGTACTCCTCTGATTAGCAATACTTTAAATATCTACCAATTTATTGTAGAATTTATTTCTCTCGACTGATATCAATCGAACAAGATCTAACCCTAACTCTTCCTTCAAGATCCTCCAGTTACCGTGACAAAATCAAGCAAGTCCACTGCTCCTTGATGCTTCACTCGGCTGAATCTTGCAAAGAGAAGATTAGTACCAAAAAACCTGGCACCGATCCAGATCTAAGAGGACAAAACCCTAACAGTTTTATTCAAGATAGAGCCCACAAAACACAACCTAAATCTTAAGTAATTCTTCAATTCGGACGTTATCAACAATTCTTTGTTCTTGAATTCAACCACTTTGATTTTTGGAGAAGTTGAATTTGAAGAAGGAATGTTGAAGATGAAGTGCTCTCTATGTTTATCTTTCACACTATGCTTGTTCAAAAAAACTTAAATGACAAACAAAATCTATTTATATGTGTTAGTTTAAATGAAATGAAAATAAGGCAAAGAAAAAGAAAATTAATTAAAAGTAACAACACAAGAGGGATGCATCGACCGCTCCAGGAGGGCGGATCGGTGCTTAACTTCCAGAGTCAAAATGTTGGGCTGATCATGTTGAATGCGTCAACGTAACCAGGGGAGTGTGTCGACGTAGCCTTTTTGATTTTAGTTTCCAGACTTCATTTGCTTATGCGTTGACTCAGGGGTCGGCACGTAACTTCCAGTTGGTTACCCTTAAACGTCTGTCGACCGGAAGGTAGTGTGCATCGATGCATTGTATCCTGTGATGAGTGGTTTTTCCATCGGTTGTTTTAAAAACAATGAAGTCGCCACCTAATTTTATTTGTTCTAAAAAGAACGGGAATATATAGATAAAACCCCACAGATGCGGATAAGGCGGTCTACGTGACCAAAAACATGGAATCGGGAGTCGGTTATGCAAGGGGAAGGTATTAGCACCCCTTACATCCATCTTACTCGATAGGACCCATTTAGTTATAAGTGTTTGTGTATGTTTATTGCTAAGTTATGAATACAAAAGAAAAAGGGGTTTGTTTATTATTATTTTGAGTTTGGCACGGTTTCGAAACCGTGTGCCTACGTATTCCCTTGTGCAATGGGAAAGTCAAAACTCCGTAGTTCCTCTCAAAAATGTTTTAAATTGGTTGTATTGATTTTATAAGAAAAATCGTGCATTAGACATTTCAAATGCTTGAACTTGGACTTGTTTAGTTTGTTTGAAAAGCTTAAGTCCTCGTTCATATTTGAAATGACTATTGCACTCTCTTTTTAAGAAAAGAGTTTTGATGGTCGCATATGAGAGGAAAAAAAAGGAATTGGGTGAGTTGAATTATTTTTTAAGTGAGTGAAAAAGTACCGAAAAATAGGACTAACATCTTACGATTCAAATACTAGAAACCCGAGGAGCTAATGCTCAGACGAGTCGTCTATCACCC
Source organism: Vicia sativa (assembly GCA_021764765.1). Taxonomy (NCBI): domain Eukaryota; kingdom Viridiplantae; phylum Streptophyta; class Magnoliopsida; order Fabales; family Fabaceae; genus Vicia; species Vicia sativa. The sequence goes on along the minus strand of CM038796.1, from coordinate 67,101,516 downwards.
AAAAAGGTTTTCTTGAGAAAAAGTGAGGTGAAACGAGTTTCACGTTATTTAGAAGTCTTTAAGCAATTGGTCTAGCGTCCAAAGACTTAAAGACTAAGAGTTTATTTGGGACAAGTTTTTAAACAATTGGCCTAGCGTCCAACGACTTAAAAACTTGGATTTTATTATGAAAAAGAATTTTTGAAAAAGAGAATGAATGATTTGGGTTATGATTAACCAAGTATATGGACTTGATCAATCTTGTGAGGATAGGTGCTCCTATCCCCAACTATGAGACCCTAGTGCATGGACAATTGGTGTATGAACCAAATTTATTCGGGTTATGATTAATCAAAGCAACAAGGGCTTTAATTAACCTTGTGAGGATGGCCATGCCCATCCCCCAACTATGAGACCCTTTAGGAAATTTGCTTATGAGCCAAGAGGATATAGAATCCAATTAGGAAAACAAGCGAGCCCATACAAGGTGGCTATATGTATGCTCCTAGAAAGTGGGACTAGCGTGGAACTAGTATTCTAAACGACCAATTGGAACAATCGATCGGATAGTTTTCACTGTAGAATAGCCCAGGACCAAACTATGAATGTGTGCGAGTGTGCACTGTGTATGTATACTTGTTCATTGATGAAGAGCCCAAAAGGAGGCTATGTGTTCTAATTGAATGATAAACGCGTAATGTAGCGGTAATTAAAACACACAAAAATAAATCCTAAACTATTACAAACCACACGGGAATTGGGGTACGAGTTTGTGAGTGGGGATGCATTAAATTGAAAAGCGAGATATGAGCTTAAATAAACAAGCAATACAACTCAATCGAATTAGTTTGAATAATTGAATAAATTGCAATGTGCTTCGAGTATTCTTCAAGATTGGATACACCTTGGCTCGTCATATGAATGTGAGATAAGGGTCCCTACATTGCATGATATACAGACAAAACATATGCGGGAAAAGTTGAAATGGCTATTGCACACCCTTTGTAAGAAAAGAGTTTTGACAGTCGCATATGAGCGAAAAAGGAATTGAGTGAAAAAGGAATTGAGTGAAAAAGTATCGAACAATAGGACTAACGTCTTATGATTCAAATACTAGAAACCCGAGGAGCTAATGCTCAGACAAGTCGTCTATCAGCCAAAAGGTTTTCTTAAGAAAAAAGGAGGTGAAACAAGTTTCACGTTATTCAGAAGTCTTTAAGCAATTGGTCTAGCGTCCAACGATTTAAAGACTAAGAGTTTATTTGGGACAAGTTTTTAAACAATTGGCCTAGCGTCCAACGACTTAAAAACTTGGATTGAAATGCTCAAGTATCAAATACTGTATCTTATTAGATTAATTAGAATAGGTTTATGTAGAACTAAATTCTAAGAAGGCAATCGATATATTACATTATCATTTTATTTACAAATGAATATGATAAAAGTATAAGAATAAAATTATTATATATAATAATATTTACAATACTAACTATAAGTATACTATATTACGATATTTACAATATGAAATAGAAATATTGTGAATAATTATATATACAATATCCAATAAGAAATAAAAATAATACTAAGTATAATTATATTCACAATGTCAAATATAAGATAAAAATGCTACTAAGTATTATTATATACATTACTAAATATTACTAAATAGAAGTAGTAATTCAATATTTAATTACTGAAGTGAAATTATAGGTGCTAATTGGAAATGATTGTTTCGAATAATCCTTGAATATCTTCACGAGTAACAAACACGTTAGTAGCATTAGTGTGGGATAAAATCGAAATGAAATGGCAATAAATGAAGACATAGTTAGTAAACAAAGGATTAGAAAACCGAATGAAATTTGCATCATGTATGTGAACAAATGAAGAGACTAGCAATATTATAGTTGAAACCATGCAAATAGTGACCAAGTTGGCATTTATAAAGTGCAATAAGTCGGAATGAAACAAATATGAATGTACATGAACAAATGAAATGTTTACAAGCAAGAAACAAGAAAAGCAAGTGAATATTCAATGTTCTAGTTGTATTTAATCGAATGAACTCGAGAAAAAATGCTTTTCAAACCATAAACACGACACGAAGTAAAGGTTCATATTGAAGCATGAAAAGTTAGATTCAAAACGAATTCCAACCCCTTAAACTTAAACTCGGGCACCAATGGACATACATAAATACTACTCAATAAGAAACAAATATTTTGTTCAAATCCACACAAAATAAGCCAGATATTGCCTTCGAGGTTCCTCGGTTAGATTTACACATGAATAAACATGGTATCATCGTCACCTTCATCGGAACTCTACAACCATTGACCATCACAACCAATAAAAATTAACTAAAGCGATGTCATCTTTGATTAACCTTTGAATTTGAACTTGAATAGTATTATAACCTCAATTGAACAAAATAAACATTTGCAACCATAGAAAACCAATGGCTGCCCATGATGGTTTCTCGGTTAGTTTCTATGCGAATAAACGCGACAACAACATCACCTTCATCGAAACTACACAAATTTTGTTTCACTAGCAATTCCAACGGTTTCTCGACTAGATTTATACGCGAATAAACACGACATCATCATTTAGCCATCATCAAAACCAAAACGGAAATCAATCTTTACTCAATTAAAATCTATAAAATGATGCTATCAATCGAGTTTCAAAAAGTAACACGTTTGTACTTTGATTGAGAATAATAAAAGTGGTGTCACAACCCACATTTTTATCGAATTCGCCTCAAGAAAAACGGCTACAAAGCTGCCCTATAGTTTCTCGGTTACATTCACCTGCGATTAAACGTGGCCAATCTTAAAACCTTCATCGAAACTAAACACAATAATCACAACTGATAACAATAAAACACTCACATTGATACTTCAATCGCACCTATTAAGGCAACTCAGAATTATTCCCAAAATGCAATCAATTCAAATTTGGCACAAAAACATTCGATACTCGACAGAAATCATTTGAACCAAATGGGACCAACACAAATTCAAGCCAAGTTAGACACTATTTTTTTTCAAGACAAATAGCACAACACTGACATTAACATATTCATCACAGTTTCACACCAACAGCATAACAACCTATTCAAAATGCCAAGAGCAGACAACTATCAAACAGAGATAAACGTGAGCTTACCGACAGAAAGAAAATCTACTGAGGAAGCTTCCTTCACGGAAGACCACAGGAAGTGGTAGTTGTTGCTGATTTTCAGATTGAGCTGGTAACAGACCAAAACCTTGACCACGAGGTATGCTCAGTTGTTGAATGGATTTGCTTCTGAAATGAATTCGTCTGATATTTTCCCAAACCCCAGTTCACGGGCAGCTTCATTGCCTACTACTAGACAACACCAACATCGCTTGATAGAGGTGAAGAGACGGAAGCTGTTCTTTGACAGAGCTGGTAAGGGAGGTTTGGAAACCTTGGCGTCGAAATCTTCTGCAGGTAACTGACAGCAGAGCTGCTGAAGGATGAGAGAAGTAGTGAGAGCTACGTAAAGGAGTTGTAAAGGAGTTTGAGGGCGGCGGAAATAGGGAGCGTTTGATGTGAGGAAGCAGGGGTGAACAACGAGCGTTGGCAATGTAACAGAGGAACAGAGGAGATTATGAACACGGGTTTACGGTGGCGAGGGCGCTAGCAAGAAGAAGGTGGGGGTTACGGAAGTAACAGAAGTGATACGGCTGGGAGGTTATGAGATTTTGTGAGAGATAGACGATGAAGGATGGAGGAGATGAAGGAAACAATGAGAGTTATGTGGTTGGGTGATTGAAGCGAGGCTCAACATAGGGTGTAAGAGCGCTGTGTGAGAGTTTTCCGGCGATGTATGGTGGAAGGAAATGGTGAAGAGAGCATATGGAGGTCAATGGTGTGAGAAATATGATGGCGAGGAGAGGGGGTTTGTAGCGGTAGGACGTTGGGAAAAAGAAGGGAAGGATGCAGCTGACAGAAGGAGAGCGAGACACGATGAAGAAGAAGGAACCTCTTCTTCTGAGTTTTTTTTTGTTTTATAATAATTTCTTTTTTTGTTCTCAGATTTGGCCTCCCTCTATGTTTTTTTTATCCGTTTCCAATTGGCCTCCCCCATAATAGTAACATACATCTATATATATATATACTAAAAAATTAGGTTTTCATCATTTTTTCAAATGCCAATAATGCCCTTAATTTATAAATTGGGCTATAAAGCCCAAAAGAGCAAAAATTAACTTATCCAATAACATTTTCTTTTGATTTTTGAAAATAAAAATTAGACACCTAAAATTGTCAAAGATGATAAAAGTTCGGACAATAAATTATCCGAAAAATAAAATAAGCACATTAAAATAAACTACGAGTCTTGTAAATTAAAGAAAAATTATAAAAATGGTTAAAATCAAAATAAAATGATAATAAAGAATACCCGACTTTAAAACCCTTACAGTTAAAAACAAGTCTTCAAAATGTATCAAAAAATTAGAGAGATCACATTTTCATGATCTACGCGACACGTAGATTCATAAGCAGTGAGTTAAAGGCGAAAACTTGAAATATTTTCCCTGCTAATTTTCCGCACATTGTCGAATCGCTTTTAACGATCTGTCTATAAAACTGAAATATTGATATCATCGACATATGAATAACTTAACATGATGCAATAAACAGGTTAGAAGATAAAAATGCATGAAGTGCAAAATATCGGATATTTTACAACTACAAAACGATGCAAATGTCGATTTAAGTTGACTTTTGGTCAACTTAAATATGAGGAATGATGCAGATGTGTATGCAGGTGAATGTGAAACCTGAGTCAGATAAATTGAAGTTAGGAGGGTAAATTTTGGGGTGCGACATATCCTTTTCTAGTTTCTTTGTTTTTCTTCTGACATCCATCCTTGTAGTACGCATATACACATCCTGGGGCTTTTTCCATCATTAAAACTTGAGCATGCATTTACATACTCCCCCTTTTTGATGATGGCAAAACCGACACAAGCAAGGTAGTACCTGTATAAAAAAAATATACGGAGATACACAATAGTATATAGGATAAGCTAAGAGAAGAAGAGCAAAGCTCCCCCTGAGAGTGTGCAAATGGGAGTGAGCCTTAATTCATCACATTCTCCCCCTTTGACAACATCAAAAAGAGATAGAGGCAATATTAGATGTAACACAATATAGAGAGAGGATATTTGTCAAACAAAATACAATTTTAAGAAGCACAATGAGTACACATAGTAAAATATTGTACGAAGATATTACATAAGATTACAAACAAAAAAAACAAGTCACGCAAAAACACAAAGTAAGGTCATGACAATATGAATTACAATAGATTAAGAAATATAAAATGCAGAGACATGAAATTTAGTTTCAATCGGTAGGAGGTTGGTCAGATGGGTTAAATAGGTAGTAGTGAGCAGAATGATTTTGGAAGGATGCAAAGCTTTCGGCTTGAGATTGGATCATTCCATGCAAAGTGTTGTAGTGCTCAATTTGTATTGCTTCATAAGTGGAGTACCTTTCATTTTGAGAAGCTAGTTCTTCACGCATATGAAGCTCCATCCGTTGCATCTGAGCAAGAACCCGAGCCATGTCACTTTGACCAGCAGCCACCCCAACATCTTCTTCCATTGGATCAGTGTTTTTTGCATAATTTCCAGCATTGTTTCCCGCATTCCTCTCATCAAACATTGCCTCAATCTCATCATCAGTATCATCACTTGCATTTCCGATTTGAGTAGCATTTGATCTCATAATGTGACGAAAAGCTTGTCGTTGGGGGCACCATATGAATCCCAAAAGTAAAGGGATTTATGAGTGAACTCTGATCCATGTCAAAAGTTACATAAGGGATGCCAACAACTCTAAATCGCTCACGGTTCAAGATTCTTTGAATGAAAGAGCCATAACATAATGAGGTGCCGCGAGTAGAATCCTAGAGATCAAACATTCTGCTGGAAAGGTAATGAGGCCAATTGACCTTAATTTTATTTTTCAAGCAGAACATGATTTTGACATCAACTTTGTCGATTCTTAACAGGCCACCCTTTTTAGGCCGAATGATATGCCCCACAAACCAGTATAGGATCCTGTCAAATGGTGCTACAGAGTCTGTGGTGACATTAGGTGGAAAGAGAGAACCGTTGACAATGTGTTCGGCATATGGAGCCTTAAGCATAGAATTCAAAGCAGTCTTAAAATCATATCCAACAATGTCAGTGGAGTCAGAAAACCTAACAACATTTGCATCTTCAGAATCAAGATTGAGAAGATCCTTCCAAACATGAGATGATACCATGAACAATTTGTTGTCAATACGATAATGAAATACGAGACCCTTAAACCTTTCCTTTATACCCACATAAAATAACCTAACACAATATTCATTATACTTAATACTACAAGCAAAGAAGGGTTGAATCCCTTGAAAGGTAATTAGGTCACTGATATAAGCCAAAAGCTCTACCTCAAGGGTTTTCATGGTGACATAGTGTTGCTTTACAACCTTTCTATTTCTAAATTTTTCAAAAACCTTAGTTAAATCAGTGGAGAGAAGTGAGAGAGAAGTTACCAGTAAATCTTGTTGAGATTTAGAAGATCCATTGTAGAGAATCCTTTTCTTAGCCACCCTATGAGATGCTATGATGAATATTTGAAGGATCTTGATGAAGAACAGAAGAAAAGTTGTCTGGAGGTCTTGGAGAGGTTAGGGTTTCGTTTTTGTCTTTGGAATGAAATGAAGATTATGCAACAAATGAAACTTAAATTTAAAATAAAAAAAATGAATTTTTAAGTGATGCATTGTGTCATACCCCAAAATTTTCCCTCCTACTTCTCAAAACATTTCATACATCTATACTCAAGGATTTCTCAAGGGTTGATCAGACAAACCCTCTCCTAGACAATCAACCCAAACTAGGGTTTGGCAATTCTCAGATCCATATGGACTTCCAACATCTCCAGTGGTCATCATGCCTCCTCATATTCTTCAAAGTTTCTTCATGTCAAGTTTCAAGCCTCACATGTCAAATTTCCTCAGACAATTGCTCAGATGGTTAAAAATCAGTTGTATTGGACAAAAAGTCAATTGTGGTCAACATACAGTCAAACTTCATGATTTTTGGTCAACATACTCATTTTGAAGTCACATTCATCATTTGATCAAGGGTTGATCATGATTCATCAAGAAAACTCAAGATTTGCTCAAAAGTCAAACTTTCCAAATTAGGGTTTTTCAGTGAAAAGTCAACTGAACTTTAAATGAGCATAATTTCTTCATACTTTCTCAGAAATTTTTCCACCACCTCTCATTTTGATGGGAATTCAATTCTCTACAACTTCATGTATCACAAGAATGTTCAAAAACTGCTTCATCTGGAAGGTATGGGTCAAAACATTACAGGTCCTTTTCAAAGTCAACAAAAAGTCAACTTTTTTGTTTTGAAGTTTTATTGAGCATGGAAACTCCAATTGAGATGAAACCAAAGAGGTTGTTTAGAGGACACCTATAGATTTTTAAAAAGTCCAAGAACACTCAAAAATGTGGAAAATTGAGCAAAATACACCTTGTACAAGTTGGGCATTTTTGGACAATTGCACAAAGAGAGATATTTGTCAAAATCCAATTTTTTCCAAATGGGCCTATAATTTTATGATCCAAACTTGTTCATAATATTATTTGTGACCTATTGATACCTTGCCACGACCACATTCTATTTTTTTGATTTATTTTTGAATTTAAAAGCATTAAATTCAAATTTAAATTATATAAAATATGAAAACAAGATATATTTTCAAAAGGATTGGATTTTTATCAAACTTGAGGTCCAAGATAGCCCATATAACTTGCCAAATTCGTGCTAGCTCTCATATGGAAGAGAAAATCAAATTTTCAAAAGATTTGATTTTATTTGAAAGGAAATTATGTTTGCATTCAAGAGGAGATCTTTTTTCATTCTTTTTGCTCTCATTCCTCACTCTATAAATACCCAACACAATGCACAAGACCAAGGACAAAACCCTAGCCCATACAAGTAACCCTTATTTTCAAATTTTTTCTCAAAGTTGTGAAAATCGTGTTTCATTCTCCAGCCGTTTTCAATCCAATTTGAGCATTCTATTGTGTCCCTGAGGTTCCCAGGGATCGTTCCCAATCCTTACTTGAAGCCAAATCATCCAGAATCGTGCTATCTAGCTCTCACCGGTTTGAATTTTTCTCAATTTCGATTCCTGTATTTCATGCATTGCTAACTATTTTCATGTGTTTATTTGAGTTCAGGATATTCATTAGAGTGTATTTGATGTGTTACATGTAAGTTTCCACGTAGAAATCCCAGAATACCATTGCTAGGGCTTTTAGAGCTGTGAGTTTCAAAACACGAGTTCCAGGTCGTTTCAGGGGAAAAGGATAGCACCATCGTGCTCGCAAGGTTCGAATTAGGCGATCTGGGCTCTTGTTTTTCTTTAAACGATGCGCTTTGCAGGTTTTTCAGGTTGATACTCACCGGAGAAGACGACCGGAGCTAGGGCTCCGGCGTCGCTGACCGGTTGATTGCATGCGTGGCGAAAAGAAGCAATCTGATTCGTCCATCCGTTCAACTGGGGTCCACAAGGCTGACTGTGAATTGAACTTCACAAATCCAGGACACGTTTACATATTTAATCCAATGTTTCTATTTTCCAAACACCAAATGCACGCTGGCTCAGTGGTAAAGGCAAGCAGGCTTAAGTTTTCACCAAGAGGTCTCCAGTTCGATCCTTGGCAAGACCATCCTTTTTTTTTACTCTTTGAAAACTAACTTATATTTTTCTATTTTCTTTTTCTTTAATATTTTCATGCATTTTAATTTATCTTCAATATTTTTTATCATGCATCTAAAAAACTCCAAAAATATTTCTTTTTTGCATAATTACCAGAAAAATACTTATTTAATTTTTAAAATTATAATTATAATTTTTGCATGCATATTTTATTTAATTGCTAATTAATCATTTAAATGACTTTTAATTGTTTTTAAATTACCAAATCGATTCAGAAAATTACCAAAAATTTATCTTATCATATTAATGTCATCACTAATCAAAAACCTTTTTCCTCATTCAAAAATCATGTTTTTTACTAACATTTTCTTCTTATGCAATTTTCTTCCATTTTCCGATTATGTATTTGTTCACAGGTTGTAGCGTTTCGGACGATTTTTCTCGCTTTTCTTTTCCAATTATGTAACTGCCTATGGGATGTAATAGTTTAATTAGGACTTTTATTTTTCCGCACTCTTATTATGTAACTGCCCCAAAGCCATGTAATAGCGTAGGACATTTATCTTTCCGCACTTTACTTTCCGTAATTTACTTTTTGCACCCTATAAACTGCTAGTAATTAGGCGTGTATGGCAAGATAAAATTGGACATAGATCACTCATAACTCCAAGATAACATATCTGAATTCAACACACTCTTTTCACACATGCACCCCTTAGGGTAATTCTCTCTCGTTGCCTTTACGAATACAAATGGTCAAGTCCCTCGAACGTAGAAGTATCCTAGCACCGTTGCCTACAAACATATCATCGTAGTCCCTTCGATACAAAGATCATAGACCCACGATGTCGCCTACGAATACATGATCTCGTCCCTCGATTGTTGCCTACGAAAAGTGATGATCGTCCCTTCAAATGTGCTAGGATACTCCTACAAGTTGCCTTCTATGACCGTCCGATGTCCCTTCGAATGTCCCGCTTACATCCAACGAATAGGGTTACCTACCAACTAATGGTATGGATAGCGCTATTCTAAAGGAACGTGAAATAACACGAAAACGACCATTCTGAGTAGGTGATAAGACTTTTAGTTGCTTGCTCAAAACAAAATACTTTTCACACCATACACTTTTGTCAAAGTTCAAACTTCTTTTCAAAACGAAACATTTTCGAACACTTTGTATACATTCCTTCATGAATCATTACAAAGTCAAAGCGAAATGCCTTTTCAAAACATTTTTGTCAAACACACAGAAAGCACCTTTTTTAAAATGATCTAAGAGCAACTAAGAGCCCGTAGATAACTACGGATGAAAAGGGGTGCTAATACCTTCCCTTTTCATAACCGTCTCCCTTACTCAGAATCTAACGAAGGTCTTTTTCTGTACTTTTTACCTTCCCTTAATTGGATAAAAGAAAAGTCGGTGGCGACTCTTGCTATCCGCACATTTGCGATACAAAAATCTCAAAGTCAGTTCACCGTATTACACAACCACCCCGAGGCCATGCGTCGATGCAACTGCTATAAAAATTGCTACTGAATTGAATAAAGCAAGTGCATCGACGTAGCTTATATGGTTGAGTCGACTCATCTACTTGACACTAATAATTTTCTGCAAAATTAAGACATGTAGTCATGAAGAATAAATAATCCATAAGCAACACTTGCACATAAGCACACACAAATCACAAGTCAAGTATAAAAATAAGTAGACATGTATTTATGGTCAAGAGAATATTTAAGAGTTAGAGAGATACTACATTCATGAGGATTTGTCATGAATATTATACTAAAAGCTAACAAAAAGTGAATGATGAAAGAAGGCAATAAATAATAAATTTAGAGCATGCACCTCAATTGAGATGCAATCGATCCGAGATATTAAGAACACCGAGTTCCCTTCGGATATGAAAGAAAGGCTCAGTCGCAAGAGGTTCAGTAAAAATATCCGCAAGTTGATTCTTGATATCAACATGCTCAAAAACTATGCCGCCTTTCTCCACATGATCTCTAAGGAAGTGGTGTCTTATTTCGATATGTTTTGTGCGAGAGTGTAGGACCGGATTCTTAGTTAGATTGATAGCACTAGTATTGTCACAATAAATGGGAATACGTCCAAGATGGACATTGAAGTCGAGTAGTTGTTGCTTTAGCCATAAAATTTGGGCACAACAATTACCGGGCGCGACATATTCCGCTTCGGCGGTTGACAAGGCAACGAAAACTTGCTTTTTGATATGCCAACTTACCAAAGAATTAGAAAAGTAGTGACAAGTACCACTCGTTCTCTTCCTATCCGATTTGCAACCAGCAAAATCGGAGTCGGAGTATCCAACTAAGGAATAATCACTTCCCTTGGAGAACCAAAGACCATACTTAGTGGTACCACAAAGATACCTAAGTATTCACTTAACAACTTTTAAATGTGATTCCTTGGGATATGATTGATACCATGCACACATGCAAACACTAAACATGATATCTGGATGAGAGACAGTCAAATAAAGAAGAGAACCAATCATACCTCTATACCGCTTTGTGTCAACATACTTACCATTTTCATCACGGTCTAAATTTACCACAGTGGGCATAGGGGTGTCAATTTCCTTTGAGTTAGCCATATCAAAGCGTTTAAGCAAATCAAGACAAGATTTTGTTTGGCTCACAAAATTTCCTTTGTTCAAATGCTTTATTTGAATTCCAAGAAAGTATTTCACCTCCCCCATCATGCTCATTTCAAACTCTTCTTGCATAAGCTTAGAAAACTCCTTGACCAAGGATATATTAGTGGAACCAAAAATGATGTCATCTACATAGACTTGGACAAGAATTGAGTGTTTTCCATGACGTTTAATAAAAAGGGTTGTGTCAACCTTACCTCATGAGAATCCTTGATCTAATAAGAATTTTCTATGACGTTCGTACCAAGCTCTAGGAGCTTGTTTAAGACCGTATAGCGCACGCTTAAGTTTATAAACATAGTTGGGATTCTCAAAATTCTCAAAACCGGGGGGTTGAAACACATAGACCTCTTCATTAATGTATCCATTAAGGAAAGCACTCTTTACGTCCATTTGAAACAATTTAAAATTTTACGAGCATGCATATGCAAGTAAAAGACGTATAGCCTCACGTCGGGCCTTCGGAGCATAAGTTTCCTCATAATCTATGCCTTCCTCTTGGTTATACCCTTGGGTAACAAGGCAGGCCTTGTGGCGAGTTATTATTCCATTTTCGTCAAGTTTGTTCATAAATATTCATTTAGTGCCAATGACTCGATGATCTCGCAGAGGTGGGACAAGGTCCCAAACCTCATTTCTCTTAAAGTGATTAAGTTCCTCTTGCATAGCTAAAAACCAGTGTTCATCAAGTAATGCCTCTTTAGAATTTTTAGGCTCAATTTGTGAGACGAAAGCAAAATGATAACAAAATTTACTTATCTTAGAGTGAGTGGTAACTCCCTTTGATATGTCTCCAAGGATGTTGTTGATGGGATGATCCTTAGAGGTTTCCATTCCAAAGCAAGATCATCTTTATTACTTGGATGATCCTCCCCTCTTTCCTCGGATACTTGATCCTAAATTTAGAGTCCTTTTTGGGATCTTTTAGTATGCTTTCTGAAGATACACCTGCACCATCAAACAAACTACCCTTTCCGACTTCTTTCGGATAGGATTCATCAAAGGAAACATGCATAGACTCTTCAACAATATGTAACCTTTTATTGTATACTCTATAAGCTTTACTAGAATAAGACTATCCAAGGAAGATACCTTCATTAGCTTTTGAGTCAAATTTACCTAGATTTTCCATTCCAATGTTTAATACAAAACATTTACATCCGAACACACGAAGATGAGAAATATTTGGTTTTCTTCCTTTCAAAAGTTCATAGGGAGTTTTGTTTAGAATAGGACGTATTAGGACCCTATTCAAAACATAACAAGCCGTGTTAATGGAATCGGGCCCAAAAATATTTAGGAAGATGGTTTTCATTGATCATAGTTCTTCCTAGTTCTTCTAAAACACGATTTTTACGCTCCACAACTCCATTTTATTGAGGAGTGCGTGGTGCGGAAAAATTATGATCAATTTCGTGCTTAGCACAAAACTTGTTGAACAAATCATTTTCAAATTCTCCTTCGTGATCGCTATGAATAGTAATAATGTTTGCATTTAATTTGTTTTGGAAGATCTTGGAAAACTTTTCGAATTCTGGAAAGGTTTCGCTCTTATTTGCTAAGAAAAGTGTCCAACAAAATCTAGAATAGTCGTCAACAATGACAAATCCATAATAATTTCCACCTAGTCTTTTAATCATACAAGGTCCAAAGAGGTCCATATGGAGAAGTTCAAGAGGTCTCGTTGTGGATATAATGTTTTTAGATTTAAACAAGATTCTTGTTTGCTTTCCCATTTGGCACGCATCACATAAGTGATCTTTGGAAAATTTTGCTATGGGTAATCCGACTACTAAATCTTTTGAAACAAATTTATTTAACAAATCAAAATTTAAGTGAGCAAGACGTCTATGCCAAAGCCAAGAGTTTTCATTTAAGGAGATTAGGAATTTGGGACCTTTCACAAATACTTCATTCAAGTCTAGAATGTATACATTATTAACCCTCAAGCCTTTAAATACATCCTCTTTATTTACATTGTGTTCAATAGTGCAACAATCTTTAGAAAAAGAGACATTATATCCTTTGTCGCACAATTGACTAATGCTAATGAGATTGTGTTTAAGACCATCAACTAAAAGGACGTCAGAGATAGTAGTTGAAGAGGGATTACCTACACTACCTTTAACAAGTATTTCTCCCTTGTTGTTGTCACCATAGGTAACAAATCCTTTCTTCTTAGCCACAAAGTCAAAGAATAGACATATGTCACCCGTCATATGTCTTGAGCACCCACTATCGAGAAACCATCTTCTGTCGGTGGTCTCAAGACATTCCACCTACGAATTTAAACAAGGGAAGTAGGTACCCAATTTTTATCGGGTCCTTGTGTGTGAGTTGTAAATGAATTGAATTTAGGCAACCATTGGAAAATTCCTCGAGGAACAAGAAATCTCCTAAAATGACATTTTCTAATGGTACGCCCCTTTTTGCAACAATATAGGCAAATTAATGTGTTGGAATAATTGCATTTGCTAGATTGATCTCTAATTTCATAAGTGTATTTTTGGTAAGGATTAATCATACTACTTCGGAAATTTGATCTATCAATAACATATGTAATTTTGGGTTGTAGAGCCTTGTCAAGTTTAGCTTTAAGAGTTTTAACTTCTCTTTGCTAAATATGAAGTGTTTCACATCCGAGCCAATCATGCCAAGACATCTTATCATCTTTGATATCACATTTGACCTTCTCAATCATAAAATCCTTAAGAGCTTCAAGTTCCTTTTTGGATTTGGAAACTTTATGCTCAAGGTATGAAAATATTTTCTTATTTGAGGCTAGCGCTTGAAAGGCTCTCTAGCCTCATGATGTAGAGTGTCAAATGCTTTTTGTAATTCTAGATGAGACATCTTATCACTATGATAAGACTTAGAGTGTCTTACCTTTTTCTTCTTTCCTTGATGAGCCATTAGAGAAAAGTTGATTGTTTCTTCTTTATTTCTAGAGTCACTCTTGTTAGATTCTTCACTATCGCTTTCCCATGCAATGTAAGCTCTTCTAGCTTTGTTAGGTCTTCTTTGGAATTTGTCTTTTCCTTTGTCTCTTTTGAGAAGGGGACAACCCAACTTGTAGTATTCGGGTTTCCCACAATTAAAGCATGATCCCCTTGATTTTGATTTCTTGTCATCATCTTGCTTAAACGTCTTTGATTGTTGCCTATAGTTAACAAGATTTGTTTCCAAGTGTTGCACTTCATTCTTTCGAATATATTTGTGATATTTTCTCACAAACAGCCCCATGTCTTCACTCGAGCTCTCATTATCATCACTAGACTCACTAACACATGAGTTGTTGGTGGAAGACTTTGAGCTTGAAGCCTTCAAGGAGATAGACTTCCTTTATGTATCATTTTGCTTTTCCTTTATTTCTTTCTTTTCGTGCTTGTTGAGATTTATGAGCTCTTGTTCATGTTCTTGGAGATTTCCAAATAGTGTTGTGATGTCGAGAGTGGCTAGGTCATTTGCTTCTTTGATAGCAGTGACTTTCAGTTTCCATTCCCGGTTAAGACATCTCAAGAATTTGTTAGTAGCAATTGCATTGGGAGTTACATGACCAACCGTGTATTAGCGATTAATAATGTGAGAGAATCTCTTTTGCATATCGGTAATGGTTTCACCATGCTTCACGTGAAAGAGATCAAACTCTTGAGTCAAAGTGTTGATTCTAGCAAGTTTCACATCATTTGTGCATTCATGGGCAATTTGTAGGGCATCCCACATGGCTTTGGCTGTGGTGCAATGAGATACTCGAAAGTATTTGTCGACACCTAATGCAGCTATAAGCATGTTTCTACCCTTCCAATCATAGGCATAATTTTTCTCATTATTTTCATCCCATAGTGCTTCTGGTTTAGGTATGGTAACATTATCTTTGTTGGTCATGGTTACTGCCATGGGACCATTTTCAATAACTTTCCATATCTTTCTATCAACAGATGTGATATGAGCACACACACAATCTTTCCAATAGCTATAGTTTTCACCGGTGAAAATCGGAGCTCTCATATAAGCCCCTTTTGGATCTTTCTCCATTTTCTACAAAGTAATATTGCGAAGCACTAGATAAACTGGTGCTCCTGATACCACTTGTTAGACGATGTGCTCGATCTAGAAGGGGGGAGGGTTGAATAGATCGGGTTTTTAAAATTTGCGCGTTTAAAATATTTTTACGAAAGCCTCCTAGATTTTCAATCGTCTAAATGATCCGTTATTGAGAAGATCGAATATGCAAACCGTTAAGAAAAAGTGGGACAAATTGTTTTGAATAATGCACTTTGAATACACTTTATTAATCATCTTAGCTTTCACCTTGAGTATCAAATACTTCCAATGCGAATAGTAAGAAACAAAGCTTAATCACAATAAGCAATTTGTAGGAGAGAAAATTTATCAAACACCTTGTAAGCAAAGTTCACAAGTGTTGCATTAACTAATTTGTGTTGTCGATAATTGTCACGTAATGATCAAACGGAGCGTTACAAACGTATTAGTTAAACCTCGACACAACAACAATTCAGTTTATGCAAGTTTAATAATTTGAAACTAACAAATTTGATTAATCGAATAATGAAAGTAAATGCGAAAAAAAAGAATACGAGAATTTGTTTAGGCAGTTCCACCATTCGTCTTCGCGTGGTGTACGTCTACCCCCAACTCTAAAATTTAGAGTTGATAAGTTTTTCATAAAATTGCAAATTGTAACAAGTGAATAAATAATTCCCTTTTCACAAAATTCAATTGATGATGATGAACCTATCTTCTTCACAATCCTTAGTTCGAGCCAAACCAAGCTTTATTCTCTTCGAGTACACCTCCGATTAGCGATACTTGAAATCTCTATCAATTTGCTGTAGAATTTATTTCTCTCGGCTGATATCAATCGAACAAGATAGAACCCTAAATCTTCCTTCAAGATCCTCTGGTTGCCATTACAAAATCAAGCAAGTGCACTGCTCCTTGATGCTTCACTCGGCTAAATCTTGGAAAGAGAAGATTAGTACCAAAACCCCCCGCACTGATCCGGATCTAAGAGGACAAAACCCTAACGGTTATATTCAAGATAGAGCCCACAAAACAGAACCCAAATCTGAACCAATTCTTCAATTCGGACGTGTAACACGGTGAACTGACTTTGTAGGATTTTTGTATCGCAAATGTGCGGATAGCAAGAGTCGCCACCGACTTTTATTTTTATCCAATTAAGGGAAGGTAAAAGTACAGAAAAAGACCTTCGTTTAGATTCTGAGTAAGGGAGAAGGTTATGAAAAGGGAAGGTATTAGCACCCCTTTCCATCTGTAGTTATCTACGGGCTCTTAGTTGCTCTAGATCACCTTTTAAAATTGCTTTCTGTGTGTTTGACAAAAAATGTTTGGAAAAGGCATTTCGCTTTGACTTTGTAATGACTCATGTAGGAGTGTATACAAAGTGTTCGAAAATGTTTCGTTTTGAAAAGAGTTTGAACTTTGAAAAAGCATTTGATAGAGCAAGCAACTAAAAGACTTATTTACCCACTCAGAATTGGTCGTTTTCGTACTTCTACGTTCCTTTAGAATAGTACTAGCCGTACCATTAGTTAGTAGGTAGCTCCATTCGTTGGATGTAAGCGGGACATTCGAAGGGACATCGGATGGTCATAGAAAGCAACTTGTAGGAAGTATCCTAGCACATTCGAAGGGACTATCATCATTTTTCGTAGGCGACAATCGAGGGTCAAGATCATGTATTCGGAGGCGACATCGTGGGTCTATGATCTTTGTATCGAAGGGACTATGATGATTTGTTTGGAAGGCAACGATACTAGAATACCTCTACGTTCGAGGGACATGACCATGGAATTCGCAAAGGCAACGAGAGAGAATTACCCTAAGGGGTGCCTGTGTGAAAGAAGTGTATTGATTTCAGATATTTTATCTTGCAGATTAGTGGGCTATGTTCATTATTATCTTGCCATGCACGCCTAGTTACTAGCAATTTATAGGGTGCGAAAATTAAAATGCGGAACGTAAAGATGCGGAAAGGTAAATCCTACGCTATTACATGGCTTTGGGGCAGATACATAATTTAAAAAATGCGGAAAATAAAGATCCTAATTTAAACTATTACATCCCATAGACAGTTACATTATTGAAAAATAAAATGATAAAGAAAGAATCGTCTGAATCGGATCAACCTGTAAAGGAACGAGAAATCGGAAAATACGATATGAATCGAACAAGAGAAAAAATGTTAGAAAAATGCAATTTTTAAAATAAGAAAAAATATGTCATGCTGGAAATAATATAAATATGCTAAAATAATTTTTTGGGATTTTTTGGATGCAATTTAATAATTAAAAATGAATTAAAAGTGATAAAAATGCAAAAATATGAATAAAAATTAATATGCATGCAAAATTATATTTTTTAATTTTATAAATTAAATAAAGATTTTCAGAAAACAAATGCAAAAGGAAAATAATTTTTGACAATTTTTTAATGCATAAATAAAAATATGAAATTAATTAAAACAATGCAAAATATTAAATAATGAAAAATATGAAAAATATGAGATTTGCAAACTTGTAAAAAAGAAATGTCATGGCTGTGGATCGAATCGAGACATGTGAGAGCATCTACCAACAGACACGCCTTTACCACTACGCCATGTGTGTTTCATGTTTGAGATCCGGAGTGAGTTATAACGCGCCGCTTCGACCGCCTCGCTCGCGCCATCCATCGCCTTCCTCGCTTTGAATATTTGAAAACTCCACGCCATTGCTCGACACTACAGGCCCTGGCAAAATCAAAAACACAGCATACATAATATAAATAACATCTAAGACCATGGTTCGATTGGAAACATCATTCCGAATGCAATGGTACTGGTCTTGAGGTCCAATTTTTCCTATTTTATGAAACCCTAAAACGGCACAGGAAACCCTAACAATGGCAATACATGTTCCCGGCCATGGAAATTCGATTAAAGCACCCAGAAAGCTTGCAAACACATCACTGATCACAAAAACAAACACAAATCACATTAATAATGCATGAATGAAAGAATACGATTTTTGAAATTTCAAGAACAAACCAATTTCGGTTTTCACGATTCTTGATGGTTTTTGGCAAAGTGAAGGTATGAATCAATTCTGGAGATGTCAAGGAATGTGTTGGACACCTCAAAATTGATTGAAATCGACTGGAACTAGGGCTGCCACTTGCTTGTGCACCACGGTTTTTTGAGCTTTGGAATAGGGTTCTTAGGGCAATTTTTCGTTTCTCTTGATAGGTATGCATCATATATTTATATGGATGGATTTGGGATGGTTTTGGCAAGAATCAATCAACATTCAATGCAAATCAAATTTGATTTTTGTACAAAATCAAATTTTCAAAACTTGATTAATTTCCAATCAAATCTTGCCATATTGATCAAATTTCGAAATTTGCTGGCCTTTGTGAGTTGCTTGGGTCTCAAGGAAAGAATAAAAATCAATCTTGCAATTAATTTTGATTTTATACTTTATTTTTAAATTTAATTTGTATTTAAATGAATAAATTCCAAATTAAATAGAAAAATAAAATAAAAATTCATGGCATTGGGCTTGGATATTCCTAATTGTATGAGGAATAAGTTTGGATGAAGAAAAGCAAGCCCATTTGCAAAAATTTGATTTTTAGAAGTATCTCTTTTGTGCATTCCTTCAAAATTGCCCAACTTGTGAATGGTGTATCTTGCTCAATTTTCCATATTTTTTAGTGTTCTTGGACTTTTTGGAAAGCTCTAAGAGTCCTCTAACCAACCTTTTTGGTCTCATCTCAATTGGAGTTTCCATGCTCAATATATATTCAAAACAAAAGTTGACTTTTGTTGACTTTGAAAATGACCAGAATGTTTTGAGCTATACCTCTCAAATGAAGCATTTTTGAACATTCTTGTGAGACATGAAGTTGTAGAGAATTGAATTTCCTTCAAAAAAGAGGTGGTGGAAAAATTTCGAGAAAGTATGAGAAAGTTATGATCACCAAAGTTCATTGACTTTTCACCTAGAAACCCTAATTTAGAAAGTTTGACTTTTGAGCAAATCTTGAGTTTTCTTGATGAATCATGATCAACCCTTGATCAAATGATGAATGTAACTTCAAAATGAGGATGTTGACCCAAAATTATGAAGTTTGACTGTATGTTGACCATAGTTGACTTTTGTCCAATACAACCGATTTTCAACCATCTGAGCAATTGTCTGAGGAAACTTGACTTGTAAAGCTTGAAATTTGACATGGAGAATCTTTGAAGCATATGAGGAGGCATGAAGACCATTGGAGATGTTGGAAGCCCATCTTGACCTGAGAGATACCAAACCCTAGTTTGGGTTGATTGTCTAGAGAGAGTTTGTCGATCAACTCTCGAGGAATCCTTGAGTATAGATGTATGAAATCTGAGTAGATGGAGGGAAAATTTTGGGGTATGACAGCTGCCCTGCTCAATCTTCTTGTACTGGAGGGTTAGATTGACACGCTTGTCTTTCGTGACCGGAGGTAGAAGATGATTGAACACCGAGTACACCAAAATTTGCACTCTGGTGGATGATGCGGAATGGGCTTACGATGCCATTTGAGAAGTTGGATACTTATGGGATGAGTCGACGCTAGACTCGAGAATGTCGATAGGAGAATTGCCGTGGATGGGCTTAAGATGCCATCCGGAAAATCGGCCGGGAGTGAGCCGTACGCTAGGCTCTGTAGTCGTTTCTGGAAGGAACATGGAGATGGGCTTAATGATGCCATCTGGAGGGAGTCGTACGTTAGACTTCGTGTCCATTTTTTGAATGAAGTTATTGGTTTGCATTGATTTTTAACCATATATGCAGCATTCTGAAAGTGAAGCACTGTTGATAAGTAGTCGGAGATGGGCTTAAGATGCCATCCAAGGCAACTGAGTCGTACGCTAAACTCTATAGTTGTTGTTGATAATAAGAAAGGATCAGAATAAATCTTCGTGTCGATTACTCTGAGGGAGGTAGTAGTTGGCAAAATGTGGATATCTTCCCTATTGTGCATCGGGTGTTGATCCACTGCCTGTTATCGGAGGATAACTAGGGGCGGTCTTTCAGATAGTTTTCCCGTCGATTCGGGGCTTAATCTCGACCGCTTAAGGATCACACTGCTTTGGAGAAAACAAGAGGAACTTTGATAGAATATTGGTTAGTTTTATGCAAAGTATGATGCATGACAGTGTGTATGAATGACATATGCATGAATTATGACTTTATGACAAATGTATGAATGATAGATGTTGTGGTATTTCAAAACATATCCATCGTGAAGAAGATGCGGATGTTCTGTTTGAAGATTTCTGACTCCTGTTTGGGGAATTGAGTAGGTGAGAACCCCGATTTTGAAGGAGAAGAAAGATATCCTGTATTCCTCCGATGCACTATCTGACCAAGTCTTGGGCCTAGATATTGTTGAGGAAGGTAGAGATTTGAGAGGCTCGTTGTTGGAGATCTCATATATAGACTCTGCTGAGGAGAATCTGGGAGGTGATCCGTTGGGGATTCTGAGTGTAGATCCTGCTGAGGGAATTCAGGAGGCGCTCTACTGGGGATTCTGAGCGCTGATCTAGCTGGAGAGCAATTGGTAGTTGCCGGACCGGGTTGGAAGGGTCAGAATCCGTGTAATCCCAGCCGAGATGAAGATGCGGTTTCTCCGGCACTATCCGACCAAGTTTCGGTCCGATACCGGGAAAAAGGAAAGGATCGAGATACCCACTGGGATAAATACCTTGACTGGGGTGAGGTGTTACGGCTTGAGACCGATGTAACATTGCTTAGTTGAGTGGAATTGCGTCGGATTCCTTTGCTCACTGGGAAGTTGTGTTGAGTGACACCTTTGTGGGGATCATGCTCTGGGGGAATGTTTTGGTGACTTTCCGTCGTCCCAATTCCTGGAGCCTGTAAGTACTTTTGTATGTTCACTTTTCGTATGTTTGTGATTAGATTCTTATTGTCAAATGCGATAGTCATTCAAAACAAACGTTGGACTTATTGCAAACGACAACAACAAAATTGTAAAGAGAAAGAAGCTTGCTTATTTGAAAGGTGGCGTATGGCCAAGTAGTTTATACACAAGAAAAGTAAAAGCTATGGAAACAATCTCGTTAAGTTCCAACTATGCTAGTACTCATATATTTCGACTATCTCATCTCCTTGTCACAGAGAAAGTGAGTAGACCGATCTTCGCCATTTGAATCTTGAATGTCGATAGTAGTCTGAAGCAGTGATCTGGAAGAAACATAGTCGACGCTTAAATCCCTAACTTTTGCCTAGACCTCCTTTCGGTTTTCACCACGGATACCTTTTTGCCCAAGCCGCCTTTTCGTGTTTTCGACTTGCCGGTGTACATGTTTTGTATATATCCTTAACTTTTGCCCGAACCTTTTGGTTCGCCAGATGCCCTTATTTTTGTCTAGGTTCGCCGACCTAGCGGGTCTATTTATGCGTATTTTTTGACTATGTCTGCGTTGTGGTGTGGGAAGTCTTCACCATCCATGGTGCTAAGTATCATAGCTCCGAAAATATGCCTTGACTACAAATGGTCCCTCATAGGTGGGAGTCCATTTGCCCCTGGGATCACCTTGTGGAAGAATGATGCGCTTGACTACTAGATCACCGACTTGGTAGACTCGGTGCTTGACCTTCTTACTAAATGCTCTGATCATTCGTTTTTGATAAATCTGTCCATGGCAGATGGACGCGAGTCGTTTCTCATCAATCAAGTTAATCTGGTCAAGGCGAGTCTGGACCTAATCGTCTTCGCCTAACTCTGTCTCCTGGAGGACTCTGGTTGAGGGTATTTGGACTTCGATGGGTAAGACGGCTTCCATACCGTATACTAGAGAGAAGGGAGTTGCCCCTGTGGATGTCTGTGCTGTAGAGCGATAACCATGAAGAGCAAATGGTAATATCTCATGCAAATCCTTGTAAGTCACTCATTTTGTATAATCTTCTTAATGTTCTTGTTGGCGGCTTCCATCCGCTCATCTTAGGCCGATAAGGAGAAGAGTTGTGATGCTTGATCTTGAACTGCGTGTAGAGTTCAGTGATCATTTTGTTGTTGAGATTAGAGCCGTTATCTGTGATAATCCTTTCAGGAGTTCCATACCGACAGATAAGGTTATGCTTGATGAAACGAGCCACAACATTCTTAGTAACAGATGCGAACGAGGCTGCTTCTACCCACTTGGTAAAGTAATCGATTGCCACAAGGATGAAACGATGTCCGTTGGAAGCTGTGGGCTTGATTTCTCCGATCATGTCAATGCCCCACATTGCAAAAGGCCAAGGAGAAGTTAAAACGTTCAGAGGTACTGGAGGTACGTGTACTTTATCGGCATAAATCCGGCATTTGTGACAAGATCGAGTGAAGCGGACAATCGCCCATGGTGGACCAATAGTAACTGCTCTCAAAATCTTCTTAGCCATCGATGTCCACCGGAGTGGGTACCAAATGTAACTCTTCCATGATATGCATTCTTTGCTTTCTCTAAGGAGTAAGCACAAGTCGTGGTTGCGCTTGTATAAGATGCCGCTGTCGAGGAAGAATTTGATGCAAATCTTCTCATGAACTTCTTATCATTAATGTATGCCCTGGATATTCCCGAGTCTCAAGATACCTTTTCACGTCATAGTACCAAGGTTTCTCCGCATCAAGTTCATAACAATAAGCTGGTTCGTCGAACTTCTCGATGATAACTGGGAGCCTCGTTGTCCCATCCGACCTTGAACATAGACGACATAGTAGCTAGCGCCCGCCAACCGATTCTCTCGTGGAATGTGATCAAAAGTAATCTCTTCAAAGTAGGGATCAAACTCGTAACATGCTCGATATGGAATGAGATTCGATGCTTCGTATCCCACTCGCCTTTATCCGACCGATCACTAAAGTCAATCTCCATACACTTGTAAGAACTTGATTCTTAAGTCAATAGCGCCTTTAAGACCCATGATGCACGCTTCAGATTCGCCATGTTGTTCGTGCAATCAAACATAATCGCGTGAAAGGGTATGTCTGTAGATTTTGATTTCAAGATGTATTTTATCGGATCCATCTTGAAATCAAAAGGTAGTGTGAGTCAACATATACCGCCTTAGTCGGCGAGCAGCCCAAGCCAAAGCGTTGCAAGTTTTCTCAAGTGTGAGTATCTTGTTTCACGTAAACTTTTGCTAAGGTAGTATATTGCATGCTCTTTTCGACTGCACTCGCCATGTTGCCCCAACACACACCCCATTGAGTTCTCTAACAAGTACATGATAAGAGGTCTTCCTTCGGCAGCGCATCGTGGATAGGAGGATTCTGCAGTACTCCTTAATTTTGTCAAAAGCGATCCGCAATCGTCATTCCATTCCACTACTTGATCTTTCTTAAGTAACTTGAAGATTGGCTCACAAGTAGCGTTAGGTGTGCAATGAATGCAATGTAGTTTAATCGGCCCAAGAAACCTCGACTTCCTTCTCGCGGGAGTCGCATCTCTTGAATAGCTCTAACCTTGGCGGATCAACTTCAATACCTTTACCACGACAACAAACCCTAAGAGTTTTCCGGATCGACTCCAAAGGCGCACTTGTTGGGATTCAGTCTCAATCTACTTCTTCAACTAGTTTAAAATGATCTAGATGTTCTTCTTCGTGAGCGAGCTATCATGTCGCCGACGAGACCTCTATCTCGTGATGAATCATGTCATGAAATAATGTCACCATAGCACGATAAGTGGCGCTGCGTTTCACCCGAACGGCATAACCTTGTAGCGTAGTGCCCCATGTAACAAAAGTAGTCTTCTCCATGTCTTCAGAGCCATTTTGATCCGATTGTAACCGAGAAACCATCCATGAAGGAGAAAACCTTATGCGGTGTTGTCGACCAGAACATCAATATGAGGAAGTGGGAAATCGTCTTTCGGGCTCGCTTTGTTCAGATCTCTGTAATCCACACACATTCGTACTTTACCATCCTTCTTAGGTACGGGTACCACATTAGCAACCCACTGGGGATAAGAGGTGACAACTAAGAAACCGGCGTTGAACTGTTTCATAACTTCAACTTTGATTTTCTCTGACATCTCAGGACGCATACGACGAACCTTCTGTTTCACTGGGAGAGAACCTTCTTTTGTCGGCAATCGGTGCACTACAATATCAATGTCCAACCCTGGCATGTCTTCGTATGACCAAGCAAAAACCTCAACATAGTCTCGTAGCATCTGAACCAACCTTTCTTTAACACTGTTCTCAAGACCTGCTCCTATCTTGATCTCTTTTCTATCTTTGTCAGTACCCAAATTCACAACCTCAACTCGCTCTTCGTGGTCAGATAACTCGCTTTCTTGGTAGTCGCAAGTTCTCCGGCACTTCATAATCTTCCTCACTTTCGCCTTCGGCTTGGTAGATCGGATTATCGAAGTCATATTTAGCAATAACATAGTTATTAACGAGATTCGAGTGATTCGCAGTATCACGTGTGTGTAAGAACACATAGCTTTTGAAGGGGTGATAAAGTAAAAGAAAGAAAACAAACAATTGAATGCAAAAGTCCAACGAATTTATTGAATGAAAATACGCAAACGATGATAAAACCCTCGAACGAGCCATGACGCCCGCAAGGCACCGGCTTTCAAAGTTTATTGTTCAAAACATAAAGAAATACGAAAAGCAAAACAAAACAAGAGCAATTACTCCCGACTAAAGGAGATTGGTACGACGCCTTCGCCTTCCAATTGCCGAGCCTTTGTCCGAGTTGGGAAGATCCACTTGCGATGTCAAGTCGTTGTCGCCGTCTTCTATAGCATGGATTCCACTGCCAATGCGGAAAGGAAGTTGGCCGCACGCTCGCGCGTATCATCTTCGACCCTTGATGGTGAAGCCTAAACCAGCCTTGTCAAATTTGAAAGGAAGATCGGGAGCTAACCCCAAATAGTACTACCTTCAACAGAGCTTGAGCATCTTTCAATGAGGCCATCCTAGGCGGAGCTATGTAACTTCAGAGTGACAGGAGAGTCAACAGGAATGACTCGGTATTGTTTCAAAAGCTTGACAGGGAGTCTCGAAGAATTCTCCTTCCATCTCGAGGTATCGGAATGACTGCAGATGACTGACCATATACTCTTCTTCACCGCACATCGTAACAACCTTCCCTTTCACCGCACTTCACTGTAAGGTAGAGGTAACACCATGTATCCAAGGGCGCCAAGTAGGCAAGAGTAAGGGACGCCTGCGTAACCGGTATCCACCAAAACATGAGACAATGTAACGCCTTGCATTCGATGAGATGTGCAAGGCTTTGTTGTGTTTCTTCCGCAGAGTCAAATCAAGATCGAGAAGCCTAGGCCGTTGTTGGCAGCCAGCTAGCAATAGAAACTTCAAACCGGTCAGTAGTGTCTTGCGGTACATGAGCATTCTTCGTAAACTTCACCAAGGCGTTAGTATGAGCCTCGAGCACAAGAGCAGCAAGCATGGAGATCTTGGACGGAGTCTGTCCCAACTGCTCCACAACATTGTAGTCACTTTTCTTGATTATCTTCGAATTTCCTCCATTTCTTGTTTGAGGTGTCTTCAAGAACTTCCTTTGGTACTTCCGGCCGAGGGGACGAGTCACCGTTCTTTCCTCTAGCTTGGGGGGATTGAATAGCCGGAATGCGAAATGGAGTCGCGATCTTTTGGAGGAGAGATATCCGAGAGAATACCCTTCCAGCTCGAGTCACCTTACTTGATCCGTGATGTTGTCAATGTCGAATGGTAGCTTCAATCGTAAGATCTTCAATGGTCGAGGGTCTTGCTTGACGCCATGATAGTAAACATCACCCATAGTTCCAAGGGATAGCCTTGTCGAGGAATATGGAACGGCCTTGAGAAGTGATGATGAGAGGCGCCACTTTAGGCACAGGATCGCAAAGGAAACCTTATAGTGTTAACATCAAGATAGTCTTCTGGAAATCGTCACCCCATCCAACGCTTTAACATCTTCAATAGGAATCTTGTAACTCTCGTGAACAGGTACTTCACCATGTAATCATACTTTCCACTTGGCTGCCCCAAGGTATCCCATACGATGGTAATGCTTCATTCGCATTGTCAATCTTCAACTTAGACATTTCTTCACACACCGCATGGTTTCGTAAATAGTATCTCACGGTTATCCATCATGCATCGAACACGCCTTCTCAACCAAGCACAACCATCAGTGCGATGGGCACCAACGGCAATTCTCCGCATCCTGGTTGACACCGCTTGCAAGAAATTCTTCTTAATCATTAGAGGAATGGTCAAGTCATCTATGTTGAAAACATAAGTATCGCACCAACAAAGATTGGAACCCTTGTCATGGTTAGGCATAGGCGTTGATCACATCTAATCTCAACAGAGGATCAAACTCAATGCTTAGATTCAATCATATCTTGAACCTTGTTCTTCGTGAGCCCAACAATCATCAAGACTATGTCCGTGGCTATTGGAATGGTAAGCACACTTAGCATTAGGATTGTACTGGAGAGGAGGTGTTGACATTCGAGGAGGATCCTCAAGGTAATCAGCCCGCTTTCAACATGTGTTGCAAGGCTTGCGACAAAGGCATGTTGATCTTCGAACCCTTCGTGGCGCGCTCGCTACGCTGCTGTCTCACCGAGGTTGCCGATGTAGGATTGAGATCACAACCGCCCCACGATTGAGCGGTCGGTCTTGGCTCGGCTTTTCCGACCATACACAACATTAGCTTCTTTCTTAGCACCAAAAGATCTCTTCGCATTTGAAGATGTCTCTACTGAATCTTTCCACTTTGATACCACCTTCAATACGCCGCCGAATCACCTTGAACCCGTAATACGGTGAACTCGACTTTGTAGGATTTTTGTATCCAAATGTGCGGATAGCAAGAGTCGCCACCGACTTTTATTTTATCCAATTAAGGGAAGGTAAAGTAATGTAAAAGACCTTCGTTAGATTCGAGTTCGGAGAATGGTTATGAAAAGGAAGGTATTAGCACCCTTTCCATCCGCAGCTTATTCTACGGCCTTAGTTGCTCTTAGATAACTTTTAAAATTGCTTTCGTGTGTTTGACAAAATGTTTTGAAAAGGCATTTCGCTTTGACTTTGTAATGATTCATGTAGGAATGTATACAAAGTGTTCTAAATGTTTGTTTTGGAAAGAAATTGAACTTTGAAAAAGTGTGTAGTGTGAAAAGCGCTTGATAGAGCAAGCAACTAAGAGACTTATTTACCCACTCGAATTGGTCGCTTTGTTGTACTTCACATTCCTTTAGAATAGCGCTAGCCATACCATTAGTTAGTAGGTAGCTCCATTCGCTGGATGTAAGCGGACATTCGAAGGGACATCGGATGGTCATGAAGGCAACTTGTAGGAAGTATCCTAGCACATATCGAAGGGACTATCATCATTTTCGAGGCGACAATCGAGGGTCAAGATCATGTATTCGGAGGCGACGTCGTGGGTCTTATGATCTTTGTATCGAAGGGACTATGATGATTTGTTTGAAAGGCAATGGTGCTAGAATACCTCTACGTTCGAGGGACATGACCATTTGAAATCGAAAGGCATCGAGAGAGAATTACCCTAAGGGGTGCGTGTGTGAAAGAAGTGTGTTGAATTCAGATATTTTATCTTGAAATTAGTGTGAGCTATGTCCAATTATTATCTTGCCATACACGCCTAATTACTAGCATTTGATAAGGGTGCGGAAAGTAAAAGTGCGGAAAATAAACCTACGCTATTACATGGCTTTGGGGCAGATACATAATTAGGAGTGCGGAAAGTAAAATCCTAAATTAAACTATTACATCCCATGAACAGTTACATTATTGGAAAAATAGAATGATAAGAGAAAAAACGTCCGAATCGGAGCAACCTGTGAAAGAATAAGAAAATCGGGAAATATGATGAAATTGAAATAAGAGAAAATGTTAGAAAAAATGCAATTTTTAATATGAGAAAATTTATGCATGCTGGAAATAAGATAAATAAGTTAAAATAATTTTTTTGGGATTTTTGGAAAAGATTTAATAATTAAAATGCAATTTATAATGATTTAAATGCAAAAATAAGAATAAAATAAATATGCATGCAAAAATTATATTTTTTAATTTATTAAATTAAATAAAGATTTTCAGAATATAAATGCAAAAAGAAAAAATGTTTTTGGTGATTTTTAAATGCAGAAATAAAATATGAAAAGAATTGAAAATGCATGAAATATATTAAATAAATAAGAAAAATATGAAAAGTTTGAAAAGTTTGAGTTTGTGGAAAGAAAAGGTAAAACCGGCGCTGGGAAGGATCGAACTCATGACCTCCTGGAGAATCTCCTCAAAACACAAGTCTTAACCACTGGGCCAGCGTGCTCTTTGTGTTGGAAAAGCTGGAAACATTTGAATAAAAACGTTGACGCGTCCTGGGTATATTTGAAAACACAATCAGCGTGCGTGGACCCCAGGACTTATGAATGGACGAATCACGTTGTTTCTTTTTGCCACGCCTGCACCTTCGCCGGTCCACGCCTGAGTCAGCGCCGGAGCTAGGGCTCCGGTCACCTTCTCCGGGAAGTCCGATCTGCAAACCTGCAAAATACATAGATTCGAGGATTGGGATTAATGCTACCCCCCCTAAATCGGGGTCTGGCGAGTTCATTGGTGGTCTCCGTTTTCACTGAATCGGCCTGCAATATGAGATTCGAAACTCACAGTCCTAAGAAACCTAGTAATGGCATAATGCGATTCTAACGTCCAACTTCTCAAACGATTGTCCAGATCGATCATGTGAGGCCTCAGGAACACAATAAAAACATTAAAATTGATTGAAACAAGCAGGTAATAAAAATACGAATTCAAGAAAAACCAATTATGTATGCATGTATATGGTTCGATTCAGCATGTTTTAAACCATGGCATGAGTGTATACTTACTCAAACTTACCTCCTGAAGACAATGGAGTGGTTCTTGAGGGCTGAAAAGGG
The DNA here is from genome assembly GCA_021764765.1 of Vicia sativa. NCBI lineage: Eukaryota > Viridiplantae > Streptophyta > Magnoliopsida > Fabales > Fabaceae > Vicia > Vicia sativa. The sequence goes on along the minus strand of CM038796.1, from coordinate 67,072,083 downwards.
CTGGAATTTGAAATTCGAATTTCAAAGATTCTTGGAAAATTTTGACAAAACAAGGGTTTGGCTTGAGCTAGGGTTTCGTCCTCAGGCTTGTGTGTATTGCTGGCAATTTATAGAAGAAATTTGGATGGCAAAAGGAGTGAAAAAAGATTGCTTCTTGAATGTGCAAATATTTCCATTTAAAATAAAATCAAATATTGAAAAATATATGATTTTCTCATGAATGCAAGGCTATCACGAATTTGGTAAGGGTCATGGGCCTTCTTGGACATTTAGAAAGATATAAAATCATTCCTTTTGAGAAAAATGTTTAATTTTCATATTTTATATAATTTATTTTTGAATTAAATGTTATAAAATTCAAATATAAATCATAAAATAGAAAATAACCAAGGCCAAGCATTTATGGGTCAAGAATAGCATCATGAACAAGTTTGGATCAAAAGATTATAGGCCCATTTGGAAAATTTTGCATTTTGACCAATATGTCCTTTTGTGCAATTGTCCAAAATTCCCAACTTCGAATAGTGTATCTTGCTCAATTTTCCATATTTTTGAGTGTTCTTGGACTTTTGGAAAGCTCTAAGAGTCCTCTAAACAATGTCTTTGGTCTCATCTCAATTGGAGTTACCATGCTCAAAATATCTTCAAAACAAAAGTTGACTTTTGTTGACTTTGAAAATGACCAATGTTTTGAGCTATACCTCTCAAATGAAGCATTTTTGGACATTCTTGTGAGACATGAAGTTGTAGAGAATTGAATTTCCTTCAAAACAAGAGGTGGTGGAAAAATTTCGAGAAAGTATGAGAAAGTTATGATCACCAAAGTTCATTGACTTTTCATCTAGAAACCCTAATTTAGAAAGTTTGACTTTTGGGCAAATCTTGAGTTTTCTTGATGAATCATGATCAACCCTTGATCAAGTGATGAATGTAACTTCAAAATGAGGATGTTGACCAAAAATCAGAAGTTTTGACTGTATGTTGACCACAGTTGACTTTTTGTCCAATACACTCTATTTTCAACCATCTGAGCAATTGTCTGGGGAAACTTGACTTGTGAGGCTTGAAACTTGACATGGAGATTCTTTGAAGCATATGAGGAGGTATGAAGGCCATTGGAGATGTTGGAAATCCATCTTGACTTGAGAGATACCAAACCCTAGTTTGGGTTGATTGTCTAGGAGAGAGTTTGTCTGATCAACTCTTGAGGAATCCTTGAGTATGGATGTATAAAATCTCTTGAGTAGATGGAGGGCAAATTTTGGGGTATGACAACCCGGCTGAAGAATTTCCAATCAGATGATTGAAGAATGGGCCTGTTAGTGTCCCCATGAACATATCAACCAACTCCCTATTGGACAAGGGTGGTCGAACTCTCGCTAGATCTCCACTTCGAGCATACTCCTTGAACTTCTCATCACGACCCATAGACATGCTTTGTAGTTGCATGCGAGTGGGTGTCAATTCAGCATTGTACTCATACTGTCTGTAGAAAGCATCAGCTAAGTCACTCCAAGTACGGATACGGTCATTCTCTAGCTGATAGTACCATTCCAACGGGTTCCGCATAAACTCTTGAAAATAGTGCATCCACAACTTTCTCATCGTGGGATTGATCTTCTGGACATAGGACTTCAAATGCAGCTTAGGGCAAGACATGCCATCATACTTAGCAAAAGTAGGAACTTTGAACTTGGGAGGAATCACAACACCAGGGAATAGACTCAGATCATCAAAATTCAGCCCGGACATCTTCGTGTTTTCCACAAGATTCGTAAGATCTTCAAGTTGCTTGTACTTGTCATCCTCATCGAGTATTGGCCATCATCATAGTTCTTCTCAAGCTCAGCCGACCGCCTTCACCATTACCCTTGTTACTTTGTTCGCCTTGACACTTCCTTCCGAGAGCTCTATCCGATCGACCCTCTTAGGACCACCTTTGTAGGCCCGCCCATGTTGAGGAGACCAACAACCTTCTTCTTCTTGATGAGCTTCTTCGATCTTCTTGGCCTTGGACCAAACCGGTGAACATCTCTGAAACCGAGCATTCTGAGCTTGAAGATCTTTGACGGACTGTTCAAGAGCCATTTCTGCTAAAATAAATAGCGAGCAAATGAGAAAACCAATCTTCAATGTACTTGTGATGCGATGTTATGCTATGATATGCAATGTTTATGCGAATGCAATGCAATGTTTTCAAGGACCTAAGAGATTTAAATTTGTTAAACAAACAATGAGCAAACATTTATTAGTACTCTTCTTATTATTCTTTTTTCCTTTTAAGTACAAGAGATAGTTTAAAACAATAAAAGAAAACATAAACATCCTAAAGCTCTAAGTCTCCCATGGGCGCTTCCTCTTGGTGCCGATGTAAGCGTTGATGTTTCGCTCCTCGTGAAGTAGCTTTGTCAATTCTAGTACCTTCTTCTCACTTGCATAGCACTGAGCTTCAAAGGTATCCCTCTCTTCTTTAAGTGAATCCAGATCTCTTCAAGTCTTCAAAATCGTAGGCATGTCGGGATAGAGAACGGTATAGGTACGCCACCTATAGCAACAGTTCCATAATTACCGTAAAACAGCGTGAATGGCATCATAAGGTTTTGAGCTCGAGCTCGCACCCATTTGAGGTAAGGTTCCCAAGGAATGGAGTTTTGGTGCCCCAAAGTCTTGGTATCAGTCTTCTTTACCATGCCCCAAGCGTGTATGAACCTTCGTCGGTAATTCTGGAGATCGTGATTGTAGTCGAACACAATATCTTGGAGAAGCATATCATGTGGACCATCTCTTCGAGCAAAACCAAACCGACGAGAACTAAGGAAGGGTTGTAATACCTCCCTTATACCAAGGAGTGGTACATTAGGAATTCTCCACAACGCCAATGAATGTGAAGTCCTTTTGAGAGAAAAGGCTCCAACGGATATCTGAATGAGAGAGTGACATCAACCTTTGAGACCATCTCAACCTTTGTTCATTCTTCAAAACTGATGGAGGAAGGTGCGAAATAAACCACCTGGAAAGTAACGGTATACAACACATGAGAGTTCCTTGTCTTTTAGTAGTACGAGTGTGGAGAGAATGTAGGATGTCTCCAAGTAAAGTAGGCACTGGATTACGAGTAAGAAACAACTTAATGGCGTTGACATCTATGAATTGATCCGAGTTAGGGAATAGAACCAAACCATAGATTAGCAAGGCCACAGTGTCTTCGAATGCATGGAAACTCATAACTTTGAGGAATTCTCGGGCTTTCTTAATTAAGAACTTGGAAAGTAAACCCTTAACTCCACTTCTGGTTTCCCAATTGGCTTCAATGTCTGAGCGCTTAAGGTGTAAAGCGGATGCAATGTCTTCGTACTTAGGAACCTTTTCTAGACCGGTGAATGGCATTTGGTCAAGAATGGGTATCCCAAGTAGCTTAGAGAACTCTTCCAAGGTAGGAACCAACTGATAATCTGGGAATGTAAAGCAATGGTATTTCGGATCGAAGAACTGGAATAGGACATGCATCATATCTTCTTCAAAACCGGAGATAACCAAATCAAGTAGATAACCATGTCTTTTGATGAACTGAGCATGGTCGGGAATTTCTGAAACCAATTCTTTGAGCTGAGAAGGTATACCCATGAAGTTGATTCGGATAGTCTTTCTAGAAGCCATAATACCCTACAAAACAGAGCAAAGATAAATCCCTAGGTCCTTGAAATAGTTAGAAATGATATGCAATGCGAATGATGTCATGATGTCATGTTTAGCACACACAAACAATTCACACAATGAGCCTAGGTTTAAGGCTTGCATGAGGTATAGGTGATTACCCTACCAAAGGTTTGAGTTGGTTCATCCTGTCCTATAATAGTAACCGGGTTCTAGGAATCTCACATCATCGATCTTTCTCGTAGGCGCTTATTTCAATACGACTACCAAGTGGTCGACCGAAAATGTCCCAAAAGTTTGATCTCAATGAGCGTAGTATCGAGTATCAACCAACCTTAGTCTCAGACAAAGCCGCCATCTCACTACCTTCTAATGGCCAAGATGGGTCAATTAAGGTTCTAAAAGTTTAGTTAGCGCTTGATGACACCACGCAAGCTAAATACTATCTTCAACTTGGGAATGAAGAGTATCGGACAACCAAAGTGTCACGCTAACGTAGCCATCATGTTGACCGCTTAGTTATACGCCTAGCGGTCGCGATGATTTATTGCTACTTACCTAAAAGGAAACCCGGATCCGGGTGTAGGATCCCCCACAAATATAATACCCAAGCAACCCTTAAAGATAAAGCATACAAGTCAAACAAAACGCAATAAAGGTTATCTAGAAATCCCTAAGGCAATTCTCTCTTTTAGGATTTTTCCCCAGCAGAGTCGCCAGTTCTGTAACACGGTGAACTGACTTTGTAGGATTTTTGTATCGCAAATGTGCGGATAGCAAGAGTCGCCACCGACTTTTATTTTTATCCAATTAAGGGAAGGTAAAAGTACAGAAAAAGACCTTCGTTTAGATTCTGAGTAAGGGAGAAGGTTATGAAAAGGGAAGGTATTAGCACCCCTTTCCATCCATAGTTATCTACGGGCTCTTAGTTGCTCTAGATCACCTTTTAAAATTGCTTTCTGTGTGTTTGACAAAAAATGTTTGGAAAAGGCATTTCGCTTTGACTTTGTAATGACTCATGTAGGAGTGTATACAAAGTGTTCGGAAATGTTTCGTTTTGAAAAGAGTTTGAACTTTGAAAAGAGTGTGTGGTGAAAAGTATTTGATAGAGCAAGCAACTAAAAGACTTATTTACCCACTCGAATTGGTCGTTGCATTTACGCTCCTTTAGAATAGTGCTAGCCGTACCATTAGTTAGTAGGTAGCTCCATTCGTTGGATGTAAGCGGGACATTCGAAGGGACATCGGATGGTCATAGAAAGCAACTTGTAGGAAGTATCCTAGCACATTCGAATGGACTATCATCATTTTTCGTAGGCGACAATCGAGGGTCAAGATCATGTATTCGGAGGCGACACCGTGGGTCTATGATCTTTGTATCGAAGGGACTATGATGATTTGTTTGGAAGGCAACGGTGCTAGAATACCTCTACGTTCGAGGGACATGACCATGGAATTCGCAAAGGCAACGAGAGAGAATTACCCTAAGGGGTGCATGTGTGAAAGAAGTGTATTGATTTCAGATATTTTATCTTGCAGATTAGTGGGCTATGTTCATTATTATCTTGCCATGCACGCCTAGTTACTAGCAATTTATAGGGTGCGGAACGTAAAGATGAGGAAAGGTAAATCCTACGCTATTACATGGCTTTGGGGCAGATACATAATTTAAAAAATGCGGAAAATAAAGATCCTAATTTAAACTATTACATCCCATAGACAGTTACATTATTGAAAAATAAAATGATAAAGAAAGAATCGTCTAATCGGATCAACAAAGGAACGAGAAATCTAAAATACGATATGAATCGAACAAGAGAAAAATGTTAGAAAATGCAATTTTAAAATAAGAAAAATATGTCATGCTGGAAATAATATAAATATGCTAAAATAATTTTTTGGGATTTTTTGGATGCAATTTAATAATTAAAAATGAATTAAAAGTGATAAAAATGCAAAAATATGAATAAAAATTAATATGCATGCAAAATTATATTTTTTAATTTTATAAATTAAATAAAGATTTTCAGAAAACAAATGCAAAAGGAAAATAATTTTTGACAATTTTTTAATGCATAAATAAAAATATGAAATTAATTAAAACAATGCAAAATATTAAATAATGAAAAATATGAAAAATATGAGATTTGCAAACTTGTAAAAAAGAAATGTCATGGCCAGAGATCGAACTAGAGACATGTGAGAGCATCTACCAACAGTACACGCCTTTACCACTACGCCATGTGTGTTTCACTGTTTGAGATCCGGAGTGAGGGTTATAACACGCCGCCTCGACCGCCTCGCCTTCGCGCCATCCATCGCCTTCCTCGCTTTGAATATTTGAAAATCCACGCCATTGCTCGACGCCATGTGCCCCGCAAAATCAAAAACAAGATACATAATATAAATAACATCTAAGACCATGGTTCGATTGAAACATCATTCAATGCAATGGTACCGGTCTTGAGGTCCAATTTTTCCTATTTTGTGAAACCCTAAACGGCACAGAAACCCTAACAATGGCAATACATGTTCCCGCCATGGAAATTGATTAAAGCACCTGAAAGCTTGCAAACACATCACCGATCACAAAACAAACACAAATCACATTAATAATGCATGAATGAAAGAATACGATTTTTGAAATTTCAAGAACAAACCAATTTCGGTTTTCACGATTCTTGATGGTTTTTGGCAAAGTGAAGGTCTGAATCAATTCTGGAGATGTCAAGGAATGTGTTGACACCTCAAAATTGATTGAAATCGATCGAACTAGGGCTGCCACTTGCTTGTGCACCACGGTTTTTTGAGCTTTGGAATAGGGTTCTTAGGGCAATTTTTTTGTTCTCTCTTGATAGGTATGCATCATATATTTATACTGGATGGATTTGGGATGGTTTTTGGCAAGAATCAATCAACATTCAAAGCAAATCAAACTTGATTTTTGTACAAAATCAAATTTTCAAAACTTGATTAATTTCCAATCCAATATTGCCATATTGATCAAATTTCGAAATTTGCTGGCCTTTGTGAGTTGCTTGGGTCTCAAGGAAAGAATAAAAATCAATCTTGCAATTAATTTTGATTTTATACTTTATTTTTAAATTTAATTTGTATTTAAATGAATAAATTCCAAATTAAATAGAAAAATAAAATAAAAATTCATGGCATTGGGCTTGGATATTCCTAATTGTATGAGGAATAAGTTTGGATGAAGAAAAAAGCCCATTTGCAAAAATTTGATTTTAGAAGTATCTCTCTTTGTGCATTCCTTCAAAATTGCCAAACTTGTGAATGGTGTATCTTGCTCAATTTTCCACATTTTTTAGTGTTCTTGGACTTTTTGGAAAGCTCTAAGAGTCCTATAACAAACCTTTTTGGTCTCATCTCAATTGGAGTTTCCATGCTCAATATATCTTCAAAACAAAAAGTTGACTTTTTGTTGACTTTGAAAATGACCTGTAACGTTTTGAGCTATACCTCTCAAATGAAGCATTTTTTGGACATTCTTGTGAGACATGAAGTTGTAGAGAATTGAATTTCCTTTAAAACAAGAGGTGGTGGAAAAATTTCTGAGAAAGTATGAGAAAGTTATGATCACCAAAGTTCATTGACTTTTCACCTAGAAACCCTAATTTAGAAAGTTTGACTTTTGAGCAAATCTTGAGTTTTCTTGATGAATCATGATCAACCCTTGATCAAATGATGAATGTAACTTCAAAATGAGGATGTTGACCCAAAATTATGAAGTTTGACTATATGTTGACCATAGTTGACTTTTTGTCCAATACAACTGATTTTCAACCATCTGAGCAATTGTCTGAGGAAACTTGACTTGTAAAGCTTGAAATTTGACATGGAGAATCTTTGAAGCATATGAGGAGGCATGAAGACCATTGGAGATGTTGGAAGCCCATCTTGACCTGAGAGATACCAAACCCTAGTTTGGGTTGATTGTCTAGGAGAGAGTTTGTCTGATCAACTCTTGAGGAATCCTTGAGTATAGATGTATGAAATCTCTTGAGTAGATGGAGGGAAAATTTTGGGGTATGACAGGACGTTATCAACAATTCTTTGATCTTGAACTCAACCACTTTGATTTTTGGAGAAGTTTAATTTGAAGGAGGATTGTTGAAGATGAAGTGCTCTCTATGTGTATCTTTCACTCTATGCTTGTTCAGAAAAACTCAAATGACAAATAAAATCTATTTATATGTGTTAGTATAAATGAAATGAAAATAAGGCAAATAAAAAGAAAATTAATTAAAAGTAACAACACATGAGGGATGCGTCGACCGCTCTAGGAGGAAGGGTCGGTGCGTAACTTCTAGAGCCAATGGGTTGAGCTGATCATCTTGAATGCGTCGACATAACCAGGGGAGTGGATTGACATAACCTTTTTGATTTTAGCTTCCAGACTTCATTTGCTTATGCGTTGACTCAGGGTTCGACACGTAACTTCTAGTGGGTTACCCTTAAACGTGCGTCGACCGGAAGGCAATGTGCGTCGATGCATTGGATCCTTTTCTGGTTTCTTTGTTTTTCTTTTGACATCCAGCCTGGTATCACACACATACATCCTGGGGCTTTTTCCATCATTAAAACTTGAGCATGCATTTACAAACATTAGGGTAGAACTAGTTAGTCTCCCTTTGTTTGTTTCCTCGTTTCTTTTGCATACTTGCATGTAATAAAACTAAAACTTGTTTTATCTTCATTTTGAAAATAAAAACACTTAATAATGGTTCAAAACTCCTTTTCAAAGGTAAAAGAAACCAACCTCACTTTAAACCTTTTTCGCCTCTTGGCTCTTCTTTTTTTGTTCAAAACCTTTTCATAAAGGGGTGTTCCCTTTCAAATCCAAACAAATTGCTAAATGTACAAGCGGCCAAGCATAAGACTTCTTATAGCTGCAACGCCAAGCACAAGTTGCAATTGTAAGGATGCAGAATTGAACTTCCCATAAAAACAATTGTAACCCACCAAAACATGTGAGACAAACTACGACACTCTGACTTTCCCATTGCACGAGGGAATATATGGGCATCTTGTCACGGGGCTCAACTGAGAAAACTTTATAAAAACTTCCTTATTTTCCCCATGTTTCTTTATTTTTTTCTTTTACATGCATTGTAGCGATTAAGCAATAGATAGATATAACACACCCTTTAGATAGAAAGTAGAAGTGGATATCATAGAGTACTACGGGCGTGTGGGGTGCTAATATCTTCCCCTCGCGTAACAGACTCCCTTACCCGATCTCTCAGTTGTAAGATCGTGATTTCTCCCTTTCAGGTTTACTCGATGTTTTACTTTCCTCTCACGGGATAAAAAACGTTCAATGGCGACTTTATTGATACACTATCTGATGATGTTCAGCCAGGTAACTTCAGTTGACGACTTCACTGTGGATTTATAGACCTCTTGTTGGTCCGTTTCAGGAGTCGATCCTAGATTTTATTTTCCTGTCTATTGGGTGTTTATTTATTTACCAGCTTTATCGCATCATCCTTTGTATGTTATGCATTGCATCCTATATGGCATTTTATCGCTTTCATATATCCTGAACATTGTCTACTGCTGTGCTGTGATATTTGGGGTGGGAGTTACGTGAGGTAAAAGGCCCATTACCCAGGCCAGAGACATATAGGATAGACGAATGTTCATGTGGAATCCCGTGTTCCTTTGACGCATGTGAGGAAACATGAAGTACCACATTCTGTCGAGGTTCTCTCGATACTACCTTGGTTCTTCATCCTTTGTCGACTCTGGATGCCACTTAGGGACCACCTATTCTATTTAGAATTACCTGTGAGGTGGGGATTGGAAAATCATCACTACAGGCACACATGTTGGTTTTGTATGCAGGTTCTCTGGATTTTTTGGTATTTTCTGTGATATTCTGAAATGACGCTGGACCTTTGATCCCATGATATTCAGACCTGGCTTATTTATGGTATTATGAATTGGTGTCGAACCTTTGATCTTGTGACATTCAGATTATTCAGAGATTACGCAGCTGTTATTCAATGTATTGTGTAGATGCTACCCGTTGTTATATTGAAATTTTGAACCCGTGGTTAATGCACTTGCATTGTAGCATGTTTATTTTTCAAAAGAAATGTCAGAAAAAATACATGTGTATATATCTAATCTGCATATGCATTCACTTGATGCATTCATTTCATGCATCCATAATAGGTACTCAGAACCAGGGAAATTCTTTATCCAGATATGGTATTTTTTGTTCAGAATTGCAAGTCTTGACTGCTCACCACTCCTTGATTAGATGGAACGACTTCATGGGGAATCAGACCATTCAAGAATCATTTGGGGTTGTTTACGGCGGACATGCAAGCTACAAACCTTGATATGTGGTTACGGGTTCTTGGAAAATCATCAGTTGAAGACTCGGTTGAGTTTGGTTGTGGAAACTCTAAAGACAGTGCCAATGAGTGAAAATAATTTGATATATGTTGCTTGCGACAGAAGTTGTTACTTCTCCCCATCCTGTGGGATCTCATACGAGTCATGAGTAATTAGTGGATCTCCTACGTAATGTTGGGTTTGAAAGTTTTCTAGTTAGCTTCTAATTCCTAATCTCCAAGTGAATCTGTAAGGCAGAGCTCGCCAACAGATATGAGAGAAGCTCGAGGAGTGTGTAACACCCCATTTCCCAATACTAGTAAATATAATAAAATACGCATCATATATCAGAGTGTACCACAATGGGATGTCATATAATTCAAATTCTCATGAAGTTTCAAAATATATTTTTATTTCGAAATAATTATTCATTCAGCGGAAGACAATTCAATTTGGTTTCCATGGCATTCTAGCCTCAACATCGATTCAAACCCACAAAGACACGTGGTTCAACAAAATTCATAAATTAAGATACGTAACGATAAAACAAATAAGAGAACATAGAAATTTCTCAAATCCCATGTTATGTATCAGAGCAAGACTCTCTATATTCGACAAGCACACTAGAGACTCCAAGCTATCATCACACTTCTATGAACTATTTTCGATCACTTGCACGTTACCAATATAAAGGCAACGGCGAAAACAAGCAAAGGGTGAGATATCAAAACCATATAATTGATATTATGATAAACAACATATAGTTCGAATTATATAAAATCATTATTTTGCGATCACACCACTATTCCACAACAAGTATACAACAACCAATAACAGACTTAACCCGCACAACTTATTAACAGCAATAACCTACATTAATCAACTACGTAGTAACCACAAAAACAAACTTTAACACTACAACAACTTATCAAACAACAATAAAACTTATATCAAACAAGAATAACAATATATAGTAAACAACAAGCTCAACGTCAACAACAACAACTAAAACTTAGGCATCACCAGCAACAACAACAACAACAACTAAACAATACAAATCAAATGCGACTCAACTATGCGAATGCATGTGGTACCATCGGAGTAAAACTCCCAACGTAAACGATTGCCAGTAATTACGAGGCATCAAGGCGTAATCCTTCAACGTAATCATCCTACCCCTAACAACTCAACGTGGTTTGCCCCTCACGGCTCAACGTAATATGCAAAAGTATGTATGCGACTATATTCATAGTGTCAACTTATCAACAACGACAACGAAATCACAACCGGTTTACAAGCCTATAACATAATCATTTTTCCCCTTACGGCCAACATAATCAATTTACCATTTACGACTCAACAAAATAAATTCATTAACACTGGCCATAGGCCTGTACGTAATCAACAACAATTCAACCATCAACGTTACCTATCAAGTCTTTACCAACAACAATGTTTAACAACAACGAATTCACATACGAAAACTACATCTAGTCATCCAAAAACTCACCTACTGTATTTAAAAGTATCATTATAGGTTAAATCATAATTCTAGCTTTACAACGGTTCAAACGGGAACAAAATCGGAGTTACGGTCGCAAAGATACGACTAAAACAGTTTTTAGAAGTTATTTTTCACTTCCTACCTAGTATGAGTCGATACAAAACCTCATGCATCGATCCATACGCAGCTTGTATCGATACAAGCCTCGTATGAGTCGACTCGTACGTTATTTATTTTTCTGTTTTTATAATTTTCAACAGTATGAGTCGATACATACACCTATGTATCGATACAAAATTGACTTGTATCGATACATACCTCGTATGAGTCGATACAAGCCTTCCAAATTAGCCCCATGAGTTGATACAAGGTTGTTCGTATTGATGTAAGTTATTTTCAAGTCTCTGGTTTTTAAATCACAATAGCTTGTATCGATAAATAATCCTATGAGTCGACTCATGCTGCACAAATTCACCCAAAAACCAGTTTCAACATACTTTCACGATCCAATTGATATTATTTTCAATCAGTAACATCAACATATCATATAACAGCAGAATTACGCATTCTTTTTAATCAACAACAACAACTTATCATAGCATGGAAAAATTATATATTTCAATTGGAGTTTTTACGATCAACCAACATTGACATGACACAACCTAGCGAAATTACACATCCCTAACTACCTATCATCCATCATATCCCCAATTATAGAGCAAGAACCCCAACCTTACCTTGGATTCAAAGTTGTTCAACTCTTCGATCATATCCTAATTTCTGGTCGAGTGCAAACCTTGGCCTTTTCCCAGCAATTCATCGCTCAACTCATTTTTCATCAAAACCTTCGTTCCTCTTTTGTCTGCAATTTTCCTTTTCACGATCTGTTTTCCAAAACCAAAAGCCTTCTTCTCTACTGAAACCTAATTCTTTTATTTCTTTTTTAATCTAATAATAATAATAATAATAATAATAATAATACTATTATTTGATCTAATGGACCAACTAATTAACACCTCCAATATTATTTCTCACACCACTACTAAATCCAACTTTTAATCAAATAATAATTCTATAATAATATTATTTCTAATATTATTTCTCTGATTAAATCGACTATCACTCAAATATCAACTTAACCGCTCAACCAACATATTAATCCAATAATACCTCTTATAATAATACCGACAAATTCAATCACTCTGAGTAATTCTCAAACTTCATCTAAATCCAATAATTAAATTCTTCAATAATTTAACTAACTAATTAATTAAATTTGGGACATTGCAGAGTGTGTGGACTTATTTCCAGTTCCATACGCCCGATTACTTCCCCTCTTGTTGGAAGTTCAGTGATTAAGCTTCGTATCCTCCACCAGCAAACCTCTTTTCTGATTCTGGTGTAAATTTTAGATGTGTCTCTCCTTCTGGGGTATTTGACCATGATATCAGAGATTGCAAGAGGTTGAAGTTCAAAGTTCAGCACTAGTCTGACGTTTGTTCCAAAAGTCCAATTCATTCTTGGAAGATTTCTTCAAGACTATTTTCTCCCTAATTGAATATCTCTTCTGTGAAGCAGACGATGATTGGCATTTCAGTATGCAGATTCGCTTGGTAAAGCGTTCATCCCATTTTTTGAGAGGATCGCCTATGAATAGCATGCAGGGGAACTTCTATCCTATTTTCCAAAGTTGAAAGGCGTCGAAGGCCAAGATCCAGAACCTGCTTGATACAGGGCCATTTGTGGTTAATCCAAATATGGTGCACCTATGGGTCAATCCATTCCATATCCGACCGCAGGTATGATTATCCATTCTTAAAGAGTATCTTCCGAATCTCATGCACGACTAGTGTGTTTTGAAGATCATTTCCAATAATTTTTGCCTATTCTAGGTCTTGATAATCAGATGATTAATCAGAATGATTCATCCATGTTCTCAGTTTGGCCATCAAAAGTCAAGAGAACCGTAAAAAAGAGTTTGGTGCAGCGGCTATGACTCTAAATCAGTTGTTCCCTCCCTTGCTCGAGTTTTCATCAAAGGAAACCAGACGGATGGATCAAGCTATCTTTCTTCATTATGAGGGATTTGATTTCGATGTCAGTGTGATTGCCTCGCAGGGGCACCTGGCCATTCAGTTGAAAACGGTGTGTCAGTCAGGGACAAGATTCAGGACTGGATCAATTCAGAGATGGTTGTGTTCACATCAGATTAAAAGGGGAATCTATGCCTCAGTGGTGTCCAAACTACATAGTACATCGTCAAAAGAAACAAGTCCATACGGAGTCAAGTCTCCTCAACATGGAAATTTCAAAGCTCATTTGCATTCTCATTTGTAGACTTTCTTGTATGTTTAGTATTTACTTGTATGCATAACTTTTTCATCTTTTGAATATTAATCATAATGCATTGAATATGCTTGTCTTGAATTAATCTATTCGTTATCACTCTTAATTGTTTTATTATGTTTTGATACACAACTATTGTTAATAAAGCAAAACCTATGGATGGAGGATGACGAATAATTCACCAAAATCTCAAACGATATGCTTTCGAGTAAGAACTTTGCTGACGATGTACAAACCTTGTTTCAAAACCCCAAACACCGAAGATATAATGGAGTTAGACCCTCGTTAACCGCTTTGAGCCTTGAAGTAGGAGTTTATTTTGTTAAGAAAAACCCTCACTTTTAACCTGGGGTCGGGTAGTGTTCAGTTAATTTGGTCGAGCACCCTAAACTCATCAAGAGTGCGCATCAAAGGATGCAACAATGGTTATCCTCCGAAAAGTTGAGAAACTGTAGTCGTCAATCCTCGTCTGTCAACGGTGTGCATCAAAGGAAGACAATACCCCAATGGGTATTCTTCATTTGTAAAGGACTTAGATAACCACAATCACTTCTAGAAAATCAAAGATGATATGAAGATCAACGACTTGTTCAGTGAGATTGGAGAGTTGAATAAAAAAAACGATAAAAAGCCTGCTAAGTCGAACTTGGTAATAATTTGCTTAGGCAAAACAAAAAGGGCAAATGTGTGGAAAGCAAATTGGAAATCCAAAAAAGCGAGGATAATCAAATAGGATCCTCAGTGAAGAACAAAGTCGTGTGATTAGACACCAAAGCAAAAAGGGTGAGTGACTGTCGTGTCCAAGAAACCTTGTCCTCCGCAAACGTCAAAGTTGTGTGACCAAGAGACTATAGTGGTTCCTCAACCATCGAATTCCTCTTGTGAGGGATGATTCCTAGTACTGAGTTAACTAAACTTAGGGTTGGAGAACATCATCAACGGGGTGGGAACCAAATATTTTGAGCCTAAAAATCCTTTTTTCTAAAAAACTGTGAACCAGTCCATGTTACAACCCTTAAAAGTCCTAACTAAAGTAAGGTTAATTCGAAAGCAAAACTGTTACGAGAGCACGGTAACCTGACTCCTAAGAGGTATGCTATAACTCTTGAGTTGGCATCACTCCATCTTTTGTTATCTTTTGCACACAAAAATCGATGTTTCGACATCTTTTCAATAAAAGTTGTTGTTTCAAGACAAGCATAGGATTTGCATTAGAATTATCATTCTTAGCATAAAACATTCTTTGCATATGAACAAGTGCTTAAACATCAATGAAGCTTGAAAAATGAGCATCAAATGAACATCTTGATTGTCCCGAGGGGAAAATTACTCTAGGACTCTATTGAATGGCCTTTTGAAAGAATCATCTTAATCTGGGGCATGCCGTCTAGTGACTCTGTTGAGTAAAAGATGATCAGAAACAAATTGTGTGGGAGTTTTGATTGCCCAGAAATCTTAGTTGAGCAGTGGTGTATTGCTTCCAGTTGGTTCAAAGGGACCAATCACTTCAAGTACCTATTTGAGAACGAAGCTCTCAAAGTTTAGAAGCACGGCGATGCACTAACTACTTTCAGGATGTAGGTCAATTACATTGAGAAGATGTTGTCATCCAAAGTCTCTATTGATTTCTCATTCCCCTATGAATAGGAGGTAAGGAATTGTTTTCTAAGACTTTGTCAAGCAGAGGCAGTTAATTCAATGGTAGTGCTTCGTTGAGCAGAAAAATGAAGTATCAAAATCTGATGACCCTGAAGGGAAGAGGCATGTGAATACTCTGCAGCTAAGCCAATCTAGGGCAATCAAGTTGAGAAGAATCTCAAGTTTAGCCGATCTGAGGCAATTACACCGATCAATCTCAAAAATTGCGCCATTCTGAAGCAATTATGTCGAGATTATAAGAATCTCTATAAGCACTGAGTAATCATAATTCGTCACTCCAGCATGGTTGAAACCACATCCAACATTGGCCAGCCAGGGGCAATGTTTCAAAGCTCATGATGCTGGGGCAGTTTATCTTGATGATGCAGATCTTAGAAAGTCTTCTCGAGGCAAATTTCTCCGCAAGTCCCTACAAACTGGGGCAAGGTATTATGCAGGGGCACACCCTCAATTCATAGTTGATCAGGCTAAGTCCGTTCACAAGCTAAGTGATTTGTGAATCTGAAGAGTATGTCGGGAAATCAGGATGGTTATCTTCAGCTTGTCAAAAATTTGTCCAGACTGCCGGTTTTCCTTCATCAGAAGTTCAAGATCATTATCTCCAAGAGAAGTCAGGATCGTTATCCCCAACACATATCTCGGAATTCCTCTCGGGGTGAATATTCTCAAAAGTTAATAAATCTGAAGTAGTTATGTCGAGATTCGACAAATCTTTGTGTGAACCCATTGTCATACTACACCTGGGGCACTCCACTAACAATGTGTTGTAGGAATCTTTGTATGTTTGTAGGTAGTTGATGCACCAGTGCAAGAGCCAACGAAGTTTCTTCCCCAATAAGCATTGATGAAGATTCCCCAAGTGAAGCTATACCTTTCGAAAAGGTCAGAGCCAAAGGTTATCATCAGCATGGTATCCCTGATGGAATTCCCCAGTAAATGTCTATTGGATCTTCAAATCATCCCCGATAGTAGGTTCTAGCCTTTACCTCCAACGAATACTAACAAAGATTCCCCAATGGAGGCTACCTTTCGAAAAAGTTTATTTCCAAAGTCATTGGCACGGTGTCGTTGCAAGGCAGTGCATGAATCCTCGATGAAAGTCGTTGGTACTTATTCCCCAGTGAATGTTTGTTAGACTTTAAAATCATTCCCCAATGAAGCTCCCCATGAAGTGTACACCCGAGCGATCCTTGCACATTCCTGATGACGAAATTATCTTCCCCAACAAGTTGGTTTGTCAACTGACCCTTCATCGGAAGTTCTCCTTCTCCCCAGTGTATGGACATGAGGCTATTATGATCATTCCCTAGTTAATCACTATTCAGCGAATAATTTCCCCAGTTGGCCACTTTGCAATTATTGATTTCCCCAGGAAGTCATCTCTCCAGTGTAGTCGCTATTGTAACACGGTGGGAGAATTGACTTGTTTGTTTTGCATTTTATCGCAAATGTTGCGGATAGCGAGAGTCGCCACCGACTTTTCTTTTATCCAATAAAGGAAAGGTGAAAAGAACAAGAAAGACCTTTTATCGATTTTGAGTACGGGAGGTAATTATGAAAAGGGAAGGTATTAGCACCCTTTCCATCTGTAGTTATCTACAGGCTCTTAATTGCTTATCTCACTTTAAACTTGCTTTTGTATGTGTGTGATTTGTTTGAAAATATTTTGACTTTGACTTTGTAATGATTCTTGTATCAATCCTCAAGAATGTATACAAAGTGTTTGAAAATATTTCGAAAGTTTTAACTTTGTAATTATTCTCGTATGAATGTATACAAAGTGTTTGTTTGAAAATATTTTTGAAAAGAGTGTGAGGTGTAAAAAGTATTTTGATTGAGCAAGCAATTAAGAGTCTTATTACCTACTCAGGAGGTCGTTCTTGTTATTTTCCTTCTCATTTAGGACAGTGTTATCCATACCATTAGTTAGTAGGTAGCCCTATCTGTTGGATATGAAAGCGTAGGGTCATCATGGTCATTGAAGGCAACACTATAAGGATACCTTAGCAATTTTGTAGGGACGATCATCATTTATTCGTAGGAAACAACCGAGGGACGAGATCATATACGTAGGCATCATCGGAGGGTCATCGAAGGACTATGATCTTTGTGATGATTTTTGAATCGAGGGAATTCTGCTACTGATACCCCTATGTTCGAGGGACATGACCATTTTTATTCGTAAGGAAACAAGAGATGTTACCCTAGAGGTGCAAGTGTGAAAAATGTGTTTGATTCAGATATCTTATCTTGATTAGGGTTATCTAACGATTGATTTTAAATCTTGCCACACAAACCGTAATTATGATATATCTAGCAATTAATATATATATATATATATACAGGAAAGTAAAAGTGCAGAAAGATAAAGGTCCTACGCTATTACATGGCTTTGGGGCAGTTACATAATAGGAAGTGCGGAAAGTAAAAGCCCTAATTAAACTATTACATCCTGTGAGCAGATACGTAATAGTGGAAAATATGCGAGAAATTTAAACCTAACTATTACAACCTGGAAATAGTTACAATAATCAAAAAAAGTATCAAGAAAAGGATTAAGTCGGAATAAAAGGAGATAATGTTAGAAAAAAAGTTTTTAATGTTAGTAAAAAAATGTTTAAGGTTAATAAAAACCTAATTACTAAGAAGAAATTTTTTTTGTATTTTTGTGGTTGATTTTAATTAAGAAAATAAATTACAAGTTAATTTATGATTAATTAAGAAAATAATTTAAATAAAAGAAAAATAAAATATTTTTTTGTGTCAAAAATTAAATAAAGATTTTAAAAAACCTAAATCTAAAAGCAAAAAATATTTTTAGGGTTTTTTATGATATTAAGGAAAATATTTGAAAAGAAATTAAAATAAGAAATAAAATAGAAAAATAAGAAAATATGATTAGTGAGAAAATTGTCAAAAATAAGGTGGTGGTGCTGGGGTTCGAACTAGGTACCCTAGGGTGAGAGGTCTCTACGTGCTTGCCATTTGAGCTACCTACGCTTGGTGTTAGTATAATGAAACATATTAATTAAATAATAAAACAAAAATTTAAAATATTCGAATTTGAAATAGTGCGCGCATGGGTCGTCTTCCTCATTTTTGAATACAGGCTTTTACCTACGGACATATTCCGTTGGTAAAGCCTTTACCTACAACCTCGTTCGTCACTATAGAACCTGCAAATTTCCAAAATCAACAGTATACCATATAAATTAGTTATGGAACCATGGATCGATTGGAATCAACCTCCTGAACATTATGCCCTTGGTTTTGTCTAATTTTGGCGAGAAGCCTAATTCGAAGCTTGGAACCCTAGCAATGGAAGATCATGATACCTGCACTCAAGCTTTAATCAAACTATCCAGAAAGCATAAAAAATTCATCACAAACACAAATATATGGTCAAATTCAATTAAATATGCATGCAAGTATGAAATCAAAATTGAAAAAAAGTTTGTTTAACCGTAATCGTGATTGAATAATTCTGGATGTTTTGATTGATTGTGAGGATCTGTAATGATTCGGAGAACACCAGTGAGTTTATTGGAACCATAAGAATGGCTTGAATCAATTGAAATCTTGGTCTGCAAGTTTCTTGAATGTCACAAATTTTTGAAGCTTGGTTAGGGTTCTTGAGGCAGAGAATTCGTGTGTTTTGCATCTGGCATCCTTGTATATATATAAGAGATCAAATTAGGTTAACAAATTTGATGAAAAATAAATCCTTGAGTGCAAATATCTTTGATTGGAAATCAACACCAAATCTTACTATTTTTGATCTTCAATCTCCATCGTCGTTCGTGGTGACTATGATTCCTCCTTTCTTGGGTACACAATGGACTAGACTAACCCATTAACTATCAGAGATTGGGTATATGATCCTTGCATTTAGAAGTTTGGTTACTTCGTCCTTTACTATAGTGCTCATGATCGGGTTAATTCTTCTCTGATGTTCTCTAGAAGATTTACAGTCGTCTTCTAGCATAGTGTGATGCATGCAAATGGAAGGAATTATTCCTTTTATATCAGCAATGTTATATCCTAAAGCAGAGGGGTATTTTCTTAAAACATGCAATAGTTTTTCAGTCTCAATTTTCCCAAAGTCTGCGTTGACTATCACTGGTCTTTTATGTTCAGGATCAATGAATTCGTACCTTAGGTTTTTGGGTAGAATTTTAAGTTCCAAATTTGGCTTCTTTGGATAAGTCATATGATTTGGTGTTAGTGCTAGACATTCACTTAAACTTTCATCTCAATATTCGGGACACCAATTATCACCTTCAAAGATCAGGGACATCAGAATCTTCATAACTTCAGAGTGAGCTTCTTCTCCTGACTCCATCTCCCTGACACATTCGTCTATGACGTCTAGTAAATAGCATGTATCATTATAGTTGGGGCTTATAAGAACTATGTCAAGATAAACTCGAGTTTCTCTTCTCCTACTTCAAAAGTTACCTTTCCTCTCTTAACATCTATAATAGCTCCTACAATGGCTAAAAATGGTCTTCCTAGTATTATAGGGGTAACGATGTCCTCTTTAATGTCCATAATGATGAAATATATAGGGATATAGAATTGACCTATGCGTACTGGAAAATTTTCAAGAATTCCTACGGGGTATTTGACAGAATAATCCGCTAATTGTACTGACATCTTAGTTGGTCTTAATTCTCCCATATCAAGCTTTTTGCATATGGATACAGGCATTACACTGATACTAGCTCCTAAGTCGCATAGAGCTTTGCCTATGACAAACTTACCTATATTACAGGGTATAGAAAAACTTCCGGGATCTTTTAGCTTCGAAGGCATTTTGTTCTGGATGATTGCGCTACACTCGATAGTGAGTGTAACAGTTTCGTTATCCTCTATCTTTTTCTTATTATACAAGATTTATTTAAGAAACTTAGCATATGAGAGCATCTGAGTGATAACTTCTGTGAATGGTATTGTGATGTTTAATTGTTTTAGAAGTTCAACAAATTTATTAAATTGTCCTGCACTTTTAGATTGAGCAAGTCTTTGAGGATAAGGGATAGGTGGTTTATAAGGTGGTGGAGGTACATAGGGTTTTCTTTCTCTACGGTCTCTCCATGACCTACCTTCTCCTTCTCTTTTGGTTCACTTTCCTTCTCAGCTGTTTTTCCAAAGCTTTGGCACATGGCTGGATTATTAAGTCTAGGATCAATTGGTCTATCATATTTGGCCCCACTTCGCAGTATAATAGCATGAGTATGTCGTTTCGGATTTGGTTGAGGTTGACCTGGAAATGTACCAGCAGGTGCAGCAGTAGGCGCTTGTTGTTGTGCCACTTGTGAAATTTGGGTTTCAAGCATTTTGTTATGAGTGGCTAGAGCATCTATTTTGTTTATTAACTGTATGATTAGCGCACTAGTGTGAATATTTTGATTTAGGAAATCCTTGTTAGTCTGAGCTTGAGAAGCTATAAAGTTTTCCATCATTAGTTCGAGGTTGGACTTCCTAGGGATATTAGGAGCGGCTTCAGGTGATTTTTGATATCCAGGTGGTATAACAGGTGCTTGGCCAGACGCATACAACACATTGGTATTATTATAAGAGAAATTTGGATGATTCTTCCATCTCGGGTTGTATGTGTTCGAGTAAGGGTTTCCTTGAGCATAATGCACTTCGTCTGTGGGAGTTCCTGCTAAAATTTGACATTCAGCAGCGGCGTGTCTAAGTACTCAGTATATCTCGCAATTTGGAGTTATAGCAGCTAAGGTGGATGGGGCTATTGTGGTTAAGCTTTCTAACTTCTAGGCAAGAGCGTCTACCTTGGCGTGGATGCTGTCAAGGTTGCTGATCTCGTACATACCGCCTTTTGTCGGTGCTTTCTCTCTAGGAGCTCTATCTAGCTGACTTTTTCACTTCCCCACTGATAGTGGTTTTGAGTCATACTTTCGATAAGTGCGTAGGATACGGCGTATGATTTATCCATAAGTGCGACACCCGCGGCGACGTCTATTGTTAATCTCGTGTTATACAGGAGACCATTGTAGAAGGTATGGATAATTAACCATTCTTCTAGGACATGATGTGGACAAAGCCTCAACATGTCCTTGTATCTTTCTGATGCGTCAAAAAGAGACTCGTTGTCTTTTTGTCTAAAATCACTTATTTGGGATCTTAGCATAACTGTCTTACTTGGTGAAAACATATCGTGCAAGGAAGACCTTCTTCAACTTATTCCAAGAGGTGACTGAGTTGGCTGGTAGAGACTGGAGCCAAGCTCAGGCTTTATCTCTTAGTGAGAAAGGGAAAAGATGAAGTCTTATCGCTTCTTGACTAACTCCATTGGCTTTAACTGTGTCTGCGTATTGCAGAAACATAGACATATGTAAGTTAGGGCCATCCATAGAACCACCAGAAAATTGGTTCTATTGTACAGCGGACAACAAAGAGGGTTTAAGTTCGAAATTGTTAGCCTCGATGGCAGGGACAACAATGTTGTTATGCGGTTCTTCTTGCGAAGGAATAATGTAGGACTTGAGTGGACGTGGTTGATCATCCATGTCTGGTTCTTCAACTGGTTCAACGGAAACAAAAGATTCAGGAAGGAATATATTAGTACGAGATACTCGTACATGGCGTCTTCTAATAATAGAGCACTCAGGTTCGGGAATAGGTAGCACTAAGTCTTCGCCTCGAGAGCGAGTACTTGGCATATAATTGGGAATGGTGCCTTAGTCTATACAACATAACATAAGGAGTTACGATATCGACTGTGTTAGTCCCCGACAACGGCGCAAAAAACTTGATCACGACTTTGTGTGTCTTAAGAAATCTAGACCGCAAGTATACAGTCCTATCGTGTGTATCTTTAAAGATTATCGAATTCCAAGGGACTAAATATCGAACTATCTCTATCTTATGTTACTACGTAAATATAAGGCTAATAATATAATTGATTTGGGGTTTTAGGGAACTTAAGTGGATTATAGTCTAGTTTAAATTCAAGGGGAGATATCGGTATGTAATGGTCGGACTTCAGGGATTTAACAACTTACTAACACAACTCGGATCGTTAAAACAACTTTCAGTAGAAAATATTTGTTTGAAAACCCTTTTCTCACACTCTCGTGTTTATTGAATCAGATCCTATAATTAAACCTAAGTGAGAGATCTCGCTGTATCATTTAAAGTTTAAAATTAGTTTTTGAAAACAAATAAGATCTAATTAACTTAAAAGTTGTATTATCCTGCCCCTATAATTAAACCTAAGTGAGCGATCTCGCTGTATTATCTCAAACTCTCGTTTTATTGATTCTAACTTCTATCTATGTTTTACTCTTGTAATAAAATAATTAGTTATTAAAATTGGTAATTGAAACCAGAAAATTACTCTTTAAAGAGAATTGTTCAATTAATATTGCCAAACCTCGTCGGTTGTATGACCTTACATACCGATCAAACTAATTTAGCCTAGCATATTATAAAATTCAATAACAACGCAAAAATAATAAATAACACTAGACAATATAAATCCAAGCATTGTAGACAATTTTGACAATAATATATTAAAGCTTTAAAATAAACCTGAAAAACAAAATTGCAGAATAATTCTTTAAACGTCAGGTGTCTCCCATAGGTCAGTGATATCCGCCTTTTATTGCTCCGAAAATTAAATGCGAAAAAGAAAATAAAAGCTTGGTTCTAACGTAAGGTTAGAACTAGCAAAAGTTCACAACAACTTCCGGTGTGGAAAACTGCTATGAGAAAATACAAACTGAACAGAATAGTAAAGAAACTGGGAATCAGAAAAAGAAAACAATATGAAAAATAAAGTTCAATGGAAAATTAGCAGCGTAACGGCAAGGTAAAAGTGAAAAAAGAAGGCCCCCCGAAATGAAGTCTCTTGCTCTCTATTTATAGAGTTGGAATTTGGCTGGAAAATAGGAAGGTTGGCGTGGATTTCTCCCTACGAAATTATCTCTGTGGCGGTCGCTAGGGTTAGTTGTGACGACCGTCACAACTTTGCTTCATGGCTTGTAGCAACCGTTAGGGTTACTGGAGGAGGGTGTGACGATCGTTGCGTGTTGCTGGGCTGGAGAAGGCTCGTGTTCCTTGGGCTGGACCTTGCGCTCTTCAATTTATTTTCTTTAAGCTTTGCTTCTCATACACCCAATTTTACTATCACACCACATGCTTGCCTATTTTACTCTTTTTGTGAATTTTAAGCCCGATTTACTCAACTTTTTGGGACTTTCTTCGTACATGCCTTGTAAACACTAAATACCTGAAAACATAGAAAATACCGGCATAATACGAATAAAGAGTATCTTAATTTAAATAAAATACAGATAAAATTCATGTAAATTGATTCAAATATACAATACATTTTCGGGTTATCATCCAGTCCAGAAAAATATTTTTTGGCTTAAATATACACCCTCCTGATACATTTATAAGCAACAAAATTTTTTTATATTCATTGAATCATTAATGTATCTGGTATGAAATAATGACTAGATACATCAATGATTCAATAAATCAAAAATATTTTTGTTGCTTATAAATGTGTCTAGAGGGTGTACACTATTAACTGATCCACTTTGTCCCGCCCTCACTTATAGTGTCGAACAAGTCAAAGTTTTATTCTCGCACCCTCAAACATGTATGTCCGATTATTTTTGAGTTTTTACAGAACAAATATAAATAAACCTGACATGTCCGTTTGTCACTTATATTCAATGCCTTACATTTGATTTCAAACGAAATTATATGTTATTTAAAAAAAAAATTATTGAGCATATGATCAATATATATTTAAATAAATATTTACTGATAAATAAAAATATAATAATTTCAATTCCAACTCAAAATTTTACATCAAAGCATTTCTAGTTTATACTTTATAAGCTAATACTTTTATGATATTTCAAATTGTCCTACGTAGGTTCCAACTTCAACAATTGGACCATTATTGCCGATTTGGATCTATTGGGCTACTCTTGTCAATTGGGCCACACTGGTATTAGGTTCTACATTCAGTTTTTGATTGGCCGGGAATGAATGCTGGTCATCAGTAATAATACCCCTAACTGATATTTTTAATTCTATCTCGTTTATTTATTTATTGTTTCCTCTTGTCCTATTTATAAAGAGAAAAATACCTTTAACTTATATTTTTAATTCTATTTCATTTTTTATTTATTATTTTCTCTAATTTTATTTATAGAAAAAATAATTTTTAATTTTAATGAATACAATCAATGTATTTGAACTCTATAATAGATCACACATTTTATTTATTCAATATAAATTTAAAAAGTCAATTTTCTCTTATAAATAAAATTAAAAAAAAAAAATTATGTTAGATTTTGTATTAAATTATAAACTCATTTACTTTTTGCTAATCTCTATATAGACTTGAGAAACTTAATTACCACCAACAAACCAAAACTATTCCTTAATTACATATCTTATTTTATGCCACATGTCCATTTTTTGGACAAATTTGTAATTATATAAAAAACATGAATATGTATGTGTCGCACCCCAAAATTTACCCTCCTTTCCATAATCTTTCTGGGAATATTGGTTCATGTTCCTTTCTCTTGTATTCACCCAGATTATTTAAAACGAATGATTTGTCAAGGTACGATGATTGTGTTTGATGCAAATCCATCCGAATTTCAGTTCACAATTGCAAATTCCTGAAGCCCAAAGGAAGTTCAAGTTCTCGAGCCAATTGGAATGTTGGTTTATGATTTAGCAAATTGACCACGAGTTGGAGTTCAAAGGAAATTTTGAATTCTATTTGTGAAACAAGGCGAGATAAGATTATTGAATTTTTACAGCGACTCAAATGTTCAAATTATTGTTCAAATTCTAAGTCTTAAATTTACACCAACATTGGCAAGTTGAATTTTGACCACTTTCCAAATACGAGCTTCATTCAAGTGTTCTAAAACACATTACAAAGTTCACTCAAGAATTCCTACAAGCATGGAATGTTTATGTCACAAGATTCAAGGGTACAAAGGAGAGCTCGAATATATTTGTTGCTAATTAATTCCATGTTACGAGCTACACAAAGTAGAACACTTGCAAGTATTAACTCAAGTTCTCTTAAATTTACTCAAGGATGGTTCAAGTTTGTTACAAGTAGTAATAAGAATTATTCAACATCCATTCAACTCAAGCGGTTTACATTTGTATCATTTGTTACATTTGTATTCAAATCATAAGGGTTGATTGTTTACAAGTTTCTACAAATTCCAAATCCTAAATTCTACAATTCAAAAATCTACAAGTTTCTAAAAGGTCCCTAGTCTAATGCTACAATCTCCGGTTGTTTCCAAGCTTGTTGTCGCCCTCCAAAGCTTTTCAACGTCATGGTCATCCGCTTCCTCTTCATCTTCGTGCCTAAACCATTTGACCATTGTTATCATCTCGCCACATGAAACAAAAAGAAATTGAGTTAGAAGCATAAACATAAACGAAACAAAAGCAAGAAAATATCAAAAATATTATGTTCTGGTCGAGGACTCATCATTAGGCGGTTAGGCGGGAATCAGGTTTCAAACGATAAGCCTCAGAATCTTAAAAAGATTAATCATCGGCGAACGCAAAATCACGGGCTAGCCCGGTTCACGAACAAGCAATCGAAGCGACGATTCAAATTCGGGCTGCAAGAATAAAAGCGATATTTTCCGAAAGCATACAACGCGACAGTTTAAATTCGGGCAGCAAGCATACAACGCGACAGTTCAAATCCGGGCAGCATACGCAAGCAACATTTTAATCCCAATATCCAACAAAAGTCAAAAGGCAGCAGGTATGGATCAACACAATAGGCAGCATAAGCAAAAGCAAGTATATAATCACCAAAGATATAAAGAGCAGAGCGTAATGTAGGGTATAGCAGAGCCAAAAAGAGCAAGCCAAATTATACAAGCAATACAGACAGCAGTGACATGAAAAAGGGAAAGAGTGTTTTCTAAGCATGTTTTCACCCAAAGGTGAAAAGAAGTGAAAACAGAAGAAATGACAAAAATCCCTGGGCAAGAGACTAAGACAGAAGGCAATATCTGTTCAAGGATATATTACAGAGGCAGAGAGGTGTGGAAGAGACATTCACATTCATAACCAAAAAACCAGAACAAAGAAGGAGAGAGTTCACATTCAACCATCATCAGAGAAAGAAAAAGAAAACAAGTGTAATATTCTGTTCTACAAACCGAAACCCACAAGAGTAGCATCCATGTTCTTATCATCCAAACCGACATAGGCAGAGAGAAAGAGAGAAAACCAACACAGTTCAGAACATAACGACAACCAAAAGCAACACAGCCCAGAAAACACGTTCAAATGAAAACACAGACAAAGCAAAATCATGGCATAGACTCATCATCTTCCTAACCTAACCACCTTCAGATATAACATTTTTCTCAGAAATCCAGTTCTGCATTTAGAGAAAGAAGAAGAAGAGAAGTAATCAGAACGATCTCACCCGAGCAGTTTGAAGCCAGATTTTGCCTTCGACGCGTCTCCAAGGTTGTCAACCGGAATCGCGTGGAGGTAGGGTTTCAAAACCCTTTTAGTTTTCCTAATCTGTCAAGCAGTTCAAACTCAGAAAATCAGAAAACAAACATATCGATAACCAGAAATCAAACATTATCAGAATAAACATGCAGTAACAGGGATGATCGAGAGAGAGAGAGAACGCGAAATCGCGACGCCGTGAGATGAGTGGCGATGGACAATCGCGGTGAGAGGGAGAGACAGGGACAATCGGAAGCGGCGAGAGAGAGAGAGAGACGAGAGAGTTCCAGCGAGAGGGACGGTGAGAGTGAGCGTTTTCCGATGAGGGTTTGCGCGAGAGAAGACGAGAGTGAAAGGTGAGGAACCCAGAGCGTAAACGCGCGAGAGAGATGAAGAGTATTGTTTCCTTTTTCTTTTCTTTTTTTTAAAACAAAAATAACAAATAAATTCATTTTTGTTTTTTTTTTTTTATATAATAATGTTAGATCTGGTGGTGACAAGTGTCACCACCTTGTGTTTTTTTGAGAAAAATGATAAATCTCTCATTTCTTTTTTTATTATTTCATTTTGATTTAATTTGAAAAAAAAGAAGAGAGAAAGATTTGGTTTTAAAAGTTTTTTATAAAGTGGTACAACAATACATCATTTGGGGCCGGTTGGGATATTTTCGAAGAAGAGGATCCGACGCACCCGAGTCGCCAGCAATACGACGTTTTTGCGGAGTATTCAAAGATCAGATGGATTTCTCCTCGCATTGTCCAGAATCACGACATTCCAGGCTATTTCTGAACTTAATCTATTTCAATTAATTTATTTTGTTGCAAATAATATTTTTGTTGCGATGTAATAAATAATTGTTGGATCCGATAGTTTTTGTTCGATGACTTATCGATTAAACTATTAGCCGATTTTTCATCAAACAGAAAAGATCGTCTCTAATAATTATTTAAATTTCCGATTGTATTGCGCGGTATTTTTGTCTGTTTATTTACTTATTCAGTATCTATTCACCAATGTACACTGTGCACATAACCAAAACTAAAATCAATTCGATTCTGCTTTGATTGACTCATATGTCAATTCCCTAAAGGGTCTCATAGTGGGGGATGGGCATGGCCATCCTCACGAGATCGGTTAAAGCCCTTGTTGCTTTAATCGATCATAACCCGAAACAACATTGGTCTATATACCAATCACCATGCACCAGGGTCTCATGGTTGGGGATAGGAGCACCTATCCTCACGAGGTTAATCAAGTCCACATACTTGGTTAACCATAACCCGCTTCCATTCCATCTCAACGCGTATCAGAATACTTTCGCAATTAAAGTTCTAAACCCCGATCCAACGTCGGGTTTCTTTTCAAATAATTTCTTAAATAAATTTCTATCTCTCCTTGCTCCCACGCATATGGTAGTCAGTCCAGTATCGACCCTCGACCGTATGCTTGGTGTCTTTAATTGAATTTAATTAATGTGAACCATGTTTCACCTCACTTTTCTTAATAAAACTTTTGGGTAGAAAAAGATGATTCGGATGTTTCTGTCCACTCATCCGAGTAATTGGGGCGTTAGCCGTTGAACGCTTATGGTCCGATACTTGTCTCCCGCATAAAAATAAAATAACTCATTCAAGCTCTTTTTATCGCTCATATGCGATCATCGAACTCTTTTTCGATAAAGAGTGTGCAATAGTCGTTTCAAACACGAACGAGGACTTAAGCTTTTCAAACAAACAAAACAAGTCCTAGTTCAAAGCATTTGAAACGTCTAAACGCACGATTTTTTCTTATAAAAATCAACACAACAAACTTAAAACCTTTTAAGAGGAACTACAGAGTTTTGACTTTCCCATTGCACGAGGGAATATGTAGGCACGCGGTTCTGAAACCGTGTCAAACTCAAAATAATAATAATCAAATTTATTTTCTTTTATAACTTAGAGATTAGCGAATATACACACACACGTAGAACTAAATGGGTCCCATCGAGTACGATGGATGTAAGGGGTGCTAACACCTTCCCCTTACATAACCGACTCCCGATCCCACTTTTTGGTCATGTAGACCGCCTTATCCGCTTGTTTGGGGTTTTATCTATATTTCCCCGTTCTTTTTAGAACGAATAAAATTAGGTGGCGATTTCACTATTTTCGAGAATTTAAAAGATTTTTGAAAATCGAGTTGCTTCAGTATGTATTTAAATATTGATTATTCATGTTCTTAAAATCCTTTTTCACTACAACATTAAATAAATTCAATAATAACTTTTTTATTATATCAAATTAATTCAATAATTTTATTGTTAAACTATTTTACAAAATATAAACTATGTTTACCCGAAAAAATATCGTTGCCCCACAATAGAGAATTAATTAAACTTTAATATTATTTTGGTATTATAAAATTTAAAACAATTAAAGTTTATTAATTATAATCTTTTATATATTTTTTTAAGTTATTGATTTATAAATATCGATTACTAAAAAAATCGTTGTTGCGTATAATCGTACTCAACCATATGTTTGTTTATCACTATTCAATTAGTTATTTGTTTTTTATATCTTCTAACTAAAAGTAAAAATAAAAATATTTATCAATTTAAATTTATTATCAATATCATTTTAATTAATAAATAATTTTGTCCATTCTAATCATTTAAAAAGTAACTTTTCTAGACATCAATTCTTTATGTTGTTTAATAATAAGACATTAAAGAAGTCTTTGTTACGTACTATTCATAAACAATGTAAATATTTGTTTCTCACTAATAAATTAGTATTTTTTAAATATATTTTAAATAAAAAATACTTTTAATATTTATTAAAATATTTTATAATAACAATATATACAAAAAAAAAAAAATTGTTATGACCAAAAAATTAATTAAAATTAGTATTGATTAACTATCGTCGAAAAAAATATTAAAAAATTGAAATACATTCAAATTTTTTTAAATTTCAATTTTATCACATACAAATTTGTTTGTCATTAGTCAAGACATTCGAATTTTATCTCAATCCTTACATATTTGTAAGAGTTTTTATGATTATTGTAATTTTATAACCATCAAAGTAATAAAATAAAATAAAACTGATAATATTTATAATAAATTAAATATAATTTATAATAAAATTTATATACAAGTGTTTCTCATTGAATAATTAATGTTTTTATAATAGTATCAGAGAATAACTATATTATATTAATGAGTAAATTTCCCACACTTTTTCAGTCTATTTTTCAGTAATAAAGTAAATTAAAATGTAATTGAATCCTACGGTTAATATAAGGAACAAATATTTCGTGACTAATCAATTAATTAAATTAAAAGTTTTATTAATATTTTTGAAAAAAAATTAATTAATATAAAAATGCATTTATTATTAGTATTTGAGGCAAATACATAGAAAAGATTTGGCACTAAAATATTAGACAAATAATTCCATAAATAAATCTATAAAAGAAATAGGGGCACACATTTATATTTTATAATATTAAAATAAATATGACACATATTTGTTATTAATATATTAAAAAGCACGAAACACATATTTGAGTACAAAATTATTATTTTTTATATTGTTAAAAATTAATTTTGATAATTTAATGAATATTTTTAATAATCAAATTATAATAATTATAACTATATCATTAAATTATGTTAAAAATATCTAATTATTCAATTAAAATATTTTTTATTATCTATATTATTTACTTTTAATTATATCAATTAAAATTTTATACATCATAATCTAATAAATAAAAAATTATAATATAGTAATATTTTTAAGCTAACCTTTTTGTTGTGGGTAAGAGAATTCAAAAATAGAATTTATCTATTGAAAAAATGAACTTAAGAAAATTGAATGAACATTTTTAAGATAAATTTTTTAAATTAAGTTGTTATATTATTCTTGCAATATTAAAAAAGTATTGAATGGACATTTTCAAGACAAATATTTTTAATAAAGTTTCTTAACGTGTGTTTTTAAGGTAAAAGTTAGCAGTCTTCTTCAAATATAATATAATTAATTTTAGGTTCTCTAAAATGTCATGCTAGCTATTAGGCCAAATGCTCCAGCATATCCAGCAGATTTGACATTTGTAACAATTTATTTACGTTTATTATTTAATAATTTCTTTTTCTTCCTGTATGTTTATTTATAGGTCAATTGCGAAAAACCTAAAATACTTTTAGAGTTTGAATGGATATATTCGAATTTATCGTATTTGTCAAGAATAATCGGATTCACATGTGAATTTCAGAAGTCGTTTTATTTTGTTAAAAAAATGTGATTTTGTATGTGCATATCCGAAACAACTCTTTAATTTAATAATTGGAATGTGCATATCTGAAGTAATTTAAGTGTTATCACCAAAGTGAAGAGAACATAGATCCCATTTGTTTACAAATCCAAAACCACCTCACATAATTTTTACTCAAACTTGGAATTTCTACTCATTTAAACTGAAAAACTCACTTCAACTAATTCAAACTCATCTAAAAAGCTCCAAATTTATGTAAGTTTTCTCCATTTGCATTTGATTCACATTGCAATGCTATAATAGGTTATTAGGTCAGTTAGAATCAATTATATTATGTAGGTTGATGTTAAAGAAGTTAAATGTTGGTGTTTGGGGGTGATAAAATAAGGTTTTTGGATGATTTAGGGTAAGGAGAAAAAGCTCTCAGAAAATGGTTGTTCGCATGTGGTTTCAGATGTGCACATGCGAATTCTTGCCTGAGTTATTTTTTAAAACCAACATATTAACAATGATCATTTTCCAAGAAAATGGCTGACAATAAGGACCCAAACAATCGATTGGGACAAGGTAAGACAAGTGTGACTACATCTGCTCAATGTGAGAGAGTTGAGCAACAAGTCAATAGGCCTCGAGGACGGAGTCAGATTAGGGGTGGCAAAATAGACTCGGCCCGTTGGAAATGTCCGTTTTGCCCGTATTTTAATGTGGGATGGGCCAAAAATTTAGGCCCTCACTGGTATTAAATTAAAATTTTATATTTTTAGGATTAAAAAGTGTAGTTCCCGTGGGGTTTCCCTTCTCCACACTCATTTTTTTTGTGAGGAGGGCCTAGGTTTTAGGCCCTCGTCCTCAACTACAACCTCCCGACCCCACCCTATTTTTTTGCAGACTTTTGTGGGGCGGGCATAAATGGAACGAGCATGCTCGTTTGCCACCCCTAGATCAGGTACGATGAGAGGAAGTGCCTGGAGGTTCCGCTTCTACACTGAGGAGTCTTCTATCTCAGGCGTCATTCTTTCGTTCATATGAGCATATACCCGATGAGGAGGAGGTACCCAATCATATTGAGGTACCCGATTAGATTGAGGTACCTGAGGAGGTTGATATACCCGAGCAGACGAACCTCGCCTATCCAGGAGGGCCTTCTGACGCCTCCTCTTGATCTACTATAATGATCATGCCGCTCGACATGTTTGTCATGGAGAATCATGAAATTCTAGTGCAACAACAGACTCAATGTCCTATTAGGATATCAATACCTCTGATTTGACATTAATAAGCATACAAGGTAAAACAGTGCAGTAAACATAAATAACACATCAAAATTGTTTACCCAGTTTGGAGCAACTCTTGTACATCTGGGGGCATACAAAGCTAGGAATGAAGTCCACTATCAGCAGTATAAATTCAGAGTTAAACTCCCCATTTACACCCCTCACTTAATCACTACCCAATGACCCTTCTACCTAAGATCCCCTCTTAGATATGGGATATCCACATCCCACTTCCAATCATCGCAATGATGTCTAGTAGTCAACATCTCAGCCACTGCATCAACAACTTAATTTCCAACAACTCTTCAACACCTGATAAGTAGAAGACACACTTCTATCACAAACTACCTAAGAGTTAAAGCCTCTAGCTTCTAACTTAGGACACACCTTGGAGTTACTTCACAGCTTTCTCCAAGAACATAACTCAACTCATTACTTCATAGCTTTTGAGTGAGAACAACTTTTCTCTTTCCTACAGGCTTCGAGGTAAACTTGGTGACCTTCCTACAACCCGGGAGGTTCACTCTACCAACTATCCTAGAGAGTGGTTACAGACTCAGCCCTAAAAACTACATCATGACAAATCACGGATGGTGCCAACTTAGGTTACAAAGCTTCTATTTATAACATATTACCCAACTAGATTTGGGCCTTCAAATCATAACAAAACTGCTGCTAAAAATGCTCCACGATATTCTCCAAAACAACTTTCTAAAAACACTCCAACATATTCTCCACATTTAGAAACTGAGAATATCTTAAACAACCAACATAATATCTCTGATCTATCAATCTTGGATGCCACACAGGATATTATAATATCCTAGGAATATTCTGTTTCTATTAAAAACATAACAGGAATATTCTACTTCTGTCAAAAACATAACAGAATCCAATTTGTCAGCTCAGGCGCGATGTCGTGACATCTTCTTTCACATGTTATTCCAGATGTTGAAACACTTCAACACAACATGTTTCTTCATTAAATAGAACTTCAACCCGCTTTCTCCTTACAAGTTATAAATCCTATTTAACCTATTGCTTCTATATTAGTTTTACCAAACATAAAGCCAATCCTAAAAATAAAGAATTAACAATCTCCCCCTTTGGCTTATTTTTGCTAAAACTAATTTACATAACCTTTGTATTACAGAAGCATAATACAAAATACAAGGGTTTAAATAATACAATTCAGCAGCAACAATTTAGAAGTCTTCAATAGTCATTGTTTATGATATTTCAAACTTTACAAGTGATAGTCTTCAGTCTTCTTTTATGATGTTGAAACATCATACTAGGACATCTTTTTGGCAGGTCCAACTCCAATGTTCTCTCTCTCTTTTAAGGATCCCACAGATCAGACAAAGTTTCTCCCCCTTAAAAGTTACTCTTCAGAGATAACATAACATAATCACTTCTCCCCCTTTTTAGCCATAATATGACAAAGGCTTGTTGAAGGAGAACTCACTATAGCACAGGAAACATAACACCACATACACCATCTTCACAAAGAAGGAGAGAAACTGAGGCCATGATGCACATGAGGAAGAAGATACTAAATACCCCCCCTCAAACTGAGAACTATGCTACGACACAGATTGACACAACATCCTCTTTTAGAGCACAAGAGGAAACACACTAACAGAAACAAACACTTGAACTATCCATTTATATGCATTGATAACCAGAACTCTATATTGGATAACTAAGAACACAAGACACAATTTATGTTCATAACTTAAAACAAGACACAAAACAAAATACTTGCAGAAAATGCAAGAACCAACAGACTCAGAGTATGACATCCTATTCAACATCTTTTCAAAAACAGCTGCAAAGATTGACCTCAGACTTAACAACGTCTACCCTTTTTACCTATGTTTTCCATAAGTTCACAAACATTACCTTCACAGACTCTAAACTTACTCATGTCCGAAAAAAAGACATGAGAGAGCACCAAACAAAGACACACACAAAAGTGAAGGAAAGAAAATTACACAAAAGACACTCTAAATACCTGAGAAACTAAAATAACGTGCCTAGACTGTAACAATTGTCTTGGTCAAGAAACACTACTTCAACAAAACAAGCATCAGGTGAATTTGTGCACCGGCTGAGAGCAATGAATGCCTTTAATACACCCAGTTTATTTTGGAGATGACAGTTTCCCAAACATGCACCAAGTCAGAACACGTGATACACACCATCAATACATGTCTTAGATGAAAAGTTTAAGAACTATCCCTGCTGGTCTTAAAGGATAAACATGTCTTGAGATATGTCCTGACTTCTTGTTCGACATCATTCTTCTGGCTTGAAAAGATTAGTCTTTAAAAGACTTTCCATATGATTAGGAGAAGAAGTACACTGTCTTTGCTTATCTTAGTACCCCTTCACAACCGTGCTGATTAATTCATTCTTCTGTAAATTACATTTACTAGTAGTTGCTGATACTAGTAAAGTCTTAAAACCATAATAGTAATTATGCATTGCCTTAGCATACTACTCTAAATAAACTCAAAATATTCTTATTCTAAACCAAGGATATAACTGCCACTTCTGAATGAGGTGATAGAATATCAAGAATCATAGTCCCAAGTCTCTTCCAAAGACTATCATCAACAATGATGTTACAACCTCATTTGGGACATCAATAACTATACTACATAACTTATCAGCTTTGGTTCTAGAATCACCATTCAAGGGAATTAGTTCCATTCATGCCCTTAAACAAAACTCCCCATTCTCACAAAAGGATCTTACAAGATCTCATCTTTAGAGTAACCATACAACAGAAATAAACTCTCACTATATTGTGCAGTATATTATCCAGAAGTTAGAATTGCATACACACATCAGATAAACACTTAGCTCCCATCAAAGTATTTGTAATCAATACTCGTGAAAAACTCTAATAAATACTTAGTCTGCCGTCAAAGTACTTATCAGTTAGTCAAATAGGATTACCTACCCACACTAGGTAAATCTGACAACTTTCTTCTTCACACCTGTGATACTTGCTGAATCTTCGATAAGACATCCAATTGTGGAAGCCAAAACATTCCAGGTTAGGTCAGTGGCTTGACCTTAAACAAAAAAATACTTTCATGGCTTAAGAAACTGAGATGATGTTCTAACATCTAATACGACATCATTCATTCTTAGTATAGTTCTGAGGGTATCATCCATAATAACTCATACTCAACTCTTGTGAGGGGTAAGACAAGAAAATATACCAACAACAAGTGATCAATCTTCAAGATCAGACTACCAACATATGTAGAGGATTGCACAATCCATATCTCAATAAGCTTTACTTCAGACCTCCTGTCTGATTTTCAGATAATGGATGCCATTGTATGTACATACAGAGGAGATTCCCTATCATAGGTTTCTGGAACAGACTTAACTAGGCATGACACAAGAAGATATAGAATTTTCAATGAAGTTTGTTTCCCCTGATTCTTTAAAAACCAATACCCTTAAAAAAAAATTCACAACATCATGTGTGACATCATATTAAGGGCAATCATAACAATACTTAGGAGCATCAAACAAACATTGTGGTTGGATCACAATACTCCTCTTCAAATAGAATCTGTTCTATGGCCACAAATAGGATTCCATAAATTTGGTTCCTTTGATCATAAGAATCTTCCAGAAACGAGCTCACACATATGCATAAAGAGTCTGGTGGAGAAACCTTTATGAGTTCTTTTCAAAGAAAAACATGGAGCTCAAAATCTATACTTCCATAAGTTGACATATGGAGTAGATAACATGTCGATCATCTCATGATCAACTTAGCACAACTCAAATGTCTCCTCTTCCAAATCAAGAGTAGGTTCCAAATAAAATATACCTTTGTTTGCCACCCAAAACATCTGCTCTTCAACTGGTAGCTGCATACCTGTTGATATGATGTTTTAACATCCCATAGAACATCAGTTCCATCTTTTTGGAACACACCATCCTTGGAATTCTTCAAGGTCTTCACACAATATTTAGATGCACATGAGGATCCCTGATCAATTGACTTTCATCAAATTGATTAGGAAATGTCTTTATGAGTGGACTTGAGGAATATCTCAAGTATCTTTGACACTTTTAATATAGTTGGAAACATCTAAAAAAAATCTATTGAGGAATACAACCCTAGTATCTTTCCATACTTTAAGGGTTACATCAAGAATCATGTAGTGGAATATATAAATACCTCAACAGTACAAACAATGTTTATACCATAATTCAAGCATATTCATATCCGAAACATCTCTTGACATATTCGTAGGGTCACTTCGGATGTGCATATTCGAAACATACTGGATGATGCGTTCGAATATGCACATCTAAATGGTATTTTCATGTTTTCAGATATTTAACTCAACATATAAAAAGGTGGGTAAAGAAGTTCTCTTTTTATTTATCAAACTGGTCCTTTAGGTAATACAATGTTTGCATTGTCACACCTTTTCATTTAACTCTAGTGCGTTGATGTGGTTGTTAAATGCTTACGTATCATGTTCAACTCAAAATAAAAAAATTATAAAATTATTTAATGGGTTAATAGTCATTTTGACCCTTGTCATATAGGACGAATCCCAAAAATAACCCTGTAAAAAAATACAGATTCCATCTTTGTAATTTGAAAATTCTTTCGTTTCAGTCTTTTAGTGGATCTAGTCATTAAAAATGATAATGTGGCGTGCTGTGTTGGCCTTTTTCTATTTTTATTGTTGACATGGTTGCCAACTGGATTTATTTTATTTTTTAATTTTTTTAAATTTGATTTAAATTTTTTTAGTAAAATTACTCATTTTAAAAAAAATTTTTAGACATTTTTTGTTTTTCATGTTGGCCAAATTTATAATTAGTTTTTTGCCAACTAAATATTTTTTATAATTATTTTTTCTTTTATTCCAACGTAACCATTTTATCTTTAATGTGTTTAAATTTTGTTTAAAAGCAAAAATTGTAATATTTAGTTGATTCAGACTTCATTAAACAAATGAAATATTCTTGGTTAATTTCTATAAATTAATTTAAATTAATTAATTTATAGAAATTAACCAAGAATATTTCATTTGTTTGGTGAATGTAGGGTCCTGGATTCAACACTTCTCATAGATTAAATATTACAATTTTTTATTTAAACACATTAAAGATAAAATGGTTACGTTGGAATAAAAGAAAAAATAATTATAAAAAATATTTAGTTGGCAAAAAAACTAATTATAAATTTGGCCAACATGAAAAACAAACAATGTCTAAAAAAAATTTAAAAACGAGTAATTTTACTAAATGCAGGAAGAGCATCAACGACAAATGCAGGTCAAGGCAAAAAGGCAAGTTGATATGGAGGAACAAATGAGGCATTTTATGCAAGCGTTTGGTGGAAATCAAAATGTTTGTGGTCAAGAGCCGATGGATGACGAGAACGATAATGATTTTGACATTGACAACTATCTTCACCCAGATGACCCGTAGAACTAATTTTATTTTTATTTTGCTTTTGATTTTTAATTTGTGTAAGATATTAATTAAACGTATTTAGCATATTATATTTAATAATAAATTTTATAATTTCAGTTACAAAATTTCAATTTATTAATTTCAGCTTATTAATTTTATTATACTTAGTTTATTAATTTTGTTATATTTTGTTTATTAATTTTGATATTTATTATATTTATATTATTAACTTCTTTTAGTTATTATTTTTAAAATTAATTTTAAAAAATTATTAGTTCTGTGTTGGTAGCAATTTTGGTAAAACATTCTGTCCAGAAAATATTATGAAAGATGCTTTGACATGTGAGCAAAAATATCTCAGTAGAGTTGAATGATGTCAAAGCATATGTCTTAACATGTGTTACACAACTGAACTGTTATCTGCTTAGAAATTCTAGGCGCTATTTGTTACAGTTGATTGATCCTAGTCTTGGATAAAATCAGGAAAAGTCTTTAAAGTTCTATTACAACAATTTTGGAGATCTTCTGTCCCACTTTCATGGAGAAAATAATGGGAAGCTTTCAAACATTATTTGAATGTGGAGTTGACCCAAGCCCTAGCTGCATGTTTCTATAAAAAGACTACCTAACCCTACTTGCTTAGTTAGTTACAATAAGAAGGAAGTTGTGCTTAGTATTTTGGAGATTAGGACTTTAGTAATTTATGAATTGTTTCTTGTGAGCCACTCTTGTATTATTCTAATACTAGAGTTGGAATGTTAGTTGAGTTGTAACTTGTTAATCATTCATAAGCTTCTAAGCAAATAATGATTGTGTGTCATTGAAATGTGTCTTCTATTCTTCGTTAGTTCTAGTGTTTTCACTGTGTGTGATTGAGGGGGAGTGAGAGGGGTCTCATATATAAGAGTCTCTTAGGTAGAAGTTGTACGGGTAGAGATTAGGTGAGAAGATTGTAAACCAGAGGGTGTTTGCTGAGAATCTTCAAACTAATTCTATTTAGTGGATTTCCTTCCTGGCTTGATAGCCTCCAGACGTAGGTGTGTTTGCACCGAACTGGGTTAACGATTGATTGTCTCGTTTTTATTTCTACTTACTGTAATTATTATTTTGTTCTATTGATTCAGTTCTCAGATATTTGTGTCCTGACATCAACTTCGACATCACATATCTGATACCAAAATTTCAATTGGTATTAGAGCAGACATCATGCTCTGTTTCTGGGTGAGATCTAAGGAAGATAATTTCTAGTACTATGGACAAGGGATGAGGATTTATGAACGGACCACCCATTCTGGATGGAACCAACTATGACTTCTGGAAACCATGTATGGTGGCTTTTCTAAAATCTTTGGATAGCAAGGCTTGGAAAGTTGTCTTAAAAGGATGGTAACATCTTGTCATTATGGGGGAAGATAAACAACCCACCTCTAAATTAAAACCTGAAGAAGACTGGTCTAAAGAAGAGGATGAACTTCCTCTTGGAAATTCTAAAGCCTTAAATGCCATATTCAATGGTATTGGTAGAAACATTTTCAGATTGGTGAACACTTGTGAAGTAGCTAAAGATGCTTTGGAAATCCTTAAAACTACTCATGAAGGCACTTCTAAGGAAAAAATGTCAAGACTTGAGCTGCTAGCCACCAAATTTGAAAACTTTAGGATGAAAGATGATGAAAGTATTCATGACTTTCATATGAAAATTCTTGAGATAGCCAATGCACACAGTGTCTTAGGAGAAAAGATACTGAGAGAGAAGCTGGTAAGGAAAACTCTCAGGTCTCTTCCCAAGAGATTTGACATGAAGGTTAGTTTCGCAGAAGAAGCTCAAGAAATTAATAACATGAGAGTGGATGAAGTCATTGGATCTGTCCAAACATTTGAGTTAGGCATCAATGACAGATCTGAAAAGAAGAACAAAAGCATAGTTTTTGTGTCTAATACTGAAGGTAAAGAAAAGGACTATGATCTGAATACTGATGAAGGATTATCCAATGCCATAGTGCTTCTTGGAAGATAGTTCAATAAGGTGCTGAGGAAGATGGACCGAAACTCAAGACCAAATGTCAAGAACAACACATTTGGCATCAGCAGATCAAGTGGTTTTGGAAGAAAAACAATAACAGAAGAAAAATCCACCCAAGGCAAAGGAATACAGTGTCATGGATGTGAATGCTTTGGTCATGTTAGAGCTAAATGCCCGACATACCTCAAGAAACAAAATAAGGGTCTGGCAGTATCTTGGTTTGATGAGGAATCTAAAAGTGACCTTGAAGAGGAATTTTCCAAGTATGTTACTGCTTTGACTGGAAGATACATATCTGATGAAGATTCAAGTGAAGACGAAGTAACATATGATGAGTTGGTTGTTTCCTACAAATAACTATGCATCAGAAGTGCTGAAGTGTGTCAGGAAGGGGAGAAAAAAAGAAGCTTATAATTCAACTGAAGGCATACAAGAAAGAGCATTTGGAAACTATCTCCAAGATGGAAAATAAAGTGATTCTGCTAAACTCTAAACTTGACAGAATGTACAAGTCTGTCAAAATGATGAACAGTGGTTCTGGCACATTGGATGAAATTCTTCAGGTAGGAAAAGTGGCAGGGGATATGAATGGTCTAGGATTTAATGAGAAAAAGGAACCTCTTTCATACCTCACTCACTTTAAGACTAAACCAAAGATGTTGAACTAAATGTCTCAACATCATGGCAGAGGCAACTTTAAACACTCCAAAAGAAAATTCCAACGTTGAAGGTGTCATTACTGTGGACGTTTTGGTCACATAAAGCCCTTTTTCTTCAAGCTGTATGGTTATCGTAAGCCTGCACCTCAACCTATGTTTAATTAGGATATTCCTAATGTAAGTGAGAAGAAACAATGGGTTCCCAAATTTATTGTTGCTAGTCTTATAGCACATACATCTCCCAGAGTTTCAGCCAATGAGGACTGGTAGTTTGACAATTGATGTTCAAGACATATGACAGGAGTCAAGAATCTGCTGGTGGATATCAATTCTCATTCCACTAGTTATGTGACTTTTGGAGATGGAGCCAAAGGTGAAATCAAGGGGGTTGGAAAGATTGATTGCCCAAGAGTCCTAAATCTTGAAGATTTACTACTTGTTAAAGGGTTGACCGCTAATCTAATTAGTATCAATCAACTTCGTGATCAAGGATTCAAAGTAAACTTCACCAAATTTGAATGCATTGTTAACAATAAGAAAAGTGAAGCTATTATGAAATGAGTCATATCTAAGGAGAACTGTTATTTATGGGTACCTCAAGAATTAAGCTATTCCTCCACAAGTGCTCTAGCCAAAGAAGATGAAGTTAAACTATGTCATAAAAAACTAGGACATTTGCATATAAAGGGGATGAAAAGAATCATCTCTATGGAAGCTGTGAGAGGAATTACAAAGCTCAAGATTGAATAAGGAAGAGTATGTGGTGAATGCCAAGTTGGAAAGAAAACTAAGATGTCACATCAGAAGATTCAACATCTCACCACATCAAAAGTCTTGGAACTTCTTCACATGGACTTGATGGGACCTATGCAGGTGGAAAGTCTGGGTTGAAATAAGTATGCCTATGTGGTTGTGGATGACTATTCCAGATATACTTGCGTAAGCTTCATCAGAGATAAAACTGAAGTATTTGATGTTTTCAAAGATCTCTGTCAAAGACTTCAAAAAGAAAAGGAAAGTTATGTCATTAGAATCAGAAATGACCAC
Organism: Vicia sativa; assembly: GCA_021764765.1. Taxonomy (NCBI): domain Eukaryota; kingdom Viridiplantae; phylum Streptophyta; class Magnoliopsida; order Fabales; family Fabaceae; genus Vicia; species Vicia sativa. Next base: position 67,030,302 of record CM038796.1, on the reverse strand, counting down.
GGGAAGGAGTTTGAGAACAACATATTTCTAAATTTTTCTCATCTAAAGGGATTGGTCATGAATTTTCCTCTCCCATTACTCCTCAGCAAAATGGAATTGTGGAACGAAAAAACAGAACTCTCTAGGAATCTTCTAGAGCTATGATTCATGCAAAGAAATTACCTTACCACTTTTGGGATGAAGCCATGAGTAATGCATGTTATATTTATAACAGAGTAACCTTAAGAAAAGGTACCTGAAACTACCGACTTAACATCATTGTATAGAATATCAATGAAGTCACCATCGAACGTTTTTTATCCTGTGAGATGAAAGGAAAACATCGATTAAACCTGAGGGGGGAGAAATCATGGTCTTACAACCAAGAGATCGGGTAAGGGAGTCTGTTACGCGAGGGGAAGGTATTAACACCCCATGTGCCAATAGTACTCTACGGTATCCACTTCTACTTTCTATCTTAAGGGTGTGTTATATCTATCTATCTCTTAATCACTACAATGCATGTGAAAGAAAGAAAATAAAGAAAACACGGGGAAAAGAAGGAAGTATTTACAAAGTTTTGCTCGATCGAGCCCCATGACAAGATGCCTACGTATTCCCTTGTGCAATGGGAAAGTCAGAGCGTTGTTGTTGGGCTCACATGTTTTGGTGGGTTGTGTCATACCCCAAAATTTGACCTCCATTTACTCAAGAGATTTCATACATCTATACTCAAGGATTCCTCAAGAGTTGATCAGACAAACTCTCTCCTAGACAATCAACCCAAACTAGGGTTTGGTATCTCTCAGGCCAAGATGGGCTTCCAACATCTCCAATGGTCTTCATGCCTCCTCATATGCTTCAAAGATTCTCCATGCCAAGTTTCAAGCTTCACAGATCAAGTTTCCTCAAACAATTGCTCAGGTGGTTGAAAATCAGTTGTATTGGACAAAAAGTCAACTATGGTCAACATACAGCCAAACTTCATAATTTTTTGGTCAACATCCTAATTTTGAAGTTACATTCATCATTTGATCAAGGGTTGATCATGATTCATCAAGAAAACTCAAGATTTGCTCAAAAGTCAAACTTTCTAAATTAGGGTTTCTAGATGAAAAGTCAACTGAACTTTGACTGATCATAACTTTCTCATACTTTCTCAGAAATTTTTCCACCACCTCTTGTTTTGAAGGAAATTCAATTCTCTACAACTTCATGTCTCACAAGAATGTCCAAAAAATGCTTCATTTGAGAGGTATAGCTCAAAACATTACAGGTCATTTTCAAAGTCAACAAAAAGTCAACTTTTTGTTTTAAAGATATATTGAGCATGGAAACTCCAATTGAGATGAGACCAAAAAGGTTGGTTAGAGGAATCGTAGAGCTTTCCAAAAAGTCCAAGAACACTCAAAAATGTGGAAAATTGAGCAAGATACACCATTCACAAGTTGGGCAATTTTGGACAACTGCACAAAAGGACATTTTGGTCAAAATGCAAAATTTTCCAAATGGGCCTATAATCTTTTGATCCAAACTTGTTTATGACATTATTCTTGACCCATAAATGCTTGGCCATGGCAATTTTCTATTTTATTAATTTATTTTTGAATTTTAGAACATTTAATTCAAAATTAAATTATATAAAATATGAAAATGATATATTTTTCCAAAAGGGCTGATTTTATATCTTCCTTGAAGTCCAAGATAGCCCAAGACTCTTGCCAAATTCGTGCATGATCATGCGTTGAAGAGGAAATCAAATTTTCTTCTAGAAAATTGATTTTATTTGAAAAAAAATTGAATGCTCCAAATCAAATCTTTTTTCACTCCTTTTTCTCTCCAAATCCTCTCTATAAATACCAAGTATCATAGCCAGCAAGCCACACGAAACCCTAGCTCAAGCCAAACCCTTGTTCTTGCAAAAATTTTCAAGAAATTTGAGAAAATCGTATTTTTATTTCCAGCCACTTTCAGCCTTCAAACACCATTCCATCGTGCTCAGAGGGTAAGTTTGAGTAAGAATGCATTATTTTCATTGATTAAACCAAGCTGAATCGATGCATATACATACATACATATTCAAAACTTTTTGATTTTTGCATTTTATTATCCTGCGTGCTTTAATCGATTCTAACCATTCTAATGTGTTCATGAGGTCCTATATGAGTGATCTGGGTCATCGTTTCATAGCTTGCACGTAAAAATCACAGGTTGCCATGTTTAGGGTTTTTCGAGCTGTCTTCATCGAACCGGTTGATACAGGCCTTTTCAGTCGAAACTGATACCACCAATGGACTCAGAAGGTCCGATTTAGGTGGACAAGGTCTTCCTTTTCCTTTTATTCGCGTTGTTTTGCAGGTTTGAACGTCGAACTCACCGGAGAAGACGACCGGAGCTAGGGCTCCGGCGTCGTTGAATGTGTTGACCGGCGAGGAGGCTGGCGTGGCGAGATAGCGTGCTCCGATTCGTCCATCCGTTCCATCTGGGGTCCACCATGCTGATCGTGCATTGACTCATCCAAACAGCGACGCGTGTTCATCCATGACCCCACGCTTCCAATTCATAACATCAGATGACACATGGCGTAGTGGTAAGATCGTTTCCTGTTCCAAGATGCTCTCAAGGGTCCCCTGTTCGAACCCCATCAGGACCTGGTTTTGCTATTTTCTCTCAAACTTTCAACTTTTCAACTATTTTCCTATTTTCTTTTTATTTTAATATTTGCATGTTATTTTAATTAATTTCATAATTTAATTTCTGCATTAAAAAATCATCAAAAATTATTTTTCTTTTTACATTATTTTCAGAAAAACCTTTATTTAATTTATAAAATTAAAAAATATAATTTTGCATGCATATTTATTTTTATTCATAATTTAGCATTTAAATCACTTTTAATTCATTTTTAATTATTAAAATGCATCCAAAAAATCCCAAAAATTTATTTTAGCATACTTATATTATTTCCAGCATGTAATATTTTTCTCATTCAAAAACTTGCATTTTTCTAACATTTTTCCTCTTATTCAATTCATATCGTATTTTCCGATTTCTCATTCTTTCACAGGTTGTTCCGATTCAGACGGTTCTCTTTTATCGTTTTATTTTTCCAATAATGTAACTGCTCATGGGATGTAATAGTTTAAATTAGGTTTTTATTTTTCGCAAGTTTAAATTATGTATCTGCCCCAAAGCCATGTAATAGCGTAGGACATTTACCTTTCCGCACCTTTACATTCCGCATTTTAATTTCCGCACCCTATAAACTGTTAGTAACTAGGCGTGTATGGCAAGACTAATAATGAACATAGCTCACTAATTCCAAGATAAAAATATCTGAATCAACACACTTCTTCACAGATGCACCCTTAGGGTAATTCTCTCTCGTTGCCTTTAATTCAAATGGTCAAGTCCTCGAACGTAGAGGTATTCTAGCACCGCCCAAACAAATCATCATAGTCCCTTCGATACAAAGATCATAAGACCCACGATGTCACCTCCGAATACATGATCTTGACCCTCGATCGCCTACGAAAATGATGATAGTCCTTCGAATGTGCTAGGATACTTCCTACAAGCTGCCTTCTATGACCATCCGATGTCCCTTCGAATGTCCCGCTTACATCCAACGAATGGAGCTAGCTACTAACTAATGGTATGGCTAGCGCTATTCTAAAGGAACGTAAAAGTATGAAAACGACCAATTCTGAGTGGGTAAATAAGTCTTTTATTTGCTTGCTCTAAACCAAATGCTTTTCACACCACACACTTTTTGTCAAAGTTCAAACTCTTCTCAAAAACGAAACATTTCCAAACACTTTGTATACACTCCTACATGAGTCATTACAAAGTCAAAGCGAAATGCCTTTTTCAAAACATTTTTTGTCAAACACACAGAAAGCAATTTTAAAGTGATCTAAGAGCAACTAAGAGCCCGTAGATAACTACGGATGGAAAGGGGTGCTAATACCTTCCCTTTTCATAACCATTCTCCCGAACTCAGAATCTAAACGAAGGTATTTTTCTGTACTTTTACCTTCCCTTAATTGGATAAAAATAAAAGTCGGTGGAGACTCTTGCTATCCGCACATTTGCGATACAAAAATCTAGAAAGTCAGTTCACCGTGTTACAGGACTGGCGACTCTGCTGGGGAAATATCTAAAGAGAGAATTGCCTTAGGGATTTCTAGATAACTTTTATTGCTTTTTGTTTGACTTGTATGCTTTATCTTTTGAGGGTTGCTTGGGTATTATATTTGTGGGGGATCCTACACCCGGATCCGGGTTTCCTTTTAGGTAAGTAGCAATAAATCATCGCGACCGCTAGACGTATAACTAAACGGTCAACATGATGGCTACGTTAGTGTGACACTTTGGTTGTCCCGATACTCTTCATTCCCAAGGTGAAGATAGTATTTGGCTTCTGCGTGGTGTCATTAAGCGGTAACTAAACTTTTAGAACCTTAATTGACCCATCTTGGCCATTAGAAGGTAGTGAGATGGCCGGCTTTGGTGCAGACCGAGGTTGGCTGATACTCGATGCTACGCTCATTGAGATCAGACTTTTGGGATATTTTCGATCGACCACTTGGCAGTCGTATTGAAATAAACGCCTACGAGAAAGATCGATGATGTGAGATTCCTAGAACCCGGTTACTATTATAGGACAGGATGAACCAACTCAAACTTTTGGTGGGGTAATCACCTATACCTCATGTAAGCCTTAACCCTAGGCTCATTGTGTGAATTGTTTGTGTGTGCTAAACATGACATCATGACATCATTTGCATTGCATATCATTTCTAACTATTTCAAGGACCTAGGGATTTATCTTTGCTCTGTTTTGTAGGGTATTATGGCTTCTAGAAAGACTATCCGAATCAACTTCATGGGTATACCTTCTCAGCTCAAAGAATTGGTTTCAGAAATTCCCGACCATGCTCAGTTCACCAAAAGATATGGTTATCTACTTGATTTGGTTATCTCCGGTTTTGAAGAAGATATGATGCATGTCCTATTTCAGTTCTTCGATCCGAAGCATCATTGCTTTACATTTCCAGATTATCAGTTGGTTCCTACCTTGGAAGAGTTCTCTAAGCTACTTGGGGTACCTATTCTTGACCAAATGCCATTCACCGGTTTAGAAAAGGTTCCTAGGTACGAAGGCATTGCATCCGCCTTACATCTTAAGCGCTCAAACATTGAAGCCAATTGGGAAACTAGAAGTGGAGTTAAGGGTTTACTTTCCAAGTTCTTAATCAAGAAAGCCCGAGAATTCCTCAAGGTTATGAGTTTCCATGCATTCGAAGACATTGTGGCCTTGCTAATTTATGGTTTGGTTCTATTTCCTAACTCGAATCAATTCATAGACATCAATGCCATCAAGTTGTTTCTTACCCGTAATCCTGTGCCTACTTTACTTGGAGACATCCTACATTCTCTCCACACTCGTACTACTAAGAGACAAGGAACTCTCATGTGTTGTATACCGTTACTTTCAAGGTGGTTTATTTCACACCTTCCTCCATCAGTTTTGAGGAATGAACAAAGGTTGAGATTATCTCAAAGATTGATGTCACTCTCTCATTCAGATATCCGTTGGAGTCTTTTCTCTCAAAAAGACTTCACATTCATCGAGCGTTATGGAGAATTCCCTAATGTACCGCTACTTGGTATAAGGGGAGGTATTACTTACAACCCTTCTCTAGCTCTACGTCAGTTTGGTTTTGCTCGAAAAGATGGTCCACATGATATGCTTCTCCAAGATGTTGTATTCGACTACAACCACGATCTCCAGAATTACCGACGAAGGTTCATACACGCTTGGGGCATGGTAAAGAAGACTGATACCAAGACTTTGGGGCACCAAAACTCCATTCCTTGGGAACCTTACCTCAAATGGGTGAGAACTCGAGCTCAAAACCTCATGATGCCATTCACGCCTGTTCTACCAGTAATTATGGAACCTGTTGCTATAGGTGACGTACCCTATACCGTTCTCCATCCCGACATGCCTACTGATTTTGAAGACTTGAAGAGATCCTGGATTCAGCTCAAGGAAGAAAGGGATACCTTTGAAGCTCAGTGCTATGCAAGTGAGAAGAAAGTGCTAGAGTCTACCAAGCTACTTCACGAGGAGCGAAGCATCAACGCCTACCTCGGCACCAAGAGGAAGCGCCCATGGGAGACTTAGAGCTTTGGGATTTTTATGCTTTTCTTTTGTTATTGTTTTGAACTATCTTTTGTACTTAAAAAGAAAAATAATAATAAAAAGAGTACTAATAAATGTTTGTTCTTGCTTGTTTAACAAATTTAAATCTCTAAGGTCCTTGAAAACATTGCATTGCATTCGCATAAACATTGCATATCATAGCATAACATTGCATCACAGGTACATTGGAGATTGGTTTTCTCATTTGCTCGCTATTTATTTTAGCAGAAATGGCTCTTGAACAATCACAAAGATCTTCAAGCTCGAATGCTCGGCCAAAGATGTTTACCACCTGGTCCAAGGCCAAGAAGATCCAAGAAGCTCATCAACGTAAAGAAGGTTGTTGGTCTCCTCAACATGGGTAGACGCTACAAAGGTGGTCCTAAGAGGGTCACCGGATAGAGCTCTCAAGGAAGTGTCAAGACCGAACAAAGTAACAAGGGGATGGTGAAGGCACCGAGCTTGAGAAGAACTATGATGATGGCCAATACTCGATGAGGATGACAAGTACAAGCAACTTAAAGACCTTCAATCTTGTGGAAAACCCAAGATGTCCGGCTGAATTTTGATGATTTGAGTCTTGTCCTCGTGTTGTGATTCCTCCCAAGTTCAAAGTTCCAACTTTTGCTAAGTATGACGGCATGTCTTGCCCTAAGCGCATTTGAAGTCTTATGTTCGTAAGATCAATCCCCACACCGATGATGAAAGTTGTGGATGCACTATTTTCAAGAGAGTTTGTCCTAACTCAATTGGAGTGGTATTATCGCTAGAGAATGACCGTATCCGTACTTGGAGTGACTTGGTGATGCTTTCTGCACAATATGAGTACAATGTTGAATTGACACCCACTCGCATGCAACTACAAAGCATGTCTATGGGTCGTGATGAGAAGTTCAAGGAGTATGCTCGAAGTGGAGAGATCTAGCAGAGTTCAACCACCCTTGTCCAATAGGGAGTTGGTTGATATGTTCATGGAACGCGATAGGCCCATTCTTCAATCATCCGATTGGAAATTCTTCACCGGATTCACCGAATTGATATTGACAAAGAGCGAAGCGGTATCAAGAGTGGAAGATTCATGTAGAGTCATCTTCAAATGCTGCGAAGAGATCTTTTGGTGGTAAGAAAGAAACTAATGTTGTGTATGGTCAGAAAAGCCGAGCCAAGACCGACCGCGCTCAATCTGTGGGGGCAGTAGTGATCTCCAATCCTACATCAGTGCAGCCTCAGCGAGACAACGCGCGTAGCCAGAACGCGCCACGAAGACAATTTACGAAGATCAACATGCCTTTGTCGCAAGCCTTGCAACACATGTTGAAAGCAGAGCTGATAACCCTGAGGGATCCTCCTCAAAATGTCAATACTTCCTCTCCGAGATACAATCCTAATGCTAAATGTGCTTACCACTCCAATAGTCCAGGACATAGTACTGATGATTGTTGGGCTTTGAAGAACAAGATTCAAGATATGATTGAAGCTAAACAGATTGAGTTTGACCCTCCTATTGAGACTCCGAATGTGATCAACGCGCCTATGCCTAATCATGACAAGAGTTCCAATGCTGTTGGTGAGGATACTTACATTTTCAACATAGATGACTTGACCATCCCTCGATGATTTAAGAAGAATCATGCAAGCGGTGTCAACCAGATGCCCGAGAATTATCGTTGGTGCCCATCCGCACGATGGTTGTGCTTGGTTGAGAAGACGTGTTCAGTGCATGATGGACAACCATGAGATACTATTTCTGAAACCACCTGTGCAGAAGTTGTGTGAAGAAATGTCTAAGTTGAAGATTGACAATGCGAATGAAACTATACCATCTGTGTGGGATACCTTGGGGCAGCCAAGTGGAAAGTATGATTACATGGTGAAGTACACTGTTCCTGAAAGCTACAAAATTCCTATTGAAGATGTTAAAGCGACCGGATGGGGTGACGATTTCCCAGAAGACTATGCTGATGTTAACACTATAAGGATTTCCTCACGATCCTGTGCCTAGAGTGGCACCTCTCATTATTACTTCTCCCAGACCAGTTCCATATTCCTCTGACAAAGCTATTCCTTGGAACTATGGAGATGATGTTTACTATCATGGCGTCAAGCAAGACCCTTTGACCATTGAAGATCTAACCATTGAAGCTACCATTCCTGACATTGACAACATCACCGGATCTAGTAAGGTGACCATAACCGGAAGAGTATTCTCTCCGATATCTCTCCTCCAAAAGACACCGCGACTCACCGCATTCCAAATTTATTCAACCCATTCCCAAGCTAGAGGAAAGAACCTGACTCATCCTTAGAAGTACCAAAGGAAGTTATCAAGACACCTCCAAACAAGAAATGGAGGAAATTCAAGATTATCAAGAAGAGTGACTACAATGTTGTGGAAGTTGGGATGATCTCCCAAGATATCCATGCTTGCTCGCTCTTGTGCTCAAGCTCATGCCAATGCCTTGGTGAAGTTTCTAAAGAATGCTCACGTGCAAGACACTACTACGATCAATTTGAAGTTTGTATTGCTAGCTGGCTGCCAACAACGGCCTAGGCTTCTCGATGTCGATTTGACTCCTTCCGAAAGAAACACAACAAAGCCTTGCACATCACGCTGAAAAGGGCATTACATTGTCTCATGTTTTGGTGGATACCGGTTCGCTCTCAATATCCTTCCAAGACCGCTTTGATCGGCTTGATGTCGAAGGGTTGGTTACGAGACCCTGACATTATTGTGAGAGCTTTTGATGGTTCTAAGCGAACAAGATTGGAGAGCTCACTCACTGTTAAAGTTGGTTCCCAGACTTTTGACTCTACGTTCTTTGTCATGGACATCCGTCCAGCTTACTCTTGCCTACTCGGACGCCCTTGGATACATGGGGCAGGCGCTGTTACATCTACCCTACATCAGAAGTTGAAGTACCCGGTGAAAGGGAAAGTTGTTACAGTATATGGTGAAGAAGAGTATATGGTCAGTCATCTACAGTCATTCCGATACCTCGAGATGGAGGGTGAATTCTTTGAGACTCCCTGTCAAGCTTTTGAAACAATACCTAGAGCTATGCCTGTCGACTCCCCTATTGCTCCTGAAGTTACACAAGTTTCGCCTAGGATGGCATCGCTGAAAGATGCTCAAGCTGCTGTTGAAGAAGGAGGTAGTACTATTTGGGGATAGCTCCCTGATCTTCCTTTCAAATTTGACAAGACTGGTTTAGGCTTCACCATCAAAGGTCAGAAGATGATACGCCGCGAACGTGCCGGCCAACTTCCTTTCCGCATCATCCAGAGTGGAATCCATGCTATAGAAGACGACGACAGCAACGTCGACATCAACAAATGGATCTTCCCAAATCCAGATCGAGGGCTCAGCAATTGGAAGACTGAAGACATCATACCAATCTCCTTTAGTCAGGAGTAATTGCTCTTGTTTCGTTTTGCTTGTCGTATTTCTTTATGTTTTGAACAATAAACTTTGAAAGCCTAATGCCTTGCCCGGGGCATCATGGCTCGTTTGCGAGGGTTATTATCTGTCGTTTGCGTATTTTCATTCAATAAATCATTGGACTTTTGCATTCAATTGTTTGTTTTCTTTCTTTTACTTTATCACCCCTCCAAAAAGCTATGTGTTTCTTACACACACCCACGTGATACACTGCAGAATCACTCCGAATCTCGTTAATAACAGCTATGCTAGTGCTAAATATGACTTCGATAATCCGATCTACCAAGCCGAAGACGAAAGTGAGGAAGATTGTGAAGTGCCGGAGAACTTGCCGATCACACAAAGAAGAAGCGAGTTATACAACCACCAAGAGCAAGTTGAGGTTGTGAATTTGGGTCCGACGAAGATGTAAAAGAGATCAAGGTAGGAGCGGGTCTTGAGAACAGTGTTAAAGAAAGGTTGGTTCAAATGCTACGAGATTATATTGAGGTTTTTGCTTGGTCATACGAAGACATGCCGGGTTTAGACATTGATATTGTGGTACACCGATTGCCGACAAAAGAGGGTTTTCTCCAAAGAAATGTTGTCGCCGCATGCCCCGAGATGTCTGAGAAGATCAAAGCAGAGGTTATGAAGCAGTTCAACGCTGGCTTCCTAGCTGTTACTTCCTATCCGCAGTGGGTTGCTAATGTGGTACCTGTACCCAAGAAGGATGGTAAGGTACGAATGTGTGTGGATTACAGAGATCTGAACAAGGCAAGTCCGAAAGACGACTTCCCACTTCCTCATATTGATGTTCTGGTTGACAACACCGCTCAGCATAAGGTTTTCTCCTTCATGGATGGTTTCTCTGGTTACAATCAGATCAAGATGACTCACGAAGACATGGAGAAGACTACTTTCGTTACACAGTGGGGCACTTTTTGCTACAAGGTTATGCCGTTCGGACTGAAGAACGCGGGTGCCACTTATCAGCGTGCTATGGTGACACTATTTCACGACATGATTCATCACGAGATAGAGGTCTACGTCGACGACATGATAGCTCGATCACAGACTGAAGAAGAACATCTTGATCATTTGCAGAAACTGTTTGACAGATTGAAGAAGTACAGATTGAGACTTAATCCTAACAAGTGCACCTTTGGGGTCAGATCCGGTAAACTCCTAGGGTTTGTTATTAGTGGTAAAGGTATTGAGGTTGACCCCGCTAAGGTTAAAGCTATTCAAGAGATGCCAGCTCCCCGCACCGAGAAGGAAGTTAGAGGTTTCTTGGGCCGATTGAACTACATTGCCAGATTCATTGCACACTTAACTGCTACCTGTGAGCCAATCTTCAAGTTACTTAAGAAAGATCAAGTAGTAGAATGGAACGATGATTGCCAGATCGCTTTTGACAAAATCAAGGAGTATCTACAGAATCCACCTATCCTGATGCCGCCTGCCGAAGGAAGACCTCTTATCATGTACTTGACAGTGCTAGAGAATTCAATGGGGTGTGTGTTGGGGCAACATGACGAGTCTAGTCGAAAAGAGCATGCAATATACTACCTTAGCAAAAGTTTACCGATCGTGAAACAAGATACTCACACTCGAGAAAACTTGCAACGCTTTGGGCTGTCACGACTAAGACAGATATGTTGACTCACACTACCTTGTTGATTTCTAAGATGGATCCAATAAAATACATATTTGAGAAACCAACTCTCTCCGGAAGAATAGCAAGATGGCAAATGATCCTGACCGAATATGACATCCAGTACACTTCTCAGAAAGCGATCAAAGGAAGTGTAGTAGCCGATCATTTGGCTTATCAAGCCATAGATGGCTATCGATGTAGTTCAATTTCCGATGAAGATGTTTTACTAGTTACAGATTGTGAAGAACTGTGCCCGTAAGAAGGACACAAGAAGGATCCCGATGGACTATGGTCTTCGATGGAGCCTCAAACGCACTTGGCAATGGCATTGGCGCCATCATTACATCCCCCGCAGGCGGACACACGCCTTTCACCGCCAGATTATGTTTCAGTTGCACCAACAACATGGCCGAATACGAAGCATGCATCATGGGAATTAAAGCTGCTATTGATTTAAGAATCAAGTTTTTGCAAGTATATGGAGACTCAGCTTTAGTGATCTGTCAGATTAAGGGCGAGTGAGATACGAAGCATCCAAATCTTATTCCCTATCGAGAGCATGTTCTGAGTTTGATTCCCTACTTTGAAGAGATCACTTTTGATCACATTCCACGAGAAGAGAATCAGCTGGCAGACGCATTAGCTACTATGTCATCTATGTTCAAGGTCAGATGGGACAACGAGGCTCCCCAGATCATCATTGAGAAGTTCGACGAACCAGCATATTGTTATGAGCTTGACGTAGAAGAGAAACCTTGGTATTATGACGTGAAGAGGTATCTTGAGACTCAGGAATATCCCGCAGGGGCATCTGTTAACGATAAGAAGTTCATGAGGAGATTCGCTTCTAAATTCTTCCTCAACAACGACATCTTATACAAGCGCAACCATGATCTGTGCTTACTCCGCTGTGTAGACCAGAAAACAGCAATACGTATCATGGAAGAGTTACACGAAGGCCCATTTGGTACCCACTCCAGGGGACACACCATGGCTAAGAAGATTTTGAGAACAGTTACTATTGGTCCACCATGGAAGTCGATTGTCACCGCACGCCGATCTTGTCACAAGTGCGGTTATGCCGACAAAGTACACGTACCTCCGTACCTCGAATGTCCTAACTCCTTGGACTTTTGCAATGTGGGGCATTGACATGATTGAGAAATCAAGCCCAACGGACATCGTTTCATCCTTGTGGCAATTTACTATTTTACAAAGTGGGTAGAGCACCTCGATCTGTTACCAAGAATGTTGTGGCTCGATTCATCAAACATAATCTTATCTCGGTATGGCACTCCGAAATGATTATCACGTATAACGGTTCCAATCTCAACAATAAGATGATCACCGAACTCGCACGCAGCTCAAGATCAAGCATCACAACTCCTCCTTATCGGCCTAAGATGAATGGCGCAGAAGCCGCCAACAAGAACATTAAGAAGATTATACGAAAATGACGGACTTACAAGGATTGGCATGAAATGTTACCATTTGCTCTTCATGGTTATCGCTACAAGACGAACATCAACAGGGCAACCCCCTTCTCTCTCGTATACGGTATGGAAGCCGTCTTATCCATCGAAGTTCAGATACCCTCAACCGAGTCCTCCAGACGCAGTTAGGCGAAGACGATTGGGTCCGATCGCCTTGACCGATTAATTTGATTGATGAGAAGCGACTCGTCCCATTTGCCATGGATGATATACGTGCGAATGATCAGAGCATTTAATAAGAAGGTCAAGCACCGAGTCTACCAAGTCGGTGATCTAGTAGTCAAGCGCATCATTCTTCCACAAGGTGATCCCAGGGGCAAATGGACTCCCACCTATGAGGGACCGTTTGTAGTCAAGACAGTGTTTTCTGGAGGAGCTATGATACTTAGCACCATGGATGGTGAAGACTTCCCACACCGTGAACGCAGACATAGTCAAAAATACTACGCATAAAGAGACCCGGTCGATCGACCTAGGCAAAAATAAGGGCATCTGGCGAACCAAAAGGTTCGGGCAAAAGTTAAGGATATATACAAAACATGTACACCGCAAGTCGAAAACACGAAAAGGCGGCTTGGGCAAAAAGGGTATCCTGGTGAAACCCGAAAGGGCGGTCTAGACAAAAATTAGGGATTTAAGCGTACGACTATGTCTCGTCCAGATCACCTACCTACTTCCAGACTACTATCAGCATTCAAGATTCAAATGGCAGAGATCAATTCACTCATTTTCTACTGACAGCAAGGAGATGAGATAGTTGAAATATATGAGTACTAGCATAGTTGGAACCTAACGAGATTGTTTCCGCATAGCTTTTTACCTATCTTTTGTACAAAACTGCCTGGCCATACGCCACATTTCAAATAAATACGAGTTCTTTCTCTTTACAATTTCTCACTGTTGTTGTTTGCATAAAGTCCAACGTTTGCTTTGAATGATTATATGCATTTGACAATAAGAATCTCTTCACAAACATACGAAAAGTGGACATACAAAAGTAATTACTACGGGCTCTAGGAATTGAGACGACGACGAAAGTCACCAAAAACATTCCCCCACAGAGCATGATCCCCACAAAGGTGTTACCTACTACAAAACCTCCCTCCAGCGGAGTATGTGTTAATCCAAGCAGTGATTCCACTCAACCGAGCAATGTTACATCAGTCTCCAAGCAGTAACACTTCACCCCCCTAGTCAAGGTATTTATCCCCAGCGGATATCTCTCAGTCCTTTTCCTCTTCCCCAACGGCAGTATCCAGACCCGAAACTTGGTCAGATAGTGCATCGGAGGAAACTACATCTTCATCCCCCAGCCAGAGATTACAACGGGTTCCTGACTCTTCCAACCCGGTATCCCGGCAACTATCAAATGCTCTCGAGCGAGATCTACGCTCAGAATCCCCAGTAGAGCGCCTCCTAAATTTCCGCAGCAGGGTCTACATACAAGGTCCCCAACGGGTCGCTTCCCAGATTCTCCTCAGCAGGGTCTATATATGAGATCTCCAACAACGAGCTTCTCAAATCTCTACCTTCCTCCACAATATCTAGGCCCAAGACTTGGTCAGATAGTGCATCGGAGGAATCCAGGATATCTTTCTCTTCCTTCAAAAGTGGGGTTCTCACTTACTCAATTCCCCAAGCAGAAGTTAGAAATCCTCAAACAGAACATCCGCATCTTCTTCAAGATGGATATGTTTTGAAATACCACAACATCTATCATTCATACATTTCTCATAAAGTCACAATATATGCATATCTCATTCATATACACTGTCATGCATCATACTTTGCATAAAGCTAACAAATATTCTATCAAAGTTTCTCTTGTTTTCTCCAAAACAGTATATACCGACGCAAAGGTCGAGATTAAGCCCGAATCGACGGAAAACTATCGAAAGACCGCCTTGGTTGTCCCGACGACCGCCCAGATTAAGCCCGAATCGACGGAAAACTATCCGAAGACCGCCTCGTTATCCTCCGATAACAGGCAATGGATCAACACCCGATGCACAACAGGGAAGCTATCCACATTTTTGCCAACTATTATTTCCCTCAGAGTAATCAGCACGAAGAGTTATTCTGATTCCTTATTATCAACAGAGTCTAGCGTACGACTCAGTTGCCTTGGATGGCATCTTAAGCCCATCTCCGACGATTCTCCTCCTATCAATAATCTCGAGTCTAACGTACGACTCATGCCCCAGCTTCTCCAAATGGCATCTGTAAGCCCATTCCTGCATCATCAGCCAACCGCGAGTGCAAATTTTCAGGTGTACTCGAGTGTTCAATCATCTTCAACCTCCAGGTCACGAAAGACAAGCGTGTCAATCTAACTCTTCCAGTACAAGAAGATTGAACAGGGGCAGCTGTCATACCCCAAAATTTGCCCTCCATTTACTCAAGAGATTTCATACATCTATACTCAAGGATTCCTCAAGAGTTGATCAGACAAACTCTCTCCTAGACAATCAACCCAAACTAGGGTTTGGTATCTCTCAGGCCAAGATGGGCTTCCAACATCTCCAATGGTCTTCATGCCTCCTCATATGCTTCAAAGATTCTCCATGTCAAATTTCAAGCCTCACAAGTCAAGTTTCCTCAGGCAATTGCTCAGATGGTTGAAAATCGGGTGTATTGGACAAAAAGTCAACTGTGGTCAACATACAGTCAAAACTTCTGATTTTTGGTCAACATCCTCATTTTGAAGTTACATTCATCATTTGATCAAGGGTTGATCATGATTCATCAAGAAAACTCAAGATTTGCTCAAAAGTCAAACTTTCTAAATTAGGGTTTCTAGGTGAAAAGTCAACTGAACTTTGACTGATCATAACTTTCTCATACTTTCTCAGAAATTTTTCCACCACCTCTTGTTTTGAAGGAAATTCAATTCTCTACAACTTCATGTCTCACAAGAATGTCCAAAAAATGCTTCATTTGAGAGGTATAGCTCAAAACATTACAGGTCATTTTCAAAGTCAACAAAAAGTCAACTTTTTGTTTTAAAGATATATTGAGCATGGAAACTCCAATTGAGATGAGACCAAAAAGGTTGGTTAGAGGAATCGTAGAGCTTTCCAAAAAGTCCAAGAACACTCAAAAATGTGGAAAATTGAGCAAGATACACCATTCACATGTTGGGCAATTTTGGACAACTGCACAAAAGGACATTTTGGTCAAAATGCAAAATTTTCCAAATGGGCCTATAATCTTTTGATCCAAACTTGTTTATGACATTATTCTTGACCCATAAATGCTTGGCCATGGCAATTTTCTATTTTATTAATTTATTTTTGAATTTTAGAACATTTAATTCAAAATTAAATTATATAAAATATGAAAATGATATATTTTTCCAAAAGGGCTGATTTTATATCTTCCTTGAAGTCCAAGATAGCCCAAGACTCTTGCCAAATTCGTGCATGATCATGCATTGAAGAGGAAATCAAATTTTCTTCAAGAAAATTGATTTTATTTGAAAAAAATTGAATGCTCCAAATCAAATCTTTTTTCACTCCTTTTTCTCTCCAAATCCTCTCTATAAATACCAAGTATCATAGCCAGCAAGCCACACGAAACCCTAGCTCAAGCCAAACCCTTGTTCTTGCAAAAATTTTCAAGAAATTTGAGAAAATCGTATTTTTATTTCCAGCCACTTTCAGCCTTCAAACACCATTCCATCGTGCTCAGAGGGTAAGTTTGAGTAAGAATGCATTATTTTCATTGATTAAACCAAGCTGAATCGATGCATATACATACATACATATTCAAAACTTTTTGATTTTTGCATTTTATTATCCTGCGTGCTTTAATCGATTCTAACCATTCTAATGTGTTCATGAGGTCCTATATGAGTGATCTGGGCCATCGTTTCATAGCTTGCACGTAAAAATCACAGGTTGCCATGTTTAGGGTTTTTCGAGCTGTCTTCATCGAACCGGTTGATACAGGCCTTTTCAGTCGAAACTGATACCACCAATGGACTCAGAAGGTCCGATTTAGGTGGACAAGGTCTTCCTTTTCCTTTTATTCGCGTTGTTTTGCAGGTTTGAACGTCGAACTCACCGGAGAAGACGACCGGAGCTAGGGCTCCGGCGTCGTTGAATGTGTTGACCGGCGAGGAGGCTGGCGTGGCGAGATAGCGTGCTCCGATTCGTCCATCCGTTCCATCTGGGGTCCACCATGCTGATCGTGCATTGACTCATCCAAACAGCGACGCGTGTTCATCCATGACCCCACGCTTCCAATTCATAACATCAGATGACACATGGCGTAGTGGTAAGATCGTTTCCTGTTCCAAGATGCTCTCAAGGGTCCCCTGTTCGAACCCCATCAGGACCTGGTTTTGCTATTTTCTCTCAAACTTTCAACTTTTCAACTATTTTCCTATTTTCTTTTTATTTTAATATTTGCATGTTATTTTAATTAATTTCATAATTTAATTTCTGCATTAAAAAATCATCAAAAATTATTTTTCTTTTTACATTATTTTCAGAAAAACCTTTATTTAATTTATAAAATTAAAAAATATAATTTTGCATGCATATTTATTTTTATTCATAATTTAGCATTTAAATCACTTTTAATTCATTTTTAATTATTAAAATGCATCCAAAAAATCCCAAAAATTTATTTTAGCATACTTATATTATTTCCAGCATGTAATATTTTTCTCATTCAAAAACTTGCATTTTTCTAACATTTTTCCTCTTATTCAATTCATATCGTATTTTCCGATTTCTCATTCTTTCACAGGTTGTTCCGATTCAGACGGTTCTCTTTTATCGTTTTATTTTTCCAATAATGTAACTGCTCATGGGATGTAATAGTTTAAATTAGGTTTTTATTTTCCGCAAGTTTAAATTATGTATCTGCCCCAAAGCCATGTAATAGCGTAGGACATTTACCTTTCTGCACCTTTACATTCCGCATTTTAATTTCCGCACCCTATAAACTGTTAGTAACTAGGCGTGTATGGCAAGACTAATAATGAACATAGCTCACTAATTCCAAGATAAAAATATCTGAATCAACACACTTCTTCACACATGCACCCCTTAGGGTAATTCTCTCTCATTGCCTTTACGAATTCAAATGGTCAAGTCCCTCGAACGTAGAGGTATTCTAGCACCGTTGCCTTCCAAACAAATCATCATAGTCCCTTCGATACAAAGATCATAAGACCCACGATGTCGCCTCCGAATACATGATCTTGACCCTCGATTGTCGCCTACGAAAAATGATGATAGTCCCTTCGAATGTGCTAGGATACTTCCTACAAGTTGCCTTCTATGACCATCCGATGTCCCTTCGAATGTCCCGCTTACATCCAACGAATGGAGCTACCTACTAACTAATGGTATGGCTAGCTCTATTCTAAAGGAACGTAAAATTATGAAAAGAACCAATTCTGAGTGGATAAATAAGTCTTTTAGTTGCTTGCTCTAAACCAAATGCTTTTCACACCACACACTTTTTGTCAAAGTTCAAACTCTTCTCAAAAACGAAACATTTCCAAACACTTTGTATACACTCCTACATGAGTCATTACAAAGTCAAAGCGAAATGCCTTTTTCAAAACATTTTTTGTCAAACACACAGAAAGCAATTTTAAAGTGATCTAAGAGCAACTAAGAGCCCGTAGATAACTACGGATGGAAAGGGGTGCTAATACCTTCCCTTTTCATAACCATTCTCCCGAACTCAGAATCTAAACGAAGGTCTTTTTCTGTACTTTTACCTTCCCTTAATTGGATAAAAATAAAAGTCGGTGGCGACTCTTGCTATCCGCACATTTGCGATACAAAAATCTACAAAGTCAGTTCACCGTGTTACAGGTTGCAATTGTTTTTTTATGGGGAGTTCGATTCTGCATCCTCACAGTTGTAACTTGTGCTTGGCGTTGTAGCTATAAGAAGTCTTATGTTCGACCGTACGCACACTTAGAAATTCTCTTGTACTTGAAAGGGAAGACGCCTTTTTGAAAAGGTTTTTCAAAGAAAAGAAGTCCGAAGACAAAAAGGTTTAAAATGAGGTTGGTTGATTTTACCTTGAAAAGGAGTTTGAACCATTATTAAGTGTTTTTATTTTCAAGAGAAAAGAAAACAAGTTTTAGTTTTATTACATGCAAAGATGCAAAAGAAATAAGAAAACATGCAAAGGGAGACTAACTAGTTCCATCCTAACGTTATCATGCAAAGTTGGACCTAAGATTGAGGATGAATGGAATCTCTACCTATGTTGACATGCAAAGGATGAAGATCCTAATGTCTAGGATCGAGAGCTATCCTAGTCGGACGGTCCTAAGGGAAACTATCATAAGATCCGTCTTGGTTGAACAACCAAGGGATGCAAGCAGAGAAGGCAAGCAAGTGCTTTGGCAGAAGCACACAAACAATGCAATGCACAAATAAATGATTTAGACATGCGTGGGGACGGTGAAAGAAGTTCCATAGCCTGCAAAGGTAACAAGTATACTGGAGTCAAACAGGAGCCGACATTCGAAGGAAAACCATAGACACAAATGGAAATAAACATGTCCACTAGGAGTTTCCTCTAGGAGAAAGGTATCACAACATGATATGAATTATCTATTGTGAGGAGCATATGAGTGCGGGTTCAAAGCAGTGAATGAGAACCCCATGAGAAAGCATGGAGAGTCAGAATAGGGGAATTTTGCCACTTTTATTATTGACTCGATAAAGAAAGAAACATGATTCGCGTGTGCTGAAGTTGACACGGACTAGAACTGTGTCGAGGTTGATTGCGAACCCTTTCCGTGTGCACATCTTATCATATTATATATATATATATATATATATATATATCACCTATAAGTATCAAAGCGGGACTTTTCTTGGTGGTGCTACACTAGGTTGCCTAACCACCCATGACCTATGCAAGCACAAAAGTAAACACACAATGAAAGTTACCACCCTATGCACGGAAGAGGATTCGAAACAAACCACATACAGTTAGCACACAGAATTTCCCTAAACGGGTCTTTAAATAAACCAGAGAGGTTCCTGAACTTGCTCAAACTACGAAAGCCCCTTCATGCATTTCTATTCCTACTTCTCATGGCAAAAGAAAGCGGTTAAACCATACTTCTCATGCTCTCTAGAAAAACAGTAAAAGAATACGGTAGAAAGGTATAGAAAATACCAAATGGATGACAATTCGTAAGAAAAAGCAAGCTAGAAATACTCTGGAAAACTTCAAGTACTGCTGACAAGCAATAAAGAAATCTAGTGAGTAATATGCGGAGACATCAAAGCATGATCAGAATCTGCATTCGTACACATCCGAAGTAAAAGAAACCTGTAAAAGATTGCAATCCAAATAATACAGACAATGGATGTGCATATCATATGCACAATCAGAATGTGCGTGCGTACACATTTGAGCTAAACGAATAAACCTGCGAGAAGGTGAAAACGAAGCAAAGAAGATAAATGGTACGCATACAGTATGCGGTATCGGAACGTGCATTCGTACACATTCAAAACAATCCCATAACCTGCAAGAAATCACAATCTAGACAATGCAAACAAGAGAGTGTGTGTTCGTACTGTAACACGGTGAACTGACTTTGTAGGATTTTTGTATCCAAATGTGCGGATAGCAAGAGTCGCCACCGACTTTTATTTTTATCCAATTAAGGGAAGGTAAAAGTAACAGAAAAAGACCTTCGTTAGATTCTGAGTTCGGGAGAATGGTTATGAAAAGGGAAGGTATTAGCACCCCTTTCCATCCGTAGTTATCTACGGGCTCTTAGTTGCTCTAGATCACTTTTTAAAATTGCTTTCTGTGTGTTTGACAAAAATGTTTTGAAAAGGCATTTCGCTTTGACTTTGTAATGACTCATGTAGGAGTGTGTACAAAGTGTTCGGAAATGTTTGTTTATGAAAAGAATTTGAACTTTGAAAAAAGTGTGTGGTGTGAAAAGCATTTGATAGAGCGAGCAACTAAAAGACTTATTACCCACTCAGAATTGGTCGTTTTGTTGTACTTCTACATTCCTTTAGAATAGCGCTAGCCGTACCATTAGTTAGTAGGTAGCTCCATTCGTTGGATGTAAGCGGGACATTCGAAGGGACGTCGGATGGTCATCGAAGGCAACTTGTAGGAAGTATCCTAGCACATTCGAAGGGACTATCATCATTTTTCGTAGGCGACAATCGAGGGTCAAGATCATGTATTCGGAAGCGACATCGTGGGTCTTATGATCTTTGTATCGAAGGGGCTATGATGATTTATTTGGAAGGCAACGGTGCTAGAATACCTCTACGTTCGAGGGACATGACCATTTTGAATTCGCAAAGGCAACGAGAGAGAATTACCCTAAGGGGTACGTGTGCGAAAGAGGTGTGTTGATTTCAGATATGTTTTATCTTGAAGATTAGTGTGAGCTATGTCCAATTATTATCTTGCCATACACGCCTAATTACTAGCAGTTTATAGGGTGCGGAAAGTAAAAATGCGGAATGTAAAGCGGGAATGTAAAGGCGGAAAGATAAACCTACGCTATTACAAGGCTTTGGGGCAGATACATAATTAAAAATGCGGAAAATAAAGTCCTAAATTAAATTATTACAACCCATGAGCAATTACATTATTGGAAAAAAAAGAATGATAAAATGATAAAGAGAAAATCGTCTGAATCGGATCAACCTGTACAAAAAGAAGAAATCGGAAAATGCAATATGAATCGAACAAGAGAAAAATGTTAGAAAAATGCAAGTTTTAATATGGGAAAATTACTACATGCTGGAAATAACATAAATATATTAAAATAATTTTTTGGGATTTTTTGGAAAAGATTTAATAATTAAAATGCAATTAAAAGTGAATTAAATGCAAAAATAAAAATAAAATAAATATGCATGCAAAAATTATATTTTTAAATTTACTAAATTAAATAAAGGTTTTCAGAATATAAATGTGAAAATAAAATATTTTTTTGATAATTTTTTAATGCTGAAATAAAATGTGGAAATTAATTAAAATAGTATGCAAAAATATTAAATAATAAGAAAAATAGAAAATAGTTTGCAAACTTGTGAAAAATCAAATGCCATGGCCAGGGATCGAACTGGAGACATTCCTCTCACAAACCCACGCCTTTGCCATCTGATCTGGAACGCACGCGTGTCAATGAAACGGAACAGACGGATTACAAGCACGCGTCATGCCCTGGTTGCCTCGTCTCCGCGCCAAACTTCATCTTCCTTGATTTGAAATTTTGAACCTTCAGCGTCGGCTTTTGCTCGACGCTACATGCTAAACGAAAATCAAGCACGCATAATATAAATTAATTCTAAAGCCATGGTTCGATTCCGACATCATTCAACACGATGGTATGGGTCTCGTGGTCCAATTTTTCCGATAAGCCAAACCCTAAATCGAGCTCAGGAACCCTAGTTATGGCATATTACGTTTTAGGCCATGGAAATGCAATTAACCTGCCCAGATCGCTTGCAAACTTTGTTCTAAGCATGAAACAAACATCAAAACTTGTTAATAATGCATGAATAATGAAACACGATTTTGAAAAAAGCAAGAACAAACCGATTCGTGATTCCCGATTCGGATGGTTTTGAGCAATGTGGGTCCGATCGACTCAAAAGGTATCAAGGAACGCAATAGACACCTTAGAATCGATTAAAAACGGCAGGAACTAGGGTTGCAAATTGCTTCAAGAACACGATTTCTTAAGTTTGAGAATAGGGTTTCCAAGGCAATTTTTTCGTCCTCTTGCAATTGAGATGTATCAAGTATATATGCTTGATGGATTTGGCATTGTTTTTGGAAAGATTTGATCAATAATCAATGAAAATCAATTTTGATTTTTCATGAAATCAAAATTTCAAACTTTGGTCCAATTTCAATCTAATCTTCCCATATTTGATTCAATTTCGAAATTGCTGGCATTTATGGGTTAATTGGATCACAAGCAAGCAATAAAAATCAATCTTTCAATTAATTTTGATTTTATACTTTATTTTTCAAATTAATTTGTATTTAAATGAATAAATTCCAAATTAAATAGGAAAATAAAATAGAAAATCGTGGCATTGGGCTTGGACATTCCTACTTGCATGAGGAATAAGTTTGGATGAAGAAAAAGTAGGCCCATTTGCAAAAGATTTGATTTTTTGAAGTATCTCTTTGTGCATTCTTTCAAAATTGCCCAACTTGTGGATGGTGTAACTTGCTCAATTTTCCACATTTTTGAGTGTTCTTGGACTTTTTGGAAAGCTCTAAGAGTCCTCTAAACAATGTCTTTGGTCTCATATCAATTGGAGTTACCATGCTCAATATATCTTCAAATCAAAAAGTTGACTTTTTGTTGACTTTGAAAATGACCAATGTTTTGAGCTATACCTCTCAAATGAAGCATTTTTGGACATTCTTGTGAGACATGAAGTTGTAGAGAATTGAATTTCCTTCAAAACAAGAGGTGGTGGAAAATTTCGAGAAAGTATGAAGAAGTTATGATCGGTCAAAGTTCATTGACTTTTCATCTAGAAACCCTAATTTAGAAAGTTTGACTTTTGAGCAAATCTTGAGTTTTCTTGATGAATCATGATCAACCCTTGATCAAATGATGAATGTAACTTCAAAATGAGGATGTTGACCAAAATCGAAGTTTTGACCGTATGTTGACCACAGTTGACTTTTGTCCAATACCGATTTTCAACCATCTGAGCAATTGCCTGAGGAAACTTGACTTGTGAGGCTTGAAATTTGACATGGAGAATCTTTGAAGCATATGAGGAGGCATGAAGACCATTGGAGATGTTGGAAATCCATCTTGACTTGAGCGATACCAAACCCTAGTTTGGGTTGATTGTCTAGGGGAGAGTTTGTCTGATCAACTCTTGAGGAATCCTTGAGTATGGATGTATGAAATCTCTTGAGTAGATGGAGGGAAAATTTTGGGGTATGACAGCTGCCCCTGTTCAATCTTCTTGTACTGGAAGGGTTAGATTGACACGCTTGTCTTTCGTGACCTGGAGGTAGAAGATGATTGAACATTCGAGTACACCTGAAAATTTGCACTCGCTGGTGGTGAAGGATGCGGGAATGGGCTTACAGATGCCATTTGGATACTTCGCTGGAGGATGAGCCGTACGCTAGACTCGAGAATGTTGATAGGAGAATTGACGGAGATGGGCTTAAGATGCCATCTGGAAAGATCGGTGCTGGGGAGTGAACCATACGCTAGGCTCTGTAGCCGTTCCTGGAAGGAGCATGGAGATGGGCTTAAGATGCCATCTAGAGGGAGTCATACGTTAGACTTCGTGTTCATTTTTTGAATGAAGTTATTGGTTTGTATTGATTTTTAACCATATATGCAGATTCGAAAGTGAAGCACTTGATAAGTAGTCGGAGATGGGCTTAAGATGCCATCCAAGGCAACTGAGTCGTACGCTAGACTCTGTAGTTGCTGTTGATAATAAGGAATCAAAATAAATCTTCGTGTTGATTACTCTGAGGGAGATTGCAGTTGGCAAAATGTGGATATCTTCCCTGTTGTGCATCGGGTGTTGATCCACTGCCTGTTATTGGAGGATAACTTGTGATCGTCGGATAGGGTTTCCGCCTAGCTTCGTATTAATCTCGGATCCGTTGTCGGAGGACAACGAGGGCGGTCGTTCGATAGTTTTCCGTCGATTCGGGCTTAATCTCGACCACCGTCAAGGACAACTAGGGGCGGTCTTTCAAATAGTTTTCCCGTCGTAGTTCGGGGCTTAATCCTGGACCTGTTCGCATCAGAAGTGACTTTCACCTGTTTTGAAAAAAACAAGAGAAACTTTGATAGAATATTCGTTAGTCTTATGCAAAGTATGATGCATGACAGTGTATATGAATGACGTATGCATGAATTATGACTTTATGAGAAATGTATGAATGATAGCTGTTGTGGTATTTCAAAACATATCCATCTTGAAGAATATGCGAATGTTCTGTTTGAGGATTTCTGACTCATGCTTGGGGATTTGTGTAGGTGAGAACCCCGCTTTTGAAGGAGAAGAAAGATATCCGGATTCCTCCGATGCACTATCGACCAAGTCTTGGGCCTAGATATTGTTGAGGAAGGTAGAGATTGAGAAGCTCGTTGTTGGAGATCTCATATCTGACCTCGCCGAGGAGAATCGGGAGGCGATCCGTTGGGGACCTTGTATGTAGATCCCGTTGAGGAAATTTAGGAGGCGCCCATCGAGTGTAGATCTCATGGAGAGCATTTGATGGTTGCCGAGAGACCGGGCTAGAAGAGTCTGAGTCCGTTGTAATCTCTGGGGAATAAAGTGTATGTTTCTCCGATGCACTATCGACCAAGTTTCGTCCGATACCAGGAAAAAGGAAGGAGAGATACCGGGGATAAATACCTTGACTGGGGGGTGAGGTGTTACTGCTTGGAGACTGATGTAACTTTACTTAGTCGAGTGGAATTGCAGCTCGTGGATTCCCTTATACTCCGCTGGGGAAGGTGTGTTGTGAGTGACACCTTTATGCTCTGTGGGGAACTATTTGTTGACTTTCGTCGTCATCCCAATTCCTGGAACCTGTAGTAAGTACTTTTGTATGTTCACCTTTCGTATGTTTGCAGAGAGATTTTTACTGTCGAGTGCATATAATCATTCAAAGCAAACGTTGGACTTATTGCAAACCGACAACAGTGAAAATTGTAAAGAGAAAGAACTTGTATTTATTGGCCAAGTAGTTTTGTACACAAGAAAGGTAAAAAGCTATGGGGGAAACAATCTCGTTAAGTTCCAACCATGCTAGTACTCATATATTTCAACTATCTCATCTCCTTGAGAGAAAGTGAGTAGATGATCTTCGCCATTTGAACCTTGAATCTGAGTAGTGCGGAAGGTGTGATCTGGAAGAGACATAGTCGCGCTTAAATCCCTAATTTTTGCCTAGACCGCCTTTCGGTTTTCGACGGATACCCTTTTGCCCAAGCCGCCTTTTCGTGTTTTCGACTTGCCGTGTACATGTTTTGTATATATCCTTTATTTTGCCCGAACCTTTTGGTTCGCCAGATGCCCTTATTTTTGCCTAGGCCAGTCGACCTAGCGGGTCTCTTTTATGCGTAGTATTTTTTGACTATGTCTGCGTTCACAGGGTGTGGGAAATCTTCACCATCCATGGTGCTAAGTGTCATACCCCAAAATTTGCCCTCCGTCTACTCAAAAGATTTCATACATCTATGCTCAAGGATTCCTCAAGAGTTGATCAGACAAACTCTCTCCTAGACAATCAACCCAAACTAGGGTTTGGTATCTCTCAAGTCAAGGTGGATTTCCAACATCTCCAAAGGCCTCCATGCCTCCTCATATGCTTCAAAATTCTCCATGTCAAGTTTCAAGCTTCACAAGTCAAGTTTCCTCACAATTGCTCGATGGTTGAAAATCGGTGTATTGGACAAAAGTCAACTATGGTCAACATACAGTCAAAATTTCGATTTTTGGTCAACATCCTCATTTTGAAGTTACATTCATCATTTGATCAAGGGTTGATCATGATTCATCAAGAAAACTCAAGATTTGCTCAAAAGTCAAACTTTCTAAATTAGGGTTTCTAGATGAAAAGTCAACTGAACTTTGACTGATCATAACTTTCTCATACTTTCTCAGAAATTTTTCCACCACCTCTTGTTTTGAAGGAAATTCAATTCTCTACAACTTCATGTCTCACAAGAATGTCCAAAAAATGCTTCATTTGAGAGGTATAGCTCAAAACATTACGGTCATTTTCAAAGTCAACAAAAGTCAACTTTTGTTT
This sequence comes from Vicia sativa, assembly GCA_021764765.1. NCBI lineage: Eukaryota > Viridiplantae > Streptophyta > Magnoliopsida > Fabales > Fabaceae > Vicia > Vicia sativa. The sequence continues at coordinate 67,003,744 of CM038796.1, read as the reverse complement.
TGAAGATATATTGAGCATGGTAACTCCAATTGAGATGAGACCAAAGACATTGTTTAGAGGACTCTTAGAGCTTTCCAAAAAGTCCAAGAACACTCAAAAATGTGGAAAATTGAGCAAGTTACACCATTCACAAGTTGGGCAATTTTGGAAGAATGCACAAGAGAGATACTTCAAAAATCAAATCTTTGCAAATGGGCCTATTTTTCTTCATCCTAACTTGTTCCTCATACAATTAGGAATATCCAAGCCAATGCCACGAATTTTGATTTATTTTTCTATTTAATTTGTAATTTATTTATTTAAATGCAAATTAAATCTTAAAATAAATTATAAAATCAAAATTAATTGAAGATTGATTTTATTGCTTTCTTGTGATCCAATCAACCCATAAATGCCGCAATTTCGAAATTAGATCAAATTTGGCAAGATTGGATTGAAATTGGACAAAATTTGAAAATTTGATTTCATGAGAATATCAAAATTTGATTTCCATTGAATGTTGATCAATTCTTTCCAAAAACCATTCCAAATTCATCCAGCATATATACTTGATGCATACCTATCAAGAGAAAACGAAAAAATTGCTCCAGAAACCCTAACCTAAAATCAAAATTTCGTGTTCTTGAAGCAACTTGCAATTCTAGTTCCAGCCATCCACAACCGATTTTGAGGATTCCATTGCATTCCTTGAGGTCTTTAGAGTCGATCCAGACTCTTATATCATTCAAAACCATCAAGAATCACGAAAACCGAATTTGGTTTGTTCTTGAAATTTCAAAATTCGATTTCTAACATTCATACATTGTTAACTTGTTTTGATTGTTTGTTTGTGTTTAGAATCAAGTTTCCAAACTTTCTGGGCAATCCAATTGAATTTCCATGGCCGGAATCGTGTTTCACCATGATTAGGGTTTATGAGCTCGATTTAGGGTTTGGCTTATTAGGAAAAATTGGACAACGAGACCCATACCAGTGTGTTCGGAATGCTTCAAGGAATCGAACCATGCCTTTAGAATTCATTTATATTATGTATGCTTGCTTTTTGATTTTGCCAGGGCCTGTAGCGTCGAGCCAAAGCCGACGCTAACTTTCAAATATTCAAATCGGAGAAGACGATCGTTGGCGCGAAGGATGAGGCAATGGGGAAGCAACGCGTGTATTCCACTCAATCCGTTTCCAAACAGTTGACACGTCTAGCTCAGTTGGTCAGCGCATTGGTTTTCAAGGTTTGAAAGGGATGTCCCCAGTTCGATTCCTGGTTCAGACAATCCCTTTTTTTCACTTTTACAAAACTCTATTTTCCTATTTTCTTTTATTTTAATATTTTCCATTCATTTTAATTTCTTTTCATATTTTTTATTCCGTATTAAAAATTACCAAAAATATTTTTTCTTTTTACATTATTTTTCTAAAAACCTTTATTTAATTTAATAAATTAAAAAATATAATTTTTGCATGCATATTTATTTTATTTTTTATTTTAGCATTTAGATCATTATAAATTGCATTTTAATTATTAAATCTTTTCCAAAAAATCCCAAAAATTTATTTTATCTTATTTCCAGCATATATTAATTTTCTCATATTAAAATTTGCATTTTTTCTAACATCTTCTCTTATTTCGATTTTATCATATTTCCCGATTGTCTTATTCTTTCACAGGTTGCTCCGATTCGGACGTTTTTCTTTTTTATCATTCTATTTTATCCAATTATGTAATTGTTCATGGGTTGTAATAGTTTAATCTAGGGTTTTATTTTCCGCAAGTTTAAATTATGTATCTGCCCCAAAGCCATGTAATAGCGTAGGTTTATCTTTCCGCACCTTTACATTCCCGCTTTACATTCCGCATTTTATTTTCCGCACCCTTATCAATTGCTAGTAATTAGGCGTGTATGGCAAGATAATAATTGGACATAGCTCACACTAATCTTCAAGATAATATATTCTGAATTTGATACACTTCTTTCACACGTGCACCCCTTAGGGTAATTCTTTCTCGATGCCTTTCGATTCAAAAATGGTCATGTCCCTCGAACGTAGAGGTATTCTAGCACTGTTGCCTTCCAAACAAATCATCATAGTCCCTTCGATACAAAGATCATAAGACCCACGATGTCGCTTCCGAATACATGATCTTGACCTCGATTGTCGCCACGAAAATGATGATAGTCCTTCGAATGTGCTAGGATACTTCCTACAAGTTGCTTTCTATGACCATCCGATGTCCCTTCGAATGTCCCGCTTACATCCAACGAATGGAGCTACCTACTAACTAATGGTATGGCGCTATTCTAAAGGAACGTAAAAGTACGAAACGACCAATTCGTGGGTAAATAAGTCTCTTAGTTGCTTGCTCTATCAAATGTTTTTCACACCACACACTTTTTCAAAGTTCAAATTCTTTTCAAAACAAAACATTTCCGAACACTTTGTATACACTCCTACATGAGTCATTACAAAGTCAAAGCGAAATGCCTTTTCAAAACATTTTGTCAAACACACGTAAAGCAATTTTAAAAGTGATCTAGAGCAACTAAGAGCCCGTAGATAACTACGGATGGAAAGGGTGCTAATACCTTCCCTTTTCATAACCATTCTCCGAATTCGAATCTAACGAAGGTCTTTTTTGTTACTTTTACCTTCCCTTAATTGGATAAAAAAAAGTCGGTGGCGACTCTTGCTATCCGCACATTTGGATACAAAATCCTACAAAGTCGGTTCACCGTATCACGTAATCTGGCGACTACTGGGACTCACCCTTAAAAGAGAGAATTGCCTTAGGGATTTCTAGATAACATTTATGCTTTTGTTTGACTTGTATGCTTTATCTTTAAGGGTTGCTTGGGTATTATATTGTTGGGGATCCTACACCCGATCCGGTTTCCTTTTAGGTAAGTAGCATTAGATCATCGCGACCGCTAGACGATAACTACGCGGTCAACATGATGGCTACGTTAGCGTGACACTTTGGTTGTCCGATACTCTTCATTCCCAAGTTGAAGATAGTATTTGGCTTCTGCGTGGTGTCATCAAGCGCTAACTAAACTTTTAGAACCTTAATTGACCCATCTTGGCCATTAGAAGGTAGTGAGATGGCGGCTTTGTGTAGACCGAGGTTGGTTGATACTCGATGCTACGCTCATTGAGATCGACTTTTGGGACATTTTCGATCGACCACTTGGCCGTATTGAAATAAGCGCCTACGAGAAAGATCGATGATGTGAGATTCCTAGAACCCTTACTTATTATAGGACAGATGAACCAACTCAAACTTTTGGTAGGGTAATCACCTATACCTCTTGCAAGCCTTAAACCTAGGCTCATTGTGTGAATTGTTTGTGTGTGCTAAACATGACATCATGACATCATTTGCATTGCATATCATTTCTAACTATTTCAAGGACCTAGGGATTTATCTTTGCTCTGTTTTGTAGGGAATCATGGCTTCTAGAAAGACTATCCGAATCAACTTCATGGGTATACCTTCTCAGCTCAAAGAATTGGTTTCAGAAATTCCCGACCATGCTCAGTTCATCAAAAGACATGGTTATCTGCTTGATTTGGTTATCTCCGGTTTTGAAGAAGATATGATGCATGTCCTATTCCAAAACACCATTGCTTTACATTTCCCGATTATCAGTTGGTTCCTACCTTGGAAGAATTCTCTAAGCTACTTGGGATACCTATTCTTGACCAAATGCCATTCACCGGTTTGGAAAAGGTTCCTAAGTACGAAGACATTGCATCCGCCTTACATCTCAAGCGTTCAGATATCGAAGCCAATTGGGAAACTAGAAGTGGAGTTAAGGGTTTACTTTCCAAGTTCTTAATCAAGAAAGCCCGAGAATTCCTCAAAGTTATGAGTTTCCATGCATTTGAAGATATTGTGGCCTTGCTAATCTATGGTTTGGTTCTATTCCCTAACTCGGATCAATTCATAGATGTCAATGCCATCAAGTTGTTTCTTACCCGTAATCCAGTGCCTACTTTACTTGGAGACATCCTGCATTCTCTCCACACCCGTACTACTAAGCGACAAGGAACTCTCATGTGTTGTATACCGTTACTTTCAAGGTGGTTTATTTCGCACCTTCCTCCATCAGTTTTGAAGAATGAACAAAGGTTGAGATGGTCTCAAAGATTGATGTCACTCTCTCATTCAGATATCCGTTGGAGCCTTTTCTCTCAAAAGGATTTCACATTCATTGAGCGTTGTGGAGAATTCCCTAATGTACCACTACTTGGTATAAGAGGAGGTATTACTTACAACCCTTCTCTAGCTCTACGTCAGTTTGGTTTTGCTCGAAGAGATGGTCCACATGATATGCTTCTCCAAGATATTGTGTTCGACTACAATCACGATCTCGAATTACCGAAAGGTTTATACATGCTTGGGGCATGGTAAAGAAGACGATACCAAGACTTTGGGGCACCGAACTCCATTCCTTGGGAACCTTACCTCAAATGGGTGCGAGCTCGAGCTCAAAACCTCATGATGCCATTCACGCTTGTTTATCCTGGATTCGTTAAAGAAGAGGGATACCTTTGAAGCTCAGTGTTACGCAAGCGAGAAGAAAGTGCTAGAGTTGACCAAGCTACTTCACGAGGAGCGAAACATCAACGCCTACATCGGCACCAAGAGGAAGCGCCCATGGGAGGCTTAGAGCTTTAGGATGTTTATGTTTTCTTTTATTGCTTTGAACTATCTCTTGTACTTAAAAAGAAAAGAATAATGAGAAGTACTAATAAATGTTTGTTCATTGCTTGTTTAACAAATTTAAATCTCTTAGGTCCTTGAAAACATTGCATTGCATTCGCATAAACATTGCATAGCATATCATAACATTGCATCACAGGTACATTGGAGATTGGTTTTCTCATTTGCTCGCTATTTATTTTAGCAGAAATGGCTCTTGAACAGACTGTCAAAGATCTCCAGGCTCAGAATGCTCAGTTTCAGCAGATGTTCACCAACTTGGTCCAAGGCCAAGAAGATTTGAAGAAGCTCATCAACAAGAAGAAGAAGGTTGTTGGTCTCCTCAACATGGGTAGACGTTTCAAAGGGGGTCCTAAGGTGGTCAGCCGTATTGAGCTCTCTGAAGGAAGTGTCCATACCGAGGGGAGTACCAAGGGTGATGAAGGTGAGCAGCGTGAGCCAAAGAAAGGAGGAGAGGATCACTCTGATTATAGCCAACACTCTGATGAAGATGACAAGTACAAACAACTCGAAGACCGTCTAAATGCTGTGGAAAACCTGAAGATGTCCGGGCTGAACTTTGATGACCTGAGTCTTGTTCCTGGTGTTGTGATTCCTCCCAAATTCAAAGTTCCTATTTTTGCCAAGTATGATGGCATGTCTTGCCCTAAGCTACATTTGAAGTCCTATGTCCAGAAGATCAATCCCCACACTGATGACAGAAAGTTGTGGATGCACTACTTTCAAGAGAGTTTGTCCGGAACCCAGTTGGAATGGTACTATCAGCTAGAGAATGACCGTATCCGTACTTTGAGTGATTTGGCTGATGCTTTCTGAGAGTATGAGTACAATGTTGAATTGACACCCACTGCATGCAACTACAAAGCATGTCTATGGGTCGTGACGAGAAGTTCAAGGAGTATGCTCGTGGAGAGATCTAGCAGAGTTCAACCACCCTTGTCCAATAGGGAGTTGGTTGATATGTTTATGGGAACACCGACCGCCCATTCTTCAATCATCGATTGGAAATTCTTCATCCGGATTCACCGAGTGATATTGACAAAGCGCATTGAAGCGGTATCAAGAGTGGGAAGATCCATGTAGAGTCATCTTCAAATCTGCGAAGAGATCTTTTGGTGGTAAGAAAGAAACCAATCTTGTGTATGGTCGAAAAGCCGAGACAAGACCGACCGTGCTCAACTGTGGGGCAGTGATCTCGATCCTACATCAAGACAACCTCGGTGAGACAACGCGAGCGAACGCGCCACGAAGAGTTAAGATCAACATGCCATTGTCGCAAGCCTTGCAACACATGTTGAAAGCGAGTTGATTACCTTGAGGATCCTCCTCGAATGTCAACACTTCCTCTCAAAGTACAATCCTAATGCTAAGTGTGCTTACCATTCCAACAGCCGGGCACGACAATTGTTGGGCTCAAGAACAAGATTCAAGATATGATTGAATCTAAGCGATTGAGTTTGATCCTCTGTTGAGACTCGAATGTGATCAACGCGCCTATGCCTAACCATGACAAGAGTTCCAATCTGTTGGTGACGATACTTATGTTTTCAACATAGATGACTTGACCATTCCTCCGATGATTAAGAAGAGTTTGTTGCAAGCGGTGTCAATCCGGATGCCCGAGAATTGTCGGGTGCCCATCCGCACTGATGGTTGTGCTTGGTTGAGAAGACGTGTTCGGCATGATGGATAACCGTGAGATACTATTTCGAAACCACCGGCAAGCGTGTGATGAAATGTCTAAGTTGAAGATCGACAATGCGAACGAAACTGTACCATCTGTGTGGGACACCTTGGGGCAGCCAAGTGGAAAGTATGATTACATGGTGAAGTACACCGTTCCTGATAGTTACAAGATTCCTATTGAAGATGTTAAGGCGACCGGATGGGGTGACGATTTCCGAAGACTATCTTGATGTTAACACAATAAGGATTTCCTCTGCGATCCTGTGCCTAGAGTGGCACCTCTCATTATCACTTCTCCAAGACCGGTTCCATATTCCTCGACAAAGCTATCCCTTGGAATTATGGGTGATGTTTACTATCATGGCGTCAAGCAAGACCCTCGACAATTGAAGATCTTACCATTGGATTCACACGACATCACGGATCATTGACGACCGGAAGGGTATTCTCTCCGATATCTCTCCTCCAAAGACACCGACTCCACTCGCTTCCGTCTACTCAACCAATATCCCGCTAGGGAAAGAACCGATGACTCATCCCGCCAACCGAAGTACCAAAGGAAGTTCAAGACACCTCAAACGAGAAATGGAGGAAATTCAAGATCATCAAGAAGAGTGATTACAATGTTGTGGAGCAGTTAGGAGACTCGTCCAAAATCTCCATGCTTGCTCGCTCTTGTGCTCCGAGGCTCATGCTAATGCCTTGGTGAAATTTCTGAAGAATGCTCATGTGCCACAAGACACTACCACGACCGATTCGAAGTTTGTATTGCCACGCCAACAACGGCCTAGGCTTCTCGATCTTGATTTGACTCTCGAAAGAAACATAACAAAGCCTTGCACATCTCTGAATGCAAGGGTACTATCTTATCTCATGTTTTGGTTGACACGGTTACGCTTTGAATATCCTTCCAAGGCGCTTTTGATCGACTTGATGTCGAAGGGTTGGTTACGAGACCGGTGACATAATCGTGAGAGCTTTTGATGGTTCTAAGCGCTTGGAGAGCTCATTCTGCGTTAAAATCGGTTCCCGGACTTTTGACTCTACTTTCTTTGTCATGGACATCCGTCCACCTACTCTTGCCTACTTGGACGCCCTTGGATACATGGGGCGTACCTCTACCGCATCGAAACTAAAATACCCGGTGAAAGGGAAGGTTGTTACAGTATGTGGTGAAGAAGAATATATGGTCAGTCATCTACAGTCATTCCGCTATCTCGATATGGAGGGTGAATTCTTCGAGACTCCCTGTCAAGCTTTTGAAACAATTCCCAGAGTCATGCCTGTTGACTCTCCCGTCACTCCTGAAGATGCTAAAGTTCCGCCTAGGATGGCCTCGCTGAAAGATGCTCAAGCTGCTGTTGAATAAGGAGGTAGTGCTATTTGGGGACAGCTCCCTGATCTTCCTTTCAAATCTGACAAGACTGGTTTAGGCTTCACCATCAAGGGTCAGAAGATGATACGTCACGAACGTGCCGGCCAACTTCCTTCCGCATCGCCAGTGGAATCCATGCTATAGAAGACGACGACATCGACTTCGATATCAGCAAGTGGATCTTCCCAACTTCAGATCATGGGCTCAGCAATTGGAAGACCGAAGACGTCATACCAATCTCCTTTAGCCAGGAGTAATTGCTCTTGTTTTGTTTTGCTTTTCGTATTTCTTTATGTTTTGAACAATAAACTTTGAAAGCCTAGTGCCTTGCCCGGGGCATCATGGCTCGTTTGCGAGGGTTATTATCTGTTGTCTGCGTATTTTCATTCAATAAATTCGTTGGACTTTTGCATTCAATTGTTTGTTTTCTTTCTTTACTTTATCACCCTTGAAAAAGCTATGTGTTCTTACACACCCCACGTGATACAACGCAATCACTCGAATCTCGTTAATAACTATGCTAGTGCTAAATATGACTTGATAATCCGATCTACCAAGCCGAAGGCGAAAGTGAGGAAGATTGTGAAGTGCCGGAGAACTTGCCGATCGCTACAAGAAGAAGCGAGTTATACTGACCACACAAAGAGCAAGTTGAGGTTGTGAATTTGGGTCGATGAAGACGAAAGAGATCAAGATAGGAGCGGATCTTGAGAACAAAGGTTGAGATGCTACGAGACTATATTGAGGTTTTGCTTGGTCATATGAAGACATGCTGGGTTTAGACATTGATATTGTGGTTCATCGATTGCCGACAAAGAAGGTTTTCTCGGTGAAATGAAGGTTCGTCGCGTCCCGAGATGTCGAGAAAATCAAAGCCGGTTATGAAGCTTCAACGGTTTCCTAGTGTCACCTCTTATCCCATGGGTTGCTAATGTGGTACCCGTGCCTAAGAAGGATGGTAAGGTGCGAATGTGTGTGGATTCAGATCTAAACAAAGCGAGTCCGAAAGACGATTTCCACTTCCTCATATTGATGTTACGGTTGACAACACCGCCGGATAAGGTTTTCCTTCATGGATGGTTTCTCCTTACAATCGATCAAAATGGCTCAAGACATGGAAGACTACTTTTGTTACGGTGGGGCACTTTCGCTACAAGGTTATGCCGTTCGGATGAAGCGCGGCGCCACTTATCGTGCTATGGTGACATTATTTCATGACATGATTCATCACGAGATAGAGGTCTCGTCGGCGACATGATAGCTCGATCACGGTGAAGAAGAACATCTTGATCATTTGCGAAACTATTTGATGATTGAAGAAGTCAGTTGAGACTTAATCCCAACAAGTGCACCTTTGAGTCGGATCCGAAAACTCCTAGGGTTTATAGTCGGTGGTAAAGGTATTGAGGTTGACCCGCCAAGGTTAAAGCCATTCAAGAGATGCGGCGCCCGAGAGAGGAAGTCGGGGTTTCTTGGGCGATTAAACTACATTGCAGATTCATTGCACACCTAGCGCTACTTGTGAGCCAATCTTCAAGTTACTTAAGAAAGATCAAGTAGTGGAATGGAGCAGCGATTGCGGATCGCTTTTGACAAAATCAAGGAGTACCTGAATCCTCCTATTCGATGCCGCCTACGGAAGACCTCTTATCATGTACTTGGCGGTGTTAGAGAACTCAATGGGGTGTGTGTTGGGGCAACATGCGAGTGTGGTCGAAAAGAGCATGCAATATACTACCTTAGCAAAAGTTTACCGTGTGAAACAAGATACTCATGACTTGAGAAAACTTGCAACGCTTTGGCTTGGGCTGCTCGCCGACTAAGGCGATATGTTGACTCACACTACCTTGTTGATTTCAAGATGGATCCGATAAAATACATATTTGAGAAACCAGCTCTCTCGGAAGAATAGCAAGATGGCAAATGATCTTGACCGAATATGACATCACACTTCTCGAAAGCGATCAAAGGAAGTGTAGTAGCCGATCATTTGGCTCATCAAGCCGTAGATGACTATCGATCTATGCGTTCAATTTCGACGAAGATGTTTTACTAATTCTGATTGTGAAGAACCAGCCGGACGAAGGACGAACAAGGATCCCGATGGACCATGGTTTTGATGGAGCCTCAAGCACTTGGAAATGGCATTGGCGCCATCATTACATCCCTGACGGACATACTCCTTTCACCGCAGATTATGTTTGATTGCACTAACAACATGGCCGAGTCGAAGCGTGCATCATGGGTCTTAAAGCTGCTATTGACTTAAGAATCAAGTTCTTACAAGTGTATGGAGACTCAGCTTTAGTGATCAGTCAGATTAAAGGCGAGTGGGATACGAAGCATCCGAATCTCATTCCGTATCGAGCATGTTCGAGTTTGATCCCTACTTGAGGATTACTTTGATCACATTCCACGAGAAGAGAATCAGTTGGCAGACGCATTGGCTACTATGTCGTCTATGTTCAAGGTTAGATGGGACAACGAGGCTCCCCAGATCATCATTGAGAGGTTCGACGAACCAGCGTATTGTTGTGAGCTTGGCGAAGAAACCTTGGTACTATGGCGTGAAGAGGTATCTTGAGACTCGGGAATATCCAGCGAGGCATCATTAATGATAAGAAGTTCATGAGAAGATTTGCTTCCAAATTCTTTCCTACATTTTATACAAGCGCAACCACGATGTGCTTACTCATTGTGTAGACCGAGAAAACACAATGCGTATCATGGAAGAGTTACACGAAGGCGAATTTGGTACCCACTCCAGTGGACACACCATGGCTAAGAAGATTTTGAGAACAGGTTACTATTGGTCCACCATGGAAGCTGATTGTCACCGCTATGCTCGATCTTGTCACAAGTGCCAGATATATGCTGACAAAGTGCACGTACCTCCAGTATCTCTGAATGTTTTAACTTCCCCTTGGCCTTTTGCAATGTGGGGCATTGACATGATTGGGGAAATCAAGCCCACAGCTTCCAATGGACATCGTTTCATCCTTGTGGCAATTGACTATTTCACCAAGTGGGTAGAAGCAGCCTCGTATGCATCTGTTACCAAGAATGTTGTGGCTCGATTCATCAAACATATTCTTATCTGTCGGTATGGCACTCCCGAAAGGATTATCACAGATAATGGCTCCAATCTCAACAATAAGATGATCACCGAGCTCTGCACGCAATTCAAGATCAAGCATCACAATTCTTCTCCATATCGGCCTAAGATGAATGGCGCTGTGGAAGCCGCCAACAAGAACATTAAGAAGATTATACAGAAAATGACAGTGACGTACAAGGATTGGCATGAGATGTTACCATTCGCTCTTCATGGTTATCGCACTTCAGCTCGAACATCCACAGGGGCAACCCCCTTCTCTCTTGTATACGGTATGGAAGCCGTCTTACCCATCGAGGTTCAGATACCCTCAACCAGAGTCCTCCAAGAGGCAGAATTAAGCGAAGTCGATTGGATCCAGACACGGCTCGACCAGATTAACTTGATTGATGAGAAACGACTCGCTTCCATCTGCCATGGACAGATCTATCAGAAACGAATGATCAGAGCATTTAACAAGAAGGTCAAGCACCGAGTCTACCAAGTGGGTGACCTAGTAGTCAAGCGCATCATTCTTCCACAAGGTGATCCCAGGGGCAAATGGACTCCCACTTATGAGGGACCGTTTGTAGTCAAGACAGTATTTTCCGGAGGAGCTATGATACTTAGCACCATGGATGGTGAAGACTTCCCACACCACAGTGAATGCGAGACATAGTCAAAAATACTACGCATGAAATAGACCCGCTAGGTCGGAACCTAGGCAAAAATAAGGGCATCTGGCGAACCAAAGGTTCGGGCAAAAATTAAGGATATATACAAAACATGTACACCCGACAAGTCGAAAACACGAAAAGGCGGCTTGGGCAAAAAGGGTATCGGTGGTGAAAACCGAAAGGGCGGTCTAGGCAAAAGTTAGGGATTTAAGCGTACGACTATGTCTCTTCGGATCACCCTTCGGACTACTATCGCATTCAAGATTCAAATGGCGAAGATCAGTCTACTCACTTTCTCTTGACACAAGGAGATGAGATAGTCGAAATATATGAGTACTAGCATAGTTGGAACTTAACGAGATTGTTTCATAGCTTTTACCTTTCTTGTGTATAAACTACTTGGCCATCGCCACCTTTCAAATAAGCATAAAATTCTTTCTCTTTACAATTTCTGTTGTTGTTATTTGCAATAAGTCCAACGTTTGCCTTGAATGATTATACGCATTTGACAATAAGAATCTAATCACAAACATACGAAAAGTGAACATGCAAAAGTAATTACTACAGGTTCCAGGAATTGAGATGACGGCGAAAGTCACCAATGCATTTCCCCACAGAGCATGATCCCCACAAAGGTGCCACTCGCCACAAACCTCCCCAGCGGAGTATATGATAATCCACAAGCAGTGATTCCACTCAACCGAGCAATGCTACATCAGTCTCCCAGCAGTAGCACCTCATCCCCAATCAAGGTATTCATCCCCAACGGACGTGTCTCAATCCTTCCCCTTCTCCCTGGCAGCAGTATCCAGACTCAAAACTTGGTCAGATATGCATCGGAGGAAACATACACCTTTTATTCCCCAGCCTGAGATTACAACGGACTCCAGACTCTTCTAGCCCGGTCTCTCAACAGCTATCAAATACCCTCCAGCAAGATCTACACTCGGAATCCTCAGTAGAGCATCTCCTAAATTTCCTCAGCAAGATCTACATACAAGGTCCCCAACGGATTGCCTCCCAGACTCTCCTCAGCAGGGTCTATGAGATCTCCAACAACGAGCTTCTCAATCTCTACCTTCCTCAACAGTATCTAGGCCCAGGATTCGGTCAGATAGTGCATCGGAAGAATCCCGGATATCTTTCTCCTCCTTCAAGAGCGGGGTTTCCGTCTACACAATTCCCCAAACAGGAGTCAGAAATCTTCAAACAAAGTATCCGCATCTTCTTCAAGATGGATATGTTTTGAAATATCACAACATTCATCATCCATACATTTCTCATAAAATCATACGTCATGCATATGTCATTCATATACACTGCCATGCATCATACTTTGCATAAAACTAACGAATGTTCTATCAAAGTTTCTCTTGTTTTTTCAAAGCAGTGTGATCGCCGGCGAACAGGTCGAGTTAAGCCCGAATCGGCGGAAAACTATCCAAAAGACCACACTTGGTTGTCCTCCGACGACTAGTCCAGGATTAAGCCCCGAACCGACGGGAAAACTATCCGAAAGACCTCCTCTGGTTATCCTCCGATAACAGGCAATGGATCAACACCCGATGCACAACAGGGAAGCTATCCGCATTTTCGCCAACCACAATCTCCCTCAGAGTAATCGACACGAAGATTTATTCTGACCTCTTCTTATTATCAACAGCAACTACAGAGTCTGGCGTACGACTCAGTTGCCCTGGATGGCATCTTAAGCCCATCTCCGACTACTTATCAACATCTCTTCATTTTCAGAATGCTGCATATATGGTTAAAAATCAATACAAACCAACAACATTATTCCAAATGAACACAAAGTCTAACGTACGACTCCCTTCGGATGGCATCTTAAGCCCATCTCCTCTCCGTTCAGGAACATCTGAGTCTAACATCGACTCGCTCCCGGCATCGACCTTTCGGATGGCATCTTAAGCCCATCTCCGTCACTCTCCTATTAACAACCTAGAGTCTAGCGTACGACTCGTTCCCCGGCGAAGCCTCCAACTTCACCGAATGGCATCTGTAAGCCCATTCCCGCATCATCCACCAACAGCGAGTGCAAATTTTCAGGTGTACTCGGTGTTCAATCATCTTCTACCTCCAGGTCGCGAAAGACAAGCATGTCAATCTAACCCTCCGTACAAGAAGATTGAGCAGGGGCATGTCATACCCCAAAATTTGCCCTCCATCTACTCAAAGATTTCATACATCTATGCTCAAGGATTCCTCGAGAGTTGATCGGACAAACTCTCTCTAGACAATCAACCCAAACTAGGGTTTGGTATCTCTCAAGTCAAGGTGGATTTCCAACATCTCCAAAGGCCTCCATGCCTCCTCATATGCTTCAAAAATTCTCCATGTCAAGTTTCAAGCTTCACAAGTCAAGTTTCCTCAGACAATTGCTCGGATGGTTGAAAATCGGTGTATTGGACAAAAGTCAACTATGGTCAACATACAGTCAAAATTTCTGATTTTTGGTCAACATCCTCATTTTGAAGTTACATTCATCATTTGATCAAGGGTTGATCATGATTCATCAAGAAAACTCAAGATTTGCTCAAAAGTCAAACTTTCTAAATTAGGGTTTCTAGATGAAAAGTCAATGAACTTTGTTGATCATAACTTTCTCATACTTTCTCGAAATTTTCCCACCTCTTGTTTTGAAGGAAATTCAATTCTCTACAACTTCATGTCTCACAAGAATGTCCAAAAATGCTTCATTTGAGAGGTATAGCTCAAAACATTACAGGTCATTTTCAAAGTCAACAAAAGTCAACTTTTGTTTTGAAGATATATTGAGCATGGTAACTCAATTGAGATGAGACCAAAGACATTGTTTAGAGGACTCTTAGATCTTTCAAAAGTCCAAGAACACTCAAAAATGTGGAAAATTGAGCAAGTTACACCATTCACAAGTTGGGCAATTTTGGAAGAATGCACAAGAGATACTTCAAAAATCAAATCTTTTGCAAATGGGCCTATTTTTCTTCATCCTAACTTGTTCCTCATACAATTAGGAATATCCAAGCCCAATGCCACGAATTTTTGATTTATTTTTCTATTTAATTTGTAATTTATTTATTTAAATGCAAATTAAATCTTAAAATAAATTATAAAATCAAAATTAATTGGAAGATTGATTTTTATTGCTTTCTTGTGATCCAATCAACCCATAAATGCCAGCAATTTCGAAATTAGATCAAATTTGGCAAGATTGGATTGAAATTGGACAAAATTTGAAAATTTGATTTCATGAGAATATCAAAATTTGATTTCCATTGAATGTTGATCAATTCTTTCCAAAAACCATTCCAAATTCATCCAGCATATATACTTGATGCATACCTATCAAGAGAAAACGAAAAAATTGCTCCAGAAACCCTAACCTAAAATCAAAATTTCGTGTTCTTGAAGCAACTTGCAATTCTAGTTCCAGCCATCCACAACCGATTTTGAGGATTCCATTGCATTCCTTGAGGTCTTTAGAGTCGATCCAGACTCTTATATCATTCAAAACCATCAAGAATCACGAAAACCGAATTTGGTTTGTTCTTGAAATTTCAAAATTCGATTTCTAACATTCATACATTGTTAACTTGTTTTGATTGTTTGTTTGTGTTTAGAATCAAGTTTCCAAACTTTCTGGGCAATCCAATTGAATTTCCATGGCCGGAATCGTGTTTCACCATGATTAGGGTTTATGAGCTCGATTTAGGGTTTGGCTTATTAGGAAAAATTGGACAACGAGACCCATACCAGTGTGTTCGGAATGCTTCAAGGAATCGAACCATGCCTTTAGAATTCATTTATATTATGTATGCTTGCTTTTTGATTTTGCGGGGCACAGGCGTCGAGCCAAAGCGCTAACTCAAATATTCAAATCGGAGAAGGCGATCGTTGGCGGAGGCAATGGGGAAGCAACGCGTGTATTCCACTCAATCCGTTTCCAAACAGTTGACACGTCTAGCTCAGTTGGTCAGCGCATTGGTTTTCAAGGTTTGAAAGGGATGTCCCCAGTTCGATTCCTGGTTCAGACAATCCCTTTTTTTCACTTTTACAAAACTCTATTTTCCTATTTTCTTTTATTTTAATATTTTCCATTCATTTTAATTTCTTTTCATATTTTTTATTCCGTATTAAAAATTACCAAAAATATTTTTTCTTTTTACATTATTTTTCTAAAAACCTTTATTTAATTTAATAAATTAAAAAATATAATTTTTGCATGCATATTTATTTTATTTTTTATTTTAGCATTTAGATCATTATAAATTGCATTTTAATTATTAAATCTTTTCCAAAAAATCCCAAGAATTTATTTTAGCTTATTTATCTTATTTCCAGCATATATTTATTTTCTCATATTAAAATTTGCATTTTTTCTAACATCTTCTCTTATTTCAATTTTATCATATTTCCCGATTGTCTTATTCTTTCACAGGTTGCTCCGATTCGGACGTTTTTCTTTTTTATCATTCTATTTTATCCAATTATGTAATTGTTCATGGGTTGTAATAGTTTAATCTAGGGTTTTATTTTCCGCAAGTTTAAATTATGTATCTGCCCCAAAGCCATGTAATAGCGTAGGTTTATCTTTCCGCACCTTTACATTCCCACTTTACATTCCGCATTTTATTTTCCGCACCCTTATCAATTGCTAGTAATTAGGCGTGTATGGCAAGATAATAATTGGACATAGCTCACACTAATCTTCAAGATAATATATTTTGAATTTGATACACTTCTTTCACACGTGCACCCCTTAGGGTAATTCTTTCTCGATGCCTTTCGATTCAAAAATGGTCATGTCCCTCGAACGTAGAGGTATTCTAGCACCGTTGCCTTCCAAACAAATCATCATAGTCCCTTCGATACAAAGATCATAAGACCCACGATGTCGCTTCCGAATACATGATCTTGACCCTCGATTGTTGCCTACGAAAAATGATGATAGTCCCTTCGAATGTGCTAGGATACTTCCTACAAGTTGCTTTCTATGACCATCCGATGTCCCTTCGAATGTCCCGCTTACATCCAACGAATGGAGCTACCTACTAACTAATGGTATGGCTAGCGCTAT
Organism: Vicia sativa; assembly: GCA_021764765.1. Classification (NCBI taxonomy): domain Eukaryota; kingdom Viridiplantae; phylum Streptophyta; class Magnoliopsida; order Fabales; family Fabaceae; genus Vicia; species Vicia sativa. The sequence continues at coordinate 66,987,115 of CM038796.1, read as the reverse complement.
TCTAAAGGAGCGTAAAAATGAAACGACAAATTACGAGTGGGTAAATAAGTCTCTTAGTTGCTTGCTCTATCAAATGTTTTCACACCACACACTTTTTCAAAGTTCAAATTATTTTCAAAACAAAACATTTCCGAACACTTTGTATACACTCCTACATGAGTCATTACAAAGTCAAAGCGAAATGCCTTTTTCAAAACATTTACATCAAACACACGAAAGCAATTTTAAAAGTGATCTAGAGCAACTAAGAGCCGTAGATAACTACGGATGGAAAGGGTGCTAATACCTTCCCTTTTCATAACCATTCTCCCGAATTCAGAATCTAACGAAGGTCTTTTTCTGTTACTTTTACCTTCCCTTAATTGGATAAAAATAAAAGTCGGTGGCGACTCTTGCTATCCGCACATTTGGATACAAAAATCCTACAAAGTCAGTTCACCATATCACACTAAGTATCATAGCTCCGCTTGAAAATACTGTCTTGACTACAAACGGTCCCTCATAGGTGGGAGTCCATTTGCCCTTGGGATCACCTTGTGGAAGAATGATGCGCTTGACTACTAGATCATCGACTTGGTAGACTCGGTGCTTGACCTTCTTGTTAAATGCTCTGATCATTCGTTTACGATAAATCATCCATGGCGGATGGATGCGATCGTTTCTCATCAATCAAATTAATCTGGTCAAGGCGGTGCGGACCCATCGTCTTCGCCTAACTCGCCTCTGGAGGACTACGGTTGAGGGTATCGAACCTCGATGGGTAAGGCGGCTTCCATACCGTATCTGAGAGAGAGGGGTTGCCCTGTTGATGTTCGTCTTTGTGCGATAACCATGAAGAGCAAATGCTAACATCTCATGCCAATCTTTGTAAGTCATTTGTCATCTTACGTATAATCTTCTTAATGTTCTTGTTGGCGGCTTCCTGCACCATTCATCTTAGGCCGATATGGAGAAGAATTGTGATGCTTGATCTTGAGCTGCGTGCGAGTTCGGTGATTATCTTGTTATTGAGATTGGAACCGTTATCGTGATAATCCTTTCGGGTGCCATACCGCGAGATAAGATTATGTTTGACGAATCGAGCCACAACATTCTTGGTAACAGATCGAGCAGGTGCTTCTACCCACTTGGTGAAATAGTCAATTGCCACAAGGATGAAGCGATGTCCATTGGAAGCGTGGGCTTGATTTCTCCGATCATGTCAATGCCCCACATTGCAAAGGCCAAGGAGAAGTTAAAACATTCGAGTCTTGGAGTGCGTGTACTTTCGGCATAAATCGACATTTGTGACAAGATCGGCGTGCGGTGACAATCGACTTCCATGATAGACCAATAGTAACTTTGTTCTCAAAATTTTCTTAGCCATGGTGTGTCCCTGGAGTGGGTACCAAATTAAGCCGTGTAACTCTTCCATGACACACATTGCTGTTTTCTGGTCCACACAGCGGAGTAAGCACAAGTCGTGGTTGCGCTTGTATAAGATGTCGTTGCTGAGGAAGAATTTGGATGCAAATCTTCTCATAAACTTCTTATCATTAACAGATGCCCCTGCGGGATATTCCTGAGTCTCAAGATACCTCTTCACGTCATAGTACCAAGGTTCCTCTTCTGCGTCAAGCTCATAACAATATGCTGGTTCGTCAAACTTCTCAATGATGATCTGGGGAGCCTCGTTGTCCCATCTGACCTTGAACATAGATGACATAGTAGCCAACGCGTCTGCCAACTAATTCTCTTCTCGCGGAATATGATCAAAAGTAATCTCTTCGAAGTAGGGGATCAAACTCAGAACATGCTCTCGATACGGAATGAGATTCGGATGCTTCGTATCCCACTCGCCCTTAATTTGACTGATCACCAAAGTTGAGTCTCCATACACTTGCAAGAACTTGATTCTTAAGTCAATAGCAGCTTTAAGACCCATGATGCACGCTTCGTACTCGGCCATATTGTTAGTGCAACTGAAACATAATCTGGCGGTGAAAGGCGTGTGTCCGCCTGCAGGGGATGTAATGATGGCGCCAATGCCATTGCCAAGTGCGTTTGAGGCTCCATCAAAGACCATAGTCCATCGAGATCCTTGTTCAGGTCCTTCGTGCGGGCACGGTTCTTATAATCTGTAACTAGTAAAACATCTTCGTCGGAAATTCGAGCTGCATAGGCGATAGTCATCTACGGCTTGATGAGCCAAATGATCGGCTACTACACTTCCTTTGATCGCTTTAGAAGTGTCTTGGATGTCATATTCGGTCAAGATCATTTGCCATCTTGCTATTCTTCGGAGAAATGGTTTCTCAAAGATGTATTTTATCGGGTCCATCTTGAAATCAACAAGGTAGTGTGAGTCAACATATCTTGTCTTAGTCGTGAGCAGCCAAAGCGTTGCAAGTTTTCTCGATTGCGAGTATCTTGTTTCACGATCGGTAAACTTTTGCTAAGGTAGTATATTGCATGCTCTTTTCGACCAGACTCGTCATGTTGCCCCAGCACACACCCCATTGAGTTCTCTAACACTGTTAAGTACATGATAAGAGGCCTTCCTTCGGCGGGCGGCATCAGGATAGGAGGATTTTGTAGGTACTCCTTGATTTTGTCAAAAGCGATCCGGCGATCGTCGTTCCATTCTACTACTTGATCTTTCTTAAGTAACTTGAAGATTGGCTCACAAGTAGCAGTTAGGTGTGCAATGAATCTGGCAATGTAGTTCAATCGGCCCAAGAAACCTCTGACTTCTTTCTCGGTGCAGGGCGCCGGCATCTCTTGAATAGCTTTAACCTTGGCGGGGTCAACCTCAATACCTTTATTACTGACAACAAACCCTAAGAGTTTTCCGGATCTGACTCCAAAGGTGCACTTGTTAGGATTAAGCCTCAACCTGTACTTCTTCAACCTGTCAAACAGTTTCTGCAAATGACCAAGGTGTTCTTCTCCAGTCTGTGATCGAGCTATCATGTCGTCGACGTAGACCTCTATCTCGTGATGAATCATGTCATGAAATAATGTAACCATAGCACGCTGATAAGTGGCACTGCGTTCTTCATCCGAGCAGCATAACCTTGTAGAAAGTGCCCCAGTGTAACAAAAGTAGTCTTCTCCATGTCTTGAGGAGCCATTTTAATCGATTGTAGGAGAAACCATCCATGAAGGAGAAAACTTTATCTTGGCGGTATTGTCAACGAGAACATCAATATGAGGAAGTGGAAAATCGTCTTTCGGACTTGCTTTGTTCGGATCTACGTAATCCACACACATTCGTACCTTGCCATCCTTCTTAGAGTACGGGTACCACATTGCAACCCATGGGGATAAGAGGTGACACTAAGAAACCCGTTGCGCTTCATAACCCGGCTTTGATTTTCTCGACATTCGGGACACATCTGACGAACCTTTTTCAGGGAGAAAACCTTCTTTTGTCGGCAATCGGTGTACCACGATATCAATGTCCAACCCTGGCATGTCTTCGTATGACCAAGCAAAAACCTCAATATAGTCTCGTAGCATCTGAACCAACCTTTCTTTAACACTTCTCTCAAGACCCGCTCCTATCTTGATCTCTTTTACATCTTCGTCGGTACCCAAATTCACAACCTCAACTTGCTCTTCGTGTGGCTGTATAACTCGCTCTTCTTCTTGTAGCGATCGACAAGTTCTCCACGGAACTTCACAATCTTCCTCACTTTCGTCTTGGCTTGGTAGATCGGATTATCGAAGTCATATTTAGCACTAGCATAATTAACGAGATTCGGAGTGATTCTGCGATGTATCACGTGGGTGTGTGTAAGAACACATAGCTTTTGAAGGGGTGATAAAGTAAAGAAAGAAAACAAACAATTGAATGCAAAGTCCAACGATTTATTGAATGAAAATACATAAGCGACGATAATAACCCTCATAAGCGAGCCATGATGCCGGGCAAGGCACTAGGCTTTCAAAGTTTTATTGTTCAAAACATAAAGAAATACGAAAAGCAAAACAAAACAAGAGCAATTACTCCTAGCTAAAGGAGATTGGTATGACGTCTTCGGTCTTCCAATTGCTGAGCCCATGATCTAGAGTTGGAAAGATCCACTTGCCGATGTCGAAGCCGTTGTCGTCGTCTTCTATAGCATGGATTCCATTCTGGCTGATGCGGAAGGGAAGTTGGCCGGCACGTTCGCGGCATATCATCTTCTGACCCTTGATAGTGAAGCCTAAACCAGTCTTGTCAGTTGAAGGGAAGATCGGGGCTGTCCCCAAATAGTACTCTTTCCTTCTTCATGACTTGAGCATCTTTCAATGAGGCCATCCTAGGCGGAACTTTAGCATCTTCAGGAGTGACAGGAGAGTCAACAGGCATGACTCTGGGTATTGTTTCAAAAGCTTGACAAGGAGTCTCGAAGAATTCGCCTTCCACCTCGAGGTATCGGAATGACTGTAGATGACTGACCATATATTCTTCTTCACCACATACTGTGACAACCTTCCCTTTCACCGGGTATTTCAGCTTCTAATGTAAGGTAGAGGTAACAGCGCCTGCCCCATGTATCCAAGGGCGTCCAAGTAGGCAAGAGTAAGCCGGACGAATGTCCATGACAAAGAAAGTAGAGTCAAAAGTGCGGGAACCGACTTTACAGAGATGAGCTCTCCAAGTCTTGTGCGCTTAGAACCATCAAAAGCTCTCACGATAATGTCACTAGGTCTCAGAACCAACCCTTGACATCAAGCCGATCAAAAGCGGTCTTGGTAGGATATTGAGCGAACCGGTATCCACCAAGACATGAGACAGAATGCGCCCTTGCATTCGACAGAGATGTGCAAGGCTTTGTTGTGTTCTTTCGGAAGAGTCAAATCGACATTAGAAGCCTAGGCCGTTGTTGGCAGCCAGGCTAGCAATACAAACTTGAGCGATCGGTGGTAGTGTCTTGCGGCACATGAGCATTCTTCAAAAACTTCACCAAGGCATTAGCATGAGCCTCGGGCACAAAAGCAAGCGAGCATGGATATCTTGGAAGAGTCTGTCCCAATTGTTCCACAACATTGTAATCACTCTTCTTGATGATCTTGAATTTCCTCCATTTCTTGTTTGGAGGTGTCTTGATAACTTCCTTTGGTATACGGTTGACGGGATGAGTCAGGTTCTTTCCCTCTAGCGGGGATATTGATTGAGTAGGCGGAATGCGAGTGGAGTCATGATGTCTTTGGAGGAGAGATCTGGAGAATACCCTTCGGTTACGGTCACCTTACTGGATCCGGTGATGTTGTCGATGTCAGGAATAGAAGCTCCAATGGTAAGATCTTCAATTGTTAGAGGATCTTGCTTGACACCATGATAGTAAACATCAGCTCCATAGTTCCAAGGGATAGCTTTGTCAGAGGAATATGGCACTGGTCTTGGAGAAGTGATAATGAGAGGTGCCACTCTAGGCACGGGATCGTGAGGAAATCCTTATTGTGTTAACATCGGCATAGTCTTGAAATCGTCACCCCATCCGGTCGCCTTAACATCTTCAATAGGAATCTTATAACTATCAGGGACAGTGTACTTCACCATGTAATCATACTTTCCACTTGGCTGCCCCAAGGTATCCCACACAGATGATACAGTTTCATTCGCATTGCCGATCTTCAACTTAGACATTTCTTCACCGCACGCGGTGGTTTCAAAAATAGTATCTCACGGTTGTCCATCATACGAACCGTCTTCTCAACCAAGCACAACCATCAGTGCGGGCACCAACGACAATCCTCTGGGCATCTGGATTGACACGGTTTGCAACAAATTCTTCTTAGGTCATCAAAGGAATGGTCAAGTCATCTATGTTGAAAACATAAGTATCGTCACCATGACATTGGAACTCTTGTCATGATTAGGCATAGGTGCGTTGATCACATTGGTCTCAGCGGAGGGTCAAACTCAATTTGCTTAGCTTCAATCATATCTTGAATCTTGTTCTTGAGCCCAACAATTGTCGATTATCGTGCCTGGGCTGTTGGAATGGTAAGCACACTTAGCATTAGGATTGTACTTGGAGAGGAAGTGTTGACATTCTGAGGAGGATCCCTTAAGGTAATCAGCTCTGCGTTCAACATGTGTTGCAAGGCTTGCGACAAAGGCATGTTGATCTTCATAAAGCATCTTGGGCGCGTTACGCTCTGGCGTTGTCTCGAGTTGTCTTGATGTAGGATTGGAGATCCTGGCCCACAGTTGAGCACGGTCGGTCTTGGCTCGGCTTTTCGACCATACGGCATTGGCTTCTTTCTTACCACCAAAGATCTCTTTGTAGCATTTGAAGATGACTCTACATGGATCTTCCCTCTTGATACCAACTTGATCGCTCGCTGTCAATATCATTTCGGTGAATCCGGTGAAGAGTTTCAATCGGATGATTGAAGAATGGGCGGTCGGTGTCCCCATAAACATATCAACCAACTCCCTATTGGACAAGGGTGGTTGAACTACTGCTAAATCTCTCCACTTGAGCATACTCCTTGAACTTCTCGTCACGACCCATAGACATGCTTTGTAGTTGCATGCGGTGGGTGTCAATTCGACATTGTACTCATCATATTGAAAGCATCAAAATCACTCCAAATACGGATACGGTCATTCTCTAGGCGATAGTACCATTCCAAGCGGGTTCGGACAAACTCTCTTGAAAATAGTGCATCCTGACTTTACATCATCGGTGTGGGGATTGATCTTACGGACATAGGACTTCAAATGCAGCTTTGGGCAAGACATGCCATCATACTTGGAAAAAGTTGGAACTTTGAATTTGGGAGGAATCACAACACGGGAACAAGACTCGGATCATCAAAGTTCAGCCAGACATCTTGAGTTTTCCACGGCATTGAGACGGTCTTGAGTTGTTTGTACTTGTCATCTTCATCAGTGTTGGCTATAATCGAGTGGTCCTCTCCTCCTTTCTTTGGCTCACGCGATCACCTTCATCACCCTTGGTACTCCCCTCGGTATGGACACTTCCTTGAGAGCTCGATCCGGTGACCACTTTTGGACCCCCTTTGAAACGTCTACCCATGTTGAGGAGACCAACAACCTTCTTCTTCTTGTTGATGAGCTTCTTCAAATCTTCTTGGCCTTGGACCAAGTTGGTGAACATCTCTTGGCCCAGCATTACGGGCTTGAAGATCTTTGACATCTGTTCAAGAGCCATTTACGCTAAAATAAATAGCGAGCAAATGAGAAAACCAATCTCCAATGTACCTGTGATGCAATGTTATGCTATGATATGCAATGTTTATGCGAATGCAATGCAATGTTTTCAAGGACCTAAGAGATTTAAATTTGTTAAGCAAGCAATGAACAAACATTTATTAGTACTTCTTTTTATTATTCTTTTTTTTCTTTTTAAGTACAAGAGATAGTTCAAAACAATAAAAGAAAACATAAACATCCTAAAGCTCTAAGTCTCCCATGGGCGCTTCCTCTTGGTGCCGATGTAAGCGTTGATATTTCGCTCCTCGTGAAGTAGCTTGGTCAACTCTAACACTTTCTTCTCGCTTGCATAGCACTGAGCTTCAAAGGTATCCCTCTCTTCTTTAAGCTGAATCTAGGATCTCTTCAAGTCTTCAAGATCAGTAGGCATATCAGGATGGAGAACAACATAGGGTCGTCACCTATAGCAGGTTCCATAATTCTTGGTAGAGCAGTGAATTGCATCATGAGGTTTTGAGCTCGAGCTCGCACCCATTTGAGGTAAGGTTCCCAAGGAATGGAGTTGGGTGCCCCAAAGTCTTGGTATCGATCTTCTTTACCATGCCCCAAGCATGTATAAACCTTAAATCGGTAATTCGGAGATCGTGATTGTAGTCGAACACAACATCTTGGAGAAGCATATCATGTGGACCATCTCTTGAGCAAAACCAAACGGCGTAGAGCTAAAGAAGGGTTGTAAGTAATACCTCCCCTTATACCAAGGAGTGGTACATTAGGGAATTCTCCACAACGCTCAATGAAGGTGAAGTCCTTTTGAGAGAAAAGACTCCAACGGATATCTGAATGAGAGAGTGACATCAATCTTTGAGACCATCTCAACCTTTGTTCATTCTTCAAAACTGATGGAGGAAGGTGCGAAATAAACCACCTGGAAAGTAACGGCATACAACACATGAGAGTTCCTTGTTTTTTAGTAGTACGAGTGTGGAGAGAATGTAGAATATCTCCAAGTAAAGTAGGCACAGGATTGCGGGTAAGAAACAATTTGATGGCGTTGACATCTATGAATTGATCCGAGTTAGGGAATAGAACCAAACCATAAATTAGCAAGGCCACAATGTTTTCAAATGCATGGAAACTCATAACTTTGAGGAATTCTCGGGCTTTCTTGATTAAGAACTTGGAAAGTAAACCCTTAACTCCACTTCTAGTTTCCCAATTGGCTTCGATATCTGAACGCTTGAGATGTAAGGCGGATGCAATGTCTTCGTACTTAGGAACCTTTTCCAAACCGGTGAATGGCATTTGGTCAAGAATAGGTATCCCAAGTAGCTTAGAGAATTCTTCCAAGGTAGGAACCAACTGATAATCGGGAAATGTAAAGCAATGGTGTTTCGGGTCAAAGAACTGGAATAGGACATGCATCATATCTTCTTCAAAACCGGAGATAACCAAATCAAGCAGATAACCATGTCTTTTGATGAACTGAGCATGGTCGGGAATTTCTGAAACCAATTCTTTGAGCTGAGAAGGTATACCCATGAAGTTGATTCGGATAGTCTTTCTAGAAGCCATGATTCCCTACAAAACAGAGCAAAGATAAATCCCTAGGTCCTTGAAATAGTTAGAAATGATATGCAGTGCGAATAATGTCATGATGTCATGTTTAGCACACACAAACAATGAGCCTAGGTTTAAGGCTTGCATGAGGTATAGGTGATTACCCCACCAAAAGTTTGAGTTGGTTCATCCTGTCCTATAATAGTAACCGGGTTCTAGGAATCTCACATCATAGATCTTTCTCGTAAGGCGCTTATTTCAATACGACGGCCAAGTGGTCGATCGAAAATGTCCCAAAAGTCTAATCTCAATGAGCGTAGCATCGAGTATCAACCAACCTCGGTCTACACCAATGTCGGCCATCTCACTACCTTCTAATGGCCAAGATGGGTCAATTAAGGTTCTAAAAGTTTAGTTAGCGCTTGATGACACCACGCAGAAGCCAAATACTATCTTCAACTTGGGAATGAAGAGTATCGGGACAACCAAAGTGTCACGCTAACGTAGCCATCATGTTGACCGTTTAGTTATACGTCTAACGGTCGCGATGATCTAATGCTACTTACCTAAAAAACCGGATCCGGTGTAGGATCCCCCAAAAATATAATACCCAAGCAACCCTTAAAGATAAAGCATACAAGTCAAACAAAAAGCAATAAAAGTTATCTAGAAATCCCTAAGGCAATTCTCTCTTTTAGATATAGTTCCCCAGTAGAGTCGCCAGTTCTGTAACACGGTGAACTGACTTTGTAGGATTTTTGTATCCAAATGTGCGGATAGCAAGAGTCGCCACCGACTTTTATTTTTATCCAATTAAGGGAAGGTAAAAGTAACAGAAAAAGACCTTCGTTAGATTCTGAGTTCGGGAGAATGGTTATGAAAAGGGAAGGTATTAGCACCCCTTTCCATCCGTAGTTATCTACGGGCTCTTAGTTGCTCTAGATCACTTTTTAAAATTGCTTTCTGTGTGTTTGACAAAAATGTTTTGAAAAGGCATTTCGCTTTGACTTTGTAATGACTCATGTAGGAGTGTGTACAAAGTGTTCGGAAATGTTTGTTTATGAAAAGAATTTGAACTTTGAAAAAAGTGTGTGGTGTGAAAAGCATTTGATAGAGCGAGCAACTAAAAGACTTATTACCCACTCAGAATTGGTCGTTTTGTTGTACTTCTACATTCCTTTAGAATAGCGCTAGCCGTACCATTAGTTAGTAGGTAGCTCCATTCGTTGGATGTAAGCGGGACATTCGAAGGGACGTCGGATGGTCATCGAAGGCAACTTGTAGGAAGTATCCTAGCACATTCGAAGAGTCTATCATCATTTTTCGTAGGCGACAATCGAGGGTCAAGATCATGTATTCGGAAGCGACATCGTGGGTCTTATGATCTTTGTATCGAAGGGGCTATGATGATTTGTTTGGAAGGCAACGGTGCTAGAATACCTCTACGTTCGAGGGACATGACCATTTTGAATTCGCAAAGGCAACGAGAGAGAATTACCCTAAGGGGTGCGTGTGCGAAAGAGGTGTGTTGATTTCAGATATGTTTTATCTTGAAGATTAGTGTGAGCTATGTCCAATTATTATCTTGCCATACACGCCTAATTACTAGCAGTTTATAGGGTGCGGAAAGTAAAAATGCGGAATGTAAAGCGGGAATGTAAAGGCGGAAAGATAAACCTACGCTATTACAAGGCTTTGGGGGCAGATACATAATTAAAAATGCGGAAAATAAAGTCCTAAATTAAATTATTACAACCCATGAGCAATTACATTATTGGAAAAAAAAGAATGATAAAATGATAAAGAGAAAATCGTCTGAATCGGATCAACCTGTACAAAAAGAAGAAATCGGAAAATGCAATATGAATCGAACAAGAGAAAAATGTTAGAAAAATGCAAGTTTTAATATGGGAAAATTACTACATGCTGGAAATAAGATAAATATATTAAAATAATTTTTTGGGATTTTTTGGAAAAGATTTAATAATTAAAATGCAATTAAAAGTGAATTAAATGCAAAAATAAAAATAAAATAAATATGCATGCAAAAATTATATTTTTAAATTTACTAAATTAAATAAAGGTTTTCAGAATATAAATGTGAAAATAAAATATTTTTTTGATAATTTTTTAATGCTGAAATAAAATGTGGAAATTAATTAAAATAGTATGCAAAAATATTAAATAATAAGAAAAATAGAAAATAGTTTGCAAACTTGTGAAAAATCAAATGCCATGGCCAGGGATCGAACTGGAGACATTCCTCTCACAAACCCACGCCTTTGCCATCGATGCGGAGCACGGCGTGTCAATGAAACGGAACAGACGGATTACAAGCACGCGTCATGCCCTGGTTGCCTCGTCTCCGCGCCAAACTTCATCTTCCTTGATTTGAAATTTTGAACCTTCAGCGTCGGCTTTTGCTCGACGCTACAGCCCTGGCTAAAACGAAAATCAAGCACGCATAATATAAATTAATTCTAAAGCCATGGTTCGATTCCAGACATCATTCCGAACACGATGGTATGGGTCTCGTGGTCCATTTTTCCGATAAGCCAAACCCTAAATCGAGCTCAGAACCCTAGTTATGGCATATTACGTTTTAGGCCATGGAAATGCAATTAACCTGCCCAGATCGCTTGCAAACTTTGTTCTAAGCATGAAACAAACATCAAAACTTGTTAATAATGCATGAATAATGAAACACGATTTTGAAAAAAGCAAGAACAAACCGATTCGTGATTCCTGGATTCTGGATGGTTTTGAGCAATGTGAGGGTCTGGATCGACTCAAAAGGTATCAAGGAACGCAATAGACACCTTAGAATCGATTAAAAACGGCAGGAACTAGGGTTGCAAATTGCTTCAAGAACACGATTTCTTAAGTTTGAGAATAGGGTTTCCAAGGCAATTTTTTCGTCTTCTTGCAATTGAGATGTATCAAGTATATATGCTGGATGGATTTGGCATTGTTTTTGGAAAGATTTGATCAATAATCAATGAAAATCAATTTTGATTTTTCATGAAATCAAATTTTCAAACTTTGGTCCAATTTCAATCTAATCTTCCCATATTTGATTCAATTTCGAAATTGCTGGCATTTATGGGTTAATTGGATCACAAGCAAGCAATAAAAATCAATCTTTCAATTAATTTTGATTTTATACTTTATTTTTCAAATTAATTTGTATTTAAATGAATAAATTCCAAATTAAATAGGAAAATAAAATAGAAAATCGTGGCATTGGGCTTGGACATTCCTACTTGCATGAGGAATAAGTTTGGATGAAGAAAAAGTAGGCCCATTTGCAAAAGATTTGATTTTTTGAAGTATCTCTCTTTGTGCATTCTTTCAAAATTGCCCAACTTGTGGATGGTGTAACTTGCTCAATTTTCCACATTTTTGAGTGTTCTTGGACTTTTTGGAAATCTCTAAGAGTCCTCTAAACAATGTCTTTGGTCTCATATCAATTGGAGTTACCATGCTCAATATATCTTCAAATCAAAAAGTTGACTTTTTGTTGACTTTGAAAATGACCTGTAATGTTTTGAGCTATACCTCTCAAATGAAGCATTTTTTGGACATTCTTGTGAGACATGAAGTTGTAGAGAATTGAATTTCCTTCAAAACAAGAGGTGGTGGAAAAATTTCTGAGAAAGTATGAAGAAGTTATGATCAGTCAAAGTTCAGTTGACTTTTCATCTAGAAACCCTAATTTAGAAAGTTTGACTTTTGAGCAAATCTTGAGTTTTCTTGATGAATCATGATCAACCCTTGATCAAATGATGAATGTAACTTCAAAATGAGGATGTTGACCAAAAATCAGAAGTTTTGACTGTATGTTGACCACAGTTGACTTTTTGTCCAATACACCCGATTTTCAACCATCTGAGCAATTGCCAGAGGAAACTTGACTTGTGAGGCTTGAAATTTGACATGGAGAATCTTTGAAGCATATGAGGAGGCATGAAGACCATTGGAGATGTTGGAAATCCATCTTGACTTGAGAGATACCAAACCCTAGTTTGGGTTAATTGTCTAGGGGAGAGTTTGTCTGATCAACTCTTGAGGAATCCTTGAGTATGGATGTATGAAATCTCTTGAGTAGATGGAGGGCAAATTTTGGGGTATGACACGTACGCAAGTAGGTATCAGAATGTGCATTCATACACATCTGACGCAAATAAACCTACAAGAAAGGTGAAAACAAAACAACTAGACAAAGAGTGCGCGTTCGTACGCAAATAGGATCAGAATGTGCATTCATACACATTCAGATCAAACGATAAACCTGCAAGAAAGGTGAAAACCAAAAAAAGTAGACAAAGAATGCGTAGTTGTATGCAAATAGGATCAGAATGTGCGTTTGTACACATTCAAATCAAACGGTAAACCTGCAAGAAAGGTGAAAACCAAACAAGAAGACAAAAAGTGTGCGTTCATACGCAAATAGGATCAGAATGTGCGTTCGTACAAATTCAAATCAAACGGTAAACCTGCAAGAAAGGTGAAAACCAAACAAAGAGAGCACACACATGTATGCAAGATCAAGATAATGTGTCATAACACATCCAAATCGCAAGAATAATGCTCAAAGTACCTCGCACATGAAATAAAGTGTTAGAAATAACAAAGCAAATGCTTTAACGGAAGCACCAAACGCAAATGCGATTATTCACATGATAATACACTAGTAAAAGTGTATAAGAAGTGAAATAAGATCTCAAAAATTGGCTTGGGAAAACGCTTATTTGAAATCGGAGCGAAAACGTCAACTTCTTGGAATCGATTAAAAATCCTATGGTGACTTGAAAACACGTCAACGAATTCAAAAATATGGTCGGTTTTAAATAATTCCGAGTGGAACAGATATTTTTTGGACCTTAATGGAACGGGCCAGCAAGGGCGTTTTAGGCATATTGCACTTGAAATTCAGTTTTGAAACTATCAAAAATGATTTTAAAACATGTCAAAACATTGGATACAAGTATCATCACTTTTGACCTTTGAGAAAAAATGAGGTTCAATGCACAAAAATGCCTAAAAAGGCTTCAGAAAAGTTAAATCGCATGTATCGATTTAATTTCCGATTCTCATTTGTTTTGGTTTTGAAATGAGAAAGAAGTGGAGATTAATTCACACACATGAGGTAAACAACTTGCAACAACTTAATATGCAAATGATATGCAAAAATCATAGTTCTTTAAGTTAAAATGAATGCAAAAATATGCATGAAAATGCACATTTATTCACATGTTTATGGCCTCTTTTCATGTATGAAATGCACATGGATGACATACAAATGCAAATGAATGAATGCTCAACCTACACCACATCTAAACATGATGCAAAATATGAATTAAAATCAATTTGAATCAAGAATTCAACATGTTTTAATGCTTCAACTAAATCAATCAAGAATGCATTTAACAACACATGAAAATATGTATGAAACTAGGCCTAGACACACCTTAACATTCATAAAATCAAGCCTAAACACATGAATTCGATTCAATTATTCAATGCAATCGCAATCTAATGCATAAACATACAATTGATGATCCAAACAATCAATACAAGTGCACAAAATTCAAAGAAAATGCTTCATGCAAGTGTATGTGCGCTCTATGTGCAAAATTGCATCAAGTAAACAAATACACAAAAGTCTACATCTCGACACAATAACATTCTCAAACAAGCTCAAATCAACACAATTTCATTCAATTAATCAAGAATCGAAATCAACAAAACAATTTAAATCAACTCCTAAAATCAATTCAAGAATTATCACTTTTCAAGTATCACTTAAAATAAGTGATTATGTGAAGAATCACTTACTTGTTGAAGCTTAATCGGAGAATCGGAGAATAATCGAGGAATAGAAGCTTAAATTGATGAATAATCGAAGAGTAATCCTTGAATTTGACGAGAATTGGAAGAAAAATGAAGAGGAAGGTCTTCCTTGTGCAAGAGGGAGGCAAACCGAGCAATGGAGAGGGAGTTCCATCCGGTTGTGGTGAGGACCGAGCAAGGAGCAGAAGAGGAGAGGAGCAGGCCGGAGAGCTTGACCGACGGTTAGAACGAGCTCGGAGAGGAAGGATGAGCATGGAGGGAGGTTGCGTGCGGTGAGGTTACTCGCGGATGAAGGTCACCGGGCGGAGGGCAGCAGGCCGGAGGGAGTTGGTCGCCAGAGGAAGGTGTCTGATCGGTGGTTGGTGGTGGTGCAAGGGTTCCGATCGGTGGCTTGTGGAGGAAGTTCAACCTTTTTCCTTTTTGGTTCTTGAGTTTGAGAGAAAAAGAGAGAGAAAAGGTGAAGTTTGGGAGTGAAATTTTACAAATGATTATCCTCCTCCAATTTGTGAGAGGAAAATTTTATTCATAGGTTATAAAATTGGGCTTTAGAATGCCTTGTATCCACAATTAGCCTAAAATATCGAAATCTGTGCGAAATTTGAACTCAGTCACAACAAGAAAAATGTTCGGAACGAAAAACTGTTAGAGGGAGACAAAATTTTGACTCAATCGGACGAACGATTGAGGAGATATGAATATTTTAAGTTTCAACACACTTTCCAGGCATCTGACACATGCATAATTTTATTTGCGTCGGTTGGAGAAATTGCTTTGAACGAGGATCTTCTGATCGAAATCCGAACTCGGGATATTCATAACAATCAAAGCCAACGGAATTTGTGAACTTTTGACACAGGTCCTATTGTGTTTGATAAAAATCAAGCGAGATATGATTTTTTGAATACCGCGCGTCAGATGAAAAATGCTCGGTTCGTCTCAAAATCAACTCCAAAGAATAAAATTCTGGTATTGATTGGTAAGGAATCAACTCTCATCTTGTTCATGAAAGTCGTAGAGGACTTCGAGACAAAATTTTAGACACCGGCCCAGCTCAGTTTCAATTTTCTAGTCAGGAGTTATGAAATTTTTAGCATACCGAGAACACGGTTCAACCATAAAATTCAGTTTATCCCACTTGAAAAATTGAATTCCTTGGAGAATTTCTTCAAGGAATTGGATTCCGACCAGTGAACAAAGGTTATAGATAATATTGAGAGGGACTTGCCAGTCAAAAATTGTCAGAAAATACCCAAGGAGCTAAGAGATATGCCGTTCAGAGTGTCCAAAATGCACCAAAAACCTGAAATTCACTTTAAGAAGAAAATGATCAATTAAAGTATTTACTTGACAAAATGACCACCGATCTGATCCGATAAAATGGAGAACATATTGAAATAGTTCCACTGTCTATAGGACCAACCCGAGAAGACCTTCTGATAAGAAAATCTTGTGTCAATCATACGAACCGAAAAATATCAATTTTGGTTTGAAATAGTCTGAAATGGTCGAAACACACAGTTTCTTCCACACATGAGAAGCTTGTATTCCCATAAGCATGATATTAATGATATGCATGTATGTTGATGATAATGGAAATATAAGCCAACACTACTAAAATGAAGAGGGTAAATTTTGGGGTACAACAGCTTCCCCTATTCAATCATCCTTTAACCGGGAGTGAGGTTGGCTCCTGCCTTCCAAGCGATAAAGGTAAAAGGTGATTGAATACAAATATGAACTCGAAAATTTACACTCAGAATTCCAAAACTTGTATCAACACATACGAATGAGAACTTCAGATGTCGAACCAAAAGACGCGAAAAGATTTCCGACTCCACCGAGTTTCACTGGAAACGAGGAAATGGGTACAGGGAAAACCTGACCTAAACATGTTGTGCCCGAGAACGAATGGTAACACAACAAAAGAGAAGTCTGGAGACGTTGACTAGACTCCCAAAAGAATATATGAAGATGTCGTGCCAGCGAACAACTGGAACACAAAAAAAAAGAAGACTGGAAACATTGACCAGACTCTAAAAGAATGCACAGAATAACCGTTGAATTTTGTGAAGAGTAGGCACATGTGAAAACCTGACCCAAAAGAATTGGCCTCAACCCAATTCAAACGCGTTATTGTCATACCCCAAATTTTGACCTAATATACCACCTTACATTTGCATCATTGCATCACTAACAGTCCAGAACAGAATTAATCGGGTGTAGCATTCACAGGTCAAAATTAGGGTTTCATCAAATTTTCATCTGATTCAAGAGGCAAACAACTAGGTTTTGAGTTTTACTCACCTCATTTGATCTATCTTGATCAAAACATCAACCTCTGATCTTCAGATATCCAACTTTTCTCATTGATCAATCGAGGATCGACCAATTAGGGTTTTGGTCGAGCATGAGTATTCTCTGATTTTTTGAGCAACGAATGACTTTTTTGGTTAGAGATTGGTCATTATATCTTAGATACAACATGTTGACCTAATTTCTGGATTTAAAACATCACAAAAGTTCACAGACTTCATCAGTCAATTTCTGAAACATCTGATGAAATTTCATCTGCATTGAAAAGTCAAACTTTGACTTTTGGTCAACTTTTTCAAGACAAAACTTTTTCAATCATCAAAATACTTCAAATGATCCATCTTGATCATAAAAAATCAAAGAATTTGGAAAAGTCAACAAAAAGTCAAAATTTCTAACACTTAGAAACATTTTCAAGTGTTAAAATTTTGTACTTTTTCCAAACTTCATGGCATTTTTTCACATAGTTCCACTTTGAATTGGAAAAAACTCAAAACATGAAAGTTGTAGCTCTTGAAACAAGCTTTACAAAATGTCCAAGAACTCTCAAATCCATGGAGTCTAGCTATACTTTTGAAATTGAAACATAAGGCTCCATAACCATGGATTTCAAGTTCAAAACTTCAAGATTATAGGTCATTTTTGAATTTCTTCATCTAGAAGCAATGCCACCTTGCCAAGATAAGTTTAGAACTGATAAATATCAGTTGAAGGTAATTATTGTAGGATAGGATCAAGTTGGATTTTCACACATGGTTAAAAAGGAAGTTTCCTTTTCCTTTTGCAAAAAGACTTCCTTGCCCTCTAAGGCAAGTTTGAATTACCAATGCCATTTCTTTGTGCCTAACATTTCAGAAATCTTGGTCTATAAATAGAGGCATCATTTTCAAATTCAAACACACCAAATCCATACAAGTACATGCTTTCACTCTTCATCTTTGAAAATTCAAGAAACTTATGTCAATTTGTGAAAACTTGCAATTTTGAAAACTAATGAATAACTCTGATCAAATTGGTGTCTAATATGTTTTAATATCCATTTGAAACTTGTTTGAAACTTAAAAACAACATAGGCAAAGCTAAAACTCAGAATTACATGCCATGTTTACTAAGCTTGCAAAACTGCCTTAAAACTCAAATCTATAGCTTGGCTCGAGCAAGTGATGTTCTGATCATCCAAACACCATCCACAAACATCATAGACATGGTGCAGACCCTTAGAAACAATCTGTAACACCTCTAACCACGATTTCCAGTTTTCATTTGAGCTGTATGCAGGTGGACTTGGTTGGATTGATCCAGGGTGATTCGAAGTGAGCAGACCACTCAAATACCTTCCACATAGGCCGTTGGTGCTCAAGCAATCCTCAAACATTAACTAGAAACACTTAAACCTAGAATTCAATTCCAGCTTCAACAGGTAAGAGATCGAACTTCAACTCAATGATTCTTTGATTCATTTGAAAAAAACTCTTGGCCATTTGATTTCTGCACCACTCACGATCATTAACCCTCAACCAATTGACAAAATCATCCATCATACACGATTTCAATTAAGATTTTTAGTTTTAGGGTTCTTCATGTTTTCTGGGAATTTAATCATGATTAACTGAAAATAAATGAAATTAATGAGCATCATCATGTTCCTTGTTAAAAAACGACCAAGTTTGATGTTTATATCATTCGTTTTCATCAAGAAATAAGAAATCCATGGCTGGATGAAGGATTGGAGGAAGAAGATGAGCTGCGCGCGTTATTTTTCAAATTCAAAAATTCCAATATAATATTAACACATGGTTTGACTTCAATACACGGATGTATTGCCGCCCCAGCGGTTTCCAGCTCACTCTTAAGTCTTTGTGCCACGTATATGCCCAACAGGTCCTGGGTTCAAGCCTCCCATGGACCATTTTTTTTCAAAACTTTCATATTTTCTTACAAACTTTGGCATTTTTTTAACCAATCAAAACTCCTCATTTTGAGGTGATTTTTTGTACACTTGTCAATAAATGTATCTATTTTATGATAGTGCAAAAATTTTCAGAAAAAACTTTCTTCTGATTATATTTTAATCGAGCCGAAAACGGTACTTTGAGCACTTTTCAAAACACCTTTAAAGGTGATTTTTTCAAACTTTTGAAAGCCCGATTCTTTTCAAAACTTCTTACAAGTGAACTTCACATTTCAAAAACACTTTCAAAATCATTTCTTCAAAAATTTTCATTAAATTTGCATGTTTTACCATGATCGATCCGATTAAACGATAAAACCGATTCGTTTTCTCTCGAATTTCTTAATCGATCATGGGCCTCCCTTACGGTGTAAGTCTCAAACCAACATTCTTTATGTACATACATAACTTCTTTGTACATATCAAATTCTTTTCATATACATACAAATTTTTATCTGTACATAATACAGATACTTTTTACTCAAACACAGATAAGCTTCGGTCATTTGTTTCCGTTTCGTCTGTATATACAAATGAATACCATTGGTATTGAAAGGAGCATTATTCCCGGTGAAACTGCTTTTAAACCAATGGACCACCATCATGGTGTAAGTCCCAACCCTCCTATGTACATCCACATCCTCCTGTACATAAAATACTCGTTCGTGTACATATTTATTTTCTTGTACATAATTCAAACTTGTAAATAATCAAGTTGCGCTCGTTTTAAACGTTCGTTTCACATACACTTGTTTATATTTCCTTCATAAACTCTTGTAAATAAACATCATACATTGTTTATATTTCCTTCATAAACTCCTGTGAATACATGTCACACTTGTTTATACAACTATCTAGTTATAACATAACAACTAGTCTAACCAATAGGTTCCCCACAGTTATTAGCCTCCTCTTGGGCTTTATACAAGATGACTCTCCCCACAGAGTTTAGCCTCCACTTGGGCTTTGTACAAGATAACTCATTCATCTGAGTTCAGCCTCCTCTTAGGCTTCATATAAGAAAACTCATTCATCTGAGTTTAGCCTCCGTTTAGGCTTCATATAAGACAACACTCACCTATTGAGTCAACCTCCTCTTGGGCTTCGTCAAAAGAACTCCTCATTGAGTTTAGCCTTCTCTTGGGCATCATACAATGAAAGAGACCATAAAATATCTTAATAGCCTCCTATTGGGCTTCCAATACAAAGAATCACCCGCGTTAGGATAGAACCCTGAGAGTATAATTTCCCGGTGAAATTGCTCTTAATTCCAAAAGGATGGTTTCCCGGTGAAATCCCTTTTAAGACAAAGCCAGCCATACCCTATAGCTTCCTTTGAGCTTCATACAAGGACCCTCGATGACCCTCGATGACCCTCGGAATGCCTCCTCTTGGGCTAACAATACAAGGACCCATGGGCTTCTTAAAAGCATCCCTAAATCCAAATCAATTTCTCCTCGAGATTTAGACGTTTATCATCTCTATGGAAGAAGTATCTCATCTATCACATCACATACAGTCAAAACTTTTTCAAACTTTTTCAAACTCTTTTCAAACAAAAACATCTCTTAATTGTAAGTGGTAACGCTTGTACACTCAAGCAAAACACCCAATGCTTACAGTTAAAAGATTCATTTTATTTTTTCAAAACATCTTTCTTAAACATGTAAGTGGTAACGCTTGTACACTCAAGCAAAACACCGATAACTTACGACGAAAGATTTCAATCAATCAAACTTTTGAAAAATGTATGTGATGAAATAGATTAGATACATTTTTTCATTAAGATGACATTTGTCTGTGTCTCTTACTAACATCCCGTTGCTTTCCACTAGCATAAGTAGGAACTACGATTGCTCTGACTTTCTCAACATCCTTTTGAGAATACGTAGGCACAAGGTCTCATCCTTGCCGAGCAAATTTCTATCTCCCTCAGACCAAACAAACCATAGATCCCTGTAGATCCGAGCTACAAATGCTCTGATTCCCACTAGGGGATATGTATGCAGAAGATCCACAGATATTTGCGAGCACAATAAAAACAAACTCTAGGATCCCACATAATCTATCCTTCTTAAAAATCCCAAAGGAGAAACTTTCCCAATCATAAAAATAGAAATTAAAACACACAAACATATCAAACTTATTCATATATAAAGCTATAGATAACTATATATATTTAGGGTGCTCCATCTATTCCCTTTATATAACAAACCCCCTTACTCAGAATCTCCCCAATGCGTTGCGTCTAGTTTGCGCTAGTCGTTACGCATATCAAAATCAATTGAGGGTATTAACAGCTTTCCCCTTTTTCATAATCATTAAATCATCTTTCTTGTGCTGAAAATAATAAAGCTTGATGCTCGCGACATCTTTATAAACAAATCAAAAGAGTAAATCGTTTCGAGCCAGAGGATTCGAATTCATATTCGATTCGCTAGCACGACACTTTTTAACGCGAACAGGAAAAATGGCGACTCTGCTGGGGAGTACGCTGAAATTTTGATTTTTCGAAAAAAATGTGACTCTTCTCAAGAGCACCAAGCTTTTTTTGTTTTCAAAAAGAAAAAAAGGGGTTAAGCTTTCATATTGTGCATATGTTTGTTTTCCTTTTATTGTGTGTTTTCGCGATTTCATCTGATGGAAAGAAATCCTAACCCAGATTTAAGAAACATTTTAAGATCTAGGTGGGGGTATAGTCCTATTAACTTGTGAGAAGTCTCAATACTTACGGAGTTAATTTGAGATCCCTCTCTCAGTGGAGGTTGTCTTGGGGGTATTTGTGTTTAGCAAGTATTTGCGAAGACATTTTGCTTTCAAGGGAACTTGCGAAGCTGAGTGGGTGTAGAACACATAACCCATCCTGGCCATATAGGATGTAGTGCAGAGATTGTTCGGGCGTAAGCCTAGAATAATTGTCATGCGAGACTACGATCAGGCGAGTTTCTCTTGAAAAATATTATTGGACCATCGAGTATTCAACAAATCCGATAATATTTCAAAGAGCAGTGTTGAGCCTGTATTATCAGTAGAACCCGTTTCACAGATGAATAAGCCCTTAGAACTTACCCACGTTTGATTCTTATCGTTGGCCTCATGCTCGTGACTTCGAACGCTTGACCGTGTGTATAACTACTAACCATGTT
Source organism: Vicia sativa (assembly GCA_021764765.1). Lineage (NCBI taxonomy): Eukaryota > Viridiplantae > Streptophyta > Magnoliopsida > Fabales > Fabaceae > Vicia > Vicia sativa. The sequence continues at coordinate 66,965,136 of CM038796.1, read as the reverse complement.
TGCCGCATTCATGCATTCATTCATTCAAAAAAAAAACTTTATTTCTCTTCCCATTTCCAAAGAATTTAGATATTTTTTCTTTGAAAAATATTTTAGGTTAGAGTGATGGACGTCAGAGGAAGATTCACCAAGAGATACAGTTTTAGAATTCCTAACGTAGGGAAGTTAAAAGAGTTAGCATCCTTGGTAGAAGATCCCTCGGATTTCAGAAAACGCTATGGAACTCTTTTAACTATTCTGAACACTAACGTTGATGAAGGACTTCTCAAAACTTTCGTTCAGTTTTACGATCCAGTCTATCGCTGTTTCACTTTCACTGATTATCAGTTGATGCCTACTTTGGAAGAGTACGCGCACATCTTAGGTATCTCAGTATCAGACAAAGTGCCTTTCAATGGTTTGGAAGCCATTCCTAAGTCACCAGTCATTGCCACGATGACTCACTTAAAGAAATCTGAGATAGACAAAAACCTAACTACCAGAGGAAAACTCTTAGGACTAACTCCAAAGTTCCTAATGGAGAAGGCTCTTAAATTCTCTGAGGCCGGTAGTATGGTAGCCTTTGAAGCTATTTTAGCTTTGCTCCTCTATGGATTGGTGTTGTTTCCCAACGTCCCAAATTTCGTTGATATCAACGCCATAAGGATCTTTCTAATTGGAAATCTCGTTCCCACTCTTCTTGGTGACACGTACTTCTCTATTCATCATAGGAATCGTCAAGGAGATGGAACTATCGTGTGCTGTGTACCTCTGTTTTTCAAATGGATTGTCTCACACTTGCCTAAATCTCCTATCTTCCGTGAAAACAAAGATGAATGGCATTGGTCTCGAAGACTCATGTCTCTTACAAACGACGATATCCATTGCTATACCTTAGCAGACAATGAGATGGAAATCATTGAGAGCTGTGGAGAATTTGCCAACGTACCTCTCATCAGTACGAAAGGAGGAATCAACTATAACCCATTCTTGGCGAGGCGTCAACTCGGATACGCAAACTCTAGTAAACCTCTTGGTTTTACAGTAGAAAGCTACTTCTATCATGAGGGAGAGGATTCCCAGGGATTGAAGGCCAGAATGATCAGAGCTTGGCATCACATCCGAAGGAAAGAAAAAGGTAAGGCGAAGAATTGTGTAGCCATGGAAACCTACACTTCTTGGGTAAAGAAAAGAGCGAAGGAATTCCGAATGCCTTACGCTTATGAAGAACCTATGTTCTCAACAGCTTCCAAATCAACAATTTTTCCCGTCGAGACTATGGGAGAATACCAAGAAACTTTGGCCAAGATGAGACTTGAGAAATAAGCTTTGGAAAACAAGTTCCTTAAGACTGATCTCGAGAATGAAAAGCTCAAGAAGTAGGTCAAAGATCATGAAAAGACGCTCTACTTCCAAGATGAATGGCTCATGGAGAAAGATGAGAAGATTCGTCAAAAGGATAACGCGATCAAAAGATACATCAAAGAAAGGAAAAGAAAGCTTGAGGAAATAACAACCAGCGATCCTGCTCCCGACGAGTGGAAGAAAGTCATTAGCAAACTGAAAGCCGAGAAAGCTGAACTAAAAGCTCACTATGGGAAGGAAATCCTGAAGTTGAAGCTGCATCAAGCCTTTGGATCTTCATCCGACGAGGACGATTAATTAGTTTAGATTACAATTTTTATCATTTATTTTATCATTTGTGTGAGCAATGCTCAAAAACAGAACTGTTGTAATCTTCTTTTCAATAATCAATAAAATGTGTGTTTTCCATCCAAATATTTGCCAGAAATTTCTCTTTTAGCATAAATTCTTTGGAAATCTTTCTTTACATTCATAATCATGCATCATACTTTGCATTCTGAGTCTATTGTCTAGAGTCTGATCTTTCAACAGTTTCAACAGATAGGAAAAGATCGCCAAGCTGTCGCGTCTTAGAGTTTCTCGACCGCGTCCACAGCCAACTCGAACGTACGATACAAGATCAAAAAGAAGAAAAGTAATGGAAGGATTTGAACAAGAGAACGTTGAACTCCGTAGCACGGTAACAACACTGCAAGAAGAAGTGGAGAGACTCACGTCTTTGGTCAACTCATTGGCCGCAGCGCAAAGTCAACAAGCAGCATCGAGCAGTCAAAACCAAGCAGCGATTTCAGAGGATACTACTACTCTAGTTTCAGCTGTCGCAGCCAGTAGTTCACCTTTCAGCATGCTAGAAGGCTATCCATGGGGCATGCCTTTCAACTTTGGCATCGGATTTCGCCAACCGACTTCTCAAGTGCAAACAACCACGCTTGAAATACCTACTTTGCAGCAAAACTCTACATTTACTCCGCAACATGGAGTAACTCTTCCACAAGTCACTATATCGGTTTCTCAATCGATCATGACGAACTCAGCTTCCGTAGTGCACACTACCATAGACGAAGAAGTTCACCATACTCCAGGCAATAACACGAATTCCCGTGGCTCGATGGAGAATCTCCAGGAAAAACTCCTCAAAATGCAGCTTGAGATAAAAACAATTCGTGGAAAAGAACTGTTTGGGAAAAACGCCCAAGATCTGTGCTTAGTTCCTCGCGTAAGGATACCTGCAAAATTCAAAGTCCCTGACTTTGAAAAGTACAAAGGAAACTCCTTGTCCACAAAGTCATCTCACGATGTATGCCAGGAAAATGTCCACATACAACGACGATCACCAGTTGTTAATCCATTACTTCCAAGACAGTGTTACCGGTGCCGCACTGAAGTGGTACATGGGATTAGACAGCACGAGTGTCCAAACATTCAATGACTTAGGTGAAGCTTTCGTACAACAATATAAGTTCAACTTGGATATGGCTCCCGAGATCAACTCCGCTCCATGTCTCAAAAGAAGAGAGACATTTAAAGAATACGCTCAACGATGGAGGGAAATTGCTGCCCAAGTCAACCCACCATTAGAAGAGAAAGAGATGACTAAAGTATTCTTAAACACTCTTGGCTCATTCTACTAAAAACGAATGATCGCTAGCGCTCCCGGAGATTTCACCGATATGGTAAGCATGGGAATGCGATTAGAAGAGGGAGTTTGAACCGGACGCCTAACCAAGGAAGCAGGATCTTCTAGTGGAACTAGAAACGTTGGAACCAGTTTCCCAAAGAAAAAGGAACATGACATAGGAATGGTATCCCGAGGGAAATCGCGAAAAAATGTCAATCAACAGCGACAGGTAGCTGCCGTAACACCCGCTGTTAACACAAGTCCAAACACAGGAATTGCTCCGCAGTTTCAACAAACTCAACAAACTCAACAGCCTCGTCAACAGGCTCAGCAGTTTAACAATCAAAACCGTGCGCCTCGGATCTCGCAATTCGACCCAATTCCAATGACGTACATAGAACTATACCCTGCATTGATAGAAAGGAATCTGGTACAGACAAAATTACCACCTCCGATCCCAGAAAAATTACCATGGTGGTATAAAGCGGATGTATCTTGCCCTTTTCACCAAGGGGCACCAGGCCATGACCTTGAACATTGCATAGCGTTGAAAGAAGAAGTGCAGAGATTAGTAAAATCTAATCTTCTTTGTTTTAGAAACACGAACCCAAACGTGCAAGCAAATCCACTTCCCAGTCATAGTGGACATGCGGTGAATCTGATGCTAAGAAATACAGATAGGTATCTCGTCACGGACGTGAATCTGATCAGAGGAAACTTAGTACACCTCCATGATACATACAGTACAATGGGTGCCTCCACTAAACACGATTACGCAGCTTGCGACATCTGTGTCAAGGATATTCGAGGGTGTCCCACCATAAGAGCAGACATTCAGCGATTGTTAGACATTGGTGACATACAGATGTACAGAAATAGAGATGACTATGACGTAAATACAGTAGGGAATTTTCTGCATGAGCTTTTAGTCTCATATATCAACTCGGAAAATCCCGAAGTAAACGTTATCATCCCTTGTTTCAATGTACCCAAGCATGTGGAGATTAAATACAACGGTTCCAACGTTCCAAGGTCTCCTTTGGTGATTTGCTTACCTGGTCCTGTTCCATACAGTTCTAGTAAAGAAATTCCCTACCAATACAATGCAACTCTGATAGAGGATGGGAAGGAGAAACCCATGCCTACCCTTCCAGCTAATGTCAATATAACAGAGATCGGACGAGTAACACGAAGTGGACGAGTGCATACTCCATTGCCACCAAGACTGCCTGCAGTTCCTGTTGTTAGACAAAATCCAGTTAACATATCTCCCGAGAATCCTGCAACGATTCCCGTGGTTAATCCAAGCACAAATGTTGGTCCTCCTGATAGGACCGACGTCAACACAGATTTTGATGAGATACTGAAGTTAATCAAGAATAGCGAGTACAGAGTCGTAGATCAGCTGATGCAGACTCCCTCCAAGATTTCAATACGACATCCAGTACCGTGCTCAGAAAGCGGTCAAAGGAAGCATTCTCGCCGATCACTTGGCTTGTCAGCCGCTCAACGAATACCAATATCTCAAGTTTGACTTCCCATACGAGGACGTTATGTACTTGAAGATGAAAGATTGCGACGAACCGCTGCCCGAAGAAGGTCCAGATCCAGAATCTAGATGGGGCTTAATTTTTGATGGAGTAGTTAATGTCTTTGGAAATGGAATTGGGGCAGTCATCATCACTCCCGAAGGTTCTCATATCCCGTTTTCCGTCAGATTGCTATTTGATTGCACCAACAACATCGCAGAATATGAAGCTTGCATCATGGGTATCGAAGAAGCCATCGACTTGAGGATCAAGGTCCTTGACATATATGGAGACTCAGCCCTTGTGATCAACCAAATCAAAGACAAGTATGAAACTCATCATCTTGGTCTAATTCCTTACAGAGATTATGCGAGACGTTTGTTGACCTTCTTCAACAAAGTTGAACTGCATCATATCCCTCGAGATCAAAATCGAATGGCAGACGCCTTGGCTACTCTATCTTCCATGTTCAAAGTCAACGATTGGAATGATATGCCTAAGATCCGCATCAGACGCCTTGAAAGACCTACATATGTATTCGCAACTGAAGAAGTCTTCGATGATAAACCGTGGTTCCACGACATCAAGCGTTTCCTTCAAACACGAGAGTACCCACTCGGGGCATCGTACAAGGATAAGAAAACCCTAAGGAGGCTTTCTAGAAATTTCTTCCTGAATGAAGATGTTCTATACAAAAGAAACTTCGACATGGTTCTGCTCAGATGCGTCGACAGACAAGAAGCAGACACGATCATCCATGAAGTACATGAAGGATCCTTTGGAACCCATTCAAATGGGCATGCAATGTCCAGAAAAATCTTGAGAGCAGGATACTATTGGATAACAATGGAGTCCGATTGCTGTAAACATGTCAAAAGATGTCACAAGTGCCTGATCTACGCAGATAAGATCCATGTGCCACCGACTCTACTCAATGTTCTCTCTTCTCCATGGCCTTTCTCCATGTCGGGCATTGACATGATCGGGATGATTGAACCAAAAGCGTCCAACGGACATAGCTTCATTCTAGTAGCTATTGATTACTTCACCAAATGGGTCAAAGCAACATCTTACGCCAACGTTACAAGACAAGTGGTTGTGAGGTTCATCAAGAACAACCTCATTTGCCGATATGGAATTCCAAGCAAGATCATTACAGACAATGGATCGAACTTGAACAACAAGATGATGAAAGAACTGTGTGAGGAATTCAAGACCGAGCATCATAACTCATCTCCTTACCGGCCAAAGATGAACGGCGCCGTTGAAGCTGCCAACAAGAACATCAAAAAGATCGTCCAGAAAATGGTCATCACATACAAAGACTGGCATGAAATGCTGCCATTTGCTCTGCATGGGTACCGTACTTCAGTACGCACTTCAACAGGGGCAACTCCCTTTTCTCTAGTATACGGCATGGAAGCAGTGCTCCCCGTAGAAGTTGAGATTCCGTCAATGAGAGTTCTCGTGGAAACTAAGTTATCTGAGGCCGAATGGTGTCAAAGCAGATACGACCAGCTGAACTTAATCGAAGAAAAGTGTCTGACCGCTCTGTGTCACGGAAAACTATATCAAAGAAGAATGAAGAAAGCTTTCGACAAAAAGGTTCGACCTCGTGAATTACGAGAAGCGACCTCGTGCTTAAAAGATTCATCTATTCAACGATTCTAGGGAAAATGGACTCTAATTACGAAGGCCCATACATCGTCAAAAGAAGCTTTTTGGCGGTGCTATGACTCTCACAACCATGGACGGTGATGAACTCCGCATCCGTGAATCTTGATCGTCAAGAAATACTTTGTCTAAAAAAAAAAAACAGCTCGGTAAGTCGAGAACCGAAAAGGCGACTTAGGCAAAAAGCGTCTCGGTGGTGAAAACACGAAAGGCGGTCCGGCAAAATTAGAGACAATAAGCGAAATTATCACGATAGATTGAAAACCTGAAAAGGCGATCTAGGCAAAAATAAGGATACAAAAATGACAAAGTAACTGCAATCAGTCCGTACTTCGTCAATCTGAAGAATCTTCCATCAACGGATCTTCAATCAACTCTTTTGAAGCAACAAGCACAGTGGAAATTCGAAGTCATTAGGGATAATAGTGGTTATTGCTTTCAATGTAGCCTTTTCCCAATAAATTATCATTTCCAACTCTTGTAAATAACTCATGGAATCACGCCTTTGGCTGATTAGCATTCTATCAATAAATTTGAGCCTTGTGCCTTTTGTTTGCAATTCTTGTTTTATTCTGTTTTGCAAAATAACGCTTTTATTGTGAAAATCGCTTTTTGAAACTAAAACGGTTTTAAATGAATTTTTACTTCAAATTTTTAAAAATAAAAGCAAAATTTTCCTTTGAACTCTGAACATAGAAAGAGCTTCAACAGTTTTCTCCATAAGTGTTTCGATCTCCGAAAGATAAAACAACTGCTACAGAAGTCTTCTTTTCCTCAGCAGAAGTTATCAAAGGACGGTATTCTTATCCAAAAAAAAAGAATTCCCAGAAAAGTTGCCAATAAAATGCCTTTCTCCGAAAGCTTAAAGCATGCAACTCAAATTCTTCGTCAGTAATGTCTACACCATTGCTGTAGATTTCACCAAGTATTTGTTCGAACTGTGACGTGGTCCTTTTCCTAAATATCCTCTTTGCTATCTTTGTCAAAGTATTGTCAGCATGCATATAACATTCATGACATTCATACGTAATAGCATCATTCATGCATTTTTGCATTCCTCGAAATGTTTGCTTCCTTATCACTGGTTTAAGTCACACTTACTCATGTAGGTACGATTATATCCCCAGTAGATTACCCCCAAGCAGAGAAATACATCTTTTCTCTCTCCTGCTCCCCAGTTGAGATCATTCCGCATCAGGAACAAAGTCTTGATTGACCGCTTCTTTCCAGTTCATTCCTGGATAGAACCCTGTCTCTAATCAACAAAGCAATAAGCAATAGCCTCATCATTTGAGCCACTTATTTCTTCTTTTCATTCCTAAACTTGTTATGAAAGTTTGTTCTTCTCAACAAGATCAAATCACGACTGTACGAGAAATTCCCCAGCATTTGTATTTCTGTCTAAAGAAAACCTGTGTCTTTTAAATCAAGTGCCCGCATCTTCTTGAGAAAGAGATCCTTGGCAAGATTGCATCCTTGAAAATAGAAACTCATCTGAGATCTGTTTCCACTATTAACTGTTATTCACAAGGCTGAGTACTCAGTAATATGTCTCAAGATTTACCTTGTTAGAGTTATCACTTTGCTGATAATTGGTAATATCTTCAAAACTTGATGGAGATCCTTTTCCATCATTGTCTGTTATTCACAAAGCTGAATACGCAACAATTTTCTCAAAAAGATTTACCTTGTTATAGTTATCACTTCGCTGATAATTGTTAATATCTTCAGAGCTCGTTACCATAAACTATCACAAGGCTGATAATTGGTAATATCATCTCCACTTACCTTAAACATTGTCACAAGGCTGACAGAAGGTAATCTCTTTGTTTCCTAAAGCGAAACAGATATTCACATGTTTTGTGAATCTTTTTTTTCCCCAGCAGGGACATATTGCGTGTTTCCCAACAAACAGGATCCTCTTTTCTTAAACAGATCGAGTCATCCTCACAAATTTTTCCCACCATGTCATTTCTTTGATATCATCTGGGCGAAACTTTTTACAATCATTTTGCATCACTCGCATCTTTTGGTATCTTAGGTCCAAAATTTGTGTATTCTGATATTTAAGTCTCTTTACACCTATCAAAATGAAGATATTCATCTTCATATCTCAGGTTAAAGAAACTTAAATAGGGGCATCTGTCATACCCCAAATTTTGACCTAATATACCACCTTACATTTGCATCATTGCATCACTAACAGTCTAGAACAAAATTAATCGGGTGTAGCATTCACAGGTCAAAATTAGGGTTTCATCAAATTTTCATCTAATTCAAGAGGCAACCAACTAGGGTTTGAGTTTTACTCACCTCATTTGATCTATCTTGATCAAAACATCAACCTCTGATCTTCAGATATCCAACTATTCTCATTGATCAATCGAGGATCGACCAATTAGGGTTTTGGTCGAGCATGAGTATTCTCTGATTTTTTGAGCAAGGAATGACTTTTTTGGTTAGAGATTGGTCATTATATCTTAGATACAACATGTTGACCTAATTTCTGGATTTAAAACATCACAAAAGTTCACAGACTTCATCAGTCAATTTCTGAAACATCTGATGAAATTTCATCTGCACTAAAAAGTCAAACTTTGACTTTTGGTCAACTTTTTCAAGACAAAACTTTTTCAATCATCAAAATACTTCAAATGATCCATCTTGATCATAAAAAATCAAAGAATTTGGAAAAGTCAACAAAAAGTCAAAATTTCTAACACTTAGAAACATTTTCAAGTGTTAAAATTTTGTACTTTTTCCAAACTTCATGGCATTTTTTCACATAGTTCCACTTTGAATTGGAAAAAACTCAAAACATGAAAGTTGTAGCTCTTGAAATAAGCTTTACAAAATGTCCAATAACTCTCAAATCCATGGAGTCTAGCTATACTTTTGAAATTGAAACATAAGGCTCCATAACCATGGATTTCAAGTTCAAAACTTCAAGATTATAGGTCATTTTTGAATTTCTTCATCTAGAAGCAATGCCACCTTGCCAAGATAAGTTTAGAACTGATAAATATCAGTTGAAGGTAATTATTGTAGGATAGGATCAAGTTGGATTTTCACACATGGTTAAAAAGGAAGTTTGCTTTTCCTTTTGCAAAAAGACTTCCTTGCCCTCTAAGGCAAGTTTGAATTACCAATGCCATTTCTTTGTGCCTAACATTTCAGAAATCTTGGTCTATAAATAGAGGCATCATTTTCAAATTCAAACACACCAAAGCCATGCAAGTACATGCTTTCACTCTTCATCTTTGAAAATTCAAGAAACTTATGTCAATTTGTGAAAACTTGCAATTTTGAAAACTAATGAATAACTCTGATCAAATTGGTGTCTAATATGTTTTAATATCCATTTGAAACTTGTTTGAAACTTAAAAACAACATAGGCAAAGCTAAAACTCAGAATTACATGCCATGTTTACTAAGCTTGCAAAACTGCCTTAAAACTCAAATCTATAGCTTGGCTCGAGCAAGTGATGTTCTGATCATCCAAACACCATCCACAAACATCATAGACATGGTGCAGACCCTTAGAAACAATCTGTAACACCTCTAACCACGATTTCCAGTTTTCATTTGAGCTGTATGCAGGTGGACTTGGTTGGATTGATCCAGGGTGATTCGAAGTGAGCAGACCACTCAAATACCTTCCACATAGGCCGTTGGTGCTCAAGCAATCCTCAAACATTAACTAGAAACACTTAAACCTAGAATTCAATTCCAGCTTCAACAGGTAAGAGATCGAACTTCAACTCAATGATTCTTTGATTCATTTGAAAAAAACTCTTGGCCATTTGATTTCTGCACCACTCACGATCATTAACCCTCAACCAATTGACAAAATCATCCATCATACACGATTTCAATTAAGATTTTTAGTTTTAGGGTTCTTCATGTTTTCTGGGAATTTAATCATGATTAACTGAAAATAAATGAAATTAATGAGCATCATCATGTTACTTGTTAAAAAACGACCAAGTTTGATGTTTATATCATTCGTTTTCATCAGGAAATAAGAAATCCATGGCTGGATGAAGGATTGGAGGAAGAAGATGAGCTGCGCGCGTTATTTTTCAAATTCAAAAATTCCAATATAATATTAACACATGTTTTGACTTCAATACACGGATGTATTGCCGCCCCAGCGGTTTCCAGCTCACTCTTAAGTCTTTGTGCCACGTATATGCCCAACAAGTCCTGGGTTCAAGCCTCCCGTGGACCATTTTTTTTCAAAACTTTCATATTTTCTTACAAACTTTGGCATTTTTTAACCAATCAAAACTCCTCATTTTGAGGTGATTTTTTGTACACTTGTCAATAAATGTATCTATTTTATGATAGTGCAAAAATTTTCAGAAAAAACTTTCATCTGATTATATTTTAATCGAGCCGAAAATGGTACTTTGAGCACTTTTCAAAACACCTTTAAAGGTGATTTTTTCAAACTTTTGAAAGCCCGATTCTTTTCAAAACTTCTTACAAGTGAACTTCACATTTCAAAAACACTTTCAAAATCATTTCGTCAAAAATTTTCATTAAATTTGCATCTTTTACCATGATCGATCCGATTAAACGATAAAACCGATTCGTTTTCTCTCGAATTTCTTAATCGATCATGGGCCTCCCTTACGGTGTAAGTCCCAAACCAACATTCTTTATGTACATACATAACTTCTTTGTACATATCAAATTCTTTTCATATACATACAAATTTTTATTTGTACATAATACAAATACTTTTTACTCAAACACAGATAAACTTCGGTCATTTGTTTCCGTTTCGTCTGTATATACAAATGAATACCATTGGTATTGAAAGGAGCATTATTCCCGGTGAAACTGCTTTTAAACCAATGGGCCACCATCATGGTGTAAGTCCCAACCCTCCTATGTACATCCACATCCTCCTGTACATAAAATACTCGTTCGTGTACATATTTATTTTCTTGTACACAATTCAAACTTGTAAATAATCAAGTTGCGCTCGTTTTAAACGTTCGTTTCACATACACTTGTTTATATTTCCTTCATAAACTCTTGTAAATAAACATCATACATTGTTTATATTTCCTTCATAAACTCCTGTGAATACATGTCACACACACACACTTGTTTATACAACTGTCTAGTTATAACATAACAACTAGTCTAACCAATAGGTTCCCCACAGTTATTAGCCTCCTCTTGGGCTTTATACAAGATGACTCTCCCCACAGAGTTTAGCCTCCACTTGGGCTTTGTACAAGATAACTCATTCATCTGAGTTCAGCCTCCTCTTAGGCTTCATATAAGAAAACTCATTCATCTGAGTTTAGCCTCCGTTTAGGCTTCATATAAGACAACACTCACCTATTGAGTCAGCCTCCTCTTGGGCTTCGGTCAAAATAACTCCTCATTGAGTTTAGCCTTCTCTTGGGCATCATACAATGAAAGAGACCATAAAATCTCTTAACAGCCTCCTATTGGGCTTCCAATACAAAGAATCACTCGCGTTAGGATAAAACCCTGAGAGTATAATTTCCCGGTGAAATTGCTCTTAATTCCAAAAGGATGGTTTCCCGGTGAAATCCCTTTTAAGACAAAGCCAGCCATACCCTATAGCTTCCTCTTGAACTTCATACAAGGACCCTCGATGACCCTCGGAATGCCTCCTCTTGGGCTAACAATACAAGGACCCATGGGCTTCTTAAAAGCATCCCTAAATCCAAATCAATTTCTCCTCGAGATTTAGACGTTTATCATCTCTATGGAAGAAGTATCTCATCTATCACATCACATCAATCAAAACTTTTCAAACTTTTCAAACTCTTTTCAAACAAAAACATCTCTTAATTGTAAGTGGTAACGCTTGTACACTCAAGCAAAACACCCAATGTTTACAGTTAAAAGATTCATTTCATTTTTTCAAAACATCTTTCTTAAACATGTAAGTGGTAACGCTTGTACACTCAAGCAAAACACCGATAACTTACGAAGAAAGATTTCAATCAATCAAACTTTTCAAAAATGTATGTGATGAAATAGATTAGATACATTTTTCATTAAGATGACATTTGTGCTGTCTCTTACTAACATCCCGTTGCTTTCCACTAGCATAAGTGGGAACTACGATTGCTCTGACTTTCTCAACATCCTTTTGAGAATACGTAGGCACAAGGTCTCATCCTTGCCGAGCAAATTTCTATCTCCCTCAGACCAAACAAACCATAGATCCCTGTAGATCCGAGCTACAAATGCTCTGATTCCCACTAGGGGATATGTATGCAGAAGATCCACAGATATTTGCGAGCACAATAAAAACAAACTCTAGGATCCCACATAATCTATCCTTCTTAAAAATCCCAAAGGAGAAACTTTCCCAATCATAAAAATAGTAATTAAAACACACAAACATATCAAACGTATTCATATATAAAGCTATAGATAACTATATATATTTAGGGTGCTCCATCTATTCCCTTTATATAACAAACCCCCTTACTCAGAATCTCCCCAATGCGTTGCGTCTAGTTTGAGCTAGTCGTTACGCATATCAAAATCAATTGAGGGTATTAACAGCTTTCCCCTTTTTCATAATCATTAAATCATCTTTCTTGTGTTGAAAATAATAAAGCTTGATGCTCGCGACATCTTTATACACAAATCAAAAGAGTAAATCATTTCGAGCCAGAGGATTCGAATTCATATTCGATTCGCTAGCACGACACTTTTTAACGCGAACAGGAAAAATGGCGACTCTGGAGAAGTCTGTTTTGATTTTTCGAAAAAAATGTGACTCTTCTCAAGAGCACCAAGCTTTTTTTGTTTTCAAAAAGAAAAAAAGGGGTTAAGCTTTCATATTGTGCATATGTTTGTTTTCCTTTTATTGTGTGTTTTCGCGATGTCATCTGATGGAAAGAAATCCTAACCCGGATTTAAGAAACATTTTAAGATCTAGGTGGGGGTATAGTCCTATTAACTTGTGAGAAGTCTCAATACTTACGGAGTTAATTTGAGATCCCTCTCTCAGTGGAGGTTGTCTTGGGGGTATTTGTGTTTAGCAAGTATTTGCGAAGACATTTTGCTTTCAAGGGAACTTGCGAAGCTGAGTGGGTGTAGAACACATAACCCATCCTGGCCATATAGGATGTAGTGCAGAGATTGTTCGGGCGTAAGCCTAGAATAATTGTCATGCGAGACTACGATCAGGCGAGTTTCTCTTGAAAAATATTATTGGACCATCGAGTATTCAACAAATCCGATAATATTTCAAAGAGCAGTGTTGAGCCTGTATTATCAGTAGAACCCGTTTCACAGATGAATAAGCCCTTAGAACTTACCCACGTTTGATTCTTATCGTTGGCCTCATGCTCGTGACTTCGAACGCTTGACCGTGTGTATAACTACTAACCATGTTTGCCGCATTCATGCATTCATTCATTCAAAAAAAAAACTTTATTTCTCTTCCCATTTCCAAAGAATTTAGATATTTTTTCTTTGAAAAATATTTTAGGTTAGAGTGATGGACGTCAGAGGAAGATTCACCAAGAGATACAGTTTTAGAATTCCTGACGTAGGGAAGTTAAAAGAGTTAGCATCCTTGGTAGAAGATCCCTCGGATTTCAGAAAACGCTATGGAACTCTTTTAACTATTCTGAACACTAACGTTGATGAAGGACTTCTCAAAACTTTCGTTCAGTTTTACGATCCAGTCTATCGCTGTTTCACTTTCACTGATTATCAGTTGATGCCTACTTTGGAAGAGTACGCGCACATCTTAGGTATCTCAGTATCAGACAAAGCGCCTTTCAATGGTTTGGAAGCCATTCCTAAGTCACCAGTCATTGCCACGATGACTCACTTAAAGAAATCTGAGATAGACAAAAACCTAACTACCAGAGGAAAACTCTTAGGACTAACTTCAAAGTTCCTAATGGAGAAGGCTCTTAAATTCTCTGAGGCCGGTAGTATGGTAGCCTTTGAAGCTATTTTAGCTTTGCTCCTCTATGGATTGGTGTTGTTTCCCAACGTCCCAAATTTCGTTGATATCAACGCCATAAGGATCTTTCTAATTGGAAATCCCGTTCCCACTCTGCTTGGTGACACGTACTTCTCTATTCATCATAGTAATCGTCAAGGAGATGGAACTATCGTGTGCTGTGTACCTCTGTTTTTCAAATGGATTGTCTCACACTTGCCTAAATCTCCTATCTTCCGTGAAAACAAAGATGAATGGCATTGGTCTCGAAGACTCATGTCTCTTACAAACGACGATATCCATTGCTATACCTTAGCAGACAATGAGATGGAAATCATTGAGAGCTGTGGAGAATTTGCCAACGTACCTCTCATCAGTACGAAAGGAGGAATCAACTATAACCCATTCTTGGCGAGGCGTCAACTCGGATACGCAAACTCTAGTAAACCTCTTGGTTTTACAGTAGAAAGCTACTTCTATCATGAGGGAGAGGATTCCCAGGGATTGAAGGCCAGAATGATCAGAGCTTGGCATCACATCCGAAGGAAAGAAAAAGGTAAGGCGAAGAATTGTGTAGCCATGGAAACCTAAACTTCTTGGGTAAAGAAAAGGAAGGAATTCAATGCCTTACGCTTATGAAGAACCTATGTTCTCATGACTTCCAAATCAACAATTTTTCCGTCGAGACTATGGGAGAATACCAAGAAACTTTGGCCAAGATGAGACTTGAGAAAGAAGCTTTGGAAAAAAGTTCCTTAAGGCTGATCTCGAGAATGAAAAGCTCAAGTAGGTCAAATATCATGAAAAGACGCTCTACTTCCAAGATGAATGGCTCATGGAGAAAGATGAGAAGATTAAATCGGAAGGATAGCGATCAAAAGATACATCAAAGAAGGAAAAGAAAGCTTGAGGAAATAACAACCAGCGATCCTGCTCCCGACAAGTGGAAGAAAGTCATTAGCAAGAAAGCGAGAAAGCGAACTAAAGCTCACTATGGGAAGGAAATCACGAAGTTGAAGCATCAAGCCTTTGGATCTTCATGCGACGAGGACGATTAATTAGTTTAGATTACAATTTTATCATTTATTTTATCATTTGTGTGAGCAATGCTCAAAAACAAGCTGTTGTAATCTTCTTTCAATAATCAATAAAATGTGTGTTTTCCATCCAAATATTTGCGAAAATTTCTCTTTTAGCATAAATTCTTTGGAAATCTTTCTTTACATTCATAATCATGCATCATACTTTGCATTACGAGTCTATTGTCTGAGTCCGATCTTTCAACATTTCAACAGATAGGAAAAGATCGCCAAGCATCGCGTCTTAGAGTTTCTCGACCGCGTCCTGACCAACTCGAGCGTACGATACAATATCAAAAGAAGAAAAGTAATGGAAGGATTTGAATAAGAGCGTTGAACTCCGTATACGGTAACAACACTGCAAGAAGAAGTGAGAGACTCACGTCTTTGGTCAACTCATTGGCATGACGCAAAGTCAACAAGCGACATCGGCGGTCAAAACCAAGCGATATCGGAGGATACTACTACTCCGGTTTCGTTGTCGTAGCGTGGTTCACCTTCGGCATGCGAAGGCTATCCATGGGGCATGCCTTTCAACTTTGGCATCGGTTTCGCCAACCGACTTCTCAAGTGCAAACAACCACGCTTGAAATACCTACTTTGCAGCAAAATTCTACATTTACTACGCAACGTGGAGTAACTCTTCCACAAGTCACTATGTCGGTTTCTCAACCGATCATGACGAACTCGACTTCGTAGTGCACACTACCATAGGCGAAGAAGTTCACCATACTCCGGGCAATAACGAATTCCGGTGGCTCGATGGAGAATCTCCGGAACAACTCCTCAAAATGCGACTTGAGATAAAACAATTCGTGGAAAAAAGCTGTTTGGGAAAATGCCCAAGATCGTGCTTAGTTCTCGCGTAAGGATACTGCAAAATTCAAAGTCCACGACTTTGAAAAGTACAAAAAACTCCATCCACAAAGTCATCTCACGATGTATGCCGGAAAATGTCCACATACAACACGATCACGATTGTTAATCCATTACTTCCAAGACAGTCTTCTGGTGCTTGAAGTGGTACATGGGATTAGACAGACGAGTGTCAAACATTCAATGACTTAGGTGAAGCTTTCGTACAACAATATAAGTTCAACTTGGATATGGCTCGATCGGGATCAACTCCGCTCTATGTCTCAAAAAGAATGAGAGACATTTAAAGAATCATTTCAACGATGGAGAAATTGCTGAAGTCAACCCACCATTAGAAGAAAAGAGATGACTAAAGTATTCTTAAACACTCTTGGCTCATCTACTAAAACGAATGATCGCTAGCGCTCCGGAGATTTCAAGAGATGGTAAGCATGGAATGCGATTAGAAGAGGAGTTCGAACGGACGCCTAACCAAGGCAGGATCTTCTAGTGGAACTAGAAAGGTTGGAACCATTTCCCAAAGAAAAGGAACATGACATAGGAATGGTATCCAGGAAACCGAAAAATGTCAATCAACGTGACAGTGGTGCGTAACACCATTGTTAACACAAGTCCAAACACGGGAATTGCTCCATGATTTCAACAAACTCAACAAACTCAATGACCTCGTCAGCAGGCTCGTGATGTAACAATCAAACCGTGCGCCTCGGATCTCGCAATTCGACCCAATTCCAATGACGTACACAGAACTATACCCTGCATTGATAGAAAGGAATCTGGTACATACAAAATTACCACCTCCGATCCCAGAAAAATTACCATGGTGGTATAAAGTGGATGTATCTTGCCCTTTTCACCAAGGGGCACCAGGCCATGACCTTGAACATTGCATAGCGTTGAAAGCAGAAGTGCAGAGATTAGTAAAATCTAATCTTCTTTGTTTTAGAAACACGAACCCGAACGTGCAAGCAAATCCACTTCCCAGTCATAGTGGACATGCGGTGAATCTGATGCTAAGAAATACAGATAGGTATCTCGTCACGGACGTGAATCTGATCAGAGGAAACTTAGTACACCTCCATGATACATACAGTACAATGGGTGCCTCCACTAAACACGATTACGCGACTTGCGACATACGTGTCAAGGATATTCGGTGTCCCACCATAAGCGAGACATTCGATTGTTAGACATTGGTGACATACAGATCTACAGAAATAGAGATGACTATGACGTAAATACAGTAGGGCATTTTCCGCATGAGCTTTTAGTCTCAGATTTCAACTCGGAAAATCCCGAAGTAAACGTTATCATCCCTTGTTTCAATGTACCCAAGCATGTGGAGATTAAATACAACGGTTCCAACGTTCCAGGATCTCCTTTGGTGATTTGCTTACGGTCTGTTCCATACGGTTCTAGTAAAGCAATTCCCTACCAATACAATGCAACTCTGATAGAGGATGGGAAGGAGAAACCCATGCCTACCCTTCCAGCTAATGTCAATATAACAGAGATCGGACGAGTAACACGAAGTGGACGAGTGCATACTCCATTGCCACCAAGCGCTGCGGTTCATTGTTAGACAAAATCCGGTTAACATATCTCCGAGAATCCTGCGATTCCGTGGTTAATCCAAGCACAAATGTTGGTCCTCTGATAGGACCGGCGTCAACCAATTTTGATGAGATCTGAAGTTAATCAAGAAGCGATGCAGTCGTGATCGGTGATCTGACTCCTCCAAGATTTCAATATTGTCTCTACTATTAAACTCCGAGGCTCACCGAGAGGCTTTAATGAAAGTATTAGATCAAGCCTATGTAGACCATGATGTGACTACGGACCAGTTTGGAGGTATTGTCGCCAACATAACATTGTAATAATCTAAGTTTGATGATGAAGAACTTCGGAAGAAGGAAAGATCACAACTTGGCCTTGCACATCTCGATGATTTGCCAATCGATTCACATCCAATGTATTGGTAGATCTTGGTTCATCTTTGAGCGTAATGCCAAAACGACACTCGCTCGTTTAGCTTACAAAGGACACGATGAAGTTCAATGACATAGTAGTAAGAGCTTTTGTGGGTCGAGGAAGTCGATTATTGGGGAAGTTGACCTCCAATGACAATTGGTCCGCATACTTTCAAATCACTTTCGGTCATGGACGTGCCAGCTTATAGTTGCTTGCTAGGAAGACCATGGATACGAGGCGGGGCGTGACCTCTACTCTCCATCGAAATTAAAATTCACGATAAATGGAAAGTGGTAACCATCCTCGGTGAACAAGCTTTGCTCATAAGCCATTGTCGGTTTCTCTTTCATCGATAGCGACGTTGAAGGGACACATCTCCCGAACATCCGTTAGAAGATGAATCTACTAGCAAAAGTAGATCATCTATCTCTTCTTATAAAGCGGAGCAGAGATAGTGAAAGATGGCAATCTTTGAAGGATGGGGACAAGTAATCAAACACATCAAGAGCGAGACAAAAGCGGACTCGGGTTTGCACCCGTATTCTCCAAAGACAAACAAAAGGATGAAGCACTTCGTCCGATCAAAGAAGTATTCCACAGTGGGGGTTTCTTAAACCCTGTTCTCCAAGAGGTTAACGTTGTTACCATTGAAGATGATGAAGAGGATCTCTCTGGATCTGAAGAGTGGAGCACTTATTTAAACAACCCTGAATATGTGTCTCAAGAAGAATCATACGCACCGTACTATCCTCCGACTGATCAATTCAAAGGTATATCCCTGCAGCAAAATGAAAATCCGCCTGTCCCTTCTGAAGTTTGGGATGCCTTGGGAGAACCAAGTGGCAAATTTGATTACATGGTAAAATATACTTCGCCAGAAAGCTCGAAAATCAGAATCGAAGATATCCAGCCCACTGGATGGGGTGATTCTTTTGAGTATCCTAGTCAATCGGAAGAGATGTACCCATCTTCCCAATCTAATCAGCCGAGCGAGATTCCCAACGAAGATTTTTGCTTTAATGCACCTGTAGAGTTTGTTAAATCAGATCCTGATTACCACTACATCAACATGATCACTGAAGATCAGGAGTACGATTCAGGATACGAAGTGGAAAGTGTCGCCGACAATGAGTCTCTTCACTCTGAAGATTGGATGGTACATCCTCAGAATTCTACACAGAGACCGACAGGAAGCACATATGTTGCATCCCATACTTCCCGATATGTTCATCAAGCTGAAGAAGACTGCTTTAGCAGCACAAAAGGCAAGGTCCGTCGTCCAGAATCCTCAAAACCTGCCTAACCAACGACCAAAGTCTACTCAAGGGTTAAACCAAGCGAAAAGCTACCCGAGTACCTCGACTTCCAAGGAGTTCGCCACTACTAGAAACCTGTTGATGTTCGGACTAACGCTCCTAGTTCTAAGTAGTTCATCTTTGCTTTTGTTTTGAACTCTCACTTCGCCCAAAGTGAAGAGATGTTTTATAGGGCTTAGCTTTTAAATAATTTCTTTTTGTCTTGCCCAAGACAAATGAGTTTGTATTTTAGGGCCCTGTTTCATATTGTGAATCATAAATAAAATGCATTGTTTTGATTCCACACTCTGTGTTTGTTTTTCATTTTACCCTTTCTTGGAAATGATAATCCTAAAAAAAACACAATAAACAAAAAAAAAATCTTCAAAAAAAAAAAAAAATTAATCTGCATACACTTTCACATCGACTTTTTCAAAAAAAAATGAAAAAAAAGGGTTAATTAATCAAACATAAATCAAATATCAGATTAAGGATGGACAAATCCATTGAAAGCAATAACTCTTCTCCCAACTTGAAATCCCGTGAAGTCGCCGGGAAGAAGTTGAAGAAGAGATCCCAGATGAGATTTCCCGACTACTTAAGCACGAGGAAAGAATCATTCAACCTCACAAAGAGCCTCTAGAAGCAATCAACTTGGGTTCTGAAGAAGAAAAAAAAGTGAATATCAGACTTAGCTCGGCAACAACGTCAAGGGCAAAGATGATCTTCTCAAAGAGTATGTTGATGTGTTCGCTTGGTCCTACCAAGATATGCGAGGTTAGATACCGGCATCGTAGAGCATCACTGCCGTTAAAACCAGTGTCCACAGGTTAAACAAAGGCGAGAAGAGTTCACCTGAAATGGCCGACAAAATCAAAAGGATGTTCAAAAACTCGGCGAGTTTCCTCGTCACTTCCGAATATCCTCAATGGCTAGCCAACATAGTACCTGTCTCCAAGAAAGACGAAAAGGTCAGAATATGTGTTGACTACCGGGACCTAAACAAAGCAAGTCCAAAAGACGATTTCCCACTACCGCATATCGACATGCTAGTGGATAGCACTGCAAAGTTTAACGTCTTTTCCTTCATGGACGGTTTCTCTGGCTACAATCAGATCAGAATGGCTCCCGAAGACAGGGAAAAGACATCTTTCATAACGCCATGGGGCACTTTTTGCTACAAAGTAATGTCGTTTGGACTAAAGAATGCAGGTGCAACTTATCAAAGGGCAATGACTACTCTCTTTCATGACATGATGCACAAAGAGATCGAAGTCTACGTGGATGACATGATAGCAAAGTCAGATACTGAAGAAGAGCATATAGAGCATCTCTTGAAGTTGTTTCAGCGACTAAGGAAATTTCAGCTTTGCCTGAATCCTAACAAATGCACCTTTGGGGTAAGATCCGGAAAACTCCTAGGTTTCATCGTTAGTCAAAGAGGTATTGAAGTTGACCCTGACAAAGTCAAGGCTATTCAAGAAATGCCTACGCCACATTCAGAAAAGCAAGTAAGAGGATTTCTCGGACGGTTGAATTACATCTCCAGATTCATCTCTCAGATGACTGCTACCTGCGGGCCGATATTCAAGCTTCTCCGCAAAGATCAAGAGGTTGTGTGGTTAGCCGATTGCCAAAAAGCGTTTGACAGAATCAATGAATACCTGTCAGAACCACCAATACTGATCCCTCCAGTCGAAGGAAGACCCTTAATCATGTACCTTACCGTACTAGAAGAGTCCATGGGCTGCGTGCTTGGACAACAAGATGAAACCGGTAAGAAAGAGCATGCCATTTACTACTTGAGTAAAAGTTCCTTTGTGAAACTCGTTACTCCATGCTCGAGAAAACATGTTGTGCTTTGGTGTGGGCTTCAAAACGTCTCCGCCAGTACATGATCAATCACACAACTTGGTTAATCTCCAAAATGGATCCAATCAAGTATGTCTTTGAGAAGCCTGCCTTAACCGGAAGAATTGCTCGATGGTAGATGCTATTATCGAATCGACATCGATCGTGCTCGAGCGGTCAAAGGAAGCATTCTCGCCGATCACTTGGCTTGTCAGCCGCTCAACGAATACCAATATCTCAAGTTTGACTTCCCAGACGAGGACGTTATGTACTTGAAGATGAAAGATTGCGACGAACCGCTGCCCGAAGAAGGTCCAGATCCAGAATCTAGATGGGGCTTAATTTTTGATGGAGCAGTTAATGTCTTTGGAAATGGAATTGGGGCAGTCATCATCACTCCCGAAGGTTCTCATATCCCGTTTTCCGTCAGATTGCTATTTGATTGCACCAACAACATCGCAGAATATGAAGCTTGCATCATGGGTATCGAAGAAGCCATCGACTTGAGGATCAAGGTCCTTGACATATATGGAGACTCAGCCCTTGTGATCAACCAAATCAAAGACAAGAATGAAACTCATCATCTTGGTCTAATTCCTTACAGAGATTATGCGAGACGTTTGTTGACCTTCTTCATCAAAGTTGAACTGCATCATATCCCTCGAGATCAAAATCGAATGGTAGACGCCTTGGCTACTCTATCTTCCATGTTCAAAGTCAACGATTGGAATGATATGCCTAAGATCCGCAGGAGCCTTGAAGACACGCGTATATATATTCATGGCTGGCGGTCTTGATGATAAACCGTGGTTCCACGACATCAAGCGTTTCCTTCAAACACGAGAGTACCCACTCGGGGCATCGTACAAGGATAAGAAAACCCTAAGGAGGCTTTCTAGAAATTTCTTCCTGAATGAAGATGTTCTATACAAAAGAAACTTCGACATGGTTACGCTTTCGGATCGTCGGGACAAAAGCGAACACGATCATCCATGAAGTACATGAAGGATCCTTTGGAACCCATTCAAATGGGCATGCACTGTCCAGAAAAATCTTGAGAGCAGGATACTATTGGATAACAATGGAGTCCGATTGCTGTAAACATGTCAAAAGATGTCACAAATGCCAGATCTACGCAGATAAGATCCATGTGCCACCGACTCTACTCAATGTTCTCTCTTCTCCATGGCCTTTCTCCATGTCGGGAATTGACATGATCGGGATGATTGAACCAAAAGCGTCCAACGGACATCGCTTCATTCTAGTAGCTATTGATTACTTCACCAAATGGGTCGAAGCAGCATCTTACGCCAACGTTACAAGACAAGTGGTTGTGAGGTTCATCAAGAACAACCTCATTTGCCGATATGGAATTCCAAGCAAGATCATTCGAGAAATGGATCGAACTTGAACAACAAGATGATGAAAGAGCGTGTGAGAATTCAAGATCGAGCATCATAACTCATCTCCTTACCGGCCAAAGATGAGCAGCGCCGTTGAAGCTGCCAACAAGAACATCAAAAGATCGTCAGAAAATGGTCATCACTTACAAAGGCGGCACGAAATCTTGCCATTTGCTGCATGGGTACCGTGCTTGATCGCGCTTGAGGGCTCCCTTTCTCTAGTATACGGCATGGAAGCAATGCTCCCGTAGAAGTTGAGATTACATCAATGAGAGTTCTCATGGAAACTAAGTTATCGAGGCGAATGGTGTCAAAGCGGATCGACCGGTGAACTTAATCGAAGAAAAGCGCTGACCGCTCGTGTCACGGACAACTATATCAAGAAGAATGAAAGCTTTCGACAAAAGGTTCGACCTCGTGAATTCCGAGAAAGCGACCTCGTGCTTAAAAGATTACATCTTTTCAACGATTCTAGGGCAAATGGACTCCTAATTACGAAGGCCCGTACATCGTCAAAAGAAGCTTTTACGGCGGTGCTATGACTCTCACAACCATGGGCGGTGATGAACTCCGCATCTTGTGAATCTTGATGGTCAAGAAATAATTTGTCTAAAAAAAAAAAGAAAAGCTCGGTAAGTCGAGAACCCGAAAAGGCGACTTAGGCAAAATAAGAGCGTCTCGGTGGTGAAAACACGAAAGGCGGTCGAGCAAAATTAGAGACAATAAGCGAAATTATCACGATAGATTGAAAACACGAAAAGGCGATCGGC
The DNA here is from genome assembly GCA_021764765.1 of Vicia sativa. Classification (NCBI taxonomy): domain Eukaryota; kingdom Viridiplantae; phylum Streptophyta; class Magnoliopsida; order Fabales; family Fabaceae; genus Vicia; species Vicia sativa. The sequence goes on along the minus strand of CM038796.1, from coordinate 66,941,760 downwards.
AAAAATAAGGATACAAAAATGACAAAGTAACGCAATCGGTCCGTGCCGTCAATCGAAGAATCTTCCATCAACGGATCTTCAATCAACTCTTTTGAAGCAACAAGCACGTTGAAATTCGAAGTCATTAGGGATAATAGTGGTTATTGCTTTCAATGTAGCCTTTTCCCAATAAATTATCATTTCCAACTCTTGTAAATAACTCATGGAATCACACCTTTGGCTGATTACCATTCTATCAATAAATTTGAGCCTTGTGCCTTTTGTTTGCAATTCTTGTTTTATTCTGTTTTGCAAAATAACGCTTTTATTGTGAAAATCGCTTTTTGAAACTAAAACGGTTTTAAATGAATTTTTACTTCAAATTTTTAAAAATAAAAGCAAAATTTTCCTTTGAACTACGAACATAGAAAGAGCTTCCAGTTTTCTCCATAAGTGTTTCGATCTCCGAAAGATAAAACAAGCACTTTCTGAAGTCTTCTTTTCCTCGTGAAGTTATCAAAGGGCGGTATTCTTATCAAAAAAGAATTCCCGGAAAAGTTGCCAATAAAATGCCTTTCTCCAAAGCTTAAAGCATGCAACTCAAATTCTTCGTCGATAATGTCTACACCATTCTTAGATTTCACAAGTATTTGTTCGAGCGTGGCGTGGTCCTTTTCCTAAATATCCTCTTTGCTATCTTTGTCAAAGTATTGTCAGCATGCATATAACATTCATGACATTCATACGTAATAGCATCATTCATGCATTTTTGCATTCCTCGAAATGTTTGCTTCCTTATCATGGTTTAAGTCACACTTACTCATGTAGATGCGATTATATCCCGATGGATTACCCCAGCGATACATCTTTTCTCTCTCCTGCTCCCCAGTTGAGATCATTCCGCATCAGGAACAAAGTCTTGATTGACCGCTTCTTTCCAGTTCATTCCTGGATAGAACCCTGTCTCTAATCAACAAAGCAATAAGCAATAGCCTCATCATTTGAGCCACTTATTTCTTCTTTTCATTCCTAAACTTGTTATGAAAGTTTGTTCTTCTCAAAAAGGTCAAATCACGACTGTACGAGAAATTCCCCAGCATTTGTATTTCTGTCTAAAGAAAACCTGTGTCTTTTAAATCAAGTGCCCGCATCTTCTTGAGAAAGAGATCCTTGGCAAGATTGCATCCTTGAAAATAGAAACTCATCTGAGATCTGTTTCCACTATTAACTGTTATTCACAAGGCTGAGTACTCAGTAATATGTCTCAAGATTTACCTTGTTAGAGTTATCACTTTGCTGATAATTGGTAATATCTTCAAAACTTGATGGAGATCCTTTTCCATCATTGTCTGTTATTCACAAAGCTGAATACGCAACAATTTTCTCAAAAAGATTTACCTTGTTATAGTTATCACTTCGCTGATAATTGGTAATATCTTCAGAGCTCGTTACCATAAACTATCACAAGGCTGATAATTGGTAATATCATCTCCACTTACCTTAAACATTGCCACAAGGCTGACAGAAGGTAATCTCTTTGTTTCCTAAAGCGAAACAAATATTCACATGTTTTGTGAATCTTTTTTTCCCCCAGCAGGGACATATTGCGTGTTTCCCAACAAACAGGATCCTCTTTTCTTAAACAGATCGAGTCATCCTCACAAATTTTTCCCACCATGTCATTTCTTTGATTTCATCTGGGCGAAACTTTTACAATCATTTTGCATCACTCGCATCTTTTGGTATCTTAGGTCCAAAATTTGTGTATTCTGATATTTAAGTCTCTTTACACCTATCAAAATGAAGATATTCATCTTCATATCCCAGGTTAAAGAAACTTAAATAGGGGCATCTGTCATACCCCAAATTTTGACCTAATATACCACCTTACATTTGCATCATTGCATCACTAACAGTCTAGAACAAAATTAATCGGGTGTAGCATTCACAGGTCAAAATTAGGGTTTCATCAAATTTTCATCTAATTCAAGAGGCAACCAACTAGGGTTTGAGTTTTACTCACCTCATTTGATCTATCTTGATCAAAACATCAACCTCTGATCTTCAGATATCCAACTTTTCTCATTGATCAATCGAGGATCGACCAATTAGGGTTTTGGTCGAGCATGAGTATTCTCTGATTTTTTGAGCAAGGAATGACTTTTTTGGTTAGAGATTGGTCATTATATCTTAGATACAACAGGTTGACCTAATTTCTGGATTTAAAACATCACAAAAGTTCACAGACTTCATCAGTCAATTTCTGAAACATCTGATGAAATTTCATCTGCACTGAAAAGTCAAACTTTGACTTTTGGTCAACTTTTTCAAGACAAAAATTTTTCAAACATCAAAATACTTCAAATGATCCATCTTGATCATAAAAAATCAAAGAATTTGGAAAAGTCAACAAAAAGTCAAAATTTCTAACACTTAGAAAAATTTTCAAGTGTTAAAATTTTGTAGTTTTTCCAAACTTCATGGCATTTTTTCACATAGTTCCACTTTGAATTGGAAAAAACTCAAAACATGAAAGTTGTAGCTCTTGAAATAAGCTTTACAAAATGTCCAATAACTCTCAAATCCATGGAGTCTAGCTATACTTTTGAAATTGAAACATAAGGCTCCATAACCATGGATTTCAAGTTCAAAACTTCAAGATTATAGGTCATTTTTGAATTTCTTCATCTAGAAGCAATGCCACCTTGCCAAGATAAGTTTAGAACTGATAAATGTCAGTTGAAGGTAATTATTGTAGGATAGGATCAAGTTGGATTTTCACACATGGTTAAAAAGGAAGTTTCCTTTTCCTTTTGCAAAAAGACTTCCTTGCCCTCTAAGGCATGTATGAATTACCAATGCCATTTCTTTGTGCCTAACATTTCAGAAATCTTGGTCTATAAATAGAGGCATCATTTTCAAATTCAAACACACCAAAGCCATGCAAGTACATGCTTTCACTCTTCATCTTTGAAAATTCAAGAAACTTATGTCAATTTGTGAAAACTTGCAATTTTGAAAACTAATGAAAAACTCTGATCAAATTGGTGTCTAATATGTTTTAATATCCATTTGAAACTTGTTTGAAACTTAAAAACAACATAGGCAAAGCTAAAACTCAGAATTACATTCCATGTTTACTAAGCTTGCAAAACTGCCTTAAAACTCAAATCTATAGCTTGGCTCGAGCAAGTGATGTTACGATCATCAAACACCATCCACAAACATCATAGACATGGTGCGAGACCCTTAGAAACAATCGTAACACCTCTAACCACGATTTCCGTTTTCATTTGAGCTGTATGCAGGTGGACTTGGTTGGATTGATCCGGGGTGATTCAGTGAGCGGACCACTCAAATACCTTCCACATAGGCCGTTGGTGCTCAAGCAATCCTCAAACATCAGCTGGAAACACTTAAACCCGAATTCGATTCGGCTTCAACGGTGAAACTCGAACTTCAACTCAATGATTCTTTGATTCATTTGAAAAAACTCTTGGCCATTTGTTTTCGCACCACTCACGATCATTAACCCTCAACCAATTGACAAAATCATCCATCATACGATTTCAATTAAGATTTTCGGTTTAGGGTTCTTCATGTTTTCGGAATTTAATCATGATTAGCGAAAATAAATGAAATTAATGAGCATCATCATGTTCCTTGTTAAAAACGACCAAGTTTGATGTTTATATCATTCGTTTTCATCAGGAAATAAGAAATCCATGGCTGGATGAAGGATTGGAGGAAGAAGATGAGCTGCGCGCGTTATTTTTCAAATTCAAAAATTCCAATATAATATTAACACATGGTTTGACTTCAATACACGGATGTATTGCCTTGATGTTTCACTCACTCTTAAGTCTTTGTGCCACGTATATGCCCAACAAGTCCTGGGTTCAAGCCTCCCATGGACCATTTTTTTTCAAAACTTTCATATTTTCTTACAAACTTTGGCATTTTTTTTAACCAATCAAAACTACTCATTTTGAGGTGATTTTTTGTACACTTGTCAATAAATGTATCTATTTTATGATAGTGCAAAAATTTTCAGAAAAAACTTTCATCTGATTATATTTTAATCGAGCCGAAAATGGTACTTTGAGCACTTTTCAAAACACCATTAAAGGTGATTTTTTCAAACTTTTGAAAGCCCGATTCTTTTCAAAACTTCTTACAAGTGAACTTCACATTTCAAAAACACTTTCAAAATCATTTCTTCAAAACTTTTCATTAAATTTGCATCTTTTACCATGATCGATCCGATTAAACGATAAAACCGATTCGTTTTCTCTCGAATTTCTTAATCGATCATGGGCCTCCCTTACGGTGTAAGTCCCAAACCAACATTCTTTATGTACATACATAACTTCTTTGTACATATCAAATTCTTTTCATATACATACAAATTTTTATCTGTACATAATACAAATACTTTTTACTCAAACACAGATAAACTTCGGTCATTTGTTTCCGTTTCGTCTGTATATACAAATGAATACCATTGGTATTGAAAGGAGCATTATTCCCGGTGAAACTGCTTTTAAACCAATGGGCCACCATCATGGTGTAAGTCCCAACCCTCCTATGTACATCCACATCCTCCTGTACATAAAATACTCGTTCGTGTATATATTTATTTTCTTGTACACAATTCAAACTTGTAAATAATCAAGTTGCGCTCGTTTTAAACGTTCGTTTCACATACACTTGTTTATATTTCCTTCATAAACACTTGCAAATAAACATCATACATTGTTTATATTTCCTTCATAAACTCCTGTGGATACATGTCACACACACACACTTATTTATACAACTGTCTAGTTATAACATAACAACTAGTCTAACCAATAGGTTCCCCACAGTTATTAGCCTCCTCTTGGGCTTTATACAAGATGACTCTCCCCACAGAGTTTAGCCTCCACTTGGGCTTTGTACAAGATAACTCATTCATCTGAGTTCAGCCTCCTCTTAGGCTTCATATAAGAAAACTCATTCATCTGAGTTTATCCTCCGTTTAGGCTTCATATAAGACAACACTCACCTATTGAGTCAGCCTCCTCTTGGGCTTCATTCAAAAGAACTCCTCATTGAGTTTAGCCTTCTCTTGGGCATCATACAATGAAAGAGACCATAAAATCTCTTAACAGCCTCCTATTGGGCTTCCAATACAAAGAATCACCCGCGTTAGGATAGAACCCTGAGAGTATAATTTCCCGGTGAAATTGCTCTTAATTCCAAAAGGATGGTTTCCCGGTGAAATCCCTTTTAAGACAAAGCCAGCCATACCCTATAGCTTCCTCTTGAGCTTCATACAAGGACCCTCATTGACCCTCGGAATGCCTCCTCTTGGGCTAACAATACAAGGACCCATGGGCTTCTTAAAAGCATCCCTAAATCCAAATCAATTTCTCCTCGAGATTTAGACGTTTATCATCTCTATGGAAGAAGTATCTCATCTATCACATCACATACAGTCAAAACTTTTTCAAACTTTTTCAAACTCTTTTCAAACAAAAACATCTCTTAATTGTAAGTGGTAACGCTTGTACACTCAAGCAAAACACCCAATGCTTACACTTAAAAGATTCATTTCATTTTTTCAAAACATCTTTCTTAAACATGTAAGTGGTAACGCTTGTACACTCAAGCAAAACACCGATAACTTACGACGAAAGATTTCAATCAATCAAACTTTTGAAAAATGTATGTGATGAAATAGATTAGATACATTTTTTCATTAAGATGACATTTGTCTGTGTCTCTTACAAATATCCCATTGCTTTCCACTAGTATAAGTGGGAACTACGATTGCTCTGACTTTCTCAACATCCTTTTGAGAATACGTAGGCACAAGGTCTCATCCTTGCCGAGCAAATTTCTATCTCCCTCAGACCAAAGAAACCATAGATCCCTGTAGATCCGAGCTACAAATGCTCTGATTCCCACTAGGGGATATGTATGCAGAAGATCCACAGATATTTGCGAGCACAATAAAAACAAACTCTAGGATCCCACATAATCTATCCTTCTTAAAAATCCCAAAGGAGAAACTTTCCCAATCATAAAAATAGCAATTAAAACACACAAACATATCAAACGTATTCATATATAAAGCTATAGATAACTATATATATTTAGGGTGCTCCATCTATTCCCTTTATATAACAAACCTCCTTACTCAGAATCTCCCCAATGCGTTGCGTCTAGTTTGCGCTAGTCGTTCGCATATCAAAATCAATTGAGGGTATTGACTTTCCCCTTTTCATAATCATTAAATCATCTTTCTTGTGTTGAAAATAATAAAGCTTGATGCTCGCGGCATCTTTATAAACAAATCAAAAGAGTAAATCATTTCGAGCTAGAGGATTCGAATTCATATTCGATTCGCTAGCAGGACACTTTTGTGACAGTTATGCGGGGGCAGTGAACATGCTAGCAGTAAATAGTTTAGAAACAACGACTAGACTAATCGCATTATGCCAGAGAACGACTGGGCAAGTTAGCAGAGTAAAGACCAGAAACGCCGATTAGACTTTACCAGCACAAAACGTTGTACTCTGAGGAGAGAAAAGTGTGATACTTGCTCCTAAATAGTCACATGGGATGATCTGACCTAGGGATGTTGTGCTAGGGAACGACTGACACACAACAAAAACGAAGACTGGAAACGCTGACCAGACTTCTCACATAGTACAGGGACGACTACACTACGTGTATAGGAATAAGTGTAATACTCGGACTTGTTCAATAATTGGTAGCGACCCAACTTTTGTGCAACCGGGTTTTCTCAGAATAATGAATTATGAGTGAGAAAATAAGTGTCGGGCTTGCTTTCAATAGGCACAGGGAATGACTGGACCTAGACATGTTGTACTAGGGAACAACTAGTAGTGCAACAATAATGAAACAACTAGACATATTAGCGAGAGCATTTGGAAACACAACAATAATAAAGAAGCTAAACATGTTGCGCCGGGGAACAAGGAAACAACAACAATAAAGAAGTTAAACATGTTGCTTGAGAGCATTTGGAAACACAACAATAATGAATGGAAATCTTGACCCGGACTCCGGAGAATGCAAAAATGAAGGCTGAAAACACCGGTCGGACTTCACAAGTATTTAGACGTATCAATAGAATTCATCCAGCTGGGACTTCAACACACGGACACCAAAGAGTTACGGGGTATCAGGGGACCAAGATTATTATTCGACTTATAATTCCATGCAATTTATAAATTTTCTATGGAGTAAAAGGACGAGTAACCGGCAACCACAAATCACATCAAGAACATGCTTCAAATTTGTGAACTTCACTAGGGGAAGGTGAAGCATGCTTTCGAAACAAGAATACCACCGTTGATTCGGCGATGTAGCGACAAAAACTACGAGTATAATCCATTGAATTGACTTAACTTAAAGAATAACAAAAGAGTCGCCACCGTGCTTTTATTTTATCCTAAGGAATAGGAAAAAGAGAGAATAAAATCCTAACATAAAAAAATATCCGAGAATCTGGGACTGGGGGTTAGTTATGCAAAGGGAAGGTGTTAGGCACCCAAAGCATCTATGGTACTCCGCAGGAACCTTTTTGAAAATTTGTATATGTGCGCTAAAAAAAAGTATATATACAAAAATGGATGGTGGGGGAAGAAAAGAAGTATTTTTTACAATTTTTGGTTTGATAGCACTTCCAATGAGTTCCAGGGCTACATACCAACAATGTGCAATGTTGAAATCAAAACTTAGTAGTTTGGGTAAAAAAGACAAAAAATGTGTGTTGGTTGCTTTTAAGAAAATATTAGTTAGGAGAAAGCCACAAAGGGCTCAAAAAGTTTGAATAAGGTTAGGTGTTTTTTTAGTCTTATGAAAAAGAAGTCAAAATATTATTAAATGAATTGAAAGTTTATTAAGAAAAATAAATTTGAAAATCCATGGACCTAAGTCCAAGTTTTTTATGAAAGTGGTTCGAGTTTTGAAAACAAGAATCCTTTGAAAAAGAGGGAAGGTTTTGAAAATTAAAGAATGGGGAGGAGATGAAGAGGCTAACCTAAGTGCATAAAGTAAAAGGTAAGGGTAAAGAAAGATATAACCGGGTGAGAAAACTAGTACTTGACATCAAGAGCCAATACCACATCCCATCCTTTGGATTACCACATAAACAACAAATAACCAGACAAAAAATCCAAGCTTCAGATAAGTCAATGCCTCATATGAACTCTTGTCTTTAGAAAAACGGGCAGAGCAACGACTGTATTTGGAGGAAATCCACTCTTAATCGAGTATAATGAAATAACCTTCATACAAAGATAATAACCAGACAAGACATAATAACACCAAGGGCACATAAATCTCCAAGCTGAGGTAGGGATCCTAATCCTAAGTCCAAAGATCAAGCTCAAAGTACAAGGATAGTAACCAAGTCTAATTAAAGTTTTTTAAGGTCAAGTTGAATTATTAGGTATTTTTGAAAAGGAAAAATAAAGCTCAAGTGAACAAATTCAAAATAACAAGAAAATAAAATGCTCAAGTGAGCAAAGGAAAAATGACATAGAAAATAAATGCTCAGGTGAGCAAAGAAAAAATGGCATGAATTGTAAATGCTAAAAATAAAATGCTTAAAAGTAAAGAGAATAAAAGTAAAAGCGGAAAGTAAAGAGCGGAAAATAAAAAGTAATTAATAAAGGTTAGCAAGATGGCCATCTTAAAACTTGTCAAGTATATCATCGAATTGTTAGTAATTAGTCGTCAACAAGGTGACCATCTTGAAACTTATACATGAAGACTTTCTAGAAGCTTGAGAGAATCAACGACCACCACGACAAATTTCAATTGTTTTTTGTCAAGTATATCATAGGTTTTAAAATTATAACATCACTTGATCAAAGATGCTTGAGAATTTCAAATGGACAAGGTTAGTGGAAACTTGCCAGAAGCTTGATTAGAAATCAACGCGACCACACGACAAGCGCCACATGTGTTGAACCAAGATCAAAGCTCAAGTCATCTTTTGGGGCTTATGTTTGAACATGAAAGCTCATGCCAATAATTGATCAGTTTTTCCGAGTCGGGACAAATAAAAAATAAGATGGAGAAGAAGAAATAAGTCCCAAGTTTATTTTGCATTAGATGAATTTATTCGGTCTAACTTCGTCAAAATCAATCAACTTTCTTAGTGGATTTGGTCAAGAGATCTATCAACACTCGAATTCCATTGATGTTGAGGAAATTTGTGACTCCAAATAAATTCAAAAATCAGCAAAATAAAAAGGAATTAAAACAATTTAAAATGATGAATAAGACATAATTTAAAAGTAGGTCATTTAATTGGATTTTATTGATGAAATACATAAATAGTATTTTCTCATCAAAATAAAATTCCAAGAAAATTGCCTAAGGTCAAACAGAGGTCAACAAATGTTGACAAAATTTATAGAAATTTTTTAAAGTTAGAAAATATTTTTAGAAAATAAAATAAAAGGTGAAATAAACCAAAATGGCAAAAAATAGTAAAATTAGAAATAAAAATAAAATGAAGTCACCAATATTTGTCAAATGACCATTGGATCCTTCCATAATTTTTCCAGGATTTTAAAATGTTAAAAAGTATTTTAAAACAATTAAAAACATCAAATAAAAGATAAAAATCATAAAAAAATATCAAATCTGAAATTAAAATTATGAAAAAATAAAAATCAGAAAGATAATATTTCAAAGTATTTTTCTGAATTTTTTCATAATTTTTGAGTCAAAAATGAACTTTATATGATTTTTTGAAGTTTAAAATATTTAAAATATAAAATTAGAAAATAAATAAAAGCCAAAAATGTGGATCATTTGATCATAGTCAAAAGCAGTGAGTAATCGGATCCAAAGGATCACATGCGTGCTTGATATGGACCTCCTTGGTTTTCACAGGATCGGGAATTAAAATTAAATTTAAAAATAAAACAAGGAAAGATGTCATGCGTTAGATCGATGCTGACTAATAAAAGTAATCAGATCCAAGGGCTCATATCACGCGCGCACAATATTATAAATACACCGGATTTAATTGAAAAAAATTACATGTCAAGCCCCCATTGGTTGAAGACAGACACGTAGGTCGTCTTCAATCTCCAACCATCATCCAAACTCGATTCTCAAACTGTAAAATCAATAAACATGAGTGGTATCTTTGGATTCGTCTCTTCAAGACGATCTCAACCACATGCTCACGAAAAATTTATTTAAACTGAGTGAAGAGAAAATTGGAAAAAACTCAAATAATAGCGAATAGGATTTTGATGAAATTCCCAATTAATACTTGATGAAAATGTAAATGGTGAAGATCACAAGGATCAGGGAGATGAGGAGAACAAATTAGGCATTTATTTGAATAGATTTGATGGAGATTCCTACCTGAATGAAGTTCACTTTCAGAGCTCTGAAACTAGACTTGGATAGCACGATTCAGGAAGCTACAAGGCACGATTCTTGTTTTGTTAGCTTCACGAGGTTCAAGGAAGAAAAATCAAGGTTAATTTCAAAGCGAAGTGGTTTAAACGCAAATTCGAAGTTGCAGAAAATCTGGTTATGGAGGAAGTTTGACAGAGGTTTTTTGGCTATCAAAGCTTGAGGAAATGAGTGGAATGACTTGCTTATTTATAGGAGAAGTGAATGGGATCAAAAGAGAGGGTGTATGATGCAATTTTGAGTGAAATCGTGCACACCTGCATCATGAGCAAAGTGTGACTTGCAAGTTGTCAAAACTCAGCCAAATCATGCGTTCTATCCATCTAATCAAACTTGGCAACTTTGTTAATCATGTTTAAGTCAAATTAGAAGCCACATTATTGAAAATAAAATCTGACTTCAAGCAAAAAATCAGTTTCACGATGCCCTATTTGCAACCATGGTTCTCATCACTCAAGGACTTTTATGATGCACTCTTGGACTCTATGGAAAGCTGAGATTACAAACTTTACAATGCACTTGGAAAGGTAGCATTTGCCATCTTGATCTAAACGTTATGATCATTTGAAATCACCAAAAACAAACAGACTTTTTCACACTTAGAAAAATTTCTATGTTTGGAAAAAAATGACTTATAATGTTTTCAATCCAAACATGGCCTTCCATTCAAAATTTGCTTTTGATTTTCAAAGATGATACGAAGTAGATCTCTCAAAGAACATTTTGCAAAAAGAACCAACCAAAAACTCCAAATATTGAGAAAGTTATGGCCTTGTGAAGTTGACAAAAAATCATGAAATGACCTATAATCTTTTGACTTTTCCAAGTAACTTCCAAACACTTTCAATATTCAAAACTTATATGGAGATAAAGTTCATATATTCAAGATTGTTTTGAAAAAATATTGGCCTCAAGGTGATAAAGTATGATCAAGATATGATCACTTGAAGTGATTGACAAAAAAATGAGAAATTCATCAAAGACTTGTAATCTTTTGACTTCATAGGCAAATTTTCAAGCATTTTCTCTTCTTACCAATTGAACTAAGTTGTATTAGACATCATTAGGTTCATTGTGAAAGAAGAATGAGCTCAAGTAGACAAGGGATGGCCAAGTTATGATCCTTTAAAGTCATACAAGATAGATGAAGCATCAATCTAGAGAGTTGGCAATTATAGACCTCCAAAACAATCTTCTCATCAATGAAACTCCTTGATGAAGGATGAAAAACACAAGAAAGGGGGGTTTGAATTGGGGTTTTGAAATTAAAGTAAATTGAAAAGATTATTTTTATCCTGGTTCATTTGAACTCAAACTACTCCAGTCCACCCGTCAAGGTGATCTACCTCTCTCAACGAGGTTTTAATCCACTAATCAGAACTTGATTACAATTTACTAAGACAACTGTCTTAGTCTTCTCAACATCAACCACAACTTGGTTTCTCAAGGAATTTCAACTTTACAGTCAATTACAAAGTAATGTGATTTACGATGCTTCTAAAAGCTATATCACAACGTGATTTTACACAAAATTTTAAGCACTTATGAACTAGAGAATATGAAAGATTTGAGATTTTTTATTTTTGTTGTATGCGCAGGAGATCTTTTTAGTTTTCTTCAATAATGGATCTTTATATAGGCGTCAAAAACTTATCCTTTGGAGACATATAATCTGTATATGGAATGATGATAATTGGACTTAATTGTTCTTTCCATAAAAATGAGATCCTGTTGGAAATCAGCCGTTGCTTCAAATCTTTATTTAATGAATGGCAACGCACCAGAACATTGCAGCCAAAACATAGGTATCAGAGTTTGTAGAGCAGTGTAGTGCTTTCAGAAGTTTGGCTTGAATCCTTGATGTCTTGATCAAAAGATGATGTAGCAGAGCTTTAAGATTTTTATATCAGCTGACAAGGTTTACATCAGAGTTTGGTGCAACCTTTGGTGCTTTTATAAGTTCATTAGAACTTTTCTTAGAGCGTGAATCTTCTAATGTATCAGAACTTTGCTTAGATCAGAGTCTTAATATATATCCATTGTATCAGAACTTCTGTAGGTTCAGATTAAAATCTTCTTCTGCTATCAGAACTTCTATAGGTTTAGATCAAAATCTTCTTCTCTTTTCAAGGTCAGAACTTCATCTGCATACTTTATTAAACAAATTACGGGACAACAATGTTTCATACAAAATATTTATTTATTAGGGTCAGAACATAATTGTCATCAACAGTACTTGTTATCATCAAAACTTCTAAGATTGGTGTAGAACCAAACTATGTTCTAACACTTGAATCAAAGCATATTCATATTATAAGTCCTTTTAAGAATCAAATGACTTTGAAATCATTCATAAACTTCATGCAAACACCAAGATATGGTCCTCAGAAGTCCAAAACCCTAATTTCAAGATAGATGGCCATAGAATGGAAAATTCTTCAAACTTTATGGTCCCTTTCAAACATGAAGCATATACTCAAGAAGAGAGGCCATGGTAGATGATAAGAGAAGTCTTCAATGAGAAATGATGCTTTCAAAAATCTTTGAGAATTGAGGAGAGAAGGCATAGAAATAAACACATGAACCTATGGACTCCTTGAATAAGAAACTTGTGCACCATTCACCTAAAACATTTAGAGAGAAAAGTGTACATAACTAATTGTTAGCCAAATATCAATCATCACACACATGAAATAAACACATTCACAAAGCGCTTGGTGATCTTCTAGGGGCAAACCCAAAGATAGGAAAGAGAGGGAGACACCCTTTATGAAGTTTTTTTTTTGGTGAGAATATTCAGGGCAAAAATTGGGGTACAATAGGCGATCACTAGGGAAATTCAATAACAAACTTCCTAGGGAACCTGAATTATTGGGAAACGTGACTTTGCGGGGATATGATTTCCTGGGGAAGTTAATCACTGCATAGTGACTAAGCCGGGGAAATTATTCGTTGAACAACGATCCACTGAGGAATGATCGAAAACACTTGACGAATAGTTTCCACCGTTACATCCGTTGAGAATATCAGATCCACAACATGGCTTCAGCTAGGGATACAGATAACTGTTTGCATGTCAATCTGCTAGAAAGAATATGATGCAAACTTTGGCGAGTGACAACTCCACCGGGGATTCCCATTCATGTTCTGGCTGAGGAATAATTGGAATAAACTGATGCTCATACACTGGGGATAAATAGAAATCCCAATGAAGGGCCATTTGACAATCCGACTTGCTGAGGAATATAACTCCGTCATCAAAAGCGTGCAAAAACCGTGCAGGTATACACTTCATGGGGAATTTCGTTGATGAGGTGTCCATTCATTAGTAATTCACTAGGGATAAACATCCTTTATGAATGGTTTGAACACCGTCTTCATGGGTAATGCTTTAGAAATCCACCGGACATCCACTAGGGAATTTTTCTTGGAATAGGTACCAACGACTTGCATCGGGAATTCATGCACTACTTTGCGATGATACCCTGTCAATGACTTGGGACCTTCTTCATTTTGAAAGATATCCTCTACTAGGGAATCTTCCTCAGAGTTCACTAGAAATGAGATGCTCGAATCTTCTATCGGGGATGATTTGAAAATCCAACAGACATTCATTGGGGAACTTCATCAGGGATACCATGCTGATGATAACATTTGAATCTGACCCTTTTCGGAAGGTATAGCTTCACTTGGGGATCTCTCATCAGTGCTCATTGGGGGGTGAAGCAACTCTTTTTTTCAAAAATCATTTAAATTTCGAAAATAGTGAAATCGCCACCTAATTTTATTTGTTCTAAAAAGAACAGGAAAATATAGATAAAACCCCACAGAGATGGATAAGGCGGTCTACGTGACCAAAAGAAATGAATTCGGGAGTCGGTTATGTAAGGGGAAGGTATTAGCACCCCTTATATCCATCATACTCGATGGGACCCGTTTAGTTCTAAGTGTTTGTGTGTTTTTTGCTAAGTTATGAATGAATAAAAAAAAAGGTTTGTTTATTATTATTTTGAGTTTGACACGGTTTCGAAACCGTGTGCCTACGTATTCCCTTGTGCAATGGGAAAGTCAAAACTCTATAGTTCCTCTCAAAAATGTTTTAAGTTGGTTGTGTTGATTTTATAAGAAAAATCGTGCATTAGACATTTCAAATGCTTGAACTTGGACTTGTTTAGTTTGTTTGAAAAGCTTAAGTCCTCGTTCGTGTTTGAAATGGCTATTGCACACTCTTTGTCAGAAAAGATTTTGATAGTCGCATATGAGCGAGAAAAAAAAAGATTTGAGTGAGTTGAATTGATTTTGAGTGGGTGAAAAGTAGCGAACAATAGGACTAGCATCCTACGATTCAAATACTAGAAACAAGAGGAGCTCAATGCTCAAAGAGTCATTTATCATCCAAAAGTTTTTCTTATGAAAGAGTGAAGTGAAACAAAGTTCACGTTATTAAGAATCTTTAAACAATTGGACTAGCATCCAACGATTTAAAGATTCGAAGTTTATTTTTTACCAGTGTTTAAACAATTGGTCTAGCAACCAACGATTTAAATACTTGGGTTTTTATTATGAAAAGAAATTTGAAAATGCACTCAACGTTGGATCGAGGTTTGTAAGTTAATTGTGAAAGTGTTTTAGATGGGGTTTTGAAAATGATTTTGAAAAGTGAAGGATATTCACAAGAAGTTTTTTTGAAAAAAATATTTAAGTTTGAAAGTTGGAAAGAAAACATTTTTGAAAAGTATTAAGAAATACATAAAATGTTTCATTTTTTAACAATTAAAAATATAATCAAAAAGAAAATGTTTTGGATTTTTTTGACATAATCATAAAATAGGTATATTTTAATGACAAGTATGCAAAAATCATCTCAAAATGAGAAGTTTTGATTAGTGATAAAAAATGTTTTGGTCCTAAGGAGGTTTGAACCTTGGACTTTTGGCTTAGAAGTGAAGAGTTTTCCAGAGCCATGTTCTTGACTTGTCATTTAATAACCTTGTTTAGAAGGAGTTTTGAAAAATGAAGTTTTTGAAAATGTTGATTGAGTTGAAGGGGAGGCGGCTACTTCTAGGGAAGGGGATCGAAGCTAGCTTGAAGGAAACTTAAAGCATGTTGTTTGGGCGTGTGAAGGCATCTTTGCAGGCGTGTGCATCTTGCACGGATGCTAGAAGTTGGTACATACGGATGCTTAGAAGCTTGGGCTTCTAGGAATGTTAAACTAGTGCTTCTAGAGATAGAAGCTTAATATACGGAGGTAGAAACACTAGAAGTGCTTCTAAAGGTGTAAGCGAAAGTTTCTAAGGGTATAAGCTTGAAGTACTTTTGGGCCGAGCCTCGGAAGGGCCACGGAGAAACAAGCATCGGAAGCTTGATGTGCCTTTTATTAAAAAAGGTTCGAGGGATTCGAACCTGGACCTTGAGGCGAACAAATGACTAAGTGCGTGTTGGCTTGCCACTGGGGTGGCTGTTACATCCGGTCATAATTCATCAACCAATAAACATAACATAAACAAAAATTTGAATTTTTGGAAGTTAAAAAAGCAGAGGATTCATCTTCAACCTCAGTTTTTTATAGATTCTTCATTTCTCAATGAAATCAAATGATCAAACATCAAACTTGCTCGGTTTTCACGAGGGCGTGATTATGACATTTAATTTCATTTATTTTAAGCTTAGAATCATTAATTTTTGTATGAACACGAAGAACCCTAATTCTAAGTTTTGATTATGAAATCATGTATGAGCATAATTTTAAGCAATTGATTGAGGTTATTACTCGGTGATAGTCGAAACAAAATGGCCAAGCCTTTTTGTCTTGAAAGTTAGAAATCACAGAGTTCAAAGTTCAAGTTTATACCTCTTTAAACTGAAATCGTGTTTCTTGTTGGAGGTGTTCCAGAGGTTTTTTGATGATTGCTATAGCTTCGGTGATGTTTATGGAAGGTGTTGGTATGCTTACCTTGGTTTGAAATAGTGCGGATTGTTACGACTAAGTCGATTCTGATCACTTGAAGTGAGAATTGAATCTGGTGATTCTGTGTTTACAGTGATGGAATGATGATTTGGATTGCTTCTATATGATGTATAGAAGGTGTTTGAAGTGAAAGATCAGAACAAGCACGAGTGATTTGAGAGTTTGGAATTTTTTGCTCAAAATTGCATTTTATGGATTTTGGAAATGGTTTATGAGCAAACTGACTCTTGGCTTGTTTTCTGATGGTTTGAAGTTTCAAACAACTTCTAAATGATGTTGAGAAGATGTTTGAATGACACCTTTGGCTAGAAATTGCAGAATTTGCAATTTTGAATTCTAACCTCTTTGAAACTTAGAAACTTGCAAAATGATAAAGAAGTGAGAAAGTAAGTTTGGATTATTTTTTTAAGGTGTACTTTGAATGAAGAAGAACTCCTATTTATAGGCAAGGAATTCTGAAATGGAAAGGCAAGATAAACTTAGAGCTTGCAACTTGGAAGCTTAAGGCTTAAGAAAGAATATTCCTTCCTTAAATGCACATGGAATCTTTCTAATCATTACTAAAAAAACTCAAGTGTTTTTATCCTTTCCTAACCATTTCCATCAGATTTTTTCTCTAAAATCCTATCTTATTTAGTGACAAGGCTTCTAGAATGGAGAAAGTTGCAAAATAACTTGTAACTTTGATGCATGATTTTAAATCCATGGTTTTGGAGCTCTATGTTTCAAAATGAAAACCCTAGCTACACAAAGTGTTTTTGCAAGTTCTTGGACTTTTTAGAAATATTGTAACAAGACCTACAACTTTCATGTTTTGAGTTTTTCTTGAATCAAAATGGATCTAGGTGAAAAATGGCCATGAAAGTAAGGAAAAACCATGTTTCTTAACACTTGAAAATTTTTCCAAGTGTTAGAAAAAATTCCAACTTTGACTTTTTGTTGACTTTTTCACATTTCTTGATTTTTTATGATCATGATGGATTATTTGAAATGATTTTATGATTGAAAAAGTTTGGACTTGAAAAAGTTGACCAAAAGTCAAAGTTTGACTTTTTTTAGTAGATGAATTTTTGTCAGATGACTCAGAATTTGTCTGATGAAGAAACATGGATTTTGCAATGTTTTGAACCAAGAAATTAGGTTAAGATGTTGCATTGAAGATGTTAAGACCAATCTTCAAGCAAATACGTCATCCATTGAGCAGAAAGTCAATGATTCACTATCTTCGATCAAAACCCTAATTGGTCGATTCAAGGTAGATCATGAGAAAAAGTTGGGAATTTGAAAATCAAATGTTGATGATTGATTAAGATAGATCAATTGAGGTTAGTGGAGACTCAAACCCTAATTGATTATATCTTGAACAGATGAAATTTTGATAAAATCCTAACTTTGACTTTAGGAGCACACACGATCTATCATTACGAAGCTATTAGTGATGCAATGATCTTATAGAAATACAAGGGAATACAGTCTTGATCTTATGCAGCGAAATTCAAAAGAGTGTATTCCTTGAAAAAGGGATGCCTCATGATCACTCCTCATAAACACAAACTCAAAATTCGTTTCCAAAAGTTGAAACCCTGAGCTTAGGAGGGTAAATTTTGGGGTGCGACAGGGGGAATAATGTTGTTGACTTTTGCGGTAGTATAATGACTACCTGCAAACAAGAAAAAATTTCCTTCAACACATTGTTAGTGAAATGCCCCAGGTGTAACATGACAACCTTGTCTACTACCTGGGTCACAGAAGTTTCAAATTTAATTCAGAAGTTTCTCATCATGGTAGAACCTCTAATGTTTTTACATGCAATATTTTATCACAAAACTTTGAACGTCTTTCGCATTCAAATCAGTAAAATGCAAGAAATTAAGTGAATAAGAAGACTCTTTTTATTGATTGAAAATGAGTATGTAAATAGGAGGCAATTCCTAGAATGAGGAAATTGCAAAATCAAAATAAGAGGAAAACTAAAACGCATGGCAATGTGACAACAGATCCTCATCGGGTTTTGACCCTGCTATCACTTTTATAACCCCGACTATCTCATCACTTCGTTTTTCTTGAAAAAGTTGACTGGACTGATCCCTGCCCTTTGGAGTAGACATGATGTATACATGAGGTGCGACCATTGATCTGACACGGGACTCAGTCGTTTGCTCTTATTTCTTTCTCGACTAAACAGGTCTATCTGAAATATTTCTTGACTACATCCGTCTTCACAGGTAGTGGGAAGTCCTCTCCATCCATTTTCGTAACCATCATGGTGATTCCAGAGAAAACCTTCTTTACAACAAAGGTCCCTTCATAATTTGGTGTCCACTTTCCCCGGGGATCACCCTGAGGAAAAATTATCCTCTTCAGCACGAGGTCGCCTGGATTGTAGTACAAAGGTCGCACCCTCTTGTCAAAAGCTTTTCTCATACTTTTTTGATAAGCCTACGCATGATAAACAACCGCTAATATTTTCTCATTAATGACGCTCAACTGATCCATTCGATTCTGCACCTATTCATCTTCATCTAGCTCTGCGTCTTTCATGATCCTTAACAAAGGAATCTCAACTTCAACGAGGAGCACTTCCTCCATGCCATAGACTAGAAGCGGGTTTCCCGATCGAAGTGTCTTGTGATCCGATAACCATGCAGCAAAAGGCAACATCTCATGCCAATATCGATAAGTCACTACCATTTTCGGCACAATCTTCTTTATGTTCTTATTCGTTGCTTCAACAACACCATTCATCTTCGGGCGATACGGGGATGAATTATGATGTTTGATCTTGAAGGACTCACAAAGATCCTTCATCATATTATTATTCATATTTGATCCATTGTCTGTAATGATCTTATCAGGAATCCCATAACGAAAAATGATATTGTGTTTGATAAACTTGACAACCACCTTCTTTGTGACATTCACATAGGATGCGACTTCGACCCACTTGGTGAAGTAGTCTATGGAAACCAGAATAACATTATGACTGTTGGAAGCAGTTGGCTCAATATTTCCGATCATATTGATGCCCCACATAGGAAATGGCCAAGGAGAGGTTAAAACATTCAGAGGCGATGGTGACACATGCACCTTGTCAGCGTACAATTGACACTTGTAACAGATTCTGGCATGGTTGAAGCAATCGAATTCCATGCTTGACCAGTAATATCCAGCTCGCAAAATATTTTTAGCCATGGTATGCCCACTAGAATGCGTTCCAAATGAACCCTCATGCATTTTTCGATGATCTTTGCGACTTCATTCTTATAAACACATATGAGTAATAACTCATCATGATGTATTCGGTACAACACACCATAAATGAGGAATAATTTTGATGAGAACCTTATGAAGAACTTCTTATCTGTTACAGATGCCTCATAAGGATACTATTGAGTCTCAAGGTATCTTTTAACGTCATAGAACCATGGGTTGCCATCCTTTTCCATATCAACCTCAAAATAGAATGTTGGCTCATCCAACCTTTGAATGGTGATTGAGGCAGTTCATTAGCCCATTTGACTTTGAACATTGATGCCAGGTGTAATACGGTGAACTGACTTTGTAGGATTTTTGTATCCAAATGTGCGGATAGCAAGAGTCGCCACCGACTTTTATTTTTATCCAATTAAGGGAAGGTAAAAGTACAGAAAAAGACCTTCGTTTGATTTTGAGTTCGGGAGAATGGTTATGAAAAGGGAAGGTATTAGCACCCCTTTCCATCCGTAGTTATCTACGGGCTCTTAGTTGCTCTAGATCACTTTAAAATTGTGCTATCTGTGTGTTTGACAAAAATGTTTTGAAAAGGCATTTCGCTTTGACTTTGTAATGATTCATGTAGGAATGTATACAAAGTGTTCGAAAATGTTTCGTTTTGAGAAGAGTTTGAACTTTGATAAAAAGAGTGTGTGGTGTGGAAAGCATTTGGTTTTAGAGCAAGCAACTAAGAGACTTATTTGCCCACTCAGAATTGGTCGGTTTTCATACTTCTACGTTCCTTTAGAATAGCGCTAGCCTTACCATTAGTTAGTAGGTAGCTCCATTCGTTGGATGTAAGCGGGACATTCGAAGGGACATCGGATGGTCATCGAAGGCAACTTGTAGGAAGTTTCCTAGCACATTCGAAGGGACTATCATCATTTTTCGTAGGCGACAATCGAGGGTCAAGATCATGTATTCGGAGGCGACATCGTGGGTCTTATGATCTTTGTATCGAAGGGACTATGATGATTTGTTTAGAATACCTCTAAGGGGTGTATGTGTGAAAGAAGTGTGTTGATTTCAGAATATGTTATCTTGAAGTTAGCGGGCTATGTTCATTATTATCTTGCCATACACGCCTAGTTACTAGCAATTGATAGGGTGCGGAAAGTAAATTGCGGAAAGTAAAGATGCGGAAAGGTAAATGTCTTACGCTATTACAAGGCACTGGGGCAGATACATAATTAAAAATGCGGAAAATAAAGAAATAATTTTAAACTATTACATCCCATATCTGATTACATTATTGGAAAATAAAATGAAAATAGTAAAAGCGTCCAAATCGGAAGAACACAGTGAAGCGAGCGAAAATCGGAAAATATGATGAAATCGAGATAAGAGAAAATGTTAGAAAAATGCAAATTTTAAATTGGAAAAAATATGACATCTTGGAAATAATGTAAACATGCTAAAATAAATTTTGGGATTTTTAGATGCAATTTAACAATTTAAAATGAATTTACAATGATTTAAATGCAAAATTACAAATAAAAATAAATATGCATGCAAAAATATATTTTTAATTTATTAAATTAAATAAATATTTTATGAGAATGATGTAAAAGAAAATTAATTTTTGATGAATTTTTAATGCAGAAATAAAATATGAAAATAAATTAAAATATTAAATAAAAGAAAATAGGAAAAATGTTGAGTTTGCAAACTTGTAAAAAAGAAATGTCATGGCGGTGATCGGTGGAACATTGGCTTCACGACACCAGCGCCTTGCCATCGATCGGCGCGCGCGTGTCATTGAATCGGAACGGACGATGGAAAAACAAGTGTCATCCTCCTGTTGCACCAATCACGCGCCAAGAACTTCATCGTTCTCATTTGAAATCAGGAATTTTGCGTCGGCCTCGGGCGGCGCTATGACAAAATTCTAAAATCCAGCACAGGCAATATAAATTTAATTCAAAGGCATGGTTCGATTGGTTTCATCATTCTAAACATGATGGTGGTGTCCGTTTTGTCCAATTTATCCTATTTCATGGGATCCCATTCGGTCCATGAAACCCTAGCTATGGCAAGTTTCAATTCGCCAAAATGCAATCAAACTATCGAGAAAGCTTGCAAACTTCCATCTAAACACAAAACAAACCACAAAACATGTTAAAAATGCATGAGAATTAAAATACGATTTTGGATTTTTCAAGAACAAACCAAACACGGATTTCACGATTCGGGATGGATTTGAGCAATGTAAAGGTGCGGATTGATTACGGAGATGTCAAGGAATGTGTTAGGCCTCTCAACTTGATTGAAAACGGCTGGAAGTGTGATCTCCAATTGCTTGCTTGCCACGGTTTTTGAGTTTTGGAATAGGGTTCTTGAGCCAAAATTTCTACCCTAATTAGTGTGGTATGCATCATGTATTTATCTTTGGAAGGATTTGGCATTGTTTTGGTAAGAATCAATCACCATTCAATGAAAATCAATTTTGATTTTTGTACAAAATCAAATTTTCAAAATTTGATTAATTCTCAATCCAATCTTGCCAAATTGATCAATTTTGAAAATTCGGCATTTGTGGGTTACTTGAGTCTCAAGGAAAGAATAAAATCAATCTTTGCAATTAATTTTAATTTTGAACTTTATTTTTAAATTTAATTTGCATTTAAATGAATAAATTACAAATTAAATAGAAAAATAAATAAAAAATTCGTGGCATTGGGCTTGTTCATTCCTAATTGTATGAGGAATAAGTTTGGATGGAGAAAAAACAAGCCCATTTGCAAAAAATTTGATTTTTAGAAGTATCTCTCTTTGTGCATTCTTTCAAAATTGCCCAACTTGTGAATAGTGTATCTTGCTCAATTTTCCACATTTTTGAGTGTTTTTGGACTTTTTGGAAAGCTCTAAGAGTCCTCTAACCAACCTTTTTGGTCTCATGTCAATTGGAGTTTCCATGCTCAATATATCTTCAAAACAAAAAGTTGACTTTTTGTTGACTTTGAAAATGACCTGTAATGTTTTGAGCCATACCTCTCAATTGAAGCATTTTTTGGACATTCTTGTGAGACATGAAGTTGTAGAGAATTGAATTTCCTTTAAAACAAGAGGTGGTGGAAAAATTTCTGAGAAAGTATGAGAAAGTTATGATCAGTCAAAGTTCAGTTGACTTTTCACCTAGAAACCCTAATTTAGAAAGTTTGACTTTTGAGCAAATCTTGAGTTTTCTTGATGAATCATGATCAACCCTTGATCAAATGATGAATGTAACTTCAAAATGAGGATGTTGACCAAAAATTATGAAGTTTGATTGTATGTTGACCACAGTTGACTGAGCAATTGTCTGAGGAAACTTGACTTGTGAGGCTTGAAACTTGACATGGAGAATCTTTGAAGCATATGAGGAGGCATGAAGACCATTGGAGATGTTGGAAATCCATCTTGACTTGAGAGATACCAAACCCTAATTTGGGTTGATTGTCTAGGAGAGAGTTTGTCGATCAACTCTTGAGGAATCCTTGAGTATGGATGTATGAAATCTCTTGAGTAGATGGAGGGCAAATTTTGGGGTATGATTGCCCTGTTCAATCTTCTTGTCTTGGAGGTTAGATTGACACGCTTGACTTTCGTGACACGGAGGTAGAAGATGATTGAACACTCAACACTGAAAATTTGCACTCATTTGGTGTGGAATGGGCTTCGGATGCCATTTGGAGAAGGGAATGAGTCGTCGTTAGACTTGATATCGGGAGGATTCTTTGGAAAGTGAGCCGTACGCTAGGCTCTGTGGGCGTTCCTGGAAAGGAGAGGAGATGGGCTTAAGATGCCATCCGGAGGGAGTCGTATGTTAGACTTCGTGTTCATTTTGAATGAAGTTGTTGGTTTGTATTGATTTTTAACCATATATGCAGCATTCTGAAAGTGAAGAAATGTTGGCAAATAGTCGGAGATGGGCTTAAGATGCCATCCAGGGCAATTGAGTCGTACGCTAGACTCTAGAGTTGCTGTTGATAAGAAGGGATCAGAATAAATCTTCGTGTTGATTACTCTGAGGGAGATAGTAGTTGGCAAAAATGTGGATAGCTTCCCTGTTGTGCATCGGGTGTTGATCTATTGCCTGTTATCGGAGGATAACCAGGGGCGGTCTTTCAGATAGTTTTCCCGTCGGTTCGGGGCTTAATCCTGGACCAGTCGTCGGAGGACAACCATGGGCGGTCTTTCAGATAGTTTTCCCGTCGGTTCGGGGCTTAATCCTGGACCAGTCGTCGGAGGACAACCATGGGCGGTCTTTCAGATAGTTTTCCCGTCGATTTGGGGCTTAATCCTGGACTGTTTGCGTCGAGTAGTATTACTGTTTTAGAAAACAAGAGGAACTTTGATAGAATATTGGTTAGTTTTATGCGAAGTATGATGCATGACAGTGTATATGAATGACATATGCATGAATTATGACTCTATGAGAAATGTATGAATGATAGATGTTGTGGTATTTCAAAACATATCCATCTTGAAGAAGGTGTGGATGTTCTGCTTGGGGAATTGAGTAGGTGAGAACCCCGCTTTTGAAGGAAAATAAAGATATCTTGGATTCCTCCGATGCACTATCTGACCAAGTCTTGGGCCTAGATATTATTGAGGAAGGTAGAGATTTGAGAAGCTCGTAGTTGGGGATTTCATATATAGACCCTGCTGAGGAGATTTAGGAAGCGCTCTACTGGGGATTCTGAGTGTAGATCTCGCTGGAGAGCAATTGATAGTTGTCGGGAGAGGGAGAGTCGGGATCTGTTGTGATCTTTGGGTGGGGATGAGGATGTAGTTTCCTCCGATGCACTATCGACCAAGTCTCGAGTCGGATCTTTGGGGAAGAGGAAGGGTGAGGGATGTCCTTGGGGATAAATACCTTGTTGGAGATGAGGTGTTCTTGCTTGAAGATCGATGTAACATTGCTTGGTCAAGTGGAATTCTTTTCGTGGATTCCCTTTTGCTCTGTGGGGAAGTTGTGTTGGCGACTTTTGTCGTCATCTCAATTCCGAACACGTAAATACTTTTGTATGTTCACTTTTCATATGTTTGCGATTAGATTCTTATTGTCAAGTGCGTATAATCATTCAAAGCAAATGTTGGACTTATTGCAAACAACAACAGTGAAAATCATAAAGAGAAAGAACTTGCATTTATTTGAAATGTGGCGTATGGCCAAGTAGTTTTGTACATAAGAAAGGTAAAAAGCCATGCGGAAACAATCTCGTTAAGTTCCAACTATGCTAGTACTCATATATTTCAACTATCTCATCTCCTTGCTGTCAGTAGAAAGTGAGTGAATTGATCTCTGCCCTTTGAACCTTGAATGCTGATAGTAGTGCAGGCGGTGATCGGAAGAGACATAGTCGTGCGCTTGAATCCTAACTTTTGCCTAGACCGCCCTTTCGGGTTTTCGGTCTACGGGATACCCTTTTTGCCCAAGCCGCCTTTTAGTTTTTCGACTTGCGGGTGTACATGTTTTGTATATATCCTTAACTTTTGCCCGAACCTTTTGGTTCGCAGATCTCCTTATTTTTGCCTAGGCGATCGACCTAGCGGGTCTCTTTTATCGTAGTATTTTTGACTATGTCTGCGTTCACAAGGTGTGGGAAGTCTTCACCATCCATGGTGCTAAGTATCATAGCTCCGGGAAAATCTTGTCTTGACTACGAGCGGTCCCTCGTGGGTGGGAGTCCATTTGCCCTGGGATCACCTTGTGGAAGAATGATGCGCTTGACTACTAGGTCACCAACTTGATAGACTCGGTGCTTGACCTTCTTGTTAAATGCTCGATCATTCGTTTCGATAAATCATCCATGGCGGATGGGCGAGTCGTTCTCATCAATCAAGTTGATCGGTCAAGGCGAGTGCAGGCCCAATCGTCTTCGCCTAGCTCGCCTCTGGAGGACTACGGTTGAGGGTATCGAACCTCGATGGGTAAGGCGGCTTCCATACCGTATCTGAGAGAGAGGGGTTGCCCTGTGGATGTTCGTCTTGTGGTCGATAACCATGAAGAGCAAATGGTAACATCTCATGCCAATCTTTGTAAGTCCTTGTCATCTTACGTATAATCTTCTTAATGTTCTTGTTGGCGGCTTCCACTCGCCATTCATCTTAGGCCGATAAGGAGAAGAATTGTGATGCTTGATCTTGAGCTGCGTGCAAAGTTCGGTGATCATCTTGTTGTTGAGGTTAGAGCCGTTATCGTGATAATCCTTTCGGAGTGCCATATCGACGAGATAAGATTGTGCTTGATGAATCGAGCCACTACATTCTTGGTAACGAATCGACGAGGCTTCTACCCACTTGGTAAAGTAATCAATTGCCACAAGGATGAAGCGATGTCCATTGGAAGCGTGGGCTTGATTTCTCCAATCATGTCAATGCCCACATTGCAAAAGGCCAAGAAGTTAAAACATTGAGTCGGAGTACGTGCACTTTGTCGGCATAAATCGGCACTTGTGACAAGATCGAACATAAGCGGTGACAATCGGCTTCCATGGTGGACCAATAGTAACTTGTTCTCAAAATCTTCTTAGCCATGGTATGTCCTTTGGAATGGGTACCAAATGCCCTCGTGTAACTCTTCCATAATCGCATTCTTTGTTTTACGGTTTACGGTAGTAAGCCACGGATCGTGGTTGCGCTTGTATAAGATGTCGTTCTTGAGGAAGAATTTAGATGCAAATCTTCTCATGAACTTCTTATCGTTAACGGATGCCCTGCGGGATATTCACGAGTCTCAGATACCTCTTCACGTCATAGTACCTAGGTCTCTCTTCTGCGTCAAGCTCATAACAATCTGTTGGTTCGTCGAACTTCTCAATGATGATCTGGGGAGCCTCGTTGTCCCATCTAACCTTGAACATAGGCGACATAGTAGCCAATGCGTGCATAGTGATTCTCTTCTCGTGGAATATGATCAAAAGTAATCTCTTGAGTAGGGGATCAAACTCGAACATGCTCTCGATCTGGAATGAGATTCGGATGCTTAGTATCCACTCGCCTTTTATCGTGATCACTAAAGTGAGTCTCCATACACTTGTAAGAACTTGATTCTTAAGTCAATAGCGACTTTAAGACCCATGATGCAGCTTCGTACTCGGCCATGTTGTTGTGCAATGAAACATAATCTGGCGGTGAAAGGCGTATGTCCTTTGTAGGGGATGTAATGATGGCGCCAATGCCATTGCCAAGTCGTTTGAGGCTCCATCAAAGACCATAGTCCATCGGGATCCTTGTTTAGGTCCTTAAATGCGGGCACAGTTCTTTGCAATCGTAACTAGTAAAACATCTTCGTTTGGAAATTGATGCATAGGCGATAGTCATCTACGACGATGAGCCAAATGATCGGCTACTACACTTCCTTTGATCGCTTTACGGAAGTGTACTTGATGTCATATTCGGTCAAGATCATTTGCCATCTTGCTATTCTTCGAAGAGTTGGTTTCTCAAATATGTATTTTATCGGACCCATCTTGAAATCAACAAGGTAGTGTGAGTCAACATATACTATCTTAGTCGTGAGCAGCCCCAAAGCGTTGCAAGTTTTCTCGAGTTGTGAGTATCTTGTTTCACGATCGGTAAACTTTTGCTAAGGTAGTATATTGCATGCTCTTTTCGACCGAGACTCGTCATGTTGCCCCAACACACCCATTGAGTTCTCTAACACTTTAAGTACATGATAAGAGGTCTTCCTTGGTGGCGACATCGAATAGGAGGATTACTGGGTACTCCTTGATTTTGTCAAAAGCGATCGGCAATCGTCGTTCCATTCTACTACTTGATCTTTCTTAAGTAACTTGAAGATTGGCTCAAGTAGCGGTAGGTGTGCAATGAATCGGCAATGTAGTTCAATCGGCCCGAAAACCACGACTTCCTTCTCGGTGCGGGGTTGGCATCTCTTGAATAGCTTTAACCTTGGCGGGTCAACCTCAATACCTTTACCGACAACAAATCCTAGGAGCTTCGGATCGACTCCAAAAGTGCATTTGTTAGGATTAAGTCTCGGTTTGTACTTCTTGATCGTGATCGAGCTATCATGTAAATCGGCGTAGACCTCCATCTCGTGATGAATCATGTCATGAAATAATGTCACCATAGCGCGATAAGTGGCACTCGCGTTCTTGATCCGAGCGGCATAACCTTGTAGCGAGAAGTGCCCCATGTAACAAAAGTAGTCTTCTCCATGTCTTGAGGAGCCATTTTGATCGATTATGGCGGAGAAACCATCCATGAAGGAAAACCTTATCTTTGGCGGTGTTGTCAACGAACATCAATATGAGGAAGTGGGAAATCGTTTTCGGACTCGCTTTGTTCGGATCTCGTAATCCACACACATTCGTACTTTGCCATCCTTCTTGGTCGGGTACCACATTAGCAACCTTTGGGATAAGAGGTGACACTAAGAAACCATTGAGCTGCTTCATGACTTGACTTTGATTTTCTCGACATCTCGGGATGCATCGCAGACCTACATTTCACTAGGAGAAAACATTCTTTTGTTGGCAATCGGTGTACTACAATATCAATGTCCAACCACGGCATGTCTTCGTATGACCAAGCAAAACCTCCATGTAGTCTCGTAGCATCGAACCAACCTTTCCTTAACACTTTCTCAAGATCCGCTCCTATCTTGATCTCTTTTACATCTTCGTCGATGCCAATTCACAACCTCAACCGTCTCTTCGTGTGGTTTGTAACTCGCTCTTCTTCTTTAGCGATCGGCAAGTTCTCCGGCACTTCACAATCTTCCTCACTTTCGTCTTGACTTGGTAGATCGGATTATCGAATTCATATTTAGCACTAGCATATGTTACTAACGAGATTCGGAGTGATTACTGCGATGTATCACGTGGGTGTGTGTAAAACATAGCCTTTTGAAGGGGTGATAAAGTAAAGAAAGAAAAACAAATTGAATGCAAAGTCCAGCGATTTATTGAATGAAAATACATGAAGCGACGGATAATAACCCTTGCAAGCGAGCCATGATGCCCGGGCAAGGCACTAGGCTTTCAAAGTTTATTGTTCAAAACATAAAGAAAACGAAAAGCAAAACAAAACAAGAGCAATTACTCGACTAAAGGAAATTGGTATGGCGTCTTGATCTTCCAATTCTTGAGCCCATGATCGGAGTTGGGAAGATCCACTAGCGATGTCGAAGTCGTTGTTGTTGTCTTCTATAGCATGGATTCCACTACGGCGATGCGGAAGGAAGTTGGTCGGCACGCGTTCGCGTATCATCTTGACCCTTGATGGTGAAGCCTAAACCGGTCTTGTCAAATTTGAAAGGAAGATTAGGGCTGTCCCCAATAGTACTCTTTCCTTCTTCATGACTTGAGCATCTTTCGTGAGGCCATCCTAAGCGGAACTTGTGTAACCGAGGTGGCGGAAGTCAGGGCATGACTACGGGTATTGTTTCAAAAGCTTGACGAAGTCTCGAAGAATTCGCTTTCCATCTCAAGATAGCGGACATTGCGGATGGTGACCATATATTCCTCTTCACCGCTTGTAACAACCTTCCCTTTCACGGGTACTTCAACTTGATGTAAGGTAGAATGGCCCATGTATCCAAGGGTGTCCAAGTAGGCAAGATGGCGGACGAATATCCATGACAAAGAAAATAGAATCAAAAGTGCGGGAACCGACTTTGTGAGTGAGCTCTCCAAGCGTCGCTTAGAACCATCAAAAGCCCTCACAATAATGTCACTGGGTCTCGAACCAACCCTTCGACATCAAGCCGATCAAAAGCGGTCTTGGAAGGATATTGAGCGAGCCGGTATTCATCAAAACATGGGATAGTGTAGTGCCCTTGCATTCAGAGAGATGTGCAAGGCTTTGTTGTGTTTCTTTCGGCGAGTCAAATCGACATCGGAGAAGCCTAGGCCGTTGTTGGCATCAGGCTAGCAATACAAACTTGAATTGATCGGTGGTAGTGTCTTGAGGCACGTGAGCATTCTTGAAACTTCACCAGGCGTTAGCATGAGCCTCGAGCATAAAAGCGAGCAAGCATGGAGATCTGGACGAGTCTGTCCCATGTTCCACAACATTGTAGTCGCTCTTCTTGATAATCTTCAGAATTTCCTCCATTTCTTGTTTGGAGGTATCTTCAGTAACTTCCTTTGGTACTTTTGGTTAAGCGGGATGAGTCTTGGTTCTTTCCTCTAGTTTGGGAATGGATTGAATAAATTTGGAATCTGTTGGAGTCGCGGTGTGTTTTGGAGGAGAGATATCAGGAGAATACCCTTCGGTCTGGTCACCTTACTAGATCCGGTGATGTTGTCGATGTCGGGAATGGTAGCCTCAATAGTAAGATCTTCAATGGTCAGAGGGTCTTGCTTGGCGCCATGATAGTAAACATCGACTCCATAATTCCAAGGGATAGCCTTGTCGGAGGAATATGGAACTGGTCTTGGAGAAGTAATAATGAGAGGTGCCACTCTAGGCACGAATCGTGAGAGGAAATCCTTATGGTATTAACATCGGCATAGTCTTACGGAAATCGTCACCCCATCCGTTCGCCTTAACATCTTCAATAGGAATCTTGTAACTATCGAGGACGATGTACTTCACCATGTAATCATATTTTCCACTTGGCTGCCCCAAGGTATCCCACAGAGATGGTGTTGTTTCATTCGCATTGTCAATCTTCAATTAGACATTTCTTCACACGCTTGCGGGTGGTTTCGAAATAGTATCTCACGGTTATTCATCATGCCTTGAACACGTCTTCTCAACCAAGCACAATCAGTGCGGATGGGCACCAACGACAATTCTCGGGCATCTGGATTGACACCGCTTGCACAAATTCTTCTTAATAGTCATCGGAGGAATGGTCAAGTCATCTATGTTGAAAACATAAGTATCGTCCTGTGACATTGGAACCCTTTTAATGGTTAGGCATAGGCGCGTTGATCACATTCGGTCTCAGCGGAGGGTCAAACTCAATGCTTAGCTTGATCATATCACGAATCTTGTTCTTGAGCCCAACAATCATCGGTGTTATGTCGGGGCTATTGGAGTGGTAAGCACACTTAGCATTTGGATTGTACTTGAGATGAGGTGTTGACATTACGAGGAGGATCCCTCAGTGTAACTCTGCTTTCAACATGTGTTGCAAGGCTTGCGACAAAGGCATGTTGATCTTCGTAAACTATCTTCGTGGCGCGTTACGCTCTGCGCGTTGTCTCGTGAGGTTGTCTTGATGTAAGATTGGAATCTGGCGCCCCAGTTAGTGCGGTCGGTCTTGGCTCGGCTTTTCGACCATACACGGCATTAACTTCTTTCCCACCAAAGATCTCTTGGCGATGTTTGAAGATGTCTCTCGAATCTTTCCACTCTTGATACCGCGAATCGCTCGCTGTCAATATCATTTCGGTGAATCGGTGAAGAGTTTCAATCGGATGATTGAAGAATGGGCCTGTTAGTGTCCCCATAAACATATCAACCAACTCCCTATTGGACAAGGGTGGTTGAACTCTGCCTGCTAAATCTCTCCACTTCTGAGCATACTCCTTGAACTTCTCATCGCGACCCATAGACATGCTTTGTAGTTGCATGCGAGTGGGTGTCAATTGACATTGTACTCATATTGTGCGTAGAAAGCATCGCCAAGTCACTCCAGTACGGATCGGTCATTCTCTAGTGATAATACCACTCCAAGCGAGTTAGGACAAGCTCTCTTGGAAATAGTGCATCCAAACTTTCATCATCGGTGTGGGGATTGATCTTACGGACATAGGACTTCAAATGCGACTTAGGGCAAGACATGCCATCATACTTAGCAAAAGTAGGAACTTTGAACTTGGGAGGAATCACAACACGAGGACAAGACTTAGATCATCAAAATTCAGCCGGACATCTTGAGGTTTTCCACGGCATTGAGACGGTCTTCAAGTTGCTTGTACTTGTCATCCTCATTAGAGTATTGGCCATTATCATAGTCCTTCTCAAGCTCGGTGGCCTTCACCATTACCCTTGGTACTTTGTTCATCCTCCTTCTTGACACTTCCTTAAAGCTCTATCCAGTGACTCTCTTAGGACCACCTTTGTAGCGTCGCCCATGTTGAGAGACCAACAACCTTCTTCTTTGTTGATGAGCTTCTTGGATCTTCTTGGCCTTGGACCAAGTGGTAAACATCTCTTGGCCGAGACATTCGAGCTTGGAGATCTTTGACAAACTGTTCAAGAGCCATTTCTGCTAAAACAAATAGCGAGCAAATGAGAAAACCAATCTCCAATGTACCTGTGATGCAATGTTATGCTATGATATGCAATGTTTATGCGAATGCAATGCAATGTTTTCAAGGACCTTAGAGATTTAAATTTGTTAGACAAGCAATGAGCAAACATTTATTAGTAATCTTTTTATTATTCTTTTTCTTTTTAAGTACAAGAGATAGTTCGAAACAATAAAAAAACATAAACATCCTAAAGCTCTAAGTCTCCATGGCTTCCTCTTGGTGCCGATGTAGGCGTTGATGTTTCGCTCCTCTGAAGTAGCTTTG
Source organism: Vicia sativa (assembly GCA_021764765.1). Lineage (NCBI taxonomy): Eukaryota > Viridiplantae > Streptophyta > Magnoliopsida > Fabales > Fabaceae > Vicia > Vicia sativa. The sequence goes on along the minus strand of CM038796.1, from coordinate 66,909,615 downwards.
TCAACTCTAGCACTTTCTTCTCGCTTGCATAGCACGAGCTTCAAGGTATCCCTTTCTTCTTTAAGTGAATCGGGATCTCTTCAAGTCTTCAAAATCGGTAGGCATGTCGGGATGGAGAGCGGTATAGGGTATGTCACCTATAGCAGGTTCCATAATTCTTGGTAGAGCAGGGTGAATGGCATCATGAGGTTTTGAGCTCGAGCTCGCACCCATTTGAGGTAAGGTTCCCAAGGAATGGGATTTTGGTGCCCCAAAGTCTTGGTATCGATCTTCTTTACCATGCTCCAAGCGTGTATGAACCTTCGTCGGTAATGCGGAGATCGTGGTTGTAGTCGAACACAACATCTTGGAGAAGCATATCATGTGGACCATCTTTTGAGCAAAACCAAAGCGTAGAGCTAAAGAAGGGTTGTAAGTAATACCTCCCTTATACCAAGTAGCGGCACATTAGAATTCTCCACAGCTCGATGAATGTGAAATCCTTTTGAGAGAAAAGATTCCAACGGATATCTGAATGAGAGAGTGACATCAATCTTTGAGACCATCTCAACCTTTGTTCGTTCTTCAAAACTGATGGAGGAAGGTGCGAAATAAACCACCTTGAAAGTAACGGTATACAACACATGAGAGTTCCTTGTCTCTTAGTAGTACGAGTGTGGAGAAAATGTAGGATGTCTCCAAGTAAGGTAGGCACAGGATTGCGGGTAAGAAATAATTTGATGGCATTGATATCTATGAATTGATCCGAGTTAGGAAATAGAACCAAACCATAAATTAGCAAGGCCATAATGTTCTCAAATGCATGGAAACTCATAACTTTGAGGAATTCTCGGGCTTTCTTGATTAGGAACTTGGAAAGTAAACCCTTAACTCCGCTTCTTGTTTCCCAATTGGCTTCAATATCTGAACGCTTAAGATGTATGGCTGATGCAATGTCTTCGTACTTAGGAACCTTTTCTAGACGGTGAATGGCATTTGGTCAAGAATTATCCCAGTAACAGAGAACTCTTTCAAGGTAGGAACCAAGCGTTATCTGGGAATGTAAAGCAATGGTGTTTGGATCAAAGAAGCTGGAATAGGACATGCATCATATCTTCTTCAAAACGGAGATAACCAAGTCAGTAGATAACCATGTCTTTTGATGATGAGCATGGTCGGAATTTACGAAACCAATTCTTTGGTGAGAAGGTATACCCATAAAGTTGATTCGGATAGTCTTTCTAGAAGCCATAATCCCTACAAAAGCAGAGCAAAGATAAATCCCAGGTCCTTGAAATAGTTAGAAATGATATGCAATGCGGATGATGTCATGATGTCATGTTTAGCACACACAAACAATTCACACAATGAGCCTAGGTTTAAGGCTTGCATGAGGTATAGGTGATTACCCTACCAAAAGTTTGAGTTGGTTCATCTGTCCTATAATAATGTAGGGTTCTAGGAATCGCACATCATCGATCTTTCTCGTGGCGTTTATTTCAATCTGACGGCCAAGTGGTCGATCGAAAATATCCCAAAGTCGATCTCGATAAGCGTAGCATCGGTATCAACCAACCTTAGTCTACCAAAAGCCATCTCACTACCTTCTAATGGCCAAGATGGGTCAATTAAGGTTCTAAAGTTTAGCTAGCGCTTGATGACACCACGAAGCCAAATACTATCTTCAACTTGGGAATGAAGAGTATCGGGACAACCAAAGTGTCACGCTAACGTAGCCATCATGTTGACCGTTTAGTTATCGTCTAGCGGTCGCAATGATCTAATCTTGCTTACCTAAAGGAAACCGGATCGGGTGTAGGATCCCCACAAATATAATACCCAAGCAACCCTTAAAGATAAAGCATACAAGTCAAACAAAAGCAAAAAATGATCTAGAAATCCTAAGGTAGTTCTCTCTTTTGGGTGTGTCCCAGTAGTCGCCGATTACATGTCTGGTGAAGCCGACTTTGTAGGATTTTGTATCCAAATGTGCGGATAGCAAGAGTCGCCACCGACTTTTATTTTATCAATTAAGGGAGGTAAAAGTACGAGAAAAAGACCTTCGTTTGATTTTGAGTTCGGAGAATGGTTATGAAAAGGTATTAGCACCCTTTCATCCGTAGTTATCTACGGGCTCTTAGTTGCTCTAGATCACTTTAAAATTGTGCTATCTGTGTTTGACAAAATGTTTTGAAAAGGCATTTCGCTTTGACTTTGTAATGATTCATGTAGGAATGTATACAAAGTGTTCGGAAATGTTTCGTTTTGAAAAGAGTTTGAACTTTGAGAAAAAGTGTGTAGTGTGGAAAGCATTTGGTTTAGAGCAAGCAACTAAGAGACTTATTACCCACTCGAATTGGTCGTTTTCATACTTCTACATTCCTTTAGAATAGCGCTAACCATTAGTTAGTAGGTATCTCCATCGTTGGATGTAAGCGGGACATTCGAAGGGACATCGGATGGTCATCGAAGGCAACTTGTAGGAAGTATCCTAGCACATTCGAAGGACTATCATCATTTTTAATGGCGACAATCGAGGGTCAAGATCATGTATTCGGAGGCGACATCATGGGTCTTATGATCTTTGTATCGAAGGGACTATGATGATTTGTTTGGAAGGCAGCGGTGCTAGAATACCTATCGTTAGAGGGACATGACCATTTGAATTCGTAAAGGCAACGAGAGAATTACCTAAGGGTGTATGTGTGAAAGAAGTGTGTTGATTTGAATATGTTATCTTGAAGTTAGTGGGCTATGTTCATTATTATCTTGCCATACACGCCTAGTTACTAGCAATTGATAGGGTGCGGAAAGTAAATTGCGGAAAGTAAAGATGCGGAAGGTAAATGTCCTCGCTATTACAAGGCTTTGGCGGATACATAATTAAAATGCGGAAAATAAAGACCTAATTTTAAACTATTACATCCCATATCGATTACATTATTGGAAAATAAAATGAAAATAGTAAAAGCGTCGAATCGGAAGAACACGTGAAACGAGCGAGAAATCGGAAAATATGATGAAATCGAGATAAGAGAAAATGTTAGAAAAAATGCAAATTTTAAATTGGAAAAAATATGACATGCTGGAAATAATGTAAACATGCTAAAATAAATTTTTGGGATTATTTAGATGCAATTTAACAATTTAAAATGAATTTACAATGATTTAAATTCAAAATTACAAATAAAAATAAATATGCATGCAAAAATATATTTTTTAATTTATTAAATTAAATAAAGATTTTATGAGAATGATGTAAAAAGAAAATTAATTTTTGATGAATTTTTAATGCAGAAATAAAATATGAAAATAAATTAAAATAACATGTAAATATTAAATAAAAGAAAATAGGAAAAATGTTGAGTTTGCAAACTTGTAAAAAAGAAATGTCATGGCCAGGGATCGAGCTGGAGACATTGGCTTCATAGCACCCGCGCCCTTGCCATCTGATCTGGAGCGCACGCGTGTCATTGAATCGGAACAGACGATGGAAAAACAAGTGTCATCCTCCTGTTGCACCAATCACGCGCCAAGAACTTCATCGTTCTCATTTGAAATACAGAATTTTGCGTCGGCCTCGGGCGGCGCTATTCAAAATTCTCGGCCACAATAATAAATTTAATTCAAAGGCATGGTTCGATTGGATTCATCATTCTAAGCAGGATGGTGGTGTCGTTTTGTCAATTTATCCTATTTAGTGGGATCCCATTCGGTCCATGAAACCCTAGCTATGGCAAGTTTCAATTCGGCGAAAATGCAATCAAACTATGTAGAAAGCTTGCAAACTTCCATCTAAACACAAAACAAACCACAAAACATGTTAAAATGCATGAGAATTAAAATACGATTTTGAATTTTCAAGAACAAACCAAACACAGTTTCACGATTCGGGATGGATTTGAGCAATGTAAAGGTGGATTGATTACGGAGATGTCAAGGAATGTGTTAGGCCTCAAACTTGATTGAATTTGGATGTGTGATCTCAATTGCTTGCCCACGGTTTTTGAGTTTTGGAATAGGGTTCTTGAGCCAAAATTTCTACCCTTAATTGTGGTATGCATCATGTATTTATCTTGGAAGGATTTGGCATTGTTTTGGTAAGAATCAATCACCATTCAATGAAAATCAATTTTGATTTTGTACAAAATCAAATTTTCAAAATTTGATTAATTCTCAATCAATCTTGCCAAATTGATCAATTTTCGAAAATTGGCATTTGTGGGTTACTTGAGTCTCAAGGAAAGAATAAAATCAATCTTTGCAATTAATTTTAATTTTGAACTTTATTTTTAAATTTAATTTGCATTTAAATGAATAAATTACAAATTAAATAGAAAAATAAATCAAAAATTCGTGGCATTGGGCTTGGACATTCCTAATTGTATGAGGAATAAGTTTGGATGGAGAAAAAACAAGCCCATTTGCAAAAAATTTGATTTTTAGAAGTATCTCTCTTTGTGCATTCTTTCAAAATTGCCCAACTTGTGAATAGTGTATCTTGCTCAATTTTCCACATTTTTGAGTGTTCTTGGACTTTTGGAAAGCTCTAGAGTCCTCTAAACAACCTTTTGGTCTCATCTCAATTGGGTTTCCATGCTCAATATATCTTCAAAACAAAAGTTGACTTTTGTTGACTTTGAAAATGACACTAATGTTTTGAGCCATACCTCTCAATTGAAGCATTTTTGGACATTCTTGTTAGACATGAAGTTGTAGAGATTGAATTTCCTTCAAAACAAGAGGTGGTGGAAAATTTACGAAAGTATGAAAAGTTATGATCAGTCAAAGTTCGATTGACTTTTCACCTAGAAACCCTAATTTAGAAAGTTTGACTTTTGAGCAAATCTTGAGTTTTCTTGATGAATCATGATCAACCCTTGATCAAATAATGAATGTAACTTCAAAATGAGGATGTTGACCAAAATTATGAAGTTTGTTGTATGTTGACCACAATTGACTTTTGTCCAATCTGTTGATTTTCGACCATCGAGCAATTGTTTGAGGAAACTTGACTTGTGAGGCTTGAAACTTGACATGGAGAATCTTTGAAGCATATGAGGAGGCATGAAGACCATTGGAGATGTTGGAAATCCATCTTGACTTGAGAGATACCAAACCCTAATTTGGGTTGATTGTCTAGGAGAGAGTTTGTCTGATCAACTCTTGAGGAATCCTTGAGTATGGATGTATGAAATCTCTTGAGTAGATGGAGGGCAAATTTTGGGGTATGACACCAGGGTAGCTAATGAGTCATCCAGATTGTTCTCTTCTCGTGAAATGTGATCGAAAGTGATCTCATCGAAGTAAGGAACCAACTTCATAACATGTTCACGATAAGGAATTAGATTCGGTGTGGTCTCCCAATCACCATTGATTTGGATTATCACTAAATATGTATCTCCATACACTTTTAAGTGTTTGATTCTCAAATCAATTGCAGCCTTGATACCAAATATGCAAGCTTCATACTCAGCCATGTTATTCGTACAATCAAAACATATTCTAGCTGTGAAGGAATGTGGAAACCCCCTGAGGAAGTGATTATAGCACGACACCATTACCCAAAGCATTATAGGCACCATCAAACACCAATGACCATCGCGATCTGGTTCGGTTCCTTCTTCGGGCGGAAATATTACAATCCTAATATACATGGTGTCCTCGTGCGGGAACTCAAATTTAATAGGATGATAATCGTCCACGGTGATGGGCAATATAATCCGCCATACTACCCTTGATTGCTTTATGAGTAGTATATTGGATATCATATTTCGCCAAGATCATCTGCCATCTGGCTACTCGGCCTTTCAAGGATGGCTTATCAAAGATATACTTGATCGAATCTATATTGGATATCAATAGAGTAGTATGAGTCAACGTATACTATCTTAGTCGATGAGCAGCCCATGCCAAAGTACAACAAGTTTTCTCGAGCAGTGAGTATTTTGTTTTAGAGTCGATAAACTTTTTTCTAAGGTAGTATATTGCATGCTCTTTTTGACAAGGCTCATCATGTTGCCCCAACACAAACCCCATTGAGCCTTCAAGCATTGTCAAGTACATGATTAACGGCCTACCCTCAATGGGAGGCATGAGGATCAGAGGATCCTGCAAATACTCTTTTATCTTATCGAATGTGACTTAACAATCATCATTTCACCTGACCACTTGATCTTTTCTCAAAAACTTAAGTATTGGCTCGCACATGGATGTTATGTGAGAGATAAATCTATATATGTAGTTCAACCTCCCTAGAAAACCACATACTTCTTTTTCTGTCCTTGGCTCAAGCATTTCTTTTATTGCTTTGATCTTTGCAGGATCAACCTCGATACCTCTTTCACTTACAATAAAGCCTGTGAGATATTGGATCGAACTCTATTGGGTTGAAGGATGCTAGGATTATTAGCATCGAATTGGGCTTGTTTGTTATGTCCAATTGGTTAAGTTAGCTTGTACCCTAAGTTAGCTTGTAATGGGTATTTGTGATAAAAGCCCATTAGTTTAGTATGTTAGGTTTATTATAAATAGCATACTAGTCTCTCATCATTGCATACTGCAAAATCCTAATTTAGGGTGAGAGGGTTATTTGTTATTCTTGTAATCTTGTTTTGAAGATAAAGGAAAGAATAGCAGTTAATAACCAATCCTTGTGTTCATCATGTTCTTCATTCTTTTTCCCTACCTTGCGCAACAAGTTTATATATATTTGTTTCAAGGCATCGTATTCACAACAAAGCCTAATAACTTTCCAGATCGTACCCCGAAGGTACACTTGTTGGGATTCAACCTCAATCTGAATTTCCGCAATCTATCAAATAGCTTTTGCAAATGCACCAGGTGCTCCTCTTTGTCCAGGGATTTTGCGATCACGTCATCAACATACACCTCAATCTCCTTGTGAATCATATAATGGAAAAGTGTCACCATTGTGCATTGATAAGTTGCCCCGACATTTTCAATCCGAAGGCATCACCTTATAACATAAAGTCCCCACGGGGTGATAAAGTTGTCTTTGCCATATCTTCGATTACATCTTGATCCGGTTATGTAGGAGAATCCATGAATGAGAACACTTTGGCATGAGCCGTATTGTCCACCAACACATGGATGTGAGGGGCGGAAAATCATCCTTGGACTTGCTCTCTTCAAGTCGATAATCAACACACATTCTAACTTTCCCATCTTTCTTGAGCGATACGATATTGGCAATCCACGGGGATAAGAGATCATGTTCAAAAATGCATCAAGCGCTTCTAGACTTCCTCTTTAATCTTCTTAGACATCTCGGGTGAGTTCTTCAAAGCACATTTAGCTGGAAGACAATCTAATTTCAAGGAAGCTTGTTGTCATACCCCAAAATTTGCCCTCCATCTTCTCAAGACATTTCATACATCCATACAAAGGATTCCTCAAATTGATCGGACAAACCCTCTAGACAATCAACCCAAACTAGGGTTTGGTGATTCCCGACTCGAGATGGGCTTCCAACATCTCAATGGACATCATGCCTCCTCATATGCTTCAAAGATTCTCCATGTCAAGTTTCAAGCCTCACAAGTCAAATTTCCTCGAGACAATTGCTCGAATAGTTGAAAATCGGTTGTATTGGACAAAAGTCAAGCGTGGTCAACATACTGATCAAACTTCACGATTTTTGGTCAACATCCTCATTTTGAAGTTACATTCATCATTTGATCAAGGGTTGATCATGATTCATCAAGAAAACTCAAGATTTGCTCAAAAGTCAAACTTTCTAAATTAGGGTTTCTCGGTGAAAAGTCAACCAAACTTTGGTGAGCATAACTTTTCATACTTTCTCGAAATTTTCCACCACCTCTTGTTTTGAAGGAAATTCAATTCTCTACAACTTCATGACTCACAAGAATGTTCAAAAAATGCTTCATTTGGAAGGTATGGATCAAAACATTACAGGTCCTTTTCAAAGTTAACAAAACGTCAACATTTTGTTTTGAATATATATTGAGCATGGAAACTCCAATTGAGATGAAACCAAAGAGGTTGGTTAGAGGACTCTTAGAGCTTTCCAAAAAGTCCAAGAACACTCAAAGATGTGGAATATTGAGCAAGATACACTATTTAGAAGTTGGGCATTTTTGGACAATTGCACAAATGGAGATATTGGTCAAAATGCAAAATTTTCCAAATGGGCCTATAATTTTATGATCCAAACTTTTTCATGATGTTATTTGTGACCCATTGATGCTTGGCCATGGCAATTTTCTATTTTATTAATTTATTTTTGGATTTAAAACCATTTAATTCAAAATTAAATTATATAAAATATGAAAATAAGATATTTTTCCAAAAGGAGTGAATTTATATCAAACTTGAGGTCCAAGGAAGCCCATGATACATGTCAATTTCGTGCTTGCTCTCTCATTAAAGAGAAAATTAAATTTTCTCCAAAATTTGATTTTATTTGAAAAATATTCAATGCACATTCAAGATCAAATCTTTTTCCTTCTTTTTGTCTCCAAATACACTCTAAAATAGCCGTTGTATCACAAAAGACGAAACCCTAGCCAAAACACAACCCTTACTTTGCCAAATTTTTAAGAATTGTCAAAAATCGAATTTTGAGTTCCGTAATTTCAAGGAGTTCTAAGCATTCAAACATCTCTCGAGGTTCCAATGATGAAACCATCTCTTGCTCGAAGCCAATCGCTCGAATCGTGCTAGCTCTCACGGTTTGGAACTTTCTTAATTCGATTTTCATGTTTCATGCATTACTAATTGTTTTTGATTGATTGTATACACTCAGGGCACTCATTAGATCATGATTGATGGGTTACATGTGAGGTTTCACGTGTAAAACTCGTACTGCCATTATTAGGGTTCCAAGAACTGTAGGATTCGAAACTCCAAATCCAGGCTGTTTTAGAATGAAAGGACCACACCATCGTGCTCGCAGGGGTCGAATTAGTCGATCTGGGCACTTGTTTTGCTTTAAATGAGGCGTTTTGCAGGATTTTCAGGTTGACAAGCTACCGGAGAAGATGGCCGACCCTAGCTCGGCGTGGACTCGTTGAAGGTTGGACGCGTGCGTGGCGGTTTGCTCGCTACGATTAAACTCGTTGCACTGGACCCCAAGGGTTGTGTTTAAAATATATCCATAGCGCGTGTATATTCTTATTCAATTGGTTTTGCTACAAACACCAAGTGTCAGTGGCCTAGTGGTTAAGGCGCTAGGTATTGAAGATGCTCTGAAGGGTCCCAGTTCGAACCATGCAGGACCGGTTTGCTTTTTCTTTTACAAGCTTCATATTTTAACTATTTTTCCTATTTTAATTTCTTTTAAATATTTTCATTCATTTTAATTTAATTTCAAAAATTTTATCATGTATTAAAAACACCAAAAAATATTTTTCTTTTTGCATTATTTCCAGAAAATTTTTATTTAATTTATAAAATTAAAAATATTATTTTTGCATGCATATTTAATTTATTTGCTAATTTATCATGTAAATCACTTTTAATTAGTTTTTAATTATTAAATCAACTCCAAAAAATCCCAAAAAAATTACTTTAGCATATTAATGTTATTTCTAGAATGAAACATTTTTCTCATTCAAAAATTATTATTTTTACTAACATTTTCCTCTTATTCAATTTTCTCGTATTTCCCGATTTCTCATTTTTTCACAGGTTATCCCATTTCAGACGGTTTCTTTTATCGCTTTCTTTTAATATTTTGTAATTGCCTATGGGATGTAATAGTTTAATTAGGACTTTTATTTTCCGCATTTTAAATTATGTAACTTCCCCAAAGCCATGTAATAGCGTAGGATTTATCTTTCCGCACTTTATATTTCCGCAATTTAATTTCCGCACCCTATAAACTGCTAGTAATTAGGCGTGTATGGCAAGATAAAATTGGACATAGCTCACTCATAATTTCAAGATAAAATCACAGATTGACACACTCATTCACACATGCACCCTTAGGGTAATTCTCTCGTTGCCTTTACAATTCAAATGGTCAAGTCCCTCGAGCGTAAAGGTATTGTAGCACCGTGCCTTCAAAATAAATCATCATAGTCCCTTGATACAAAGATCATAAGACCCACGATGTCGCCTCCGAATACATGATCTTGACCCTCGATTGTCGCCTACGAAAAATGATGATAGTCCCTTGAATGTGCTAGGATACTTCCTACGAGTTGCTTTCTATGACCATCCGATGTCCTTCCAATGTCCGCTTACATCCAGCGAATGGGTTACCTAGCAACCAATGGTGCGGACAACGCTATTCTAAAGGAAAGTAAAACAATACAACGACCAATTCGAGTAGGTAATGAGACTTTTAGTTGCTTGCTCAAATCAAAATATTTATCACACCACACATTTTGTCAAAGTTCAAACTCTTTTCAAAATGAAACATTTCCAAAGACTTTGTATACATTCCTACATGAGTCATTACAAAGTCAAAGCGAAATGCCTTTTCAAAACATTTTGTCAAACACACGAAAGCACAATTTTATAGTGATCTAAGAGCAACTAAGAGCCGTGATAACTACGGATGGAAAGGGTGCTAATACCTTCCCTTTTCATAACCTTCTCCCTTACTCGAGAATCTAACGAAGGTCTTTTATGTACTTTTTACCTTCCCTTAATTGGATAAAAGAAAAGTCGGTGGCGACTCTTGCAATCCGCATTGCGATACAAAACCTATAAAGTCGAGTTCAAGTATTACTGATGGCGACTCTTTCGGGAGACACCCTAAAGAGAATGCCTTAAGGATTTCTAGATCATTTTATTGCTTCTGTTTGATTTGTATGCTTTATCTTTAAGGGTTGCTTGGGTATTATATTTGTGGGGATCCTACACCGGATCCGGTTTTCCTTTTAGGTAAGTGGCAATAAATCATCGCGACCGTTAGGCGTATATCAAAGCGGTCAACATGATGGCTACGTTAGTGTGATACTTTGGATGTCACGATACTCTTCATTTCCAAGTTGAGGATAGTATTTGGCTTCGCGTGGTGTCATCAAGCACTAACTAAACTTTTAGAACCTTAATTGACCCATCTTGGCCATTAGAAGGTAGTGAGATGGCCGACTTTGGTGCAGACTAAGGTTGGTTGATACTCGATGCTACGCTCATTGAGATCGGACTTTTGGGATATTTTCGATCGACCACTTGGTAGTCGTATTGAAATAAGCGCCTCTGAAAGATCAATGATGTGAGATTCCTAGAACCGGTTACTATTATAGGACAGGATGAACCAACTCAAACTTTTGGTGGGGTAATCACCTATACCTCATGCAAGCCTTAAACCTAGGCTCATTGTGTGAATTTTTTGTGTGTGCTAAACATGACATCATGACATCATTCGCATTGCATATCATTTCTAACTATTTCAAGGACCTAGGGATTTATCTTTGCTCTGTTTTGTAGGGATTATGGCTTCTAGAAAGACTATCGAATCAACTTCATGGGTATACCCTCTCAGCTCAAAGAATTGGTTTCGGAGATTCCTGATCATGCTCAGTTCATCAAAAGACATGGTTATCTGCTTGACTTGGTTATCTCCGGTTTTGAAGAAGATATGATGCATGTCCTATTCGGTTCTTTGATCCGAAGCACCATTGCTTTACATTCCGGATTATCGATTAGTTCCTACCTTGGAAGAGTTCTCTAAACTACTTGGGGTACCTATTCTTGACCAAATGCCATTCACGGTTTGGAAAAGGTCCTTAAGTGCGAATTGCATCGCCTTACATCTTAAGCGCTCGGACCTTGAAGCCAATTGGGAAACTAGAAGCGGAGTTAAGGGTTTACTTTCAAGTTCTTAATTAAAGCCAGAATTCCTTAAAGTTATGAGTTTCCATGCATTTGAAGACATTGTGGCCTTGCTAATCTATGGTTTGGTTCTATTCCTAACTCGGATCAATTCATAGATGTCAGCGCCATCAAGTTGTTCCTTACCGTAATCCGTGCACCTTACTTGGAGATATCCTACATTCTCTCCACTCGTACTACTAAGAGACAAGGAACTCTCATGTGTTGCATACCGTTACTTTCTAGGTGGTTTATTTGCACCTTCCTCCATCGAGTTTTGAAGAATGAACAAAGGATGAAGTGGTCTCAAAGACTAATGTCACTCTCTCATTCGGATATCCGTTGGAGCCTTTTCTCTCAAAAGGATTTCACATTCATTGAGCGTTATGGAGAATTCCCTAATGTACCACTACTTGGTATAAGGGGAGGTATTACTTACAGCCCTTCTTTAGCTCTACGTCAGTTTGGTTTTGCTCGAAGAGATGGTCCTCATGATATGCTTCTACAAGATATTGTGTTCGACTACAATCATGATCTCGAATTAAAGCGAAGGTTCATACACGCTTAGGGCATGGTAAAGAAGGCGATACCAAGACTTTGGGGCACCAAAACTCCATACCTTGGGAACCTTACCTCAAATGGGTGCGAGCTCGAGCTCAAAACCTCATGATGCCATTCGCGCCTGTTTTACCCGTAATTATGGAACCTGTTGCTATAGGTGACGTACCCTATACCGTTCTCTATCGACATGCCAGCGATTTGAAGACTTGAAGAGATCACGGATTCAACTCAAGGAAGAGGCGGATACCTTTGAAGCTCGGTGTTATGCAAGTGAGAAGAAAGTGCTAGAGTTGACCAAGCTACTTCACGAGGAGGCGAAACATCAACGCCTACATCGGCACCAGAAGCGCCCATGGGAGACTTAGAGATTTAGGATTTATTTGTTTTCTTTTATTGTTTTGAACTATTTCTTGTACTAAAAACAAAAAAAAAGAAGAATAATAAGAAGAGTGCTAATAAGTGTTTGTTCATTGCTTGTTTAACAAATTTAAATCTCTAAGGTCCTTGAAAACATTGCATTGCATTCGCATAAACATTGCATATCATAGCATAACATTGCATCACAGATACATTGAAGATTGGTTTTCTCATTTGCTCGCTATTTATTTTAGCAGAAATGGCTCTTGAACAGTCTGTCAAAGATCTTCAAGCTCGGAATGCTCGGTTTAGTGGATGTTCACAGTTTGGTCCAAGGCCAAGAAGATTTGAAGAAGCTCATCAACGAGAAGAAGAAGGTTGTTGGTCTTCAACATGGGCGCTACAAAGGAGGTCCTAGAGTGGTTAGTCGAATTGAGCTCTCTAAAGGAAGTGTCAAGAAGGAGGATGAGCAAAGTAACAAGGGTGATGATGAAGGCAGTCAGCCTGAGATTGAGAAGAACTATGATGGTGGCCAATACTCGATGAAGATGACAAGTACAACAACTTGAAGACCGTCTGAATCTTGTGGAAAATCGAAGATGTCGGGTTGAATTTTGATGATCGAGTCTTGTCCACAGTGTTGTGATTCCTCCCAAATTCAAAGTTCCAATTTTGCTAAGTATGATGGCATGTCTTGCCCTAATTGCATTTGAAGTCTTATGTCGAAGATCAATCCCCTGTGATGGAAAGTTGTGGATGCACTATTTTCAAGAGTTTGTCGAACCAGTTGGAATGGTACTATCGACTAGAGAATGGCCGTATCCGTACTTGGGTGACTTAGTGATGCTTTCTACAACGATAGTACAATGCGAATTGACACCCACTCGCATGCAACTACAAAGCATGTCTATGGGTCGTGACGAGAGTTCAAGAATGCTCGAAATGGAGACCTAGCGGTGAGTTCAACCACCCTTGTCCAATAGGGAGTTGGTTGATATGTTCATGGGAACAGGCGGGCCCATTCTTCAATCATCGATCGAAACTCTTGAGGATTCAGATCGTCTTGACCGGCGTATTGAAGTGGTATCAAAGTGGAAAGATTGAGATAGAGACATCTTCAAATCTTTGCGAAGAGATCTTTTGGTAGTAAGAAAGAAGTCAATGTTGTGTATGGTCATAAAAGCGAGCCAAGACCGACCTGCTCAATGTGAGGCGGTTGTGATCTCAATCCTACATCGGCATAACCTCGGTGAGACAACGCACATAGCAGCGCCACGAAGGCGGTTTACAAAGATCAACATGCCATTGTCGAGCCTTGCAACACATGTTGAAAGCGGTGATTACCTTGAGGATCCTCCTCGAATGTCAACACTTCCTCTCAGGATACAATCCTAATGCTAAGTGTGCTTACCATTCCAATAGCCAGGACATAGTCGATGATTGTTGGGCTCACGAAGAACAAGATTCAAGATATGATTGAAGCTAAGCAAATTGAGTTTGATCCTCTGTTGAGACTCGAGATGTGATCAGCGCCTATGGCTAATCATGACAAGAGTTCCAATCTTTGTTGGTGACGATACTTATGTTTTCAACATAGATGACTTGACCATTCCTCGATGGTATTAAGAAGAATTTGCTACAAGCGGTGTCAATCCGGGATGCCCGAGAATCGTTGGTGCCCATCCGCTGACGGTTGTGCTTGGTTGAGAAGGCGTGTTCGATGCATAATGGATAACAAGTGAGATATTATTTACGAAACCACACATGCGGAAGGTGTGAAGAAATGTCTAAGTTGAAGATCAACAATGCAAGCGAAAATGTACCATCGTGTGGGATACCTTGGGGTAGCCAAGTGGAAAGTATGATTACATGGTGAAGTACCTTGTTCACGAGAGCTACAAGATTCTGTTGAAGATGTTAAGGCGAGGATGGGGTGACGATTTCCCAATTATCTTGATGTTAACACCATAAGGATTTCCTCTGCTAATTCCGTACCTAGAGCGGCACCTCTCATTATTACTTCTCCAAGGCCAGTTCCATATTCCTCTAACAAGGCTATCCCTTGGAATTATGGGTGATGTTTACTATCATGGCGTCAAGCAAGACCCTCGACCATTGAAGATCTTCTTGTTGAAGCTACCATTCGACATTGACAACATCAGGATCAAGTAAGGTGACCCGAGCAGGAAGGGTATTCTCTCGGATATCTCTCCTCCAAAAGACACCGCGACTCCATTTCGCATTCCGACTATTCAATCCCTTCCCAAGAGGAAAGAACGGTGACTCATCACCTTTCGGCCAGTACCAAGGAAGTTATTGAAGACACCTCAAACAATAAATGGAGGAAATTAGAAGATTATCAAGAAGAGTGACTACAATATTGTGGAGCAGTTGGACGAGACTCAGTCCAAGATTTCCATGCTTGCTCTGCTCTTATGCTCGAGGCTCATGCTAATGCCTTGGTGAAGTTTACGAAGAATGCTCACGTCCGCAGAACACTACTCTTGACCAGTTCGAAGTTTGTATTGCTAGGCTGCCAATAACGGCCTAGGCTTCTCGATCTTGATTTAATTCTAGGAAAGAAACACAACAAAGCCTTGCACATCTGTTGAATGCAAGGCACTACATTGTCTCATGTCTTGGTAGATACGGTTACGCTCTGAATATCCTACAAGGCGCTTTTGATCGACTTGATGTCGAAGGGTTGGTTCGAGACCCGGTGACATAATCGTGAGAGCTTTTGATGGTTCTAAGCGACGATGCTTGGAGCTCACTCTGCTGTTAAAGTCGGTTCCCGACTCTTGACTCCACATTCTTTGTTATGGACATTCGTCCGACTTACTCTTACTACTTGGGCCCTTGGATACATGGGCGTGTTACCTCTACCTTACATCGAGTGAAGTACCGGTGAAAGGGAAGGTTGTTCGGTGTGTGGTGAAGAAGAGTACATGGTCGGTCATCTGTCATTCCGATACCTTGAGATGGAAGGAGAATTCTTTGAGACTCCTGTCAAGCTTTTGAAATGATCCCAGTCATGCACATGACTCTGCTCACTCTGAAGTTCGCAAATTCCGCCTAGGATGGCTTCTGAAAGATGCTCAAGCTGCTTGTTGAACAAGGAGGTAGTCTTGTTTGGGGTCACTCCCGATCTTCCTTTCAAATCGACAAGGCTGGTTTAGGCTTCACCATCAAGGGTCGAGATATGATGCGCGAGCGTGCCGCCAACTTCCTTTCCGCATCAGCCAAAGTGGAATCCATGCTATAGAGGCGGACAGCGACCCGACATCAAGCGGATCTTCCCACTCGGACAAAGGGCTCGGAATTGGAAGGCGAAGGCGTCATACCAATCTCCTTTAGTCGGGAGTAATTGCTCTTGTTTTGTTTTGCTTTTCGTATTTCTTTATGTTTGAACAATAAACTTTGAAAGCCTAGTGCCTTACGGGCATCATGGCTCGTTTCGAGGTTATTATCATTGTTTGCGCATTTTCATTCAATAAATTCGTTGGACTTTTGCATTCAATTGTTTGTTTTCTTTCTTTTACTTTATCACCCTTCAAAAAGCTATGTGTTTCTTACACACCCCGTGATACAACTGAGAATCACTCGAATCTAGTTAATAACTATGCTATTGCTAAATATGACTTGATAATCCGATCTACCAAGAAGGCGAAAGTGAGGAAGATTGTGAAGTGCCGGAGAACTTGCGGGGCTACTGCAAGAAGGCGATTATCTGACCACCGAAACAAGTTGAGGTTGTGAATTTGGGTGCAGACGAAGGCAGAAAAGAGATCAAGATAGGAGGCGCGTCTTGAGAGCGTGTTAAAGAAAGATTGGTTGATTCTACGAGACTATATCGATGTTTTGCTTGGTCATACGAAGACATGCTGGTTTAGACATTGATATTGTGGTACACGATTGCCAACAAAAGAAGGTTTTCTCGGTAAAGCGAAGGTTAAATCGCATCGTCTGAGATGTCGAGAGAAAATCAAAGCGAAGTTATAAACGAGTTCAGCCGGCTTCTAGCATTACTTCCTATCCACAATGGGTTGCGACGTGGTTCTGTGCCTAAAAAGGATGGTAAGGTACGAATGTGTGTGGATTAGAGATCTGAACAAAGCGAGTCCGAAAGGCGATTTCCCACTTCCTCATATTGATGTTACGGTTGACAACACCGCTCGGCATAAGGTTTTCTCCTTCATGGATGGTTTCTCCGGTTACAATCGGATCAAAATGGCTCCTAAGACATGGAAGACTACTTTTGTTACGGTGGGGCACTTTACGCTACAAGGTTATGCCGTTCGGACTAAAACGCGGGCACCACTTATCGCATGCTATGGTAGCGTTATTTCACGACATGATTCATCACGAGATAGAGGTCTCGTCGGCGACATGATAGCTCGATCACGGTGAAGAAGAACATCTCGATCATCTGCGAAACTATTTGAGTTGAAGAAGTAAAGGACTTAATCTAACAAATGCACCTTTGGAGTCGGATCCGGAAAACTCCTAGGATTTGTTGTCGATGAAAAGGTATTGAGGTTGACCCTAAGGTTAAAGTTATTCAAGAGATGCGGAGCAGAGGAAGTCATAGGTTTCTTGGGCCGATTGAACTACATTGCGATTCATTGCACACTAGCGCTTTGTGAGCCAATCTTCAAGTTACTAAAGAAAGATCAAGTAGTGGAATGGAGCGACCATTGCGGATCGCTTTTGACAAAATCAAGGAGTACCTACGAATCCTCTATCCGATGCCGCCGAAGGAAGACCTCTTATCATGTACTTGTGTTAGAGAACTCAATGGGGTGTGTGTTGGGACAACATGGCGAGTGCAGTCGAAAAGAGCATGCAATATACTACCTTAGTAAAAGTTTACCGGCGTGAAACAAGATACTCGTAGCTCGAGAAAACTTGCAACGCTTTGGCTTGGGCTGCTTATGACTAAGGCAGTATATGTTGACTCACACTACCTTGTTGATTTCCAAGATGGATCCGATAAAATACATATTTGAGAAACCATCTCTCTGGAAGAATAGCAAGATGGCAAATGATCGACGAATCGACATCAATACACTTCTCGAAAGCAATCAAAGGAAGTGTAGTAGCCGATCATTTGGCTCATCAAGCCGTAGATGACTATCGATCTATCACGGTTAATTTCGAGATGAAGATGTTTTACTAGTTCGATTGTGAAGAACCGGCCCGACGAAGGACTGAACAAGGATCGATGGACCATGGTCTTTGATGGAGCCTCAAGCGCACTTGGCAATGGCATTGGCGCCATCATTACATCCTGACGGCGGACGCCTTTCACCGATTATGTTTGATTGCACGAACAACATGGCGAATATGAGCGTGCATCATGGGTATAAAAGCTATTGATTTAAGAATCAAGTTCTTGCAAGTATATGGAGACTCGGCTTTAGTGATCGGTCAGTTAAGGCGAGTGGGATCGAAGCATCAAATCTTATTCCTATCGAGAGCATGTTACAGTTTGATCCCTACTTGAAGAGTTACTTTTGATCACATTCCACGAGAAGAGAATCGGTTGGCGGGCATTGGCTACTATGTCATCTATGTTCAAGGTCGATGGGACAACGAGGCTCCCGGATCATCATTGAGAAGTTTGATGAACCAGCATATTGTTGTGAGCTTGATACGGAAGAAAACCTTGGTACTACGTGAAGAGGTATCTTGAGACTCGGGAATATCCAGCGGGCATACATCACGATAAAGTTCATGAGGAGATTCGCTTCTAAATTCTTCCTCGACAGCGGCATCTTATACAAGCGCACCACGACTTGTGCTTACTCATTGTAGACGGAAAAGCAATACATATCATGGAAAAGTTACACGAAGGCGCATTTGGTACCCACTCCAGTGGACATACGATGGCTAAGAAGATTTTGAGGACAGGTTACTATTGGTCCACCATGGAAGCTGATTGTCACCGCTACGCTCGATCTTGTCACAAGTTCCAGATATATGCAGACAAAGTGCACGTACCTCCAGTACCTCTGAATGTTCTAACAGCTCCTTGGCCTTTTGCAATGTGGGGCATTGACATGATTGGGGAAATCAAGCCCACCGCTTCCAACGGACATCGTTTCATCCTTGTGGCAATTGACTACTTTACCAAATGGGTAGAAGCAGCCTCGTTCGCATCTGTTACCAAGAATGTTGTGGCTCGATCATCAAGCATAATCTTGTCTATCGGTATGGCACTCCCGAAAGGATTATCACAGATAACGGCTCCAATCTTAACAACAAGATGATCACCGAACTCGCACGCGATTCAAGATCAAGCATCACAACTCTTCTCCTTATCGGCCTAAGATGAATGGCGCGATGGAAGCCACCAATAAGAACATTAAGAAGATTATCTGAGAAGATGGCGGTGACTTACAAAGATTGGCATGAGATGTTACCATTTTCTCTTCATGGTTATCCACTACGGAACATCAGCGAGGCAACCCCTTCTCTCTTGTATATGGTATGGGCGGTCTTACCCATCGAGGTTGAGATACCCTCGACGAGTCCTCCAGAGCGAGTTAAGCGAAGCGATTGGGTTGAGACTCGCCTTGACGATTAACTTGATTGATGAGAAGTTCGTCCATTTGCCATGGACGGATATATCGAGCGAATGATCGAGCATTTAACAAGAAGGTCAAGCAGGTCTACAAAGTCGGTGATCTAGTAGTCAGCGCATCATCCTTCCACAAGGTGATCCGAGGGCAAATGGACTCCCACCTATGAGGACCATTTGTAGTCAAACAGTGTTTTCCGTGACTATGATACTTAGCACCATGGATGGTGAAGACTTCCTGAGCAGACATAGTCAAAAATACTACGCATGAAATAGACCCGCTAGGTCGGTGGCCTAGGCAAAAATAAGGGCATCTGGCGAACCAAAGGTTCGGGAAAAAGTTAAGGATATATACAAAACATGTACACCGTGAGTCGAAAACACGAAAAGGCGGCAAAAGGGTATCGGTGGTGAAAACCGAAAGGCGGTCTAGGCAAAAGTTAGGGATTTAAGCGTCGACTATGTCTCTTCGGATCACACTTCCAGACTACTATCGACATTCAAGATTCAAATGGCGAAGATCAGTCCACTCACTTTCTCTTGGAGATGAGATAGTTGAAATATATGAGTACTAGCATAGTTGGAACTTAACGAGATTGTTTCCGCATAGCTTTTACCTTTCTTGTGTACAAACTACTTGGCCATCGCCACCTTTCAAATAAGCATAAGCTTCTTTCTCTTTACAATTTTGTTGTTGTCGTTTGCAATAAGTCCAACGTTTGTTTTGAATGACTATCGCATTTGACAATAAGAACCTAATCACAAACATACGAAAAGTGGGCATACAAAAGTAGTTACTACGGGCTCTAGGAATTGAGATGCGACGAAGGTCACCAAAACATTCCCCGAGAACATAATCCCATGAGGGTGTCACTCACTAAACTTCCCAGTAGTATACATGATCCGGCGGTAACACCCCCGGCTAAGATGTTTATCCCGTGATATCTCTCAACAATTCTCCTTTTCTCGGCGGTATCCGGACTCGAGAAGAAAATCTCAGACTCCACATTCCCGATCGAGATTCCAGCGGCTGACCGGTCTCGGCCACCATCAAGCGTCCTACAGTGAGATCTCGCTCAAAATCCCTAGTAGGCGCCACCTAATTCTTCCAGCGGGGTACATGCAAGATCCCCACAAATTGCCTCTCGGACTCTCCCGGTGGGGTCTATATGAGATCTCCGACGACGAGCTTCTCAATCTCTACCTTCCTCAACAATATCTAGGCCCAAGACTTGGTAGATAGTGCATCGGAGGATCAGGGATATCTTTCTTCTCCTTCAAAGCGGGGTTCTCACCTACTCGATTCCCAGCGAAATCCTCAAGCAGAACATCCATCTTCTCCAAGATGAATATGTTTGAAATACCACAACATCTTTCATTCATACATTACTCATAAAGTCATAATTTGTGCATATGTCATTCATACATTGTCATGCATCATACTTTGCATAAGACTAACAAATATTCTATCAAAGTTTCTCTTGTTTTTCCAAAAGCAGTGAAAGTCACTTCAAACGGTCCAAGATTAAGCCCGAACCGGCGGAAAACTATCGAAAGACCACCCAGGTTGTCCTCCGACGATTGGTCGAGTTAAGCCTCGAACAAGCGGAAAACTATCGAAAGACCCTGGTTGTCCTCGACAATGGTCGAGATTAAGCCCGAACGGAAAACTATCGAAGGCGCCTGGTTATCCTCCGATCTGGGCAATGGATCAACACCGATGCTGAGGAAGCTATCCACATTTTGCCAACTACTATTCCCTCAGTAATCGGCCGAAGATCTATTCGAATCCTTCTTATTATCAACGCAACTCTGAGTGCGGCGTGCGACTCGGTTGCCTTGGATGGCATCTTAAGCCCATCTCCGACTACTTGTCAACATTTCTTCGCCTTGAATCTGCATATTTGGTTAAAATCAATACAAACCAATAACTTCATTCAAAGGTGAACACGAAGTCTAACATCGACTCCCCGGATGGCATCTTAAGCCCGTCTCGCTCCTTCCACTATCGGGAACATCTGCGAGCCTAGCGTCGGCTCACTCCCGGCATCGATCTTTCGGATGGCATCTTAAGCCCATCCCGTCAATTCTCCTATCGACATTCTCGAGTCTAGCATCGACTCATCCACGTAAGTATCCGGCTTCTCGAAGGGCATCTATAAGCCCGTTCTGCATCATCCACCAGCAGGTGCAAATTTTCGGTGTACTCGGTGTTCAATCATCTTCTACCTTGGGTCACGAAGGCGTGTCAATCCCTTCGATTAAGAAGATTGAGCAGGGGCAGGTGTCATACCCCAAAATTTGCCCTCCATCTTCTCAAGATATTTCATACATCCATACGAGGTTCCTCGAGGTTGATCGGACAAACTCTCTCTAGACAATCAACCCAAACTAGGGTTTGGCATTTCTCAGATCAAGGTGGGTTTCCAACATCTCCAATGGTCTTCATGCCTCCTCATATGCTTCAAAGATTCTCCATGTCAAGTTTCAAGCCTTACAAGTCAAGTTTCCTCAGACAATTGCTCAGATGGTTGAAAATCAGTTGTATTGGACAAAAGTCAGCATGGTCAACATAGTCAAACTTCATAATTTTTGGTCAACATCCTCATTTTGAAGTTACATTCATCATTTGATCAAGGTTTGATCATGATTCATCAAGAAAACTCAAGATTTGCTCAAAGTCAAACTTTCTAAATTAGGGTTTCTAGATGAAAAGTCAAGTGAACTTTGAGGATCATAACTTCTTCATACTTTCTTAGAAATTTTTCCACCACCTCTTGTTTTGAAGGAAATTCAATTCTCTACAACTTCATGTCTCACAAGAATGTTCAAAAATGCTTCATTTGAGAGGTATGGCTCAAAACATTCTGGTCATTTTCAAAGTCAACAAAAGTCAACCTTTTGTTTTGAAGATATATTGAGCATGGAAACTCAATTGAGATGAGACCAAATGGGCCTAAAATCTTTTGATCAAACTTGTTCATGACATTATTCTTGACCCATAAAAGCTTGGCCATGGCAATTTTCTATTTTATTGATTTATTTTTGAATTTTAGAACATTTAATTCAAAATTAAAATTATATAAAATATGAAAATAATATATTTTTCAAAGGGCTGATTTTATACCAAACTTGAAGTCAAGAAAGCCCAAAACACTTGCCAAATTCGTGCATGACCATGCATTGAAGAGAAATCAAATTTCTTTCAAGAAAATTGATTTTATTTGAAAAATATTGAATGCTCCAAATCAAATCTTTTTCACTCTTTTCCTCTCTCAATCTATTCTATAAATACTCGATAATATGCCAAGCCACACACACGAAACCTAGCCCAAGAAAGAGCCCTTGTTTTGCCAAAAATCTCACAAACTTTTAAATTCAATTCCAAATTACGGTTTTTCGGGCCGGTTTAACCATTCAATCTTGCTCTAAAGGTTCCAATGATCGATCCATACTCTTACATCAAGCCAGGCTGCCCGGATCGAGCCATCTCACTTTCTTTGGTTTGCATTTTGTCACAATTCGATTTTAATAATCCATGCATCTCTTTGTTTTGGCTTGTTTGTTTGAGTTCAAGGTGCCTATAGACGAGTTTGACGTATAGCATGAGAAGTTTAGGAATCATAGGTCACCATTGTTAGGCGGTTTTAGCTTTCTTCTTCAAAACTCCGATCGATCGTTTTTAGGGCAAACTAATGGTACCATTGAGATCGACCCTCGATTTAGGGGTAGGGTATCCTTTGCTCTTTAAATTTCGTATTTTGCGGGTTTGAAAATCATGGCTCTAGGAAGATGGCCAAGACCCTAGCTCGTGACTCGGCGAGCCGGAGAGGTAGCGTGGCGTTTACAGGTTCTCGATTGGTTCATCCATCTTGTTGGGAGTCCGCAGCGTCTTGACTTGTTTTCAAACTAATTCATGACACGTGGCGCATATATCAATTGATTTCAACTTTCAAGAGACCAAGCGACGGATGGCCTAGTGGTAAAAGCTCAACATTGCAAGGATTCTCTCCACAGTCCGAGTTCGATCCATCCAGGACCGGTTTTGTTTCTTTTCTCAAACTTTCATATTTTCCAACTATTTTTCATATTTTCTATATTATTTAATATTTTTGCATCATTTTAATTTCTTTTCTTAATTTTATTTCTACATTAAAAAACCATCAAAAATTATTTTTCTTTTTACATTATTTTCATAAAATCTTTATTTAATTTATAAAATTAAAAAATATAATTTTGCATGCATATTTATTTTTATTCATAATTTTGCATTTAAATCACTTTTAATTCATTTTTAATTATTAAAATGCATTCAAAAAATCCCAAAAAATTATTTTAGCATATTTATATTATTTTCAGCATGTCATATTTTCTTATTCAAAACTTGCATTTTCTAACATTTTTCTATTATTTGATTCATCTCGTATTTTCAGAGTTCTTGTTCTTTGTGAGTTGATCCGATTAGACGATTTTTCTTTATCATTTTTTTTTTCCAATAATGTAACTGTTTATGGGATGTAATAGTTTAAATTAGGTTTTTATTTTCCATAAGTTTAAATTATGTATACCCCAAAGCCATGTAATAGCGTGGGACATTTACCTTTCCGCACTTTACATTCCGCATTTTAATTTCCGCACCTATAAGCATTAGTAACTAGGCGTGTATGGCAAGACTAAAATTGAACATAGCTCACTAATTCAAGATAAAAATATAGAAATCGACACACTCTTTCACATGCACCAGGGTAATTCTCTCGTTGCCTTACGAATTCAAAATGGTCAAGTCCCTCGAGCGTGAGGTATTCTAGCACCGTTGCCTTCAAAACAAATCATCATAGTCCCTTGATACAAAGATTATAAGACCCACGATGTCGCCTCCGAATACATGATCTTGACCCTCGATTGTAGCCTCGAAAATGATGATAGTCCTTGAATGTGCTAGGATACTTCCTACAGTTGCTTTCTTTGACCATACGATGTCCCCGATGTCCGCTTACATCCAATGAATAGAGTTACCTACCAACTAATGGTATGGATAGCGCTATTCTAAAGGAGCGTAACAATACAAAAGCGACCAATTACGAGTAGGTAATAAGACTTTTAGTTGCTTGCTCTATCAAAATACTTTTCACACCTCACATTTTTTCAAAGTTCAAACTCTTTTCAAAACAAAACATTTCGAACTTTGTATACATTCCTACATGAATCATTACAAAGTCAAAATGCCTTTTCAAAACATTTTTGTCAAACACACGAAGCACAATTTTAAAGTGATCTAAGAGCAACTAAGAGCCGTAGATAACTACGGATGGAAAGGGTGCTAACACCTTCCCTTTTCATAACCTTCTCCCTTACTCGAGAATCTAACGAAGGTCTTTTACGTACTTTTACCTTCCCTTAATTGGATAAAAATAAAAGTCGGTGGCGACTCTTGCTATCCGCATTGCGATACAAAATCCTAAAAAGTCGAGTTCACGTATCACCTCTGACGTGAAAAGGTATCTTGAGGCTCAAGAATATCCCAGTGACATCTGTCAATGATAAGTTCTTGAGAAGATTTGCATCAAATTTTTCCTCGACAGCGACATCTTATACAAGCGCAAACCGACTTATGCTTACTCCCGCTGCGTGAGCCGGGAAAGCAGTAGACGTATCATGGAAGAGTTACGAAGGCGCATTTGGTACCCTCCGGTGGATACACCATGGCTAAGAAGATTAGAAACGGTTACTATTGGACCACCATGGAAGCGATTGTCATCGCTATGCTCGGTCTTGTCACAAATGCGGTTATGCGAGACAAAGTGCGTACCTCGGTACCTCACAGATATTCTAACAGCTCCTTGGCCTTTTGCAATGTGGGGTATTGACATGATCGGAGAAATTAAGCCTGACTTCAACGGACACCGTTTCATCCTTGTGGCAATTGATTATTTCACCAAGTGGGTAGAAGCCTCGTTATCATTACCAAGAATGTTGTGGCTCAATTCATCAAACATAATCTTATCATCGGTATGGCACTCTGTCATACCCCAAAATTGCCCTCCATCTTCTCAAGACATTCCATACATCCATACTCAGGATTCCTCGAGGGTTGATCAGACAAACCCTCTCTAGACAATCAACCCAAACTAGGGTTTGGTGATTCTCGAATCAAAATGGATTTCCAACATCTCCAATATTCATCATGCCTCCTCATATGCTTCAAATGTTCTCCATGTCAAGTTTCAAGCTTCACAAGTCAAGTTTCCTCAGACAATTGCTCAGATGGTTGAAAATCAGTTGTATTGGACAAAAAGTCAATTGTGCTCAACATACAGTCAAACTTCATGAGTTTTGGTCAACATCCTCATTTTGAAGTTACATTCATCATTTGATCAAGGGTTGATCATGATTCATCAAGAAAACTCAAGATTTGCTCAAAAGTCAAACTTTCTAAATTAGGGTTTCTCAGAAAAGTCAACCAAACTTTGGTGATCATAACTTCTTCATACTTTCTCGAAATTTTCCACCACCTCTTGTTTTGAAGGAAATTCCATTCCTACAACTTCATGTCTCACAAGAATGTTCAAAAATGCTTCATTTGAGAGGTATGGATCAAAACATTCTGGTCCTTTTCAAAGTCAACAAAAGTCAACATTTTGTTTTGAAGATATATTGAGCATGGAAACTCCAATTGAGATGAGACCAAAAGGTTGGTTAGGGACTCTTATAGATTTCCAAAAGTCCAAGAACACTCAAAAATGTGGAAAATTGAGCAAGATACACCATTCACAAGTTGGGCAATTTTGAAGAAATGCACAAAGAAAATACTTCTAAAAATCAAAAATTTTGCAAATGGGCTTACTTTTCTTCATCCAAACTTGTTCCTTATGCAATTAGGAATATCCAAGCCCAATGCCACGAATTTTTATTTTATTTTCTATTTAATTTGTATTTGATTCATTTAAATGCAAATTAAATTCAAAAATAAAGTATAAAATCAAAATTAAATGCAAATTTGATTTTCTCTCTTCCTTGAGATCCAAGCAACTCAATAAAGCCGACAAATTTCGAAATTTGGTTGGATATGGCAAGATTTGATTGAAAATTGATCAAAAGATGGAAATTTGATTTGAAACAAAATCAAATATTTTGTGCATTGATTGATGATTGATTCTTTCTCAAACCAACTCTGAATCCATCTACTATATATATCTGACACATGCCTCACGAATTAGGGTAGAAAAAGCGTTGGAGAAACCCTATTGAAGCTCAAAAATCATGCAATAAAGTAGCAGCCCTAGTTCCTTTGTTTCAATTGGTTTTGAGGTGTCCATTGCATTCCTTGATATCCTTGAGTGATTCAGGACCTTTACATCATTGAAAACCATCAAGAATCGAGCAAATCGAATTCGGTTTGTCAAGTTTTCCTCAAAATCGTATTTCAATTATCACGCATTATTAACATGTTTTATTGTTGTTTTGTGATTAGTAGAAGTTTGCAAGCGATGCAGGCGGGTTAATTGTATTTCTATGGCACGAAACACGATATGCCATGATTAGGGTTCTTGATCACGAATTAGGGTTTCCTTAAAGCGGAAAAATTGGACCTCGAGACCACTACCATTGCATTGAATGATGTTTCCAATCGATATATGGTTTTAGAATTCACTTATATTATCGTATGTGATTTTTGATTTGAGGGGACATAGCGTCGAGCCAAGGCCGTATTGGATTCCTAAATTTGAAGCGAGGAAGATGAAGTTTGGCGCGGAGGCAGGCGATCGGGGCGACACTTGTTTTCCTTTACTCGCTCGGTTTCAAACGGTGAACCACGCTAGCTCGATTGGTCAAGGCAAGAGGACTCAAGGTTTGAAAGCAAGGTCTCGATTCGAATCTGGCAAGACCAATGTTTTCTTCTTTTACAAACTTCACATATTTTCTATTTTCTATTTTATTTAATATTTTCATGCATTTTAATTTCTTTTCAACAATTTTTCTCATGCATTAAAATCATCAAAAATATTTTTCTTTTGCATTATTTTCAGAAAATGTTTATTTAATTTATAAAATTAAAAATATTATTTTGCATGCATATTTAATTTAATTGCTAATTTATCATTTAAATCACATTTAATTAGTTTTTAATTATTAAATTGCATCAAAAATCCAAAAACTTATTTTAGCATATTAATGTTATTTCCGGCATGAAATATTTTCTCATCTAAACATTTGCATTTTACTAACATTTCCTCTTATTCGATTTCCTCGTATTTTAGATTTTCTCATCTTTTCACGGGTTATCCGTTTGGACGATTTCTTTTTACTATTTTCTTTTTTTCAATAATGTATTTATGGGATGTAATAGTTTTAATTAGGGCTTTTATTTTCCACGGTTAAATTATGTATACGCCCCAAAGCCATGTAATAGCGTGGGATTTATCTTTCCGCATCTTTACACTTCGCATTTTAATTTCCGCACCATATAAAGCTAGTAATTAGGCGTGTATGGCAAGATAAAATTGAACATAGCCCACTAATTGTCAAGATAACATATCGAATTCAACACACTCTTTCACACGCACCCATAGGGTAATTCTCTCTCGTTGCCTTCGAATACAAATGGTCATGTCCTCGAGCGTAGAGGTATTCTAGCCGTTGCCTTCAAAACAAATCATCATAGTCCCTTGATGCAAAGATCATAAGACCCACGATGTCGCCTCCGAATACATGATCTTGACCCTCGATTGTCGCCTCGAAAATGATGATAGTCCCGAATGTGCTAGGATACTTCCTACAAGTTGCTTTCTTTGACCATACGATGTCCTTGAATGTCCGCTTACATCCAATGAATAGAGTTACCTACCAACTAATGGTATGGATAGCTATTCTAAAGGAGCGTAACAATACAAAAGCGACCAATTACGAGTAGGTAATAAGACTTTTAGTTGCTTGCTCTATCAAAATACTTTTCACACCTCACATTTTTTTCAAAGTTCAAACTCTTTTCAAAACAAAACATTTCGAGCACTTTGTATACATTCCTACATGAATCATTACAAAGTCAAAGCGAAATGCCTTTTCAAAACATTTTTGTCAAACACACGAAAGCACAATTTTAAAGTGATCTAAAGCAACTAAGAGCCGTAGATAACTACGGATGGAAAGGTGCTAACACCTTCCCTTTCATAACCTTCTCCCTTACGAGAGAATCTAACGAAGGTCTTTTACGTACTTTTACCTTCCTTAATTGGATAAAATTAAAAGTCGGTGGCGACTCTTGCTATCCGCACATTTGCGATACAAAATCCTAAAAAGTCGAGTTCACGTATCACACTCTGACGTGAAAAGGTATCTTGAGGCTCGAGAATATCCAGTGACATCATCAATGATAAGTTCTTGAGAAGATTTGCATCCAAATTTTTCCTCGAGCGACATCTTATACAAGCGCAAACACGACTTATGCTTACTCCCTGCGTGAAATAGGAAAGCAGGAGCGTATCATGGAAGAGTTACGAAGGCGCATTTGGTACCCTCGGTGGACACATCATGGCTAAGAAGATTA
The DNA here is from genome assembly GCA_021764765.1 of Vicia sativa. Lineage (NCBI taxonomy): Eukaryota > Viridiplantae > Streptophyta > Magnoliopsida > Fabales > Fabaceae > Vicia > Vicia sativa. Next base: position 66,880,783 of record CM038796.1, on the reverse strand, counting down.
CGAGACGAGTTACTATTGGACCACCATGGAAGGCGATTGTCATATTATGCTCGGTCTTGTCACAAATGCGGTTATGGGACAAAGTGCATACCTCCGGTACCTCAGATATTCTAACAGCTCCTTGGCCTTTTGCAATGTGGGGTATTGACATGATCGGAGAAATTAAGCCTGACTTCCAGCGGACACCGTTTCATCCTTGTGGCAATTGATTATTTCACCAGTGGGTGAAGCGACCTCGTTCGCATCTTACCAAGAATGTTGTGGCGATTCATCAAACATAATCTTATCGTCGGTATGGCACTCTGTCATACCCCAAATTTGCCCTCCATCTTCTCAAGACATTCCATACATCCATACTCAAGGTTCCTCGAGGTTGATCGACAAACCTCTCTAGACAATCAACCCAAACTAGGGTTTGGTGATTCTCGAGATCAAAATGGTTCCAACATCTCAATATTCATCATGCCTCCTCATATGCTTCAAATGTTCTCCATGTCAAGTTTCAAGCTTCAAGTCAAGTTTCCTCGAAATTGCTCGGATGGTTGAAAATCGGTTATATTGGACAAAAAGTCAATGTGCTCAACATACTGATCAAACTTCATGAGTTTTGGTCAACATCCTCATTTTGAAGTTACATTCATCATTTGATCAAGGTTGATCATGATTCATCAAGAAAACTCAAGATTTGCTCAAAAGTCGAACTTTCTAAATTAGGGTTTCTCAGAAAAGTCAACCAAACTTTGGTGATCATAACTTCTTCATACTTTCTCGAAATTTTTCCACCACCTCTTGTTTTGAAGGAAATTCCATTCCTACAACTTCATGTCTCACAAGAATGTTCAAAAATGCTTCATTTGAGAGGTATGGATCAAAACATTACAAGTCCTTTTCAAAGTCAACAAAAGTCAACATTTTGTTTTGAAGATATATTGAGCATGGAAACTCCAATTGAGATGAGACCAAAAAGGTTGGTTACAGGACTCTTATAGATTTCCAAAAAGTCCAAGAACACTCAAAAATGTGGAAAATTGAGCAAGATACACCATTCACAAGTTGGGCAATTTTGAAGAAATGCACAAGAAAATACTTCTAAAAATCAAAATTTTTGCAAATGGGCTTACTTTTACTTCATCCAAACTTGTTCCTTATGCAATTAGGAATATCCAAGCCCAATGCCACGAATTTTTATTTTATTTTTCTATTTAATTTGTATTTGATTCATTTAAATGCAAATTCAATTCAAAAATAAAGTATAAAATCAAAATTAAATGCAAATTTGATTTTCTCTCTTCCTTGAGATCCAAGCAACTCAATAAAGCCGACAAATTTAAATTTGGTTGGATATGGCAAGATTTGATAGAAAATTGATCAAAAGATGGAAATTTGATTTGAAACAAAATCAAATATTTTGTGCATGATTGATGATTGATTCTTTCTCAAACCAACTCGAATCCATCTCTATATATATACTGACACATGCCTCACGAATTAGGGTAGAAAAAGCTGGAAACCCTATTGAAGCTCAAAAATCATGCAATAGAAATGCTGCAGCCCTAGTTCACTGTTTCAATTGGTTTTGAGGTGTCCATTGCATTCCTTGATATCCCTTGAGTGATTCGGACCTTTACATCATTGAAAACCATCAAGATCGAGCAAATCGAATTCGGTTTGTCAAGTTTTCCTCAAAATCGTATTTCAATTATCACGCATTATTAACATGTTTTATTGTTGTATTTGTGATTAGTGAGAAGTTTACAGCGATGGGCGGGTTAATTGTATTTCTATGGCACGAAACACGATATGCCATGATTAGGGTTCTTGATCACGAATTAGGGTTTCCTTAAAACAGAAAAATTGGACCTCGAGACCACTACCATTGCATTCGAATGATGTTTCCAATCGATCTATGGTTTTAGAATTCACTTATATTATCGTATGTGATTTTTGATTTAGCAGGGGATAGCGTCGAGCCAAAGTAAGTATTTGGATTCTAAATTTAAAGCGAGGAAGATGAAGTTTGGCGGAGGCAGGCGGTCGGGGGCGACACTTGTTTTCCTTTACTCGCTCGGTTTCCAAGCGGTGAACCACGCTAGCTCGGTTGGTCAAGGCAAGAGGACTCGAGGTTTGAAAGCAAGGTCTCGGTTCGAATCTGGCAAGACCAATGTTTTCTTCTTTTACAAACTTCACATATTTTCTATTTTCTATTTTATTTAATATTTTCATGCATTTAAATTTCTTTTCAACAATTTTCTCATGCATTAAAATCATCAAAAATATTTTTCTTTTGCATTATTTTCAGAAAATGTTTATTTAATTTATAAAATTAAAAATATTATTTTGCATGCATATTTAATTTAATTGCTAATTTATCATTTAAATCACATTTAATTAGTTTTAATTATTAAATTGCATCAAAAATCGAAAAATTATTTTAGCATATTAATGTTATTTCCGGCATGAAATATTTTTCTCATCTAAACATTTGCATTTTACTAACATTTTCCTCTTATTCGATTTCCTCGTATTTTCAGATTTTCTCATCTTTTCACGGTTATCCGTTTGGACGATTTCTTTTTACTATTTTCTTTTTTCAATAATGTAACTTATGGGATGTAATAGTTTTAATTAGGGCTTTTATTTTCCACACGCTTAAATTATGTATACGCCCCAAAGCCATGTAATAGCGTAGGATTTATCTTTCCATCTTTACACTTCATTTTAATTTCCGCACCATATAATTGCTAGTAATTAGGCGTGTGGCAAGATAAAATTGAACATAGCCCACTAATTGTCAAGATAACATATCTGAACTCAACAGACTCTTTCACACCACTTGGGTAATTCTCTCTCGTTGCCTTCGAATACAAATGGTCATGTCCTCGAGCGTAGGGGTATTCTAGGTTGCCTTCAAAACAAATCATCATAGTCCCTTGATACAAAGATCATAAGACCCACGATGTCGCCTCCGAATACATGATCTTGACCCTCGATTGTCCTCGAAAAATGATGATGGTCCCTTGAATGTGCTAGGATACTTCCAAGTTGCCTTCTATGACCATCGATGTCCCCGAATGTCGCTTACATCCAACAAATGAGTTACCTACCAACTAATGGTATGGATAGCGCTATTCTAAAGGAAAGTAAAACAATACAGCAATTTAGGTAGGTAATAAGACTTTTAGTTGCTTGCTCTATCAAAATACTTTTCACCACACACTTTTGTCAAAGTTCAAACTCTTTTCAAAAAGCGAAACATTTGAACACTTTTTATACATTCCTACATGAATCATTACAAAGTCAAAGCGAAATGCCTTTTCAAAACATTTTGTCAAACACGAAAGCACATTTTAATGTGATCTAAAACAACTAAGAGCCGTAGATAACTACGGATGGAAAGGGTGCTAATACCTTCCCTTTTCATAACCTTCCTTACTCGAGAATCTAACGAAGGTCTTTTCTGTTCTTTTCACCTTCCCTTAATTGGATAAAACAAAAAGTCGGTGGTGACTCTTGCTATCCGCACATTTGCGATACAAAACCTACAAAGTCAGTTCACGTGTTCTGAGTGGCGACTCTGCCGGGACACACCTAAAGAGAATGCCTTAGGGATTTTAGATAACTTTTCTTTTTGACTTGCTTGCTTTATCTTTAAGGGTTGCTTGGGTATTATATTGTTGGGGATCCTACACGGATCAGGTTTCCTTTAGGAAAGTAGCAATAAATCGTCGACCGTTAGGCGTATATAAAGCAGTCAACATGATGGCTACGTTAGCGTGACACTTTGGATGTCTGATACTCTTCATTCCCAAGTTGAGGATAGTATTTGGCTTCTGCGTGGTGTCATCAGTGTTAACTAAACTTTTAGAACCTTAATTGACCCATCTTGGCCATTAGAAGGTAGTGAGATGGCGGCTTTGTCTGAGACTAAGGTTGGTTGATACTCGATGCTACGCTCATTAAGATCGGACTTTTGGGATATTTTCGGTCAACCACTTGGTAGTCGTATTGAAATAAACGCCTACGAGAAAGATCAATGATGTGAGATTCCTAGAACCCGGTTACTATTATAGGATAGGATGAACCAACTCAAACTTTTAGTGGGGTAATCACCTATACCTCTTGCAAGCTTTAAACCTAGGCTCATTGTGTGAATTGTTTGTGTGTGCCAAACATGACATCATGACATCATTTGCATTGCATATCATTTCTAACTATTTCAAGGACATAGGGTTTATCTTTGCTCTGTTTTGTAGGGATTATGGCTTCTAAAAGACCATCGAATCAACTTCATGGGTATACCTTCTCACTCAAAAATTGGTTTGAAATTCTGATCATGCCAGTTCATCAAAAGACATGGTTATCTACTGACTTGGTTATCTCGGTTTGAAGAAGATATGATGCATGTCTATTTGGTTCTTGATCCGAAACACCATTGCTTTACATTCCGGATTATCAGTTGGTTCCTACTTTGGAAGAGTTCTCTAAGCTTAGTAGAATTTTGTTCTTGACCAAATGCCATTCAGGTTTGGAAAAGGTTCCTAAGTACAAAGACATCGCATCGACCTTACATCTTAAGCGCTCGGACATTGAAGCCAATTGGGAAACGAGTGGAGTTAAGGGTTTACTTTCCAAGTTCCTAATTAAGAAAGCAGGAATTCCTCAAAGTTATGAGTTTCCATGCATTTGAAGACATTGTGGCCTTGCTAATCTATGGTTTGGTTCTATTTCCTAACTCGGATCAATTCATAGATGTCAACACCATCAAGTTGTTTCTTACCGTAATCCGGTGCCTACTTTACTTGGAGATATTCTACATTCTCTCCACACTCGTACTACTAAGAGACAAGGAACTCTTATGTGTTGTATACGTTACTTTCCGGTGGTTTATTTCACCTTCCTCCATCGGTTTTGAAGAATGAACAAAGGTTGAGATGGTCTCAAGGCTAATGTCTCTCTCATTCGGATATCCGTTGGAATCTTTTCTCAAAAGGACTTCACCTTCATTGCGTTGTGGAGAATTCCTAGCGTACCAACTTGGTATAAGGGAGGTATTACTACCTTCTCTAGCTCGTCGGTTTGGTTTTGCTCGAAGAGATGGTCCACATGATATGCTTCTCCAAGATATTGTGTTCGACTACAACCACGATCTCGGTTGGACGAAGGTTCATACGCTTGGGGCATGGTAAAAAGCGATACCAAGACTTTGGGGCACTAGAACTCCATTCCTTGGGAACCTTACCTCAAATGGGTGAGAGCTCGAGCTCAAAATCTCATGATGCCATTCACGCTGTTTTGCGGTAATTATGGAACTGTTGCTATAGGTGACATACCTATCCGTTCTCCATCGACATGCCTCTGATTTTGAAGACTTGAAGAGATCACGGGTTCAACTAAAGAAGAGGATACCTTTGAAGCTCGGTGTTATGCAAGTGAGAAAGAAAGTGTTAGAGTTGACCAAGCTACTTCACGAGGCGAAGCATCAGCCTACCTCGGCACCAAGAGCGCCATGGGAGACTTAGAGCTTTGAGATTTTATATGTTTTCTTTTATTTGTTTTGAACTATCTTTTGTACTTAAAAGAAAAAGAATAAAAGGAATACTAATAAATGTTTGTTCATTGCTTGTTTAAACAAATTTAAATCTCTAAGGTCCTTGAAAACATTGCATTGCATTCGCATAAACATTGCATAGCATAGCATAACATTGCATCACGGTACATTGAAGATTGGTTTTCTCATTCTCTCGCTATTTATTTTAGCGAAATGGCTCTTGAGCAGATCTGTCAAAGATCTCAAGCTCGAATGCTCGGTTTGATGTTTACGAGCTTGGTCCAGGCCAAGAATATCGAAGAAGCTCATCAACAGGAAGAAGAAGGTTGTTGGTCTTCTCGACATGGGCGGGCTACAAAGGTGGTCCTAAAGTGGTTAGTCGAATTGGGCTCTCGAAGGAAGTGTCAAGAAGGAGGATGAGCAAAGTGACAAGGGTGATGGCGAAGGTAGTCGGCATGAACACAGAAAGACTATGATAATGGCCAATACTCAGATGAAGATGACAAGTACAAGCAACTTGAAGACCGTCTGAATCTTGTGGAAAACACGAAGATGTCAGAGCTGAATTTTGATTATCTGAGTCTTTTCCACAGTGTTGTGATTCCTCCCAGTTCAAAGTTCAAATTTTGCCAAATATGATGGCATGTCTTGCCCTAGTGCATTTGAAGTCCTATGTCGAAGATCAGTCCCCTGATGAGAAGTTGTGGATGCCTTATTTTCAAGAGAGTTTGTCGGAACCCAATTGGAATGGTATTATCACTAGAGAATGGCCGTATTGGAGTAACTTAGGATGCTTTCTACAGCGGTATGGTACAATCTGAATTGGCCCACTGCATGCGACTACAAAGCATGTCTATGGGTCGTGATGAGAAGTTCAAAGTATGCTCGAAATGGAGAGATCTAGCGGGAAGAGTTCAACCACCCTTGTCGATAGGGAGTTGGTTGATATGTTTATGGGAGCATTGCAGGCCCATTATTCATCATCGATTGGAAACTCTTGATGGATTCATAGAGTGATATTGACGACGGTATTGAAGGCGGTATCAAGTGGAAAGATTCGGTGAGACATCTTAAAATCTGCGAAGAGATCTTTTGGTGCTAAGAAAAGCCAATCGTGTATGGTCGGAAAAGCCGAGCCAAGACCAACGCTCAATCATCGGGGCGGTTGTGATCTCGATCCTACATCGGCTGACCTCGGTGAGACAATGCGGCGAGCAGCGAGGCAGGTTCTGAAGATCAACATGCCATTGTGCAAGCCTTGCAACACATGTTGAAAGCGGTGATTACCTTGAGGGATCCTCCTTAGAATGTCAACACTTCCTCTCAGGATACAATCCTAATGCTAAGTGTGCTTACTATTCCAATAGCCGGGACATAATCTGATGATTGTTGGGCTCACGAAGAACAAGATTCAAGACATGATTGAAGCTAAGCGATTGAGTTTGACCACATTGGTGAAGATACTTATGTTTTCAACATAGATGACTTGACCATTCCTCGATGGTATTGAAGAATTTCGCAATCAGGATTGGAGTGTCATTCCGGGATGCCAGTTGAGGACATGTCGATGCATGATGGATAGCTGAGATACATTTGGATGGATAGTGAGATATGTCTAGACACTTGCACCATCATGTGGGATACCTTGGGCGACAAGTGGAAAGTTTGATTACATGGTGAAGTACTGCTGTTCACTGGCTACAAGATTCCTATTGAAGATGTTAAGGCGACGGATGGGGTGTGATTTCCCGAAGACTATCTTGATGTTAACACAATAAGTTTCCTCTGCTGATCCACTGTGCCTAGGTGGCACCTCTTATCATTACTTCTCCAAGACCGGTTCCATATTCCTCGATAAAGTTATTCCTTGAAATTATGGGTGATGTTTATTACCATGGCGTCAAGCAGGACCCTCGACCATTGAAGATCTTACGGTTGAAGCTACCATGCACATTGACAACATCACGGATCAAGTAAGGTGACGAGCCGGAAGAGTATTCTCTCAATCTCTCCCCAAAACACTGCGACTCGAGCTCGCATTCCGACCATTCAACCCATTCCCAAGCTAGAGGAAAGAACCGGTGACTCATCACTGCTCGGCCGGAAGTACCAAAGGAAGTTGTTGAAGACACCTCAAACAAGAAATGGAGAATTACGAAGATTATCAAGAAGAGTGACTACAATGTTGTGGAGCAGTTAGGACAGACTCCGTCCAAGATATCCATACTTGCTGCTCTTGTGCTCACGAGGCTCATGCTAATGCCTTGGTGAAGTTTACGAGAATGCCCACGTCTGCAAAGACACTACCAGACCGGTTTGAAGTTTGTATTGCTAGCACTGGCTGCCAACAACGGCCTAGGCTTCTCGATCTTGATTTGACTCCTGGAAAGAAACACAACAAAGCCTTGCACATCTACTGAATGCAAAGGCGTTACATTATCTCATGTTTTGGTGGATACGGTTACACTCTGAATATCCTTCGAAGCTGCTTTTGATTGGCTTAATGTCGAAGGATTGGTTACGAGACCCGGTGACATATTGTGAGAACTTTTGATGGTTCTAGCGAGCAGTCTTGGAGATCTCACTACACTGTTAAAGTCGGTTCCAGACTTTTGACTCCATTTCTTTATTATGGACATCCGTCCGACACTCTGTCTACTTGGGCGCCCTTGGATACATGGGGCGGTTACCTCTACCTTACATCAGAGCTGAAGTACAGGGTGAAAGGAAGGTTGTCACGATATGGTGAAGAGGAATATAGTCGGTCATCTGATCCTTCCGATACCTCGAGATGGAAGGTGAATTCTTGAGACTCCTGTCAAGCTTTTGAAACAATACCAGTCATGCTGTTGACTCTCCTGTCCTCTGAAGTTACACAGTTCCTCCTAGGATGGCCTCATTGAAAGATGCTCAAGCTTTCTTTGTTGAAGAAGGAGGTAGTGCTATTTGGGGACAGCTCACAGATCTTCCTTTCAAATTTGACAAGGCGGTTTGGCTTCACCATCAAGGTCGAGGAAGATGATCGCATGAGCGTGCGGCCAACTTCCTTTTGCATCGGCAGGCGGAATCCATGCTATAGAAGGCGGCGACGACTTGACATGACAAGTGGATCTTCCAACTCGGACAAAAGGCTCGGCAATTGGAAGGCGAAGGCGTCATACCAATCTCCTTTAGGCGGGAGTAATTACTCTCGTTTTGTTTTGCTTTTCGTATTTTCTATGTTTTGAACAATAAACTTTGAAAGCCTAGTGCCTTCCGGGCATCATGGCTCGTTTGTGAGGTTATTATCACATCATTTGCATATTTTCATTCAATAAAATCGTTGGACTTTTGCATTCAATTGTTGCTTTCTTTCTTTTACTTTATCCCCTTCCAAAAGCTATGTGTTTCTTACACACACGTGATCATGCGAATCTCGAATCTGATATGACTATGCTATTGCTAAATATGACTTGATAATCCGATCTACCAAGCCGAAGGCAGTGAGGAAGATTGTGAAGTGCCGGAGAACTTGTCCATTGCTACTGACAAGAAGAGCAGTTATACAGACCACCGAAGAGCAAGTTGAGGTTGTGAATTTGGAGTGCTTGATGAAGGCAGAAAGAGATCAAGATAGGGCGGTCTTGAGAGGGTGTTAAAGAAAGATTGATTCGGATGCTACGAGACTATATTGAGGTTTTGCTTGGTCATATGAAGGGTTGGACATTGATATTGTGGTACGATTGCCGACAAAGAGGTTTTCTCGGTGAAAGCGGAAGGTTCGTCGCATGCATCCGAGATGTCGAGAAATCAAAGAGATGAAACAGTTCAACGCTTTCCTATCACAATGGGTTGCTAATTTTGTACCTAAGAAGGATGGCAAAGTTCGAATGTGTGTGGATTATAGAATCTGAACAAAGCGAGTCCGAAAGCGATTTTCCACTTCCTCGTATTGATGTTACGGTTGACAACACCGCTCGGCATATGGTTTTCTCCTTTATGGATGGATTCTCGGTTACAATCAGATCAAAATGGCGAAGACATGGAAAGACTACTTTTGTTACGGTGGGGCACTTTACGCTACAAGGTTATGCCGTTCGGATTTGAAGAGATCGCCACTTATCGTGCTATGGTGACATTATTTCATGACATGATCCATCACGAGATAGAGGTCTCGTCGGCGACATGATAGCTCGATCACGGTGAAGAAGAACATGTTGATCATTTGCGAAGCTGTTTGATAGGTTGAAGAAATCTGTTGAGACTTAATCCTAACAAGTGCACTTTTGGGTCGGATCGAGAAAACTCCTAGGGTTTGTTGTGAGTGGTAAAGGTATTGAAGTTGACCCGCCAAGGTCAAGGCTATTCAAGAGATGCCGACTACTGCAGAAAATAAAGTCGAGGTTTCTTGGGCCAATTGAATTACATTGCAGTTGCATTGCATTTGCTACTTGGGCCAATCTTCAAGTTACTAAAGAAAGATCAAGTAGTGGAATGGAGCAGCGATTACGGATCGCTTTTGACAAAATCAAGGAGTACCTACAAAATCCTCCTATCCACGATGCCGCTTTGAAGGAAAACCTCTTATCATGTATATGATGTTAGAGAACTCAATGGGGTGTGTGTTGGGGCAACATCTGTCAGTCGAAAAAGAGCATGCAATATACTACCTTAGAAAAAGTTTACCGTGAAACAAGATACTCAGCTCGAGAAAACTTACAGGCTTGGTTTTACTGGCCTTTCAAGGCAGTATATGTTGACTCACACTACCTTGTTGATTTCCATGATGGGTCCGATAAAATACATATTTGAGAAACCAGCTCTGTCAGGAAGAATAGCAAGATGGCAAATGATCTTGACCGAATCGACATCATACACTTCTCGAGAAAGCGATAAAGGGAAGTGTAGTGGCCGATCATTTGGCTCATCAAGCCGTAGATGACTATCGGTCTATGCGTTCAATTTCCAAATGAAGATGTTTTGCTAGTCACGATTGTGAAGAACCGAGGACAGACGAAGGACACGAACAAGGATCCGTTGGACTATGGTTTTGATGGAGCCTCAAGCGCTTTAGCAATGGCATCGGTGCCATCATCACATCCCTAACGGATGGACATCGCCTTTCACCGCGATTATGTTTGATTTGCACTAAAAACATGGATGAATACAAAGCGTGCATCATGGGTATTAAAGGCTGCTATTGACTTAGAATCAAGTTCTTGCAAGTGTATGGAGACTTCGGCTTTAGTGATCGAGACAGATAAGGCGAGTGGGATACGAGCATCAGAATCTCATTCCGTGTCGAGCATGTTCTAAGTTTGATCCCTACTTGAAGTTACTTTCAATCACATTCCACGAGAGAGAATCGGTTAGCGGGGCTTATGTCATCTATGTTCAAGGTCGGATGGGACAAAGAGGCTCCCCGGATCATCATTGAGAAGTTTGTGAACAAGCGTATTGTTATGAGCTTTATCGGAAGAGAAACTTGGTACTATGGCGTGAAGAGCTATCTTGAGACTCGGGAATATCCGAGCATCATCAATGATAAGAAGTTTTGAGAAGGCATCTAAATTCTTCTCAATGACATCTTATACAAGCAACCCGACTTTGTTTAATTTGTACCGCATTGGGCATCCATGATGGCTAAGATTTTGAGAACGAGTTACTATTGGAAGGCGAGTTGTCACTCTTCGCTCGATCTTGTCACAAATGCCATATTTATGCGAGAAAGTACCGTTCCATTACCTCTAAATGTTTTAAGACTCCTTGGCCTTTTGAAATGTGGGGCATTGACATGATCGGAGAAATCAAGCCCACCGCTTCCATGGACATCGTTTCATCCTTGTGGCAATTGACTATTTTACCAAGTGGGTAGAGGCGGCCTCGTTCGCATCTGTTACCAAGAATGTTGTGGCTCGATTCATCAAACACAATCGTATCTATCGGTATGGCACTCCTGAAAGGATTATCACAGATAATGGCTCTAATCGGAACAACAAGATGATCACCGAACTGCCGCAGTTCAAGATCAAGCATCCAACTCTTCTCCTTATCGGCCTAAGATGAATGGCCTTGATGGGCGCCAACAAGAACATTAAAAGATTATCTGAAGATGGCGGTGACTTACAAAGATTGGCATGAGATGTTACCATTTGCTCTTCATGGTTACCGCCTTCTGTTGTGAACATCAATAGGGGCAACCCCTTCTCTCTCGTATACGGTATGGGCCGTCTTACCAATTGAGGTTCGGATCTGGTATTTTCGGCGGAGCTATGATATAGCACCATGGATGGTGAAGACTTTCCACACCACATGAGCAGAGACATAGTCAAAAATACTCGCATGAAAGAGACCCGCTAGTCGTGGACCTAGAGCAAAAATAAGGGCATCACAGCAAACCAAAGGGTTAAGTTAAGGGATATATGCAAAACATGTATACCCAAGTCGAAAACACGAAAAGGCGGCTTGGGCAAAAATTATCATGGGAAAACCGAAGAGGCGGTCTAGGCAAAGTTAGGGATTTAAGCGTCACGACTATGTCTCTTCGGATCACTTATCTGAGACTACTATCATTCAAGATTCAAATGGCGACAATCGGTCTCACTTTCTCGGCAAGGAGATGAGATAGTTGAAATATATGAGTACTAGCATAGTTGGAACTTAACAAGATTGTTTCCATAGCTTTTATTTTTCTTGTGTACAAACTACTTGGCCATACGCCACCTTTCAAATAAATACAAGTTTCTTTCTCTTTACAATTTGTTTTTGTTGTTGTTTGCATAAAGTCCAACGTTTGCTTTGAATGATTATATGCATTTGACAATAAAAATCTATTTACAAGCGTGCAAAAGAACATCAAGTAATTACTCTGGACTTTAGGAATTGAGATGACGAAGGTCACCAATGCATTTCCCCAGGCGTGATCCCCGAAATGTCACTCACCACAAAATCTTCCCCAACAAAGAGGAGGATCTGACGGTGATTCCATAACTTAATCAGGACCACATCCGGCCGGTACTTATCCCCGGATGTCTCTCAACAATTCCCTTTTCTCCGGTGAGCGTGTCCGAACCCGAACTTGGTCGAGATAGTGCATCGGAGAAACTTACATCTTTCTTTTCCGGCCGGAGATTCCAGCAGCTCTAGACTCTTCTAACGTTCTCCCGACAACTACAAATACTCTCCTGCAGGATTTACGCGTAAAATCCCCGGTAGAGTACCTCCCAGACTCTCCCCAGCAGGGTTGTCAACAATATCTAGCCTCGAGGACTTGGTCGGATAGTGCAGGAGGAATCAATTTTCTTTCTTCTCGGGATCTCCATCATTCCGTCTCCGAGAGTCAGTCGAAAATCCTCGGCGAACATACATCTTCTTCAAGATGGATCGTTTTGAAATACCACGACATCTATCATTTATGCATTTCTCATAAAGTCACAATATATGCATATGTCATTCATATCATCATGCATCATACTTTGCATAAGACTAATCAATATTCTATCAAAATTTCTCTTGTTTTCTCCAAAGCAATTGAAAGTCACCATAACAGGTCCGAGATTAAGACCGAATCAGACGGAAAACTATCGAAAGACCGCCCTAGTTGTCCTCCGACAATTGGTCAGATTAAGACCGAATCAGGACGGAAAACTATCCAGACGACCGCCCTCGTTGTCCTCCGACCGCGGATCCGAGATTAATACCGAAGCTGCGGAAACCTTATCGACGATCACAAGTTATCCTCCGATAACGAGCGGTGGATCAACACCGATGCACACCGGTGAAGATATCCACATTTTCCAACTATCACCTCCCTTAGAGTAGTCGACGAGAAGAACTATTACGACTCGTTCGTATTATCAAGAACCTTCTGATGCGTGCACGACTCGGTTGCCTTGGATGACATCTTAAGCCCGTCTCCGACTACTTGTCGGCATTTCTCCACTTGAATCTTATTTGGTTAAAAACCAATACAAACCAATAACTTCATTCAAAGATGAGCACGAAGTCTAACATACGACTCCCTCGGATGGCATCTTAAGTGGGAAAAGAACATCTACGGCCTAGCATCTGACTCACTCCTCGACATCGATCTTTCGGATGGCATCTTAAGCCCATCCCATCAATTTTCCTATTCATTCAACCACCTCGAGTCTAGCGTCACGACTCATTCCCCATGAAGTCTACCTTCTCAATGGCATCTGTAAGCCCATTCCGTGTCACCGGTAAGTGCAAATTTTCGGTGTACTCGGTGTTCAATCATCTTCTACCTCCAGTCACGAAAGGCACGCATGCCAATCTAACCCTTCGGTACAAGAAGATTGAACGAGGCTGTCATACCCCAAAATTTTCCCTCCATCTTCTCAAGACATTCCATACATCCATACTCGAGGATTCCTCGAGGTTGATCAAACAAACCTCTCCTGACAATCAACCCAAACTAGGGTTTGGTGATTCTCAGATCAAAATGGATTTCCAACATCTCAATATTCATCATGCCTCCTCGTATGCTTCAAATGTTCTCCATATCAAGTTTCAAGCTTCCAAGTCAAGTTTCCTCGAGACAATTGCTCGGATGGTTGAAAATTTTGTGATGGACAAAAAGTCAGCTGTGGTCAACATACGGTCAAACTTCATGATTTTGGTCAACATCCTCATTTTGAAGTTACATTCATCATTTGATCAAGGGTCGATCATGATTCATCAAGAAAACTCAAGATTTGCTCAAAAGTCAAACTTTCTAAATTAGGGTTTCTCTGAGAAAAGTCAACCAAACTTTGGTGATCATAACTTCTTCATAATTTCTCGAAATTTTCCACCACCTCTTATTTTGAAGGAAATTCCATTCCTACAACTTCATGTCTCACAAGAATGTTCAAAAATGCTTCATTTGAGAGGTATGGATCAAAACATTCAAGTTCTTTTCAAAGTCAACAAAAGTCAACATTTTGTTTTGAAGATATATTGAGAATGGAAACTCCAATTGAGATGAGACCAAAGCAGTTGGTTATAGAACTCTTATAGCTTTCCAAAAGTCCAAGAACACTCAAAATGTGGAAAATTGAGCTAGATACACCATTCATAATGGGCTTACTTTTCTTCATCAAACTTGTTCCTTATGCAATTAGGAATATCCAAGCCCAATGCCACAATTTTATTTATGTTTCTATTTAATTTGTATTTTATTCATTTAAATGCAAATTAAATTCAAAAATAAAGTATAAAATCAAAATTAAATGCAAATTTGATTTTCTCTCTTCCTTGAGATCAAGCAACTTAATAAAACCCGACAAATTTCGATATTTGGTTGGATATGGCAATTTGATTGAAAATTGATCAAAAGATGGAAATTTGATTTGGAACAAAATCAAATATTTTGTGCGATGATTGATGATTGATTCTTTCTCAAACCAACTCTAGATCCATCTACTATATATATATATAACACATACCACACAAATTAGGGTAGAAAAAGCGGTTGGAGAAACCCTATTGAAGCTCAAAAATCCGTGCAATAGAAGCAAGCGCAGCCCTAGTTCCAGCCTTTTCAATTGGTTTGAGGTGTCCATTGCATTCCTTGATATCCCTTGAGTGATTCGGACCTTTACATCATTGAAAACCATCAAGAATCGAGCAAATCGAATTCGGTTTGTCAAGTTTTCCTCAAAATCGTATTTCAATTATCATGCATTATTAACATGTTTTATTGTTGTTTTGTGATTAGTGAGAAGTTTGCAAGCGATCAGAGGTTAATTGTATTTCTATGGCCGAAACACGATATGCCATGATTAGGGTTCTTGATCACGAATTAGGGTTTCTTAAAAGCGGAAAAATTGGACCTCGAGACCACTACCATTGCATTCGGAATGACGTTTCCAATCGATCTATGGTTTTAGAATTCATTTATATTATCTGTATGTGATTTTTGATTTAGCCAGGGCCATAGCGTCGAGCCAAGGCCGTATTTGGATTTTCAAAAATTTGAAGCGTGGAAGATGAAGTTTGGCGGAGACGAGGCGATCGGGGGGCGACACTTGTTTTCCTTTACTCGCTCCGGTTCCAAATAGTGAACCACGCTAGCTCGGTTGGTCAAGGCAAGAGGACTCAAGGTTTGAAAGCAAGGTCTCGATTCGAATCCTGGCAAGACCAATGTTTTTCTTCTTTTTTACAAACTTCACATATTTTCTATTTTCTATTTTATTTAATATTTTCATGCATTTTAATTTCTTTTCAACAATTTTCTCATGCATTAAAAATCATCAAAAATATTTTTCTTTTGCATTATTTTCAGAAAATGTTTATTTAATTTATAAAATTAAAAATATTATTTTGCATGCATATTTAATTTAATTGCTAATTTATCATTTAAATCACATTTAATTAGTTTTAATTATTAAATTGCATCCAAAAATCCAAAAATTATTTTAGCATGTTAATGTTATTTCCAGCATGAAATATTTTACTCATCTAAAAATTTGCATTTTACTAACATTTTCCTCTTATTCGATTTCCTCGTATTTTCGATTTTCTCATCTTTTCACGAGGTTATCCGTTTGGACGATTTCTTTTTACTATTTTCTTTTTTCAATAATGTAGCTGCTTATGGGATGTAATAGTTTTAATTAGGGCTTTTATTTTTCCTTGCGGTTAAATTATGTATACATCCAAAGCCATGTAATAGCGTAGGATTTATCTTTCGCATCTTACACTTCGCATTTAATTTCCGCACCATATAAACTGCTAGTAATTAGGCGTGTGGCAAGATAAAATTGAACATAGCCCACTAATTTTCAAGATAACATATACAATTCAACACACTCTTTCACTACGCTGCCAGGGTAATTCTCTCTCGTTGCCTTCTACAGATACAAGCGGTCATGTCCCTCGAGCGTAGAGGTATTCTAGCTTGGGTGCCTTCAAAACAAATCATCATAGTACCTTGATACAAAGATCATAAGACCCACGATGTCGCCTCACAGATACATGATCTTGACCTCGATTATCCCTCTCGAAAATGATGATGGTCCCTTGAATGTTAACTAGGATACTTCCTCTGAGTTGCCTTCTATGACCATCGATGTCCCTTGAGATGTCCGCTTAAATCCAACAAATGGGAGTTACCTACCAACTAATGGTATGGATAGTGCTATTCTAAAGGAAGTAAACAATAAAGCAATGATTACAGGTAGGTAATAAGACTTTTAGTTGCTTGCTCTATCAAAATACTTTTCACACCACACACTTTGTCAAAGTTCAAACTCTTTTCAAAAGAAACATTTCGAACACTTTGTATACATTCCACATGAATCATTACAAAGTCAAAAAATGCCTTTTCAAAACATTTTGTCAAACACACAGCAAGTTTTTTTTTAAGTGATCTAAAGCAACTAGAGCCCGTGGGCGCTACGGATGGAAAGAGTGCTAATACCTTCCCTTTTTCATAACCTTCTCCCTTACTCGAGAATCTAACGAAGGTCTTTTCACATTCTTTTCACCTTCCCTTAATGGATAAAAGAAAAGTCGGTGGCGACTCTTGCTATCCCATATTCGATACAAAAACCTACAAAGTGAGTTCTGCATTCTTACAAAAGCTGATGGAGTGGAAGCCGCCAACAAGAACATCAAGAAGATTATCACAGGAAGATGGCGGTGACTTACAAAGATTGGCATGTAGTGTTACCATTGCTCTTCATGGTTATCGCCTTTTCTGATCACGGACATCATGAGGCCTTCTCTCTTTTATGCGGTATGGAAGCGTTCTCACCACGTTAAGGTTTAGATACCCTCGACGAGTCACTTAGGAGCGGAGTTAGGCGAAGAATGATTGGATCGAGACCACGCCTTGACAGTTAACTTTGATTGATGAAAGCGACTCGCATCCATGCCCATGGACGAGATCTGCTGGAAGCAAATGATGGAGCATTTAATAAGAAGGTCATTCCGGAGTCAAAGTCGGTGATCCAGTGATCAGCGCATCATCCTTCCACAAGAGTGATCGAGGGCAAATGGACTCCACCTATGGGGACATTTGTATGTCAAGACGATATTTCGGCGGAGCAATGATACTTAGCACCATGGGTGGTGAACTTCCCACACCACATGAAGCATGAGACATAGTCAA